>OU343220.1:218366857-218628189 GCA_910596185.1 Chrysanthemum makinoi
CCTGAAGTGCCTACAAATGCAAAAACAGGGACATCTAGCCAGGGGATTGTAAAGGTAAAGCCGTAGTCATGCTTGGGATGTGGGGAACAAGGACACTACTCGAATCAATGTCCTCAAAACCAAAGTCAACCAGTTGGAAGGTGCTCATGGGAATGTATATATGTTGGAAGGAGGAGGAGGAGCTCGTCAAGGTATCAACGGCGCGGAAGGCGAAGAAGTTAGGAAACTAACAGGTCTTATTTCTCCTTATGTACTATGTAGTACTAAGTTTATGTTTTCATCATATCAGATCTTTATAACCTAAGATGTATCTCTGTTTGATAAACCACTTGTTGTAAAATATTCTCATCTATTGGTACTTTATTTTCTTTTCCGATTTGTTTATCATTTCACGAGGATTTCAATTCTTTTTACTTTAACTATCATTTTAGGCACTTCTCATGTCTTCTCTCCTCGACGTTCATCACAATTTTTACATCAGTTGACTCAACACCAAACAACATATAAGTTGATTAGTCCAAGCATTGCATAGTTACTCCTAGATTATACATAGCTGGTCACCTATGTCTAATTAAGGGAAGAATCATGCAATGAAGGATAACCTTATAATGTAAGCAATTCAAATGTCGAGCCAAATTTTCAAAAGATTTTCTTCAAACCACTTGTTTCAGTTTGATCCGTGAGGTTCTTTTGTTTGATGAGTTGCAAAGATGAGCTAGAAACAAGTTGTTTACTAAACGATTTAGCTTAATGTTATGGCGGTTTGTTTGATGAGTTGTGGGATTAAGTAAAAATGGTTACAAAAGATCTTTGAGGTTTTGCTCGAGAATGGGAAGGGCACTCATCAAACCCCAAACCCGTTAGACCTAACTGCTTGATTGGTCAGGGGACTGAACAAAGCCTTTTAGATGAAGAATGTGACAACCGTTACTTTAGGTCATTTCGACACAATTTATGCCTCACTATTTCAACATTTTATAGTAAACTTGGTTTTACTTGTTTCAAATTCGTGCCTTTATGGTTTAGCGGAATTCATGATCATAACATCGCATTACATTTCATATGGATTAAGATTAGTCTACATTCCATTGACATCATTTGCATCTCATTAGTTCATTCATGACATTTCATTTCACATTTAACGCGAAATTTTTATATTAAATAAGCGTTATATTGAGTTATTATTTTAAATAATTTAATCCGTTACTTTCAAAAATGATTCCGACATATTTTATTACTTACATTTAGTTATATAAACTATATTTTGAGTTTAACTAGTGTTTTGAATTTATTTTGTATATAAATCGTTAAATTTATATTATTCTGACGTTTTCTTAAAAACTACTCGATAAATATTTTATCACTCAAATTCCTTAAGGAAAATATTTTTACAATTTTATAATATCATTATATTCTACTTTTGATCTATAAAAAATTACTTGTATCTAAAAGTTACCATTTACCTTCACTTGTTTCTACACACAATTACTTACACATCTTTGACAAATTATACACAAGTACATAAGTTTAAAAAAAAAATACATTTGAGGAACACATCCCTAAAACCGACTATGGGAGGGTTGATATTAATTGTATGTTGCATTATTACTTTGATTATATAAGATTACAAGTTACCTCATTCCTTCATTCATTTCACATAATTCAACTAGTAGCAAAAATATTTTTACTCTCTTGGTTTCTTCTACTCCATAACCGGCCATCAAGGTGTTTATAGCAAAGGGATCGTCATTTTTAAGTTCAAGCATAAATCAATCTAGAATCACACTCTTTATAAGGTTTTGAAATAAAAACCTAGGGTGTTTAGGTTAATCCTTGGTTCTAATCACCTCATCATATCACTAGTAAGCATCTAATATTTGTTTTCATCTTACATATTCATTTCATACTCATCTCATTATCTTTGAGCAAGAACATGCAAGACTTGTGTTTGTTTATACCATTTTACATGATTTAGAGTATATATATATATTTGGTCATCCTATAAATATATCCCCAGTATTCTTTGGTCATGATGATGTCTAGGAACCCATGACACCCTAAGAAGGTGTATGGTAGGATTAGATTAGCTTTGGAGTTGATTTGAAGGGGTTAGAATAGGTTTTTGTCGAAAACTATTTTTCAATACGTATATAAAAGGTTCTGTCCTTGTTTTATTTTTCTGGAAAAACCGACAGTAGGCACGACATTTTGGCCTTGATATTTAGAAAATATACTTTAAAAAGCGAATCCGTGGCGGCGAGCGGAATAAAGCGGAGTTACTCGAGAGAAAGTTATGGTTTTACAAGTTTGTGGCAGTATAGTTTGAAAATTTCAGCATGCTTTGTTTTACATTGGTCAAAAACGAGCCTTAAGCTTCACAAATTATTTCGAATTGTCAAAAATATATTGGTATACTTTGATCTGTAGAAGCTAAGGCGTATAAACGTAGAAAACGGATTTGCAACGACAAAGATATGCACTTTTTCATAAACTTGCCGTAACTAATTTTCTGCACACAATTAGCCAAAACCACCATCTTTAACCCTTATTATCTTTATGTTCGAGACCTTTTGGACGAAAACTCCTGAACTGAAACTTTTAGATATCGATACAAACTTTCCAAAACAGTCGAGTTCGTTTTCTAACGATCGGCGTACACCATTACGACTAGTTTTTGAAGCCATTTTGTTACTTTTATAAATATTCCGACGACATTGTTTTGTGACGAAAAGTGAAAATTTCACCATAAATCATTATAAAACCATTGTAGGATGACATTTTGGCGTAAAAACTTGTAAAGTCATTTTTGAAGGGTCAAGACGTCAAACGAGTATTTTTGGACGACAAGTAATATTTTTTCAAAACTCGTAAATGGTATAAATAACATACGAAATGCATGCATAACATTACATTGCAACTCATTACATATCATATCATTCATAATAGGTCATTTAAAGGATTCACGCTATATTTCAGTGTATCCACTTTTGTCATCGTAATCATTGCAACAGGTGAGTTCATAGCCCCTGCTTTTACTTGTTTCTATAGCGTTTTGGGAGATACATGCTCAAACTGTTTTCATTTACTTTCACAAGTACTTTAACTTTTTAAGGATTACCGTGAGTTCATAGCCCCACTTTCTATTTCTTAATTGTTTTACAAACTCTTGGGGGAGATACATGCTATATTTTTAATCGAAACACAAATGCTTTGGTATATCCGATGTTTTATTGTATAAGTATTTGCCATGTTCGAAGTCCTACATCATGAGTTAGGTCACTTGGTGTGGCGAGTATAGTGAATAGGCCTATTGGAATTAACTTACCCCGCTCCTATTGACCCATTTAGAAATCGAAGCACTATATTTGAATCATTAAGGTAAATGGCAAATTACATTAGGCGATGAAGCGATGATTACCAATTTTATTGGTGCGATGTTTACTATCTTTGGTGTCATGAACTTAGTGAAATAAATCTAGATGTTGTTTTGCGATGAGTGTGAAACCATTTTCACACTACGATTATTGTGAAATTCATTTGGCATGTGTACTTGAGACATTAACTCTACATATTCAGCGTGGGTTGTGAACACACAGTTTGCAAGTTTTGTATAGGCGGGACTTGGGCGAGTGGATTCACAATGCCTTTCGCATAAGCGATTTGATACATTGAGTCATGCACTATTTTGTGAATTCCTTTGACGTTTTTGTGACATAAACTATGCATATTGGCGGTGGGTTGGAACACACAGGTTGCAAGTTTTGTAGGGACTTGGCTGAGTGGATTTACAATGCCTTTGCTACATAAACGATTTTGAAAGTCTTTACATTTCAAAGATTTACAATGCCGTTGCTGCATAAACGATTTTGAAAGGCTTTACATTTCAACACAAACTCTATGAACTCACTCAACCTTTGTGTTGACACTTTTAGCATGTTTTATCTCAGGTATCTAAGGCATTCACTTCATGGCATGCATTTGGACACATCATGGAGTAAATGGTGGCCAGCGTCTCACTTAGGTTTTAGCATTTTAAAACATCGTTTGAATTGTAACAACTTACTTAGCTGCAGTTGATTTTCATTTGGACTGTAAACTCGTTATTTTATTATAACAAACGATGTATTTTCCAAACGACACTTTAGGTCGTTCAATATAACTGTAACTGTGATGCTATGACGGTCAATCCCGGGGAATTCCATTCATTTGCAAAAGCAGGATAATTTGGGGTGTGACAATGGAACCCTAAGATACTTTAAGACACCTATGTTCGGTTTAGGTTTTACTCCACAAAACTACCTCTCCCAAATCTATTGAAATTAATTCTTATAGAGGTTACAATATGCGACGGTACTCTTTAATTGTGACGTCGTGGTCATCCGATTAGGGTTCGATCTTGCCACGTCATCTCTCGTGACGACGTCATCTCTGTGACGACGCACCTTATGCTGTGGCCTTTGGCAACCTGACGGCCGTCGGGATCAAATCTAGGCGTCGAGTTTGCCGCCCTACACTCTTTAAAACTGATGCGTCACTTGTAAAATAGAAATTTGCTCTTTGAGGTCGATGTAAGGTGTGTCGTGCGTCGCAATGGCCGTGACCCGTCCCTTCAATTTGACGAGTGTCTCGATCTTGACTTTGGCCATTTTCTTCGTGAGATTCGCGCATTTTGTCCGAATAAGTGTCATTCAAGCAATTTGCCTTGAGACCTAAAAGTGAAAGGCAGAATTAGTAAGTTGAAAGGATACAAAAGTGATCAATTGGGGCAAAATGACCCCTCAAAATTGTACCTTTTAAATCCTTATCAATATAATGCATAATTTCCTGCAAATAAGACACAAGTTAGTAGAAAACTAGTCTTACTTTGCGCGGTTGGAGGGATCCGAGTCTAGGCAAACATAGGGATATGTCGGTAAACTAACAAAATACAGCAAGGTGATGTAACAAGTGATGTTAACATCAAAGTGAGATATGTATTCGAAACCCTAAGCATATATCATAGAATAATATGGCAATATCATGTAATTTCATTGAATAAAACTAGGAAAATGATGTACATGACTCTAAAAACTAAAAAAATGAACAATACATGACATCGAATTACTAGACTATCTAAATTAAGCTTGATACTAGGATACCACTAGAATCCTCTAGCTCAAGTTTGTTTAGGTTTAATCTCGTAGCGTGAGGAGGTTATAAAACATGAAGCGTGATCTTCCGTTAGTTCATCTATCAAACTTTCAACATGTTGACAATATAACAATCTTTGTCATGGCTCGGATAGTGGTGATGGAGGAAATTGCTTGATGTGAAGGATCACGTGAAGCGGGTTGAGGAGCCTCAAAAGAAGGAGGGATTGGCGGGCGTTGGGATGGCTCAACTAAGACATATGGTGGTGGTACAGAGTGTCAACTTCATGTGGTGGGTGGTTGACTTTGATGATTTCTCATAATCCAAAGGGATTATTTGATGGTGACAGGAGAAAGGCCCGAGCTCGTGTTGACTCAACACCTTGATTTTGTTCCACTATTCCTCCTAAAGAGGAGAATGTTGTCGGTGGTGGAGGATGAGATGGCCTAGGAGGTAAATCCTCTAGATTGTAAAGGTGTGGTGATGAGAGTGGGGTGGTGAATGATAGGGCTCTAGGCACCAAGGGTGACGGTTTAGTGGAAATGGGATTGTTTGGTTTAGGAGGTATGGTAGTGTTTGGCATTGGTAGTTTTGTGGGAACAATCCTTTTGGGGATTGGTTTGATAGATGGAGGGGAGATCCTACCATTTGTGGATTTAACGGGAGATGATTTGGTATTTTGGTTGAGGAAATTTCGTGTACAACACGAGCAATTTTCTTGGGTGGTCCTTTGGTGGATGAATTACCACTAGGAGCTTTCCTCATAATAAGATGATTGAAAGAGGTTTTCAAAGGTTTCTAAGTGCTGAGAATGAGGATGAAGATGATGACTTTAGGAGTCTTAACAATGTGGTTTTATAAAGAAGAGATTTGGCAAGTGCATTCAAGACTTAAACCACTAAGATCCTTTGGAATGTGATGATTAGCATGCACAAGAGTCAACTTGAGTTATGCTGATATAGGATCTTAATTAAGATAAGATAGAGTGTTCAAGTTAGCAAGATGAGCTTGAAATGATTGTTTTAGCTAGAGTTGACATGAATCTGTCACCCGGATCCCACGGTTCCCTCAATGAGGGATCCGTCTAGGCTAATCCTAGGGATCGGCTCTGGCAGATAGGGAAGGGTAAAAATGATGTTTTTAAGGTCTAATGCCTATACCTTTTTGAGTGTTTCAGTCCTCCTAAGTATCTTAAATGAAGGGGTACTTAAATGTTCAAGTGCAATGAGTGATGTAGCTAATGATTGCCTTTTATGGAAGAAAATAGAACTTTTATGAGTACCAATGAATGACCAAGATGACACTAAAACGAGAGTGTCAAAAGGAGCAAGAACAGCTTAGCCAACTAGTAACTTAGTTTCAAATACTTTTAGATCTTAAAGGTTATTTGAAATGGACGCTGATTGAGAGAAAGGATGACTAAAATGAATTTCTAAGTAAAGAAATTTTTAAAGCTAGATGTATAACATGTGAGGATGATGTTATAGTGGTTCGCTAGAGAGATGAGTTTCCTTGCCCTTGTGGAACCCTAGAAGGCACTAGAATGAATAGTTTTGCCAATTAAAACTTCCTTTTTATCTATTTTGATCGAATTTATGTCAATCTATTTGGATGTGTGTGTTGGATGTTGATAAATAAGCATATAAAGGCAAGTAATGAAAAGATAAGAGTAAGAAGCACAAAACCACAACGCGAGTATTTATAGTGGTTCGCTAAGGACACCTTCCCTTGCCGCACTCCACCCCCGAGTCACCACTCGAGAGTTCGTAAACACTACACCAATCTCCTATGGCGAGAAGCCTTCACAACGCCGCTTAACCTTTCCCGCATAAAGCTAAATACCGAGTTCCTTCACACCAAGGCTTAACCACACCTAACACAACGTCCGCCTTACCCTTTATAATGGCAGTTAGGCTAACCACCGAGTTCTTTCACACCAAGGAGAACTAATCCTATCACAACGCCGCCTACCCTTTATTAGGTACTAGGCTACACCCAGTTCCATTACTACGAGGAACTACTACCCTTCACAACACAACATCTAACATCAAGGAGATCCACTCCTTGTTACAACACCATCAAGGATATCACCATCCTTGGAAATAAACAAATACTTATATGTATAACGATGCACCTCATCGATTATAATGACCTATGCATTCTTCCCAAATGCCACTTGATTTGATTCTAAGGCATCCTTCACTAATGCCTTTGACACAACGCTTGGCACCCTTCCCTAATGCCTTCGTCTTGACACCTTTAGCATTCTTCACTAATGCTTTGACACGGACGATAAGCACCTTTCACTAATGCTTATCTTGACACTTTCGCATCATTCATTAATGCCTTCAACACAACATCTACGGAGGAAGAAAGAACTATCAACAAGAGAACCTTAGTTGCCTTGATGATGACGAAGCATGGCAACTCATGGACTTGAGCTTGCCTTTCAAGAGGTGGTGATCTCGCCTTTAGGAGGAACCTAGAGAATCACACAAAAACAAAATACAAACATAGATCTCTTTGGACTGAGGTTAGTGAGTTTTAAATCGTGGAGAAAGCGTGTGTTAGAAAGGGGTGAGAAACAATGAAGAAATGGCTCACTATTTATAGATGAAAAAATCTACTGCTCCTGGATCCCACGGATCCCTTCCACAAGGGATCCGCTCTAGTGTTAAGCTAGGGATCCGTGGACGCTTCCCTACCCATGGGTATTTTAGATATGGGTCATGGGTCATGGGTTGAACCATGGATCTTTAGCTAGATACAATGTATCTTTTGAGTGCAATACACTTGGTCACTTGGGTATGGGTTGATCCATGGATCCATGTATGATATAAGAATGATGTCATGCAATGGGTTATGGGTCAAGCTCCATGGGTCATGGACTTTGGGTTGTACCCAACTACATTCAATTTATTTGCCCAATGGGTTATGATATTTAAGTTTCTACCCATTTATATTACCCAATATACTACATACTACATGCTAGAAACTATTAGTTCAAACCATTTACGTATTTTATTTAGCCAACATAATTTTACGCTTGTTATCGACAAAACATTAGAAGACCGTAAAATATAAATAAACGTTTTACGGCTTATTTGTATTAACAATCTCCCCCTTTATGTTGATGACAAAACATAAAATTATTTTAATGAAAAGCTAAAATTGTAAAGTTTGAATTTGTAGTTTTATTTCTTTCCCCTTTTGTCAAAACAAAAGAGCTTCGAAGAAAGCAACACATTGTTTTTAAGAAAACATGCAAAGAAATAAAAGAAAAATAGAGGAGCAACTAACGGGAAAGGATCTCGCTTTACCCCTTGACGCAGTCCATCCCTATGTTAGGGCGTCAAGAAAGTGATACTAATCTAGTTTGTTTGCAAGTAAGTTTGCAAGAGATTTCGCCTAAGTGACTAATATGCTCCCCTGATGATTGCAATTTTGCAAGGGGATGTCACGAAATGTAAACCTAATATTGCAAGTAATTTGTAATGTATTGCTTTGACATAAAGCTCCCCTAGCTTTAGGATGTCAAAGTCTTCATGTGTAAATTGAATAACTACAAAACAAAGGTTAGACAACAAGTATAATTCACAATTTCCTGCAAATGTGGTCCAAGTTAGTAGAAAAGTCATTCGGATCCCAACTTCCCTCCTAGTAGGATCCGTATAGGCAATTCAGGGATCCGTATTAGCTAATGATTAATTCCAAAGAAAGGTGATATAACAAGTAATGTTATCACAAAATGAGATATGAATACAATGTAATAATATGTCTAAATATAACAAGTAGCATGTAATTCCATTTAATAAAACTAGAGTTATGATATAAATGACTCTAAAAACTAAGAAAATAAGAAAATACATGACTAGGAATTTCTAGACCAACTATCGCTGGATGCTAGGACACCACTAAAATCTTCTAGCTCAAGTTTTGTTTAGGTTTAATCTCATCAAACGCTCGAGGAGATGATAAAACATGAAACGTTGGTCTTCTCGTACTTCATGTATCAAACTTTCAACATGTTGACAATGATAGCAATCTTTGTCATGGCTAGGTAGTGGTGGTGGAAGAAATGAAATGGCTTGATGCGAAGGATCAAGTGAAGCGGGTTGTGGAGCTTCAAACGATGGAGGATTGATGGAGGTGCATTTATGAATCAATTGACCAAGAATGATGATGGTGGTAAAGAAGTGTCAACTTCCATATGGTCGGGTGGTTGACTTTGATGACTTCTCATAATCCAAATAGGATTATATGATGGAAACGTATAAAAGGAAGTCGGAGGTAATGTTGACTCAACACCTTGATTTTGTACCATTATTCCTCCTAATGAGGAGAATGTTGTCGGCGGAGCGATGAGACGGCCTATGTCACACCCCCAAATTACCTGTTTTGCAGCGGAATGGAATTCCTGGGGATTGACTGTCATAGCATCACAATCACAAGTTATATTGAACGACCTAAAGTGTCGTTTGGAAAATACATCGCTTGATTTAATAAAACAATCAGAGTTTACAAAGTAGGTCCCAAATGAAAATCAACTTGTGCGAAAATAAGTTTGTACAATTCAAACGATGTTTTAAAGTACGTAAAACCCAAGTGAGACGCGTCGTCATCGCGACTCCATGATGTGTCCAAATGCATGCCATGAAGTGAATGCCTTAGATACCCGAGATAAAACATGCTAAAAGTGTCAACACAAAGGTTGAGTGAGTTCATAGAGTTTGTTATGAAATGAAAAGCCGCTCAAATCGCTTTATGCAAAGCAAAGGCATTGTAAATCATTGAAATGTAAAGACTTCCAAAGTCGTTTATGTAGCAAAGGCATTGTAAATCCACTCAGTTCCCGCCCACCCAGTCCCGCCCATACAAAACTTGCAACCCGTGTGTTCACAACCCACTGCTTGGAATGTGTATAGTTTATGTTCCAAACATATGATGTCAAATGAATGCACCAAAGTACCTAACTTGACGTAGAACGATAGCACATAATCCATAGCACTTAACTCGACGTAGAACAATAGCACATATTCCATAGCACTTAACTCAATTTATCAGCAGTCAACTGCATTTAGAACGTTATACGACGTAGTACCGTAGCACGCAAACAAGAACAATTTATATAGCATAACCTTTGATTTAGAAACAATGGTACTCATGATAAATTTAAAGTACTTATGAACGTAAATGAAGACAGTTTGAGCATGTATCTCCCCCAAAACAGTTATGAAAGCAAGTAAAAGTAGGGGCCATGAAACTCACTTGGATAAACTGGAATAACGGCAAAAGTGAGTACACTGAGGTTTAAAGTAATGCGTCAACCGCGACCTATGACGAATGATTTGATATGTCATGAGTTGCAATGTAATGTTATGCATGCACTTTGTATGTTATTTATACCATTTACGGGTTTTTGAAAATATTATTCGTCGTCGAAAAAATACTCTTTTGACGTCTTGACCCTTCAAAAATGACTTTACAGGTTTTTACGTCAAAATGTCATCCTATAATGGTTTTATAATGATTTTTGGTGAAATTACCGCTTTTCGTCGCAAAACAATGTCGTCGGAAAAATCATGAAATTAACAAAAATGGCTCCGGAAAAACAGTCGTAAAACGGTGTACGTCGATCGTTAGAGAACGAACTCGACGGTTTTGGAAAGTTTGTATCGATATCTAAAAGTTTCAGTTCAGGAGTTTTCGTCCAAAAGGTCTCGATCATAAAGATATCAAAGGCTAAAGATGGTGGTTTTTGTTAATGTTGTGCAGAAAATGAGTTTCGGCCCATGTTTGAACATCCGTAAATAATTCACCATAACTCCGCTTGACAAACGGCTTTTTGTTTTGAAAAATATGGCCGATGAACTTGATTTTACTAGAAGACACTTCATTATAAAAAGTTTTGCACCATGGTTAAAAACTGCCGCCAACATGGACGATATAGCTAATGAAATACTTGTTACGTCAAAATAATATAATTTTCAAAAAATAATATTTACGGCAACTTTATGAAAACGGCCATATATTTGTCGTTTAGCCTCCGTTTCTACGTAAAATATGTCCTTAGCTTCGTATCGAAGTAAACTAATATATTTTTGTCTAGTCGAAATAATTTGTGAAGCTTAAGGCTCGTTTTTGACCGAAATATGTAAAACTGCATGCTGTCTTTTCAGTAAAAATATACTTTTCGTCGCCAAACTTTAAAAATTCACCACGGCTTCGTTATAAGTCCGTTTTTATCCGTTCAAGCGGCCACGGATTCGTTTTTAAGTATTTTTTCTAAAAATCAAGGCCAAACTTTCGTACCATCAGTAGGTTTTTCCAGAAATTCGGATTAAGGACAGAACGTAAAATATAGTTATCGAAAATAGTTTTTCTCGGACAAAACCTATTCTAATCCCTTCAAATCAACTCCAAAGCTAATCTAATCCTACCATACACCTTCTTAGGGTGTCATGGGTTCCTAATCACCATCAAGACCAAAGAATAACTTGGGAATAATTATAGGATGACCATATTGTATATATAACTTAAAAATCAAGAAATAAATGGTATAAATCACATAACTTGCATATAAGCTCCAAAAATGAAAAGAATCATATGAAAATGATAAGGAAACATAAAAATGATGAGAATATGCTTACTAGTGAAAATGAAGAGGTGATTAGAACCAAGGATTAACCTAAACACCCTAGGTTTTTATTTCAAAACCATGAAAAGGATATGATCTAGGTTGAAAACACACTTGATTTAGCAAAAATTTCTTGATCCCTTGGATTTCTTGATGAGGCCGGTTCTATGGAGCCAAGAAGAGGAGAGGATTTTGTGTTTAACACTTTTGAGAAATGAGTTGTATGTGAAAATATCTTTGAGTGCAAGACTTTTGTATACTTTGAATTATTAGCAAGACATGATCCATACCACAATTAATAGACACACCTTGACTTCCCCCCCCTCCAAACCGGATTTGGGGGATCTTGTACCTCAAGATATATTTTTTTTTTTCTTTTTAAAATGTTTACTTGTACATATTTGTAAGACTTGTATAAATAAAATGTGTAAGTAAATGAATGTAAAGGTAAATGGTAATTTGTGGTACAAGTAAGTTTTTAGTAAATCAAAATAGATTGTAATGAGTTGATAAAAATTGTAAAAATACTTTCCTCGTGAAAATCGGGTGATAAAATAATTATCGTAAATTTTTAAGAAAACGACGTAATAATTAAATTTTAACGATTAAAATACCAAATAAATTTGGAACACTAGGAAAACTAAAAATATAGTTTTTATGAACTAAATGTGAGTTTAAAAATACCTCGGGATCATTTTTGAAAGTAACGGGTTAAATAATCAAAATAAAAACTCACGCGATAAAAATTATTAAACATAAAAAAATTACGCGTTGAAGGGTGAAATGAAATGTCGTGAATGAACTAACGAAATGCACATGATGTCAATGAAATGTAGACTAATCATAGTCCATATGAAATGTACGTGATGTCATGATCATGAATTCGCCGCTAAACCTCCAAGGTTACGCGAATTTGAAACAAGTAAACCAAGTTTACTAAAAATGTGGAAATAATGAGACATGAACTGTGTCTAGAAATGACCTGAAAGTACGGATTGTCACATTCGCCCATCCAAAAAGGAATTCAGTCCCTGAATTCAATCGTTGTTAGGTCTAACGGGTTTAGGGTTTGATGTGGTAAACTTTCCCATTCCCGAGCAAAATCCTCAAAAGACTTTTTGGTAACCGATTTTTACTTAATCTCACAACTCATCAAACAAGAACTGTCATGAGATTAGGCTAAATCGGTTTAGGTAACAACTTGTTTCTAGCTCGATCTTTGCAACTCATCAAACAAGAACTGTCACGCGGATCAACTGGAAACAAGTGGTTTGAAGAAAAATCTTTTGAAAATTTAGCTCGATTACGGAATTGCTTACACATATAAGCCTACCACTCCCTTCATTGCATGATTCTTCCGATTAGACATAGGTGATCAGTCTATGTATAATTTAGGAGTAACTATGCAATGCTTGGACTAATCGACTCATATGTTATTTGGTGTTGAGTCAACTGATGTTAAAATTGTGATGAACATCGAGGAGAGAAGACATGGAGAAGTGTCGTTAAAAAGATAGTTGAAGTAAAAAGAATTAAAATCCTCGTAAATGATAACAAATCGGGAAGAAAATAAAGTACGATAGATAAGAATATTTTACAACGGGTGGTTTAGCAAAAGTAGTACATCTTAGGTTATAAAGTTTCGAATACGATGAAGGACATAAACTTAGTACAACGTAATACAATAGGAGAAGTAAGACTGCTAGTTTCCGAACTTCTTCAGTCTTCCGCGTCGTTGATACCTTGACGAGTTTCTTCTAACATATATACATTCCCATGAGCACCTTCGACTTGTTGATCTTGTTTTTGAGGACATTGATTCCGAGAAGTGTCCTTGCTCCCCACATCCGAAGCATGTGACTACGGCTTTGCCCTTACAATCCTTAGCAAGGTGTCCTACTTTGTGCAGCTTAAAGCATATACAACATGGACCATTATGATGTAGCGTGCATTGGTGGCATCGCGGTAAGTTTCCTGCATAAGCTCTTCCCTTGTTGGTGCAAAGAACATAGACCCCTGGCGACTTCTTGTCTTCTATTCTGTTGTTGATGATGGTTAGTGTTATGGTTTTGGTTGTTGTTGTTATAATCTCCTTGGTCGCCTTCCCACTTTCTTTTGTTGTTGTTGGTTTGGTTATCGTTGTTGTTGTTTTGGTTATTGTTGTAATTGCTGCGCTTGTTGGGGTTGTTGTTGTTTTGGTTGGTGTTTGTGTACTTGCCTCTCTTCACTACCGGGGCCATGAGCTTTTGAGTCAATCGAATAGCTTCCTCAATCGTTGGTGGTGTCGAAGAAATCACATCTCCTTGAATAATTTCGGAAGTCCATCAATGAAAGCCTCCAGAGCTTCTCATTATCCAAACCATAGATGGGCATAACACGCCAATTCTTGGAATCTCAATATAAGTGTCGATATCATACCCATAGTTTTAGTTCATAGAACTCCGTCTCCAACTTTTTCACTACCTCACGGGACAAAATTTCTTAGTCACCAAACCCTTGAATTCCTCCCAAGTAAGCTTGAAAGCATTCTCCATTCCAATCGGTTGAGCATAAGAATTCCACCAAGACAATGCTCCATCGAGTAATGTGCTCATAGCAAACATAACCTTATCTGCCATCCGGACATTACACAAGCAAAAACACCGATTCCAATTTTCAAACCATCGAACCATGGTCAGTAGCTCCCTGCACCTCAAACTTAGTGGGATCTCCACCTTGAAATCCTTGTAAGAACGCTCTTAACTCCGGGTCCTCCTGCATTTCCAGTAGTAGCAAGCCTAGCGGCTTCAGCAGCACCGCAGCTCAGCAGCAGCCACTGCTTTCCCTTTCAATCCTTAATGCCTCGGCTACACTATCCCTTACCAACTTTTGAATTTCCGCTTGAGTCATCCCAGGTGTAGCTTTCTTCGGTGCCATAATTCTTCAAAATAAGAGGAAAGGGTGAGACGTAGCAAAATCCGATGTTAATAATAAACGCTCCAAAGAGATGTGATAAGAAATGGTAAATTTGAGGTTATTTCAAAATAATCGACGGGTTCCGAAAAGATGGGTTATGAGGTGTTGTAAGTGCTTCAAATGTATGATGGTTTAGAGACTAAGTGTGAATAAAGTGTAACTCGACATGTTAGTGGTGAAACAAAGGAGTGAGAGCGACTTCGCCCTATATAAAAGTCTATCTCGGCATTCGTCGTTATCGATGATGAATCAGCTGATATAAAAATTGTGATAGGGAATGACAAGGAATTCTCCACGTTAGAGTATGAGGAAAAGATAATGGGATGTGTATAAAAGGGCATCCATGTGACAATCGATGTGAAATGAAAGTGAATAACTCGAAAAATGTACGTAATGACCGCATGTGAAGTGAACCCGCACTTATGATGAAATGATGAGATGCTATGATGATGTAGTTATAGTCTAGGGTCAATGATGCAACCTAGTTCTCTATAACTGAAGCTCTGATACCAATCTGTCACACCCCCAAATTACCTGTTTTGCAGCGGAATGGAATTCCGGGATTGACTTGTCATAGCATCACAATCACAGTTATATTGAACGACCTAAAGTGTCGTTTGGAAAATACATCGCTTGATTTAATAAAACAATCAGAGTTTACAAAGTAGGTCCCAAATGAAAATCAACTTGTGCGAAAATAAGTTTGTACAATTCAAACGATGTTTTAAAGTCACGTAAACCCAAGTGAGACGTGTCGTCATCGCGACTCCATGATGTGTCCAAATGCATGCCATGAAGTGAATGCCTTAGATACCGGAGATAAAACATGCTAAAAGTGTCAACACAAAGGTTGAGTGAGTTCATAGAGTTTGTTATGAAATGAAAAGCCGTTCGAAATCGTTTATGCAGCAAAGGCATTGTAAATCGTTGAAATGTAAAGACTTCCAAAGTCGTTTATGTAGCAAAGGCATTGTAAATCCACTCAGTTCCAAGTCCCGCCCATACAAAACTTGCAACCTGTGTGTTCACAACCCACTGCCGGAATGTGTGTAGTTTATGTTCCAAACATATGATGTCAAATGAATGCACCAAAGTACCTAACTTGACGTAGAACGATAGCACATAATCCATAGCACTTAACTCGACGTAGAACAATAGCACATATTCCATAGCACTTAACTCAATTTATCAGTAGTCAACTGATTTAGAACGTTATACGACGTAGTACCGTAGCACGCAAACAAGAACAATTTATATAGCATAACCTTTGATTTAGAAACAATGGTACTCATGATAAATTTAAAGTACTTATGAACGTAAATGAAGACAGTTTGAGCATGTATCTCCCAAAACAACAGTTATGAAAGCAAGTAAAAGTAGGGGCCATGAAACGCTACTTGATAAACTGGAATAACGGCAAAAGTGAGTACACTGAGGTTTAAAGTAATGCGTCAACCGCGACCTATGACGAATGATTTGATATGTCATGAGTTGCAATGTAATGTTATGCATGCACTTTGTATGTTATTTATACCATTTACGGGTTTTTGAAAATATTATTCGTCAAAATACTTTTTGACGTCTTGACCCTTCAAAAATGACTTTACAGGTTTTACGTCAAAATGTCATCCTATATGGTTTTATAATGATTTTGGTGAAATTACCACTTTTGTCGAAAAACAATGTCGTGGAAAAATCATGAAATTAACAAAAATGGCTCCGGAAAAACATAAAAACGGTGTACGTCGTTCGTTAGAGAACGAACTCGACTGTTTTGGAAAGTTTGTATCGATATCTAAAAGTTTCAGTTCAGGAGTTTTCGTCCAAAAGGTCTCGATCATAAAGATATCAAAGGCTAAAGATGGTGGTTTTTGTTAATGTTGTGCAGAAAATGAGTTTCGGCCAATGTTTGAACATCCGTAAATAATTCACCATAACTCCGCTTGACAAACGGCTTTTTGTTTTGAAAAATATGGCCGATGAACTTGATTTTACTAGAAGACACTTCATTATAAAAAGTTTTGCACCATGGTTAAAAACTGCCGCCAACATGGACGATATAGCTAATGAAATACTTGTTACGTCAAAATAATATAATTTTCAAAAAATAATATTTACGGCAACTTTATGAAAACGGCCATATATTTGTCGTTTTAGCTCCGTTTTCTACGTAAAATATGTCCTTAGCTTCGTATCGAAGTAAACTAATATATTTTTGTCTAGTCGAAATAATTTGTGAAGCTTAAGGCTCGTTTTTGACCCGAAATATGTAAAAAACTGCATGCTGTCTTTTTCAGAAAAATATACTTTTCGTCGCCAAACTTTAAAAATTCACCACGGCTTCGTTATAAGTCCGTTTTTTATCCGTTCAAGCGGCCACGGATTCGTTTTTAAGTATTTTTTCTAAAAATCAAGGCCAAACTTTCGTACCATCAGTAGGTTTTTCCAGAAATTCGGATTAAGGACAGAACGTAAAATATAGTTATCGAAAATAGTTTTTCTCGGACAAAACCTATTCTAATCCCTTCAAATCAACTCCAAAGCTAATCTAATCCTACCATACACCTTCTTAGGGTGTCATGGGTTCCTAATCACCATCAAGACCAAAGAATAACTTGGGAATAATTATAGGATGACCATATTGTATATATAACTTAAAAATCAAGAAATAAATGGTATAAATCACATAACTTGCATATAAGCTCCAAAAATGAAAAGAATCATATGAAAATGATAAGGAAACATAAAAATGATGAGAATATGCTTACTAGTGAAAATGAAGAGGTGTAGGTAACAAAGGATTAACTTAAATATCCTTGGTTTTTATTTCAAAACCATGAAAAGGATATGATCTAGGTTGAAAACACACTTGATTTAGCAAAAATTTCTTGATCCCTTGGATTTCTTGATGAGGCCGGTTCTATGGAGCCAAGAAGAGGAGAGGATTTTGTGTTTAACACTTTTGAGAAATGAGTTGTATGTGAAAATATCTTTGAGTGCAAGACTTTTGTATACTTTGAATTATTAGCAAGACATGATCCATACCACAATTAATAGACACATTGACTTCCCCCTCCAAACCGATTTGGGGATCTTGTACCTCAAGATATATTTTTTTTTTTCTTTTTAAAATGTTTACTTGTACATATTTGTAAGACTTGTATAAATAAAATGTGTAAGTAAATGAATGTAAAGGTAAATGGTAATTTGTGGTACAAGTAAGTTTTTTAGTAAATCAAAATAGATTGTAATGAGTTGATAAAAATTGTAAAAATACTTTCCTCGTGAAAATCGGGTGATAAAATAATTATCGTAAATTTTTAAGAAAACGACGTAATAATTAAATTTTAACGATTAAAATACCAAATAAATTTGGAACACTAGGAAAACTAAAAATATAGTTTTTATGAACTAAATGTGAGTTTAAAATACCTCGGGATCATTTTTGAAAGTAACGGGTTAAATAATCAAAATAAAAACTCACGCGATAAAAATTATTAAACATAAAAAAATTACGCGTTGAAGGGTGAAATGAAATGTCGTGAATGAACTAACGAAATGCACATGATGTCAATGAAATGTAGACTAATCATAGTCCATATGAAATGTACGTGATGTCATGATCATGAATTCGCCGCTAAACCTCCAAGGTTACGCGAATTTGAAACAAGTAAACCAAGTTTACTAAAAATGTGGAAATAATGAGACATGAACTGTGTCTAGAAATGACCTGAAAGTACGGATTGTCACAGCCTAGGAGGCAAATCCTCTAAATTGTAGAGGTGTGGTGATGATAGTGGAGATGTAAAAGAAATAGCTCTAGGAACCAATGGTGATGGTTTAGTGGAGATGATATTGTTTGGCCTAGGAGGTCTGGTGATGTTTGGCATAGGTAGTTTTGTGGGTACTATCCTTTTAGGAATTGGTTTGATTGGTTGAGGAAAGATCTTATCATTTGTTGGCTTGACCAGAGAGGATTCGGTTGAAGAGATTTCGTGTATAACACGAGCCTTTTTCATGCATGGTTCTTTGGTAGATAAGTTACTACTTGGGGTTTTCCTCATGATGAGATGATTTCAAGAGGTTTGTAAGGGTTTCTAAAGTGTTGAAAGTTAGGGTGAAGGTGATGATTATGGAAGTCCTAACAATGTGGTTTATAAACCAAGAGATTTGGCAAGTGCATTTAAGCCTTAAGCCACTAAGATTCATTGGAATGTGATGATTAACATGCACAAGAGTCAACTTCAGAGTTTGTACTGATCTAGGAACTCATTTAAGATGAGATGGAGTGTTTGAGTTAGAAAGATGAGTTGAAATGATTGTTTTAGCAAGATTTGACATAGACTGTCATCCGGATCCCACGGTTCCCTCCTCAGAGGGATCCGTCTAGGCTAATCCTAGGGATCCGGCTCTCAGCAGCTATGAAAGAGTGGAAATGATATTTCTAAGATCTAAGATCTATATCATCTTGAGTGTTTTAGTCCTCCTAAGTGTCTTAGATGAAGGGGTTCTTAAGTACTTGAAGATAATGAGTGATGTAGCTAATGATTGTCTTTTATAGAAGGATTTGGAAATTTCATGAGTACCAATGGATGAGCAAGGATGACACTAAAGATGAGAGTGTCAATTGAAGCTAAATTATCCTAGAGATCAGGTTGTGACTTAGAATAGTGTTTTGGAGAATATCCTAAAGGCTTTGAGATGGGAAAAAATAGAATTTGATCAACTTTGATCAAATTTGAGGTAAGGATGATTTATGATCAATTTTGCCATAATCGAAAGATTTCTAAGACTAGATGTGAGGGATCAAGTGAAAAATGAAGTGTGAGTTTAAGAGTGGAAGAGTAATGGATTAAAAATGAAACGATAGATCTACAAGCGTATTAGAGTGTGATCTAGGTGAGTTATGTGTGAGTAGGAAGGATCTACCTATCTTGATAAGGACTTAATTTGCCTTAAGACACTATGTTTAGCTTAGTGTGAGGTGTTCTAAGGATATGTTTGAAATATAATGCTTGCAATTGCATTTTCTGTTTGCCGGATCCCACGGTTCCCTAAGTGTAGGGATCCGTCAAGCACAAACATTGAGATCCGTCCATCTGCTCAGCAGAACCTTTACTAAAGGTATGCAATGATCTTGACAATGCAATATATCCCAAGGTTGGTTTAAAGAGGTTCTAACACTAAGATATCAAATGTAAGATGTTTTATTTCATGAGGGAAATAGGATTACATTGATAAAGCACGAGTACAAAAGGATTGATCCTATTTGAAAGACTACTAAGTTCCTTAAGTGTTTTCGCTAGGAGGATCATTACGTGATTGATGAGTGTTGGTGGAATCAAGAATGAAGAAAGTCTTTATGAGAGATATGTTTAGCGGTTCCATCATCTTGTTCACAAGTACGTACAATGGACTTTGAAATTGAGGATGAAAGTGCATAACGTTGTGATAGAGGCGCGTTAAGAACATTCCATAAGGGATGAGTTTATTCTTGGAGTCTTGAAGATTTACAATTCGCCTTGCGAAGAAGTAGGCGAGATTGTATGGTTGTTGTGTTAGCAAACAGTACAACATGTGAGCACAACAAGCGGCAAGGACTTCTCGATTTCCCCTAAGACTGAAAACATTTTCACGTAGGATGAGTGCAAGGGGCTTGTACTCTTCTCAGATGTCCCGTGTGAAGATAATGTTTGGATCGGAGTAATATGGTCGAGGTTTGCATATTATGCGATGTAAATCTTCCGGGGAGGGTATGTGTGAACAATATGGACTATTTTCTTCACGAAAGTTGAAGAGAGAATCAAGAGACCAATCTTCGGTGAAGGCACATTGTCCATGATTTGAATTCCGGAGGATGTGAGCAAAATGCCCAAGGGTTAAAGTAAACTTTTGGTTTTTGATATAAAACCAAAGAGATAGAGAGCGATCATCGTTACGAACGAGTTCAACTTGACGGAAGAATTCCATTATGAACCTTGGACATATCTTCTCGTTGATTTCAAGAAGACGTTCTAGTCCTATGGCTCGGAAGGAGGTATTGATACCTTCTTCGAATTGTAGAGAGGTGTCTACAATACGTCCTTCGTGGAAGTGACGGTTTTCGAGGTTGTTGAACCCACGGACATGAATGTCAGGTGTGTTGGGTTCAAGGGAGATGTTCGGAGTGTAGACGCTAGTGAGTGAAAAGTCAAACTCATATTCATGCGTCATAGTTGAACCTATAGAAATGACGAGTTAACAAAAAGTGATGTTTGTGGTCAACCTATGATTATCTAATGTTTTTATTAGATTTTTATTAACAATGGTTTTTTTTAACAAGAAAGACACTTAACTCACTTATGGTTTTGACATTCTAGTGGAGTATTACTTTTAGAAGAAAAGTGGTTTTTAATTTGCATGAAAAACTGTTCTCTAGTAGGATGGATCCTACGGTTCCTTTTCAAAAGGGATCCGGCTGGTATAACTTCCAGGATCCATAGATCTGTAGTTTACAGAAACAGATTTTATGAAAAACATAGGTTTTTAGATCTCATAGTTTTATACCAAGATATGTGTTTTAGCCTACATTTTCTTTTAACATGCATACATGACTTCTAATGTATCACGAAAGAAATAAATAAAACAAAGAAAGATGATAAACACATAATAGCCTAGATAACTAGATTATTAGTAATATTTCATTTCAATACTAAGAATGATACAAAGGATTGGGTATATAACCCCAATGTAGATTAACAACACAAAGTAAATGTCTCCGTATGTGAACTTCATCATAAGGAACACAAGTGCGATGAGTGTTAAGGCGATGAGCACGAGGGCGATGTAAACCATGTTGAAGATGATCCTTCTTGGTTTCGGTTGAGACGAAAAATGGAGAGGAAGATGAAGTTTTAAATGAGATAAATTTTTGAAATTGGAAGATTTGAAAAAGTGAGGATAGAGTGATTGACGGTGGGAGTATTTATGGGAAAGGAGGAATTTTTGAGATTCGTGTTTTGTTTTATTATTGGATTAAAAGAAATAAAACATAAGTTTTATATACCACGACTTTAGACGAGAAAAAATAACACGTATGTGAGAAAAAGGCTTCATAATGAAGCTTCATGTAAAACATGTATATGCACAAAAGATAATCATATAAATACCTAAATAGGCATACTTAATTATCAAGCAAAATAAAAAGAAAATCATACCTCTAGCGCACTTAGGAATGTCTTTACAAATGACACATCAAATGTCACTTAGACAATTAAAACTTCCTTTTTATCTATTTAGAAAAGCATACCTCTAGAAGGGGGGTTGAATAGTTTTGCCAATTAAAACTTCCTTTTTATCTATTTAGATCGACTTATGTCAATGTATTTGGATGTGTGTGTTGGATGTTGATAAACAAGCATATAAAGGCAAGTAATGAAAAGATAAGAGTAAGAAGCACAAAACCACAACGCGAGTATTTATAGTGGTTCAGCTACAAGGACACCTTCCTTGCCCTACTCCACTCCCCGAGTCACCTACTCGATAGTTCGTAAACACTACACCATTCTCCTTATGGCGGAGAAGCCTTCACAACGTCGCTTAACCTTTTTCTGGTACAAAACTAAATACCGAGTTCCTTCACACCAAGGCGAACCACACCTAACACAATGTCGCCTACCCTTTATAATCTAGGCTAACCACCAAGTACTTTCACACCAAGGAGAACTAATCCTATCACAACGTCGCCTACCCTTTATTAGGTACTAGGCTAAGCACCTAGTTCCATTACTATGGAGGAACTACTACCCTTCACAACACAACACCTAACATCAAGGAGATCCACTCCTTGTTACAACACCATCAAGGATATCACCATCCTTGGAAATAAACAAATACTTATATGTATAACGATGCACCTCATCGATTATACGACCTAGGCATTCTTCCCAAATGCCACTTGATTTGATTCTAAGGCATCCTTCACTAATGCCTTTGACACAACGCTTGGTACCCTTCACTAATGCCTTCGTCTTGACACCTTTAGCATTCTTCACTAATGCTCTTGACACGGACGATAAGCACCTTTCACTAATGCTTTCATCTTGACACTTTCGGCATCATTCACTAATGCCTTCAACCCAACATCTACGGAGGAAGAAAGAACTGTCAACAAGAGAACTTTAGTTGTCTTGATGATGACGAAGCATGGCAACTCATGGACTTGAGCTTGCTCGTCTTCAAGAGGTGGTGATCTCGCCTTTAAGAGGAACCTAGAGAATCACACAAAAACAAAACTACAAACATAGATCTCTTGGATCTGAGGTTAGTGAGTTTTTAAATCAGGGAGAAAGTGTGTTAGAAAGGGGTGAGAAACAATGAAGAAATGGCTCACTATTTATAGAAAAAAAAATCTACTGTACCCCGGATCCCACGGATCCTTTCCACTAGGGATCCGTCTAGCGTTAAGCTAGGGATCCGTAGGACGCTCCCTTTTGCCCATGGGTATTTTGGTTATGGGTCATGGGTCATGGGTTGAACCATAGATCTTTAGCTAGATACAATGTATCTTTTGAGTGCAATGCACTTGGTCACTTGGGTATGGGTTGATCCATGGGTTATGGATATTATCCATGTATGATATAAGCATGATGTCATGAAATGGGTTATGGGTCAAGCTCCATGGGTCATGGGCTTTGGGTTGTACCCAACTACATTCAATGTATTTGCCCAATGGGTTATGATATTTAAGTTTCTACCCATTTATATTACTCAATATACTACCTACTAGTTATGTGTTTATTTTACCCAAATATGTAAACACTAGTTGTTGTACATATGTAATATTAAATCATAAAATCACTTATACTTGTTTTAGTGTTTTATGTGAAAATGTGAATATGTTAGAAACTATTAGTTCAAACCATTTACATATTTTATTTGTTTTGTTAACATGATTTTACGTTTGTTATCGACAAAACATTAGAAGATCGTAAAATATAAATAAACGTTTTTACGGCTTATTTGTATTAACAGGTAGATCGAAAAGCGCCGTGAGTGTGATCTAAGTGAGTTATGACTGAGTATGAAACTTTACTCAGCTTGAGAAGGACTTAATTGGTCCTAAGGCACTATGTTTAGCTAGTGTGAAGTGATCTATTGCCATGGTTTGAAGTATAAAGATTGCAACTGCATTTCTGTTTGCCCGGATACCACGGTTCCCTAAGAGGAGGGATCCGTCTAGCACAAACTGAGGGATCCGTCTCCAGCTAAACAGTACATTTACAAAAGGTATGCAAGGGTTGCACAAAGCATCATATTTCAAAGCTAGTGTTTTCTAAGAAGTTTGAACACTAGTATAGTAGAGATATTAAATGTTAAATGTTTTATTTCATGAAAGAAATTGCATTACATTGATAGAGCATGCGTACTAAGGATTGACCCTATTTTGAAAAGAAACTAAGTTTCTTGAGCGTTTTCGCTAGATGGATCATCAAATGGTTGATGAGTATTTTCCGATTCAGGGATGAAGAAAGTCTTCATGAGAGATGTGTTTAGAGGTTCCATCATCTTGTTCACAAGTACGTACAACGGACTTTGAAATTGAGGGTGGAAGTACATGATGTGATGATAAAGGCGTGTCAAGAACATTCCATAAGGGATTAGTTTGTTCTTGGAGCCTTGAAGATTTACAATTCGCCTTGCGAAGAAATAGGCGAGATTGTATGGTTGTTGTGTTAGCAAACAATACATTATGTAAGCACAACAAGCGGGAAGGATTTCTCGATTTTCCCTAGGACTTCAAACATTTTCATGTAGGATGAGTGCGAGAGGATTGTACTCTTCTTGGATATCCCGTGTATAGATAATGTTTGGATCAGAGTACTAGGGTCGAGGTTTGCATAACATGCGAGTCAAGTCTTGAGGGGAAGGTATGTGTGAACAATATGGACTATTTTCTTCACGATAGTTGAAGAGAGAATCAAGAGACCAATCTTCAGTGAAGGCACATTGTCCATGATTTGGAATTCGGAGAATGTGAGCAAATTGCTCAAGGGTTAAAACAAACTTTTGGTTTTTGATCCAAAACCAAAGAGATAGAGATCGATCCTCGTTACGAACGAGTTCGACTT
Organism: Chrysanthemum makinoi; assembly: GCA_910596185.1. NCBI lineage: Eukaryota > Viridiplantae > Streptophyta > Magnoliopsida > Asterales > Asteraceae > Chrysanthemum > Chrysanthemum makinoi. Next base: position 218,391,689 of record OU343220.1, read on the forward strand.
GACAGAAGAATTCCAATACAAACCTTGGACATATTTCCTCGTTAATTCCGAGAAGACATTCGGTCCTATGGTTCGGAAGGAGGTATTGATACCTTCTTCGCATTGTAGAGGAGTGTCGACAATACGTCCTTCATGGAAGTGACGAAGTTTGAGATTATTGAACCCACAGACATGATTTCCAGGTGTGTTGGGCTCAAGAGAGATGTTAGGAATGTAAACATAAGTGAGTGAAAAATCAAACTCATACTCATGAGACATGACAAGACCTATGGAAGTGAAAATAAAATGATGAGACTCGTTAAAGCACAAAGGATGATCACCTAACGTTTTTACTAGATATTTATTAACAATGACAATTAACTCACTTAGTATTTTAACAATCTAGTGGAGTATTTCTTTTTAGGATGAGAGCAGTTTTTATATTGCATGAGAAACTGTCTTTCAGAATGACGGTTCTCACTGTTCCCTTCCAGGAGGGATCCGGCTAGTAGAACTACAGGGATCCGTGGATCTGTAGTGACAGAAAAGGGTTTTGATAAAAACATAGGTTTTTAGAGTTTTATACCAAGATATGTATTTTAGCCACCATTTACTTTTAGCATGCATTATCGGTTTCTAACGTATCTCAAGACAACAAATACGAAAGATATAAAGTAAAAGAAATGACAAACACATTATGAAAAACAAACTAGATAAACTAGAACATTAGTAATATTTCATTTCAATGCTAAGAAAGATACAAAGGATTGGGTATATAACACAATGCAGATTAACAACACAAAGTACATGTCTCCATAAGAAAACTTAATCATGGGGAACACGAGAGCGATGAGTGTCAAGACGATGAGTACGAAGGCGATGCAAACCATGATGATGAGGATCTTTCTTGGTTTCGGTTTGAGATGAGATGAGATGAGAAGGAAGATGAAGTTTTGAGTGAGAGGTAATTTTTGAAAGTGGAAGATTTGAAAAGTGAAGGTTTGGTGGAGTGAAGACGATCGGAAGGGATATTTATGGGGAAGGAGGAAATTTTGAGATTTGTGTTTTGCTTTATTATTAGAGAGATTTGATTTTTGGATAAGATAAAATAATACACAAATTTATAAACCTAGACTATAGACGGAAGAGTAACACGTAAGCAAGAAAAGTTTCCTAACGAAACTACATGTAATATATGAGTATGAGAAAAAAAATAAACATATAAGTTTCTATGTAAGCATACTTATTTTCTAAACTAATGTTATCTAGATATAATTAGAAAATCATACCTCTAATGCACTTAAGAGTGTCTTTACTAATGACAAAACAAATGTCAGTAGACACCTCCGGTTCCTTCGGGTTTAAGATACCTTCTTAGGGAAGGTAATCTTGTTACCAAGCAATTCCTATGACTTGATAAGTATGAGCTTTAACTAAGCAAAATGACAAGGAAGGTTAGTGCAATTTAGTAAGAAAAAAAAATGTTGTCATCTAATCAACATCCAAACAAAATGTTTTAAAACATGGTGTTTGTTTTTGTAAAAAACTTTCTTTGTAGTTTTCAATTAAACACGGATCGTATCAAGTTTTTAAAGTACAATATACTCTAAGAAACTTGGTAACGAAGCTCTGATGCCAATTGTGGAAAACTAGAGGGGGGGGGGGGTTGAATAGTTTTACCGATTAAAACTTGGTTTTAAACTATTTAGATCGACTTATGTCAATCCATTTAAACATGTGTGTTGGATGTTGATAGACAAGCATATATAAATATGTAATGAAACGATAAGGAGTAAGAAGCACAAAACCACAAAGCGAGTATTTATAGTGGTTCGGCTACAAGGACACCTTCCTTGCCCTATTCCACTCCCCGAGTCACCTACTTGAGAGTTCGTAAGCACTACACAACACAAGCTCCTTATGGCGGAGAAGTCTTCACAACGTCGCCTACTCTTTATCCGGTACAAGGCTAGACACCGGGTTCTTCCACGAGGTAGAACCAAACCTATCACAACGTCGCCTACACTTTATCTGGTACAAGGCTAGATACCGAGTTCCATTACAAAGGAGGAAATACTTCACAACACAATATAACTACCCCAAAGGAGACACAGTCCTGATTAGAACATCATAAGGATATCAAGATCCTTTAACCCAAACTAATCTATCTTGTACATCGATGCGCCATATCGAATGTACACCCTTGGCACCTTTCACTAATGCCTTTGACTTGATCTCTAGGCACCCTTCACTAATGCCTTGTGATTTGACTTCTAGGCACCTTTCACTAATGCCTTTAGCCTTGACTTCTAAGTACCCTTCACTAGTGCTTTCAATACGGACGTTCGACACCTTCCACTAATGTCTTCGTCTTGACCCTTTAGAGATCTCTCACTTATGTGTTTGACACTACACTTCTAATGAGAAAGAAGAGAACAATAAACAAGAGAACCTCAGTAGTCTTGATGATGAAGAAGCATAGCAACTCATGGACTTGAGCTTGCTCGACTTCAAAAGGTGGTGATCTCGCCTTTAAGAGAAACCTAGAGAATCACACAAAAACAAAGCTACATACAAAGATCACATGGATCTATGGTTAGAGAGTTTACAACTCAAAGAGAAAATATATTTGAAAAGGGTGAGTTACAATGAAGAAATGGCTCACTATTTATAGAAGAAAAATAGCTACTGTTCCACGGATCCCTCACTTGAGGGATACGTCAAGTGTATTACTGGGGATCCGTGGGACGCTCCCCTTTGCCCATGGGTTTTGGGTCATGGGTCATGGGTCCTAGACTTTGGACCATGGGTATCCAAGTAGACACAATGTATCTACAAGATGCAATGCATCTAGTCCATGGGTCATGGGTTAAAACCATGGGTCATGGATAATATCCATATATGACTTATGCATGATGTCATGCAATGGGTTATGGGTTATGCTCCATGGGTATGGGTCATGGACTTTGGGTTTTACCCAACTACATTCAATGTATTTGGTCAATGGGTCAAATACTTAAACTTCTACCCATTTATATTACCCATTATAATACATACTAGTTATGTATATGTTTGCCCAATATGTAAACACTAGTTGTTGTACATATGTATTACTAAATCATAAAATCACTTTTACTTGTTTAGTGTTTTATGTGAAAAAGTATGTGTGTTAGTAAACTATTGGCTCAAACAATTTACGTATTTTATTTGTTTCGTTAAAATGATTTTACGTTTGTTATCGACAAACATTAGAAGATCGTAAAATATAAATAAACGTTTTTACGGCTTATTTGTATTAGCAGACTAGATACATTGAATGTAGTTGGGTAAAACCCAAAGTCCATGACCCATACCATGGAGCTTGATCCATAACCCATGACCCATTGCATGACATCATGCATGAAGTCATGTTGGGTATTATCCATGGACAATGACCCATGACCCATGATCTAATGACTAGATACATTGCATCTTGTATAACCCATGGTTCATAACCCATAACCCATGACCCGGTTTGCAACCCAAAATCCGAACTTAAACTGACCTAGTCTGGCGGATCCCTTGGATTGCACTAGCCGGATCCCTCTGGGGTGGGATCCGTGGGATCCGGGGAACAGTAGAGAAATTTGCCTATAAATAGTGAGCCATTTCTCTCTTGCAATGCACCCCTTTTACACATACTCTCTCTTAGTATTATAAACTCTCTAACCTCATATCCATAGGATCTTTCTATGTAGTTTTGTGTTTGTGTGATTCTCTAGGCTCCTCTTAAAGGCGAGATCACCACCTCTTGAAGTTGAGCAAGCTCAAGTCCATGGGTTGCCAAGGTTCGTCTTCATCAAGACTACTGAAGTAATCTTGTTGATAGTTCTTTCCTCCCTCCTTAGAAGTGTTTTGTTGAAGGTATAAGTGACAGATACCAAACGGTTCAAGCCGAAGGCATTAGTGAAAGGTGCCAAAGGTCTGTGTCGAAGGCATTAGTTAAAGGTGCCAAAGAGTCAAGACAAATGCATTAGTGAAAGGTGCTGAAGGGTCGTGTCAAAGGCATTAGTGAAAGGTGTTAAGGGTGTACATTCGATATGGCGCATCGATGTACAAGATAGATTAGTTTGGGTTAAAGGATCTTGATATCCTTATGATGTTCTAATAAGGATTGTGTCTCCTTTGGGGTAGTTATATTGTGTTGGGTAGTATTTCCTCCTTTGTAATGGAACTCGGTATCTAGCCTTGTACCGGATAAAGTGTAGGCGACGTTGTGATAGGTTTGGTTCTACCTCGTGGAAGAACCCGTGTCTAGCCTTGTACCGGATAAAGAGTAGGCGACGCTAGAAGACTTCTCCGCCATAAGGAGCTTGTGTTGTGTAGTGCTTACGAACTCTCAAGTAGGTGACTCGGGGAGTGGAGTAGGGCAAGGAAAGTGTCCTTGTAGCCGAACCACTATAAATACTCACGTCGTGGTTTTGTGTTTCTTACCCTTTATCTTTGCATCACTTGTTTATATGCTTGATCTATCATCATCCAACACACACAGCAAATAGATTGACATAAGTTGATCTAAATAGTTTAAAACGAAGTTTTAATCGGTAAAACTATTCACCCCCTTCTAGTTTTCCACACATTGCATCATCAGCATAAAAAGGATGAGAAAGCATGACCTGATCGCGATCGCGAGATCCAATTGAGACTCTTTGGAAGAAGTCGTGAGTCCTTGCTCTACAAAACGAAATGTTTAATGATTCCATTACCAATAAGAATAGAAACGGAGATAGCGGGTCGCCCTAACGAAGGCCCCGATTCCCAATTCCTTTGTAGGACTACCATTAACCAAAACCGATCTTGTTGACAAGTTCAGGCATCCCGTAATCCAACCCCTCCACTTTTCACCAAACCCGAACCGTTGCATAATATCATCCAAAAATACCACCTAACAGAATCATAATCTTTTTCAAAATCTACTTTAAAAATCATTGTTTTCTTCTTCTTATGATTACACCAAGCAATCACTTCGCTAAGAATCATCAGATCATCCAAAATTTATCGACCTCTAACAAACGCAAATTTTTCCATACTTATCAAATACCCAATAACCATACTCAAACGATTCTCTAAGATTTTTCCCACGATCTTATATTGGCAACCTATAAGACTAATAGACCGAAAATCTTTAACTAATTTTGCGTCCGTAATTTTTGGAATTAGCGATATAGAAGAAGGATTACAACCATTTAGAAACTGGCTAGAAACAAAAAAATGCCTTTACATCCCGACATACACCCATACCTACTAAGCTCAGAATTTTTGAATAAATTTGAAAGTAAATCCATCAGGCCCCGGAGATTTATCTGCACCACAATCCCAAACAACCCTTCGAATTTCTGCATCTGCAACATCATTTTCTTGCAACAAAGTTTGTTCGTGCTTCAACAAGTAGGGGAAGTCACTTGAGAATAAGAGTCTAGATGTTGAAGGTGCCTCAAATCTAGAAGCAAAATGTCACCATTTATAAAAACACCTCTTATAGCCATTTGACGTCTCTTTTTATTAATCATACCATGAAAAAAATTACTTTCGATAGCCCATCGGACCTTTTCTTTTTGAGACATATCATTCGTCTTTACCATATTAAGATCCCATAAGTTCTTCCTTTTGTTTAGAAATTACTCTCCACAATTGCCACTATCAAGATATTTATCAATAAGCTTAATCTCATATTTTAGCTCCAAAGACTTTGCAGTAGCATCGTTTCTATGTTGTTGAATCCAAGCTCTCAATATTTTCTTCAAAGCTTGTAACTTCTTTTTCAAGTAAGACATGGCATTATCATTTATCACCTCATCCATGTGCCTTGAATCCGCAACAAAACGGTCAAAGTATTTAAACATAAACCAAGAGTGAAATATACGGAATGGTGTTAAGCCATAATCAACTGACACTTCTCGTGAGAGAATAGGACGATGATCTGACAAGTGACGATCAAGAATCAAACCCGAGATATTCAGCATGCTTGCCATCAAACCTTCAGACACTAAAAATCGATCCAACTTGCTCATCTTTCCTGCATCCTTTTGAGCCCATATGAACGAGTAGCCATCAAAAGAAACATCCAACAAGCTCGAAGAAGTAATAAAAGAATTAAAATTGCAGCCCTTTTCTTGTTAAACATCGATCCATATCTCTTAGAAGGTTTGTGAACCTCATTAAAATCACCCATCACCAACGTTTCTCCTTCCCATCTATTAATCACACCATGTAAATAATCCTATAACAATCATTTTTATGACAATTCTTGAGGGGCATACACACCAACCATTAAGGCTTGTCGCAGTCGTGTGGGTCGAGATCGGTTGGCAACAAAAAAAAGGTTCGGCAACCGATGTTGAAATCGGTTTGGTCGAATGTGGCCCAAGGTTGCAAGATCGGTCGTGTGTGGTATATTTGCCATATCGAGTACATTTTGAACCGATGTGGTTTATTCGTTTGTATTTTACAAATTTAAAAATTGTGACCGTTTGGTCTTAAACTAAAAAAAAAAAAAAAAAATTCAAACCAAATTTACCACTCTATAAATACCAACTTCATCTCAAACACATTTCTTAACACACAATTTCAAACAAAATTCAACCTCAAAATACTTCTTAACACAAGATTTAATATGGCTTGCCGTCTCCCCCATTATGTTGAAGATATGCAAGTGTACGTTCAAAATCAATGCAATATCGACGATGAGGCGCGAAAACACGCTATTATAAGCGTCATCGAATTGTTTGACCAAAGCGTAAAGCGGAGAAGGAACAAATGAGACAAAACTACCAGAGTTGCAACGACATTACTCCTGAAAGAAAAGATGTGATCGACAAATTTTTGAAAGATCAAGCCCGCGAAAGATCGCGAGGTTCTTGACAAGTTGTGGCGTCCTGCTTCAAGATAACGAACAACGCCGCACCAAAATCAATTGGAGCTATCAGGAGAACAAAGACGATGGTGTTGGTGCATCAACTTCGACTACCAACTTCGAGCTACCGGGGGAACCTCTGCTCGAGGGATTTGCCGGTTCTCATACTCCTCGTATGACTCTGCATGCGGGGAGCATTCAGATTAGATTTATGATTTATGTATTTCGTCTTGTTTTTATTTAGCATTGTAACATTTTAATTATTAATGAAATTTTAGTTTATGTTAAAAATGATTTTTTTTTTTTAAATTTCTTGGGTCTTTGACTGGGGCATCCGGGTTGTCCCAGGTCGCTGGAGAGAGAAAGCTGACGTGGCGCAGGTTGTCCCAGGTCGTCCCAGGTCACGACTGGGACCAGCCTAACACTTTAGAACCCGAGAACTTCCACATACTTTTGACAATAACAAAATAATTAGAAATAGATGCTTGAAGTTTAAAAAACATCGAATTATCCCAAATACACAACACACCTCCCGAGTTACCAACGGACGGACTAAAAGAATAATCAAATGACAAATTACCCCATACAGATCATCAAACGAGTATTTGAGATATAAATTGTTAGCTATTGGCTTAAACTTTTATATGTAGTTGTGTAAGTTGTAACTTTTAAGGCTAAACATTGTGGTCACCAAACTTTAAAACTTTCACGTTAGCGTCACATAATCATTACACATCATCTAACAAGTGTTATGGTCACCGCCAAACTAAAATATAAAAAATACTCTACTTTATACAAATATACCTCACAATATACTCCACAAACAAGAAAAGTGGGAAACCATTCGATGATAACGAGTGCAAAAAGCTGGATATTGGCGTGTGATGGGTAGCTATTGGTATGATTTTGGCGCGCTATCATGCTTGGTGGTGGTGATAAACCACCTACCATAGTGCATAATTTAAAAGCCAAATAAGAAGCAAAAAGTCGCTTGTAAATTGTAACTTCTAATGGCAGGAACTTTTTTTTTCAAATCAAAAATTCAAGCTGTCGAATTCTTTGAAAAAAAAAGTCTTTTGGAATAAAGGTCTATTTCGCAAAATTAAAAGCTAAACTTTATGATGTTTCAAATTAGAGGTGTCAATTCGAGTCGGGTTCGGGTTGACAGGTTGGCGGGTCAGAAAACCCTAACCCGAACCTGACTCATTTAAATCATCGAGTCAGCTATATCAACTCTAACCTGTTTACATATAACCCGAACCCGACCCGTTAAATCTGTATATATACTTGGGTTGGCGGGTTAAATAGGTTACACGAGTTGAATAGATTAAACTGGTTTCGGGTTGACCCATTTAACCTGTTTTATATACAAAAGTTAGCACATTACACGAGTTATACGGGTTTGCGGTTGACCCACTTAAACCATGTAACCCGTATAATAAAATATAAACAATTTTTAATTTAAGAAAAAAAATTAAACGGGTTCGGGTCGACTCGCTTAATTTATTCTCAACCCGAACTTGACCTGTTTAATAAAAGGGTTAGATGAGTCGACCCAAACCCGACTCAAAATCTATTTTAAACTCAACCCAAACTTATTAATTTTTATGTTAATTTCAAGTCGAGTTTCATTTCGAGTCAAAAATTTCTACCCTTAGAGCACTACCAAACGTAACGCCATAACGGCGTTAAAGAGCTAATAACGGCGTTATGGCCGTTTCTCCCATTGTGAGTTCGGCGTTAACGTGAGGAAAAGAGGCCCGCGTTGCTTTGGCAACGGGCGTTAAGGAGAGGAGCAAAAAAAAAAAAAAAAATCAAAAAATTTACATTTTAGTACCCTTAAACGGCTACTAGCCGTTATTTTTCAAAAACTACCTTAAACGGCTAGTTTTTAAAAAAAAAATCAAAAACCTTTTTTTACCACTATAAATACCCAATTAAAACACCATTTCTTTTCACACTTCCACTACTAAATCCTCTACATACTCTCAATCTTTCAACTTCAATTAACTGCAAAAAAACAATGTCGAGAGGCAACGACGATACTTTCTACAATCTTCTCGCTGGTGGGTGGAATTCCTCAAACCCGGGTTCATCATCTAACCCGAACGCGGGTTCAAACCCCAACCCACTTGGCTTATCGAGCCAAGAAATGTGGCAACATCAACAATTTCTGTATTGGCAACAACAAAACCAACAAAACACCTTAAACTCCAACTTTCAAAACCTACAATTCACACAACAATCACAAACTGAAACACATGATGTTGTTGACACACCCACGTCTCCTCCAAAAAAAGGAAAAGGTCGCATTAAGCGAAAATCAAAGAAATCCAAAGACCCGAGCCGTTGATTCTGAAGAGGAAGTTGTTGTTAACGCACGCTTGGACTCCGGTGAGAGGAAGCATTACTTGCAACATGTTACATAGCCGTTTCGGAGGATCCGAAGTTGGAAAGTGCCAACCCGAGATACGCTTTGGTATCGGGAGAAATGAGTTCAATAAAACAACTTTCAACGGCGCAACAAGGACATGCCGTCAAGCAAGTGGAAAACTGTGGAACGCATATGCACAAAGTTCAACTCTCATTACAAACGTATAAACGGGATCAACGAAGCGGGAAAGTGAGCTGGATGTGATGCAACGGAAAAGCAATGGTATCGCGGAGGAAACCAAGGGATCGCCTTTGGTCTCAAGACGCTGGGAGGTTTTGCGTCATTATAAGAAATGGAACACGTCGGAACCGGTTGATTTAACCGGCGAAGTCCCAAGCCAAACAAACGAGGATTTGTTTGGTCATGATGAACAACCTCGCCCCATGGGAAAGAAACGTGCTAGCAAGAAAGCAAGATCCGAGACTACAACAAGTACCGGGAACAAGCACCGGAGGAACGAAAGCTCGTCGGCTTATTTCACCGAAACTATGGCAAACGAAGTTTCGATGAAACGAGAGTCCTCAAGCGGCGATCGGGCCGCGCAGGAAAAGGATATCACAATAACAAGGTTGGAAGAGATAAAGTTTTTGATGACGCCTTACTGAGGGCAAGATCCAATGGTCGCGTGGATCAATGATGAAAAAGATCGAATCATCAAAAAATATAACTTGAAACCTCGTGAGTAAATCGTATTCTCGTCATTTCCTTAAATTTGTTGTAACGTTTTATTTGCAGTGTGTGTGTTTTTTTTTTTTTTTTTTCGTTGTATTTTTTTTTAATCTCGTATTGTAATATGTTTTTAGTTTTAATGAAATGTTTGTTTTAGTTTAATAAATGAAGTGTTTGTTTTAGTTTAGGGGTTGAAATTGAAAATATGAAATGTTATTAGTGTTATTGATGTTATTGGGATGTTATTGTTGTGGGTGTTTTTTTGGGATGTTAATGTTAAATGTTAAAGCTGATGTGACGCTGACGTGAACGGTGTTATTGATGTTATGGTGTTATTGTTGTAAGTGCTCTTAAAAAAAACAACGATACTTAGAAAATACATTTCTATCCACTTGCAGCAACTTGGACAACATATAAACACGCCTCTTCTTTAATACTTTTTCTAATATAAAAGTATAACAAGTACACATTAAATTTTTTAGTGATTTTTTTTTTTTTTTTCTCAAAAGAAAATTAGTCGGATTGAAGCAACGACGAATTTGTGGGCAAAAATAGGGTGAGGCCAAAGGGTTGGCGTGTTAAAATAGTAGGATAGGGGAAAGATCTACTATGGTACTATATACGTTAGAGGTGCAACATTAAACCGGTTTTTCAAAAAACTTACACATTAAACCGGTACCGGTTTTTAAAAAAACCGGTTTTTCTTCCACCGAAACCGGTTTTTTATAACTGAACCTGTTATACTGGTTTTCATTTTTTTCCTACGACCGGTTTTTTACCGGTTTTCATAAAAAACCAGTTTTAACCGTTTTTTTTTTTTGGGTCGAACTAGCCGTTGGGTTTGAAAACCGGTCAACGAAAGTCAAATTGTGCGTTGGAATTCAAATTGCGCCGTTGGAATTGAATAACCGGTTTTGAAAACCGTTTTTTTTTAAAACCGCTATTGTTACTGTTAGGAGGCATGAACTAGCCGTTTTTTTTGTTTTTTTTTTTGAATTAGCGGTCCAAGCTTCGACGGTAGCTTCCGAATCGGCCTTTTCTCATAGTGGTAGAATTATATCGGAAAAAATGACAAAACTAAGACCCGAATCCGTGGAAGTATGTGTATGTTTGAAAGATTATATTGTCGGAGTAGATAGGGTACAACATGTAAGATCGTTGGAAGGTTCGATTGACGATATTTTTGTTGTTATTACCTAGGTCATCCAAAAACCGATATTTATTTTTGAACAACATTTTTTCGCACACCTCTATCACAATATATCTCACAAGTGTCTTTGACGATATTTGAACCCACAACTTCTTGGTTTACCACTAGGCCAAAAGCCATGGGTGAATCCTACCCGATATAAAAAAAAATGAAAACAGAAAGCATTTAAGTACCATAACTTGTTTATATGGTTCTAAGTTATTACCCCATACAAACAATTCCATTGGCATTTGCAGAAAAAAGATCTAGCAGACATTAAGATGGATTATATTCTGATCATGGGTATTTTGGATCACCAATTTTTGTCCCTAAGCACTACATGTGGACATGTGGTTTAATTTGGTGAGGCACTCTTGGGGAGTTGGGGGTCTCTTGGTCAATTTGGCTTTTCAAGAAAGTGGAGGAACGAGATAAACTTCGACATTTGTACTTGTGTTGGTTCAGTTCACAGGGTAATGTGTCAAATATTTACATTGGCAATTTTTTTTGGCGATCAAGGCCATCTTGGTTTCAACATGTATATGGACTTCAGATGAACACCTAGTTTTCAAGAGGTCAAATACTTGGCAATGATATAAAAGTCTTTTAACACAAGACTATGGCCAGATGATGCACATCAGGGATGGATGTTATATCTTGGGTCATTTTCTAACCAGTATCTAGTACTAAAGTGAAACTAAATCAAGAACCTTTTATTGAAAATTTTGTACAAGTATGTAATTTCGAAAATAAGTATCGGATTGATACAAATTGGATAATCTACTACACAGATGAGGTGATGCCGTGATGGTGACTGTGAATCAATGCAAGTGATGATGACTGTCGCGCTTCTAAAAGATGGTTTATTAATATACACAAACTTTCACCTAAAATCCCAAATGAAACACAACCTAACAATGTCTAGTTTTATTCAGCTTACAGCCTTAATCACTTCATCGATACAAGTCCGTATACCTAAACCCAATGAGGTTGAAAGTGATGGTGACAGTCTGACAGATGAAGTAATGCAGGGAGGAAGTGAGAGCCATAAAATGAGTGTTGTTGATATTGTAACGGAAATCGAAATGTGTAACACAAAAAGGTAGATGCTGAGTTGCTAACTACAACAAGAACTGATGTGACCCTAACAAAATCAAATCCAAGACCTCCTAAATTCCTAATTTTGTAAGGGCAGGTTGAGGATACAACAGTAACCAGTTTTATAAGAATTTGGGAGCTTATCCGAACTATTATTCCAAACTTGTTGTTTCGCGAAGCAGTTGTGTTTCGTTAAAAAAAGCAAAAAAACAAAGACTAAATCAGATAAACGGAGCAATGACAAACACCTCATTCAAAGATACATGATCTGAGGAATAATGGGTTCAGCCAGCCATATTGTTGTCTTTCTAAAGGGCAGGGAAAGGTGAGAGCTCAACTGAGGTGACTAGTTCTCAAGGAACAAACGGGCGGGCGCATGATTGAAGTAAGATGATAAAAGTTATCAGAGTGTGTAATTATGAAACAATTTGGCATAGAAACATAATGAAGAAATAGATACCTTACATCCTTGTACAAAAATTTGTTAGCTCTAATCATAATTCCAAGATATAATCTTCATGTGACAATCAATGGTTCGCATTACGATTCAAACTATGAGTGGAGCTGCTGGCACACGGACTTGGCCTAATAAGGGCCACATTGCTGTTGAAACCTCGATCGAGGGACTAGTTGATCAAGCAGCTAGCCTTAGCCTGATAAGGCACCATAGATGTCAAAGCCTATCCTGAGGAACTAATCCATCAAGTCACCAACCTTATACTAGAATGGTGCTTTCTAAAAGGTGGTTTATTTCATAAATACACAATAATGCGAAATAAAGCTCATATATACACAATAATGCGAGTCAAACATATTCGCTTCAGTTAAACTTTTTTTACCCGTTTAGACCTCTTACCCAACCCAGCCCTTCCAGTTTTCCATAACTACTCAAAATTTAATTGCAATAGATTGATGGTAATAAATTTACTAATGGGTCTAAAAATGACGCATTTCCTGGGTTTCACCTGTTACCCAACTTGACTGCTCATTTTGGGACATTACTCAACCTTCAAAATATACATCATTAACCAAATATCAGACAAATATTAGCTATGAAGTAACTCTATCTCATAGTTATGAGCGTCAAAGATCTTTAAACAGCATTTGGAGAAAAAAATTTATATTACGATATTTCATTCCTTCATATCTTATCTCATGTAAATGTACTCTATTTCAGTAATATTGATGTGAATCTTGAGATGATTTTTAGGATTATAGTTTATCATTAGTTCATTTCTTATCAAAAAGTTAAATATCAAATTTATCAACTACATAAGATTATATAGATAAAGAAAGTAAAAATAACAAAAACAATGCATTTTGTTCGATCTCCAACCAAATGGTTGCGCGTCCAAATCTCACTTGAAACAAGTCTGTAGAGTAGATTCCGAGTGTTGCTTTAACTTGCTACTAAAAAATCAAGACATGTGCATTACACAAGTGAGATTAACTTTCTGATTATTTTGCGTTCTCTTTCTTCCTTTGACAATCCTATAAATAAATGTGAACATTTTTGTTTTACAATCAGCATGAAAAGTTGAAAACGGAAATGAATTAAGTAAGAAATCATACCTCTTACAAACTCCTAAAAAGTAAATCTAAATAACTTATCGACCCTACAGATTTATCATCACTTCTGTCTGCGCTCCGTGATACATCTATTACACAAAGGTAGATTTGAGAGCATGAATTGACTAAAAATAAACACAAACATATGTTAAGATTAACTTTGACATAGCAAAATCTCACCTCCATGGGATCGACCTTGATAATAATATTGTGAAGGCTCTTCAACTTCAAGTGTGATGCCACCCTAATAAAAAAAATATATGATAACAAAGCATTGGTGAGATACCAATTAAACTCGGCATAAGGGGGTTTTTGGGATTGCTTATTACTTTTTAAAAGTTGAATAAGCCGTTTAAGTTGCTTATCCAAATAAGCTTATTTCTAGTCATGACAAGCCACCCGGAAGGCTTATATATTAATTAACATAGTATAACCATTTTTGTTTAACGGTAACTTATGTATAACTAAATTAGTTAACTAATCAATCTAATCATGAGCTTAATTTATAACATACTTATTCATGTAAGTATTTACATTAACAAGAAAATATATATATGCGTATATATACAATCTCAATATTTAGAAAATACATAGCAGATGAAAACCTTGTGTCTATATATTTTGTTTCTTCGGTCGATTTCATCTTGCAAACCCTGAAGTTTTTCCCCAAAGTCTTCTTCATCTTTCGGAAAGTTATAACCCATCGTAAAAATTTCTCTTTGCATTTCCAACATCATCTGTTTTATTTCACCGTCCGTTTTCTTTCCGTACTCAAAAATTTTCTTTTCAGGTTGTTTGTCGCTGCCACCACCATTTGCATGTGATCTCTCAGCAGACATGATTGTATCTCTAGTGGATGATCGTCCTATGCTAATGCATGAAAAGCCTAAAAAGAAAGGGTTTCGACTAAAACCCTTATTAGGTTATTGATTTTGATATATATAATGATTTTAAAAGTCTTGTAAATTACAAAAAAAGTCCTTGCTACACTAATATGTTACAGATCATTTCCCCTATGTAAAAAATATTACCATAACACAAAACCTCAGAAAGAAAAGTCAAGATCAAAATGTCAGACAACATACCATTTGATATCCAGTAAATATCCTTAAAAAGCTTCCGATCAAATCATTGATTCGAGTCAGATTGGTTTCAAAAACATGGAAGTCTCTAACAGATAGCAAAGAGTTTATTGCTAGTTACCACATACAGCGACAACAACAACACATACTTGTAAGGTACGTTGATCCAAAAGATAATAATTCTGAGGAAAAGCATGTTTCGGTTATAGACGATAATACTTTTCCCCAACACAAGCTTACACAGTTACACTTGATGTTCCCATGTCTGCTAAACTACTTAAAGAACCAACGATGGTTAGCTCACAAGGCTTGTTCTGTTGGTACTGTGCATTTGAATTTCAAGGTATTTCCGAATCAAATACAGCTGTTATATGGAATCCTGCTATTCGAAAATCGATTTCCATTAATAATATGCCTGTGTCAAGTCCACGTATTAAAACTTTTTTTGGTTTTGGGGTTTGTCCCGAAACTTGTGACCCTATGCTTCTAAGGGTTTCATTTGATTGTAGTCCGGGTGAAAATCAACGTGACCCTATAGTTGAGGTTTTTACATTAAGTACTGGGGTTTGGAGAAGTTTATCTATCAATCTGCCTCGTAAATCACTTGTATTCACACATGAGCAGGTAGCAATAGATAGGTTTATTTATTGGCGTGCTTATGAGAGGAGGCATGTCGATGCTGGGCTTCAGTGGTATAATCTGATTATGTCCTTTGATATGACAACTGATGAATTTACAGAAATATACCTTCCCGTTAGTTCAGGACTTGACCCGAAAAGTTTTTTTAATATATATAAGCTGAGGGAGTCTCTTATTGTGGTTCAATCTAAAAAAGAGGCTCAGAAACTAGTTTATCATGTATGAAAGATGATAGAACATGGAGCTCAAAAAACGTTCATAGAGCTATTCACTATTAACCCACCAGATGCATCAATAGAACATGTCCATGGATTTAGAACAAGTGGTGAACCTATAGTTGAAGTAAGAATTGATCTTGAGGATGCACTTTTTGTTTACGAGCCCAACTCAAAAAAGTTAACTTATACCGGGATTACTGCAGAATAAGATTGGGGTGTTTACTTAAAAGTGATTCCCTACATGGAAACACTACTTTTGCTTGATCACTAAGATTGTAGTGTTTACTTAAAAGTGAATCAAGGATAAAGATAATGGCAACATTGCAAAGTGTGGAGCATGGAATCGACAGAACTTTGGGGCATGGAAGCATGAGATTAAAGCGGAATTAAATGCACATAATTAGTGTTAATAGAACATTTCAGTTCATATTTTTTTCATCTTTCTTGAATTCTATAAATAGTTGAGGCACTACAACCAAAGGACCTTTGGCCTAACCGTATGTGAGTGGTTTTTTAACCAGAATGTTGTTGGTTCAAGTCTTGATTGAGACGTGTGTGAAATATAGTAGATGGTGTATGTGTGTGAATAAGTTGCCTTTCCAAAACAAAAAGTTGAAACATTAGACATGAGCGTTATACATCAAACATTTCAAGAGGCTGCAAACATTTGAATACCATTTGGCGCATTTTTCATCTGATGTATTGTAATTATGTACACATATGCTTCATTTTTTTTCATAGAAAAGCTAAATATCGATGACAAATAAGATCACTAAAAGATTAGGGGTGGACAAAGGTAAGTACATCTATATAAAAAAAAAGAAATACTAGTTTGGTGCCAAACTGTATGCTGAAGTTGAATCAAACTTTAGAGTAGTTATTTTATCTTAATCTTCACTCAAACAACATTGTTAAAGCTAAAAAATAAGACTGGTTTGGACCCGAAAGATTATACCAAGGCGTTACCGGTATGAGACGGTATAGACTATAGTTCTTGTGCGTTTTTTGGTATCATGATTTCATACCGAATTTTGCACAAAGTATAATAAAAGATAGTTATCAAATTGAAATAAATTGAACTAAATATATCAAAAATGATAAACTTTGTTCTTCTGTAAAACTAAAAACATGAACTTTAAATAATCAACTGCAAATCTCATGCTTCTTTCTGCGATCAAGACGAAGCATAAAGTTTTTTTATATAATATAAAAAAAGGACTCTCTTGTGCAACCACTGAGTGACTGTCAAAGCTTGGACGATGGCTGTTTGAGGTAGGGGATAGCATACTATACAAGTGTTCAATGCATAGTTAGGTTTTTGGTTATATGACATTCCTATAACACTTCATTATCCCTGCAATCGGGTACGCAACAAATTGGCCAACTACTTTACCAGAAAGTGAGAACACAAACTCCTTTATCTCATACGTATTCAAAAATGTATATTCAAAAATGTATATGCAAAAGATACAAAACCTTGTATAAAATAATGGTATACGGTTAGCATTCAAGCGGTTGTAGCGAAAAGAATGAACAAACAATCTAGCTTTCTAAATACAGAAAGGACTACCAGGCTATCTAATACCAGATTCAGGATCATCCGGAGTCAAATGTGGATTATCTAGAGACTCCAACACTGGAACTTCTGTAGAGAGGTTGTTGGCTTGCGAAACAGAAGGTTCAGCCTCTTGAGTGTTTGAACGAGTCTCCTCCAAAGCCCGGAAAAATGCGTATGGTCCCCAACCTTCATAAGTACATTCAAAGAAGCAGCATCCATAAATATTGCAATCAGATTTGTCTGATGTGGGTATTCAAGTCAAAAGAGTGTTTGGATGATACCTTCAGTATGATACGGTGGTGCAAAAAACTGCAAATAGCAAAATGTGGCCATTGTAATACCTGCAACAAGTAATGAGCAAATACTTATAAGTTCTCCAAAAGTGACATATGACTGTTCAACTGCTGGAATCAAAAATACATTCTGAAACACTATAACAAGTGTCGGTTTACCTATGAGAGCTCCAGCAAAAACATCCTGCCAGTGATGCCAGTAATCGTCCACACGAGAAACTCCAACAAGAGATGCAACAAGTAGAGGCAAAACAACAATGCATAGCTTTGAAACGCGGCCTTTACAGTCAAACACTCTTACTTTTCCTGATAAATACAGTGACAGGAACCCAAGACCGGCAAAAGACCCTGCAATAGAATCACAAATTTCAAAATCGAGGTTACGATTATTTGTGTTTGACACTGTCAATCTTGAAATCATAAAAACTAGAGGTGTCAATTTTGACCCATATACTTATTAGAGGGTCTATTTGGGTTATGTTTTTCTCTAACAGGTTAAATGGGTCAAGCGTGTTAAAAGGTCATGGTATATCATTTTATCAAAGATAATTCCTGAAAATACTATATTTCTTTTATCATAGTTAATATAGTAACTATTTGTAAGAAAACGGGTCAAACATTGTTTCAGGTCAACATGAGCCGACCCGTTTTAAGCCAAAGAAGTGTGCATGTTTTGACTGGTGACCCAACCCTACCTTGCCACCCCTAATTGAAACATAAGCATTTTGGCGGACAAGTAATTTTTTGCTCACCTGACGTATGGCCACTCGGGAAACTCTTATGGCCTTCTCTTATAACATTGCTATCACCATGACATATAACATTTCCCAATTGATCATAAAGCTGAAGAAAATGGCGGAATCCTAGTAAAAAGGCATGTAATTCTTTCACAAAGACAAGGATACAAAAATATCCATATACTAGAAAATGAAATTCTAAAGAAGCATACATCTTTTCCATCTGGAAAACAACGCCAGAAAAAGTCAGGCCGAGGCCTACCAACTGCATCTTTTATAGCAATTGTTATAACCCCGGTTAATATCATGGAAAATAAAAGCCCTGCGTTGTAAATGAGATTTAGTCAGATTCTGAAAACCAGGAGAATATATGGAAAGTTACTGAATTGACGTCAGGATTAAAAAGATTTAGTCACCTAATATGGCATGATGAAGATCATAGACGTCTCTTCTTCGAAAATAGAAGGCTAGAAAGACGGCGATTGGAAACAATATTGTATATACCTAATCACAGACATGGAATAATATGCTAACTTTGTATTGCTAAAAGACTTCTTGCTGTATAAACGATTAAGGGGGTGTTTGGATGTGGATTTAAAGTGATCATTGCAGTGTCTGGTCACAATAATCTATTTTAAGTGATTACCTCATTTTTGATTCCTTAATTTACAATAAACATTTTGACCACAAACATCCAAACACTCCCTAAATGACGGAAAGGTTACTCACAGGAATAGACCATAGCGGAACAGTATTGCCCTTCAGAGGATACTTAAGATCAGTCATCATGTCTTTTCCAACATGGCGATAGAAAGGGTGGATACAGTTTAGAACAATCATTATAATCGTGAGTGCAATAAGAATCAACCAATCATACATGTGAGTCTTGGCCACCACAATCCCATGAGATCTTATAGTATGAGTTCCCCTCATTCTACTCTGTCAAAAGGCGTGAAAAAATTATACATGAATAAAATGTTTAGACAACTGACAATAGGACTACATTTAAGATATCATACCTTCTTGTCATCGATTAACGGAGAATGAAGGTGATCGAACTGCTTGTTTGTAACACCAGAAATATCTTGCTTCCTTCTTGATGCATCCTGTAGACCCTCAAAGAATCAGTCTTTAAGTTGAAAATGATACAACACGAATGCTCTTATTCAATTGAACTCGACAAAAATAACTACCCAAAGAAAACCTAATTACTGACACAAATAGGTATCATGTGTATAGCCTTTTATGTTTTCATCTGTCCAAGTTTCCTCCTAATTGCTACTTAATACTAAGACCTAATTCTTGCATATTTTTATTCACTGAGGGTTATAACGACCTTCCACCTAATAAGCCCACAAAAAGATCATAGGTGTCATATATGCTTCTACCTAAACGCCAACATCCTCCAAATCACCTTAAAACTAAGTGGGAAGTTATATGTAGCCCAATACTAAGGACTTGGACTCGTGAATCTAATTCATAACCAACGTGGAATAAGTTGTCACAAATTCCGCCATTCTGGTACTTAAATTACTTGTCTCCAAGGCAAGCTATCACAAAGCCCCAAGCCCGCACACAATCAATACCCCTTATTTAACATCTCAATCACAAAGTCGTAGACTGAGCCAGTAACCTCCAAATCAATCTAAGAAGGGTTGTAACACTCAGTATGTCGAAACTATTCATTGGCTGCATAAACACTCGCGTATATAAAGACGTATAAACTAATGTAGGCTAACAAATTTAATAGTAATAGCAATGGGCAAGTCATGATCATAAAGTTGTTGTTTTGCTCCTTTGAGTGGTCTTAAACAGTGACGGAGCTAGGATTTAGGTTTTGGGTGGGCCGGAAAAAAGACAAGCATTGTTAAGTATAAGACGAAAAACTTAAATGATATTGAAAGCCATGAAATTTACAGTGGATTTTATTCATGAAAAATCATTAACCCATCTATTAAACCATTAACATAAACAAATATGTTACTGTGTACAAATAAGAGTTCAATGTATGTTTTTTATCACATTATTTGAACAGGGATTCTAGCTTGCAAGATATAAAATAAGGTGGGCCAAGTCCATTCAAATATGATTATTAAATTTAATAAAGCTGAAGCAAAATACTTGCACTAATACACATTTTGCAAGATGTTAGGGTGGGCCTTGGCCAACCATGTCTATAAGGTGGCTCCGTCCCTGGTCTTAAAGTTGTTGCCTTTCCAAAAAAAAAATGGGCAAGTCATGATCATAAAGATAATTCTTAGATTAGAGCATGTTACACAAGATAATCAGCACTTAAAAAGTTGGAGCATAGATTTTGAGCAATTTTCAGCAACATCCTAATACACTTACATAAACTAATAATCTACTTATTTATTCTTAATGAAAATACAGATACAGCTAAAAAGGCCAAGATCATGAAAAAGGCTTATAATTACCCACCTGAGAGAAAAGAGATCTTAGATTCCATGAAGAAGTAGCCATATGTGTCACAACTCACAAACAATATATCTATATGAATGCTATTAAATCATATTTCTAACGCTTAAAAATATGCAATAATAATAAGAGATGGATCAAAAGAGTGGGTCTTGGAGCAACAAAGAGGGAGTCACGATAAAGAACATAAAATTTTAATAATTGAAGTGATTATTTTATTTAAAATTTTAAGTTTTACTCCGTAGTAGATAAGATTGAGTAGTGACAAGTACCACTAGTGACAACACCCATGTTGGTTGAGATTTAACATTAATGGCATCATAGATATCACGTGTGCATGAACAAAGTGGTGACTACGTGTTGTTTCTTTTTATTTTTCAACATGCTATGTTTGAACTGTCGGGAAATAAGCCAAAATACCGATGGAAGTATGGAATCTTAAAATAGTAAGATAGAGCTAAATGTGTGTTGGTACGTTGGTGCAAGTTGTATTGTGTCTAACCATAAATGAACCGGACGAATATAAACGGAGTCTTCTTCATGTTCGTTCAATTAGTTTTAGCCGGATAAATAAACAAACACGGACGCTTAAACAAACTAATTTTGTGATTCATGATCGTTAGTTCGTTCATTAAGAAATGAGGATGTTCATATTCGTTCATTTAGACATTAAACGAACATAAGCAAATTCTATGAACAACAATAAAAATAATGTTACACCTCATTCTTTTATTTGGATAAGATCTCGATCCTAATATGCAACTGAACATCACGAATCATATTCGTCAAATGAGAGAAAATTATGCTCGAAAATGTGAAAGAAAGAAAAAAGATTAAATGGACAATAATTGTCCAAATTAACCATGTCAAATATTTTATTTTATTTTCTCTTTACTAATAATTTTCCCTAATGAATTTCCACGCTCAAACCTTAACGTATCTTCTTGATCCAAGACTTTCATTGCTCTCCACCACTTACAATGTTTTATGTTTCGACATTATTTATACTACACCGATGTATGCATATATTTATGTGTGTTGCGTGTGCATATAAGCATATTATACTTATTTTGTTTTATCTATAGCGATTGTTAATAAATATAGTCCGGTTTAGAGTCTTTGCACATCATCTGTTGGTTAAATATAGCATTCTATATATAGGTTGTAAGCTTGTAGAAATCTGGATTCTTTTGAGTCACATAAGAGCATCTCCAATGTGGTCACTAAAAATTTGCACTATTATAGTGCTAAAAAAGAATAATTAAAGAATATGCTTGCACTAAAAAAAAGTTACTCAAATGTATTACACTAAAGTTTACACTAAATATTTAATTAGTTCTTACTGCACTTTATCTTTATACTATAATTTTCAATATTATTTTAGTGTTCGTGACATAAGATATTAAAAAAGCATGACCTTCGTATCAAATCGAGCTATTACAGAAAAAATTGAATACCTAGGAAAAAAAAAAGTTAAAGTTTAAATAACCAAACGAAAGATAATAAAAGTTTACATATAATTTTGGATTTGTTGGATGATCCAGTATTCCGTGAATGAATTAATAAATGATATATATTTGATCACAATATTCTAAATTACACACACAAAATAATAATGCTCAATCATCGGGTTGATTATGATTCCTCGTAAATTTGTGTAAGTTGTTACTACAAATCTATTATCTAATAATACATATATGCTGACATGTTCAATAAGTGAAAAGAATAAAATAATATTTTCCCTATCGTGAACATATCATCAAAAAAAAGTGTGATTGTATGTTTTTTTATGTAATTTTCCTTTGTAAATGTTAAACATGCACTGTTATATTATTTTATTAAGTCACACAGGGACAAAAGTTAAAACTATGAATAAATTCTAGGGTTAAAAGTGAAATGTTTTTAGTTTTAGTGCAATGAATAGTATTGCACTATATTTAGTGTTTTTTGAGCATTACTATTCATTGCACTAAAATAGTGCAAGGGTTTAGTGTATACATTGGAGAAGTTTTTGTGTACTTTTTGCACTAATTTAGTGCAAAAAGTACATTTGATGCATACATTAGAGATGCTCTAAGGGGGCGTTTGGTTCACAGAATGTTTTTGAACGAATTGTAATCTTTGGAAAGAATTGTAATTTGATGTAATTGTAATTTAAAGAATTGGAATGTGTTGTAATTGTAATGTGTTGTAATTGTAATTGATGAAATCTGTCAATGTGTTTGGTTGACTCGCAACGTAATGTAATTCAATTTTTTGTATAAAACTTAAAAAGCTAATTTAATAACGATAATAATAATAATAATAAATAGTAATAATAATAATAATAATAAAATAATAATAATAATAATAATAATAATAATAGTAATATAGAAATAAAAAAGAATATTAATAATAAAAATATAATAATAAAATAATAATAATAATAATAATAAATAATAAAAATATAATATTAATAATAAAAATAAAATAATAATAATTATTATTATAATAATAAAATAATATCAATTAAAATAAAATAATAATAATTAATAATAGTATAATAAAAAAATGATATTTAATAATTAATAATAATAATATTAAAAATAAATAATAAATAATAATAATAAATAATAATAATAATACATTATTATTATTATTATTATTATTATTTTTTTTTATTATTATTATATTAATTATTATTGTTATTATTATTATTAAATAATAATAATAATAATAAATAATAATAATAAATAATAGATAATAATAATATTATTATTATTATTATTATTAAATAATAAATATAATAATAATAATAATATTGATACAATTATAATATTATAATAATAATAATTAATAAAATAATAATAATAATGATAATAATAAAATAATACTAAATAATAAATATAATAATAATAATAATAATAATAAAATAATAATAATAATTATAATAATAATAAACAATATTACTTAATAATATTATAATAATAATAAATAATAATAATAATAATAATAATAATAATAATAATAATAATAATAGTATTAAAAATAATAATAATAATAATAATAATAATAATAATAATACTTTTCAAATAAAATAGTAAATAAAAATCATAAATTTAATATAAAATAATTATTAAAAAAATTAATTATTTATTTAGATATTTATATATAATATAAAAATAATTATTATAATTATTATTTATTTTTTAAATTAAATAATATAATAATAATAACGATGAAAGATAAATCTTGATATTTAACTCGAAAAATCAATTACAACACATTCTATCAAGTTTGCTATGTAATCTGAATTACATCACTGGACGTAATTGGTTGTAATTCAATTACATTACGCTGCAAACCAAACACGATGTAATGTAATCTGAATTACAATTCCATCCATCCTGCCAACCAAACAGGATTGTAATGTAATTCAGATTACAATTACAACAGATTACATCGAATTCCTTCGAACCAAACGGCCCCTTAAGTGTTACATACTGATATCAACGTTAGTGTTACATACTGATATCAACGTTAACATACAGCGAAATTGATAGTTAAATTATGAGATAAACAAAACATTACTTTTAAACATAAGATGCAAAGCAACGAGAACAAAACAAAAAAAAAAAAAACAGAAATTTGGAACATAACAAAGGATTGGATAAGACCCCAAGCTACAGGTTTGTCTAATTTTACTATTTATATATCATTTACTGTTTATATATCATACGGTTAACTGTAAAAAAAGAAATGTTTATGAGGTATAAGTAGTGAGTGCAATTTGCCAAAGTGAAAACAAGAAGCGCCTGTAGCTCAGTGGATAGAGCGTCTGTTTCCTAAGCAGAAAGTCGTAGGTTCGACCCCTACCTGGCGCGTATTTACTTTTTAATCCATTTACACCACGGTGTAGTGTTATTTTAACTAGTTTAAATGCGAAAATTATATAAGGATCTAAAATATAATACAAATAACTATACGACAATTTTCAGAGTTATAAGTGTCAATTCTAATGATATTTGAGGTATAATCGTAATTCACTCATACTAAATGCATAAAAAACATTTAATCCACATCCAACACAAAAAACTATGTTTTATTTTTTATTTTTTGAGTCTTGTATACTTAAACGGGTTCACGGGTTGATGTGTTTAATATTTACTCAACCCAAACACGACCCGTTTATTAAACGGGTTAGACGGGTTGACCTGTTTTTGACCCAAACATGTTTATCCTCAACCCAAACCCGTTTAACTTCGTGTCGTGTTAAGAATTGCCACCCCTACTTATGGATATGTTGTAGGAGAAAATTGGGGATCTATAACGATGTCTTTTATATTTTTAAAGTGTAAAAGTTCTTTTATCTATATTTATACTACATAAAATACAAAAATGGTTAACAAGTCAAGAATTGAAAATATTCATGGTTTTGCATGGTAACTTTGGAAAGTATTCATAGTTTTGCATGGTAACTTTGGAAAGTATTCATAGTTTGCATGGTAACTTTGGAAAGATTCATTGTTTGCAAAAAACGAAACATTTACCATTATCGTATATCGTTAATTATCTACTGCTAGGAACCGCTGCCGCCAGGCGCAGGTAATCGCCTAGTATTTTTAAAGTATAAAAGTAGGTGAGATGTTATTTGAGTGGATGTTTTTTCGTTTTATTTTATAAAGTAATGTGACGGATGAATAAACTGTCTTATAACATACATTGCATATTAGATAACTTTTGGCATTAACAATTGGGTTTTTCTATTATGTGCCCTAGGGCACATGATAAGAAGCGAAAAAGGTACATAAAAATACATGGAGATCCACAAAAAATACATTTTTTACATGTACTTGTGTCTTTTTTCGTGGATCCTCATGTACTTTTATGTACTTTTTTCAGTTCTTATCATGTGCCTTAGGGCACATGATAAGAAGCGAAAAAGGTACATAAAAGTACATGGAGATCCACAAAAAATACATTTTTTACATGTACTTGTATCCTTTTTCGTGGATCCCCATGTACTTTTATGTACTTTTTTTAGTTCTTATCATGTGCCTTAGGACACATAATAGAAAAACCCTTAACAATTTAGATTTATCATATACATTTCATGTTATGTGCAACACACCTTTAAATGACGATGAAAACCTTTTGAAAAAAATGCTCTTACCCGATTTAAGTTTCTATGGCAATGGATTCATGTCAACGGGAATTCGTAAAGTACTCTCAAACCAAAACCCCTCCACCTCGTTATCCAGTTAGTGTGTTTTCGCACTCGTAAAAAGCACACAACATGCCCCCTCTTCAACCCGCAAATGATCACCTAAAGTCCTAAACAACAACCCCCACTCCACCCCGCGATGACCTTATCCTCCTCTCGTCAACTCCATCCAACGTTTTTCGTAAGCATTGTAGTTGAAAATAAGTACGTTTAATACAATCAATGTTTGTTATGAGATTAAAAAAAAATAATAATAAAATAAAAAATCAAACCGATAATACTCATCGGTGATCACAACAAGAAAATAATAAAATTTACCATTCAAAACTTTTAGATATATAAATATGGTTTAAAGTCGATAATTTGATAATGTTACCAGCGAACATATCTCCGAAGATAATATCTCAAAAGTAATGTTCAAATTGACTTGACTTTCTAAAATCTATTTATAATGCATTTAAGAAATTTATAAATATAATTTTTAAGCTTACTCATATTATAAATACAATTTTTAAGCTTACTCATGTTACTAGATTTGGTCATTTATATAATTAAACTTTAAACCACGCTAATTATGTTATAATACTAAAAAATATGGTAAATTGCAAAAATGGTCTTTAAAGTAGCCTAAATGCGCAAAAAATACACCGAGACATAAAGTGTTGCAAAAACAACATTAAAGCTTTCATTTTTTGCAAAACAGCCATCGAGACGCACTGTTCACTAACTTTCGTTAGTTTTCCTCGTTAAGTGTCACGTTACTGAGGGTATTATCGTCATTTCACTCGTTTCAATGGCTAAATTTGCAAATAAAGACTTAACTTCCAAAACACTATTCATCATATTCTCGATTTAATTTTCTATTAAATTTCTATTGAATTTATATTTAATTTTAAACAATTATCAAGAACATCAAGATGGCTCGTGCAATGATGACTAAAATCCTGTTGAGCGTCGTTGCTACAACGATGCTCTTCCAATTAGCGTTAGCCGTGGATCACAATGTCGAAAGTCCAAGAGGATGGGACCAATCAACTAACTTCGATCCTGGGCTTCGGGTGAAACATTTACAGTAGGAGATAATTTAGGTAATCTGTTTGTCTTTCTACCAAAAATATGATGTATTTTACAAACTTCTCTATTTTTAAATTTGTTAGACATTCAAAATTTTGAATATTTTGATTCTGATAATACAATATCATATGATCGGTTCTATTAAATACATATATGAAGCTTCAAAAACCTCATAAACAAACTTGATGTTTTTTTCTTTCATTTTTTTACATATGGTGGTCTCCACGACGTATTAGAAGTGACCAAGGACAACTACGATTCATGCACAACAAGTAACCCAATATCGACTAACAGTGATTCCCCAACTACCATTCTGCTAACAGATGCAGGAACCCGTTATTTCATTTGTGTGACATCTGGTCATTGTGATCAAGGAATGAAAGTTGCAATTACAACGAACGCAACAGCTTCCGGTCCACCAACAACCGGCTAATAGAAGACTCAACCATGGCACTTCAATGATTCTTAGAAGGTATTTGGGATTGCTTAGTTGATGAATTTTATAAGCAGTTACGTTTGACCATTTATGTGTTCTAGTAAAACTGCTTATTTGCTACTTTTATTGATAAATTAGCACTTATAATTAGGCAGGTTGCTACCTGCTTATGTTTTTAAGCAAATACTTCATCCGTCCCTAAATAAGTGTCAACTATTGACTTTTAAAGTCTTTTTATTTTAACTATGACATTAAATTATTTTATTTGTGTTATGTTATACTTGATGCAAAATATATGAATGGATTGGATTCTAAGGGGATGTTTGGTACGCATGAATGGAAAGCTGAGAAAGGGAAAAGAGGTTGATTCTCATGTTTGTTTGACATAAGAATGGAAACAGAGAATTAAATTACCATTCTCATTCCCCCATTTTGTTTCTTTAAAAAAAGAGGAGAAAGGTGGAGAATGAGAATTTTAGAAGGGCTCTTTCTCTCTATCCATTCTCTAGTGAATGAAAAAATCACGGACAAAAATTCACGTTTTTTATTTTATTCACGTTTTCTTTTTTTTTTTTTTACTTCTCGTTTTTTAATTCCGTTTTTTTTAATTCGCGTTTTTCTTCGCTTCATTCATTTTAAATTCGTTTTTATACGTTTTCATCTGTCTTCGTTCGTTTTCGTCCGTTTTCATACATCTTCGCCCGTTTTCATACGTTCTCTTCTGTTTTCGTCCGTTTTCGTTCGTTTTCATACGTTTTCGTCCGTTTTCATCAGTTTTCTTTCATTTCCGTCCATTTTCATACGTTTTCGTCCGTTTTCAGACGTGTTTTTACGCTTTCATAAAAAAAATGTGAATAAAAAAGAAAGACAAAAAGACAAGAAAAAAAACATGGACTTAGGTTTATCTATTAAATTTTAGATTAATCCCCACCATTAGATCAAACTAGATAGATGGTGAGGATTTGTCTTTTAGTAAGCATCAAAATAAGAATAAGCATTTAAAATTTTCTCTACTTCTTAACATGTAAAAAACCCTATAGCAGAAAATTATACAAATATTGATGTGTATATACTAGTTTCTGTAAATCAGGTTTTAATTGCTTATCCTCTACGTGTATATACTAGTTCGATCATGAATATTATAAAGTATCCATCTTTTTTATTAGTTGTGTTTAGTGCAATGTGTAAGTTGTGGAAATATGTTTTTTCTTGTCATTTTTGTTTCATCGTAGAGATGATATAATATATTTTTATATGACAAAACTTGAATTATGTTTGCATAATTGTAATTATGTGACCTGATAGCGTCAAATAATCAACGTAACTAAAAAACCCGAAAATATATATATATTCATTCTTTTATGTACCAAACAAAGTAATTGATTCTTTAATCGATTCTGACACTCTATTCTCTATTTTTGCCAAACGCTAGAATCCATTCTCTTATATCAGACTCATTCTCTTTCTATGTCATTCCATTCTCTAATGCATTTCCATTCTTTGTGATTCAGTCGTACCAAACGTCCCCTAAATGTAATTTCATTGGTAGAATTTTCATTAAGTAATACATAACACAAATGAAGTAATTTAAGTTCAAAGCTGAAAATAAAAGACTTAAAAAATCAATACTAGATATTTATTTAAAGACGGAAGGAGTAAGTAATTTGAAATTAGCTATACCAAACACCCCTATAGTCAGAGATGAACACAAATTATGGGCTTTGAAAGGATAATAAAATACTTTTAGATGGGCATGTAATTCACATAAAAATAGATAGCATGACCACATTTTTCTGATTATAATCTTCAGTAGTGTTCGACCTTGTTTCAATATTACAGATTCCAAAGGGGTCTCCTGTCCATGTAAGTTTATCCTACCAGTCTACCATTTAGATATATTAGTGGCACCAATGTTTTGTCGGTTGTTCTTAGGTGTTGTTTGGGTAACAAATATTTGCAGTCATTACTCTATAACGAGCATGTTATATGTTGTAATTAGGTTTTGCTATATACACTACGAGTCTACGACAAATCATCTAATCAGATACTTTGATTTTACCAATAAGTCGAGATTACTATCATAAATGTGTTACCTTTGATTTTAGATCACACAATTAATTTTTGCATTTATGGGTTTTTGTTCTTAATGTTCTTGTTGTTGTATTAAAATTAAATATAAATTTAAAAGAAATTCAAATGGGGAAGAAGATGAGGTATATTAGTCATTTCACTGCACTCAACGAGAAAACTAACGAACGTTAGCTCTCAGTGACTGTTTTGCAAAAAATGAAAACTTTAATGTTGTTTTTGCAACACTTTTTGTCTCGGTGTATTTTTTGCGTATTTGGGCTACTTTAGATACTATTTTTGCAATTTACCCTAAAAATAATATAATATAAAAATTTAGTTGAGTAAAAATACATTTTTACCCTTAAAATATTATTATTCATTTCAAGAATGACTTTGCTAATTGATACTCTTTCCATCTCAAAATAATTGTTCACATTTTTTTTGTGGGATATCTAAATTTAATTGTCCACTACTAAATATAAAAAGGGAGTACTTTACCCAAAAAATATAGAAAGGGAGTTTGATCAACTTGACCATATTATCCTTGGTTGAAATTGATTAAAGGTAAAACTGTCATTTTGTCAAAAGTAAAAGAAAGAGTTATCAGTAATAATTGTGTTTTTTTTAAACTTTGTGTTTTTGTCGAAGTACAATAACTTTGGGACGAAGAGACTATATAAAGAGATGTGCACTAATATCATTTTAAATTTTAGTACTAAAATAGATATTAAAAACTTACAATAATGCAAATTTATAGTTATAGATTTTATTATAAATATTAAATTTTCTAAGTTAAAATATATATTTATAAATGTTTGTGTTTGTATTTGATATATTTTATGAAATTTAAATATACATTTACTCGAATCAGTAAACAGTCAAATGTCAATGTCTATTATTGTATACGACTTAAAAATCAGTATATTTAGTAGAAAAATGATTTGTAGGCCTAAGTAATGCACCTAAAAAGATACCTACAAATGTAATTGGTGTATTTCAAAAATGATTGGTGAGGAGACAGAAAGTGACTATCACCGCTATTTTATGTAAATACCATGCAAGTTTATTTAAAAAGATAAATTTTAGTTCAATAAAAATATATAATCCATCTTTTTGAAAACTTCTATCGCAACTAACTAAGATACGCACTTTAAATCAAGGTCAAATTCGAGATCCTTCTTTTCCCACTTGTGTTAATAAAAAACTCAAACACGTTTCTTGTACAGCACTTTAACTTGTTTTCTTAATCCACCAACATTGATATAAACTTTTCCCAAAAATTTCTAACACACATTTTTTAGTACATATAAAACAAAAATACTTTTACTTAAAAATTCTTAAAACCTTAATGCATGTCATATAATTAGACTAAAATAACTTATATTTATAAAAAATAAATATTTTATAAATTATTAATCATTTTTACTTAATTCACAAATAAATACGCGTGCATAAATTAACGTAACTATACACCGTCACCGCGCCTACTTGTCCTACTTATACTTATAGATAAACATAACCTTACGCTATACACCACACCAACTTTCTTATTATACTCTTTCACCACCATGGATCCACCACAAACCACCGCAGCACCACCGCATTCCCACTCACTGCCACCATTACCAACCACCAAGCTCCGTCTCATGGTCAGCTTCAACGGCCACATAGTCCCCCGCCCCCAAACCAAATCCCTCTGCTACACCGCCGGAGAAACACGCATAGTCGCCGTTGACCGTCACACCACCGCCGCCACTTTCACCTCCTTCACAACCCACTTATCAAAAACCCTTTACAACAACAAACCCTTTGTTCTTAAATACCAGCTTCCAAACGAAGACTTGGATTCGTTGATCACTATTTCTTCTGATGAAGATTTGGTCAACATGTTGGAGGAACATGACAGGGGTGTTACTTACAGTACCTCGTCGCGTATTAGGTTGTTTTTGTTTCCTGTTGTTGGTGTTTTTAAGGAATGTGGGTCCTTGTTGAGGGATCCCAAAAGTGAGTCGTTGTGGTTTAGTGATGCGTTGAAGAGTAGTATGAGAGGGGGTGGGGGGTTTAGTGAGGATGGGGAGAGTGGGGATTCTGGGAAGGGGATGGGTGGAGGTGGGCAGGAGTCGATTGTTTTGGAGACGTGTTCGTCGTTTGGGTCGATTAATTCGTCTGTTTCGGGGCTGGGTGGGAATGGGGCGGGTGGTGAGGGGGTTAAAGTGGCGCCTGCGCTTGGTTCGGTTGAAAGGTATATGATGTGTTTAATTGATGTTTATTATGCTTGGAATATGATTTATGTCGCGATGTGTAGTAATAAAATGGTTATGGTGATTAGTGATCTAGATACAAATATACAATGTATGGTAACATTGACAAGTTGCAATTAGCTGTAACAAAGTGTCGAAATTAGGGATAGTTAGTTAGTTTTACCTTGCCATCCAACATCAGTTTTGATTATCATCAAAGAAATGCCATCTGCGATGGCCTTGGCAACACTTCTGTGTGGCAAATGCGGCATTCAGTTCAAATGTGTTTACATGATATCGAGCACGAAAGGACCATCTGTGATGTTGGGGGCTGCTAGGATTAACCCACCTCCTATGACATGCCCACGTTGGAAGTTGTTGGTTGTTATAGGAACTTGCTTACGTTTTGGCTTAGTTAGCGTATGGTTACGAGAAACTAACCACCTCCTATTTATTGCCGAGCAATAAATATAGTTTTGGCTTAGTTAGCTTATAGGTACGAGAAACTACTTGTGCTTACGATTCTTTGTAGAGTATACATTGAGCCATAAATTGAAGCTAACTCTAAAGTGGGGTTTGTAAGTAGTTTTGTCATAAACTTCAGCTATAGACTACAACTAACTAAGCTAAACTCCATATTCTCATCGAAGTGAGTTAAATAGAATCCTTAAAGTGGTAACTTGATGGACCATCCAAGAAAATGACTTGCTATCCAGCCTTCACAATGAACGTAGAATGTAGAACATGGCTATCAAGTTAGCCACATATTTACCCAAAGGGCAATGAACGATCCCAACATGCAGTAATGTTCAACGTGGGCATCCATCAGAGTTGAGCTATCTTAGCGGCTTCAGTCTCATAGATGCCCCCTTTAGCTCCATAGACGTTGACATTGACACTGACACATTTTCAGGCAAAACAATGATGCACTATAGCCACTCTACCACAAACCAAATCCCTCTGCTACACCGGTGGTGAAACATGGATAGTCATCGTTGACTGTTTCGCCATGGTCTCGAGAATTACCACTTTTCTCGTAGCTATATGTTAAAGGAACCTGTACACTTAAATACCAGCTTCCAAACAAAGACTTTGATTCACTCATTTCAGTCACTTCCGTTGAAGATCTTCAAAACATGTTTTTAGAACACGCCAATTTCATATCTTCAATTACACCATCAGGTATCAGATTTTACGCCCTCACCCGAATTGGTCGGGGCGTTGTTGCTTGGCCCAAAATCAGACTCGTAATTTAGGGATGAGTTAAAAAGTGGTTAGGATAGTTGCTGTAGGGTTGGATGATGGGCCGGGTTTGTGTTTGGGTAATGGGCTAATGATGTGGATTGTGGAGGCAATGATGAGAGTTTGATGTATAGTGGTGATTCATGTTTGGTTCCTGGATCGAATATGTTTGGAAACGTGATCGTTTTTTGTTTGATTAACTCGTTGGTTTAAGGATTGAATTTAAATCCGGGTGTGGCTGATATTGAGGATGGTGGTGGTTGTTTGTGGCATAAAAGGTTAAAGAGGCTGAACCTGGTTTAGTTGAAAGGCGAAAATCTTAACTTGTGCTCATGTCTGCATAAATTTTTAATTTTTCTAGAGTATATATAATAAGCAATGCTGAAATAGTTAAAGTCTTAATATAACTTATTATCCACATAATTGATGGCCTGCAACTTTAGAGTTTGATAAAATCACTATGAGGAAACAATTAATGACTAATATGAGATTGCCTATTATACATGCTTATGTGCTTATAACGTTGTGATACAACACGCTGTTTTGGAGGTGTTTGGGATTGAACATCCAACTGCTTATTCTTTGTTACTGAAATAAGCTGTTTTGGTAAGCAACTTGGGGTTGCTTATTCCAAACTGCTTATTGTAATAAGCAAAAAAAACAGTTGTAAATATGTGTATTTTAAGTTGATTATCAGTACGATCAAATATTGAAATCGGATAATCAGCTATTCAGCTGCAACAAAGTGATCAAACTTAGGGATATTTTCTGAATTTTATACTTACCGTCCAAAGTCAGTTTTGATTACATTGATCCTAAAAAATCAGAAATTTGAATTGGATTTACTATATACTGCAATAATAATTAGCAAGTGTTTATTGCCCAACATCATATGGTGCAACATTATCTTGATATCTAGATCAATGCCATTGTCTAAAATGAAGCAAGTGCTTTTAGTCATTTGGTACCAAGCGATACTAATACTTTTTTCTCTTGACAGTGATAATTCTGCTAGAATTTATCAAGACCAAGTGATTTCCGACTCAGAGAGTATCATCTACAATCCTTCATCTGCGGTTCATTTGCAAAGAAACCCTCAACTTTCTGGTTATCAGATACAACACATTCCCGACCAAAGACAACAGCCAATACAATATATTCAAACCGGATCACCACATTACATCCAATACCCAACCGGACCATCACCCATGTCATCTTACAATTCTTACTACCCAATGTACGTGCCTTACCAGCAGCCGCCAAATCAGCCATACCCGATCTATGTCATGCCTGTGGGCCCCACAGATCAATCTTACACCATGCCTGCTGCACCGACTCATGTTGCGAATTCCAATGTAGCTTATAAGGAGGTTTTGGTGCCTCAGCCAACACCTGAACGAGTAGCAGTTGCACCACAACCGAATCCATCAGTACAACCTGTGGGCCCTACTGCTACTGCCACTGCAACTCCTACGTATGAAAATGAGTATGACAATGATCTTGCTTATGCTCAGATTTACAAGAGTCAGCCATCAGGCCCCGTGTTTCCCACTCCAAAGTTTGAAACTATGAAGAAAGCAGAATCAGACCTTTTATCAGATTCCGCGCAATAATATAGCTGTCATGACTCCTTAAAAGTGTGTGCCTAGAAAGTTAAATGGTGTCGGTATGTGTTTTTATGTTACTATCTTAGTTATCTAATTACTAATTTTTTTGCTTTGGCTAGGTTGTGTTATTATGTTATATCATATCGGTAGTAGTATAAGCTATATGTTTCTCGTTTTCATTCGTTTATTTCATGTAAAAGCAACTTATACAGTATTAGAGCATGACAGCGTGTTAAAGTTAATCATCCATCGTTTTTCGCCTGTTAATTTTGTATGATATTACTTTTGATTAAAAAGATATCACTTGCCAACTCTTAACTAGTCAACAAAACTCTTTATATCAACATAAACAATGTTGTTGAACATCAACAGAAGCTACTCTATACAAAATGTTTACTCACCCATTTCATCGTTTTCATCCAACAGCTTTGCTAGATTACTCGTCACTTTTTCCCTTTTCTTACTAAAAGAAGCTGATCTAATCGCTTGCCGCGTAGCAGGAGATAACAACTTTTGTGACCTAGCTCGCTTGCCAGGTGTCATGCTTCCAATTTTATACATTGATCTACGAGGCGATGGCACAATTTTATACAACTCACCATCAACCGACCTCCTTCTGCGAACTGAATCCGTTCCATACGTTCGCCCCTCTTCTTCCTCTACCTCTACACCGAGCTCTCTGATTTCGTTTTTAGCCATTTGGGTTTTCATTACTATTTCTTTTTCGTTTGCTTTCAAGGCTGCCACCCAAGCTTGAGCTGCAGCAACTTTTTTATCTGCAATCACCTCGGCCCCACCTGCTTTTCCTGTTAAATACTCATATTCAAATCTTGTTATTGTTATCGTTGACTTGTTTGAGGAAGTCGACTCCCGAGCTCGCACTGTGGAGTCAATGAGATCTTTTAGATTTTCTAGAGCGGTAAATTCTGATGACTTGACAGCTTTGAGCTCTTCCATTGCAGCTTCTAATCTATGTTCCAATAGATCTATTTCGGACTCGGTTTTTGGGATTTCCAACTTTATGTTTTCGGTTTCTTGAATGATGAGCTCCTTCTCTTTTTTTACAGTTTCTGCTTCTGCTCTTAACTGTTCAACAGTGGTTGATAGATTCGATGCAATTGAGTTTGCTCTCTCTGTGGTTGCGGTGATGGACTCCAGTTTGGCTTTACCTTTTAGTATCTTCGAATTTAGTGTTTGAACCGTTAAGTCTCGTTTGTCTTCTTCTCTTTCCAGTCGAGCTCTTTGTTCCCGAACGTGATTGAGCTCATTTCTAATTACATCCATTGATGTCATGAAACTAAACCCTTCTCTTTGGATATTGGCTAGTTCGGTTTTTCCCGCTTCTAGTTCTTGAATGATTGTATGTAACGAATCAGGAGTGCTGTTTGTTTCTTTAGCTCGAGCAAGTTCATTTTTTAACGAGTTCACATTATATAGCGTTAATTGGAGGTCTTGTGTGACTGACTGTTGGTCGATTTCTTTAACTTTCTTTTTGACTATTTCCAACTGGGTTTTGTAGTCACTAGCTTCTTTGTTCCTTTGAGCTTCGATGGATTCTCGTTCTTTAACAGCTTCGATCCGTGCTATTTCCACAAGGACCTGCTCTTCGTCAAGTTCCTCGATTTCTTTCTTGATTCTTTCTACTGCACTTGAAAGTGTGGAACTTTTAGAACTCGAGGCTTTAAATGTGTTCTCTGCGTGTCTTTTTTCCTTCAAAACATGTTTCATATCGAGCTTTAGTTTGCCTAATTCTTGTTTGAGGTTTTCGATTTCTTTCATTACTTGTGCATACCGAGAATCTTCCGTGTCTTCATGCTGTTTCATAGGTTTCTGATGCATTCTTTTGGCCCTTGAATTTGCTTCTTCAATTTTTAGAGCGAGATCTTGGACTGTTTTTCGAGCATTAGAAAGCTCAGTTTCAGCTCGGGCTTTTGCTGAGTCTGCAACCCTTCTGTTTGCTCTATTTGAATTATCATCTCTTCTTGTAGATGGAAATGGCTTTTAGAAAAACAAAACATAATTAGGAACCAACATTTTAAATGATTTGTTGCAACCTTGTGAAAATGCTAAAACAACCATTATAGTTTACAAGAACGTCAAGTATCAGACAAGTTTTTGGGAATGAAAAATGCAAACAATAACCATCGTTCTTGATATTGTTTCCAAATCGTCCATTCCTGTAAAATATAGTGTTTATGGCATTGTCTCCAAATCGTCCATTATTTCCAAATCGTCCATTCTTGTCAAATATAGTGTTTATTTAAGGATGAGTTGTTTGCAATGAAACCAATAGGTAGTACCTGTGATTCCATTCGCCGTTTCTTCACTCGGCTTTTTCCTTATTCCTGGTTATGAATTTGAACGATAGTTTATGAATTAGGTGAAAACACGCAGAAGAATAAAAACAACTATTGTAAAATTAGTGTCAAAATGATCAGTTCAAGTTTAACAAGATCCATTTGTAAGTATAGGAACAAACTAATAACAACATTAATTTGTTTAAGAAAACAAGTTACATATATTATCTATCTTATGGATGTATGCATAACTAATTTTGATAGTTTGTTTCCATATAGCGTTTGACTTTAAAATGTCAAATGAACAGCTTTATTTAAAATACATTAGGATTGAAGCTAGATACCTGTTAGATATTGTTTAACCAAGAAAAACTGTCAATTTTGGATTTGATAACTAACATTATTTACTCGGTGTTTGGAACTACTTATTGGAATTGCTTATGCCTTTAAGGATAAGCAATCCCAAACCCCCTTAAAACTGTTTTATACTTACATATCAGAACTATAAGTCTAACAAATAAACCTTTGTAGCAAGTAATCACTAACACTTAAAAGACATGAAACCATTTATGGGATTGTACAATGAACACCTATAATAAGTCTGACTTCTAGGCAGAAAATTTGTTACAAATAAATCACACATGTTTTATGCTTGCAAAAAGTAAAATCTTAAAAAATGAAAGATATATATTAAAAAAACAAGATAAGACATAGTTTAACTTTTTTTGCATACCTGAATAATATGGATGAGGTGTGTTGTTGATATTGTTTGTCTGAGTGTTAGGGATGATAATGATTAATGAAGGATTGTTTACTACTACATGTTTTGGATGGCAGAAATGGTAATATAAAAAGAGACTGAATTGTTGATGACTGGTGTGTGTTGTTAGTATCGACAGCCTTTAATTTCTTATACACTTTTTGGGTCCCATTAACTTCATTGGTTAATAGCTACCTTGTGAGTAGCCACAATATTTCTACCTTTTCCTTTAGACGTGTTAGAAGTTTTACACATTATTTTAAAAAAATGATACTCCGTAACTAGCAAGGTTGATCGGTTCACATGCTTTGACCTCAGTATGTGAAAAATAATGTTTAAACTGACGTACTTAGAAGAATGTTCACTCATACACATAAACGTGACAATATACGCATAAAGTCATAAGTCATATCCTTATACAACCAAGCCACGCTTTGTGAAGATCGACCTCAAATTTGCAACTTGCGACAATTGACTTATCCTAGAACCCAACCACTGTGATACCAGCTTGGAATTAGAACGAGTTAGAGAAATAATCATTTTTCACTATCTAGAATGTATTGACAATTCAAAAACTTTATATTTATGTGAAAACAAGAAGACATAACTATAATAACT
The DNA here is from genome assembly GCA_910596185.1 of Chrysanthemum makinoi. NCBI lineage: Eukaryota > Viridiplantae > Streptophyta > Magnoliopsida > Asterales > Asteraceae > Chrysanthemum > Chrysanthemum makinoi. The sequence goes on from OU343220.1 coordinate 218,430,029, forward strand.
TGAGTATTATTGAACATCCATTCATAGCTTCAATAACATTTTCAAGCTAATTATTATACTTCATATTGTAAGGCTTTGAACAGACTCTATGTTTTTGTTTCGACAAGAAAATATAACCAAGATAACTATATCATTAATTAAAATGATAAAGTAATTTTTATTATTTTATGACATTGATTATTAATCGGGCACTATACATCAATGTATATAAGTCCTAGTAAGTGCATCTACAATGCATCGAGTTTTTAAAGACTTGATGCATTTAATGCGTAACTTTTTGTATTAATATTTTTGTTTCACAATTAATGCATAACTCATTTAATGAGAATAACTTCTTGCTTTTTCTATCAAACACTTGTAAAACTACAAGTCTTTTTAAAAAGCTTTTATAAAAGCTCATTTTTGCAATGCAAAAAAGTCATCAAATGACTTTTTATAATAGTACCAAGTTTTTGCAAAAGCTATGCATTGTTGATGCTTTAAAAATTAGCTTTCTTACCTTGTGGTCAAGTATAGCCTTAGTCTTATTTTAATGTGTTGTATCTTGCACTCAATTCAAGATTTCTCTTACTTGTGCATGACATAACACCATGTAACTTTACTAACAAGATTCGCATATATCAAGAACACAATGTTGATGATGTCAAAATTTAGTCAAATTTGTTTGTATTACAAATATGACAATGTCACAAATATAATAAGATTTAAGTCAAACTCAAAACATATTGGCGTTAACGGTATATATATAGAACATTTCGTTAAATAAGAAATTATGCATAATTATTTTATAAATAACTTTTAAGAAGCGACATCGAAAACAAACAAGTTATTCAATAAAATAATATGCAATAATTCTTATAAAACTTAATGCTTTATTTCAAGACAATCTAGAAATTAAGTTAGTTACTCGGTAACATAGGCTCCCACTGGATTAGACAACATTTGGATTAGACAACATTTTATATGTTTCTTCACCAGTGAAACATGCATATTGCTCCCACTTGATTCATCAATGGTAAAAAGCAAGTAGCAAGTTCTACTATATAGATAATGGACTATCCATATTCACCATTCTTTAGCTTGATAATGAGTCATGCAATCCCTCCACTATTGGCTTACTATACTACAAAAGTATATTATGCCATAGTAAGTTTATTCAGATGTGAATCTATCACGAACCCTCTGGAAATTCAGTAACCAAGTCGCCAAAGGGTGTGTTTGGTAACAGGTTTATGATAAAGGAATTAGAGCGATTTGGTGTGAATCATCTAACCCTAAAAGTGTGATGTGTTTAGGTTCTGAGAACTTAAGGTTTAGGGTCCGGAACTGGTGATGAAACAGTGGTGGGTGTGGTGGTGATGGTAGTGGTGGTATGACGAGATAGAGGGGTATTTAGATCATTGGATCCTAGGATCATCACCAAGACATACCTATCCAAATATGCTTCTATGTGTTGTATATATGTTCTTCATTCCAAATATGTGTTATTTAAGCTTAAACAACAAGGGGCATAATGGATAGGGAGTTAATGGGGATCAATTTAATGCATTTTAGCTTATCAGGTGCGAAGTACAACGCACTTACTTTCTAAGTGTGTCGCACTTATTTGATGAAGAGGATAGTGAATGTGCAAAAGGTTATAGAAAATTTTGATGGTCCCTTAACCCCAACTGCAACATCCATTTTTAAGGTTATTAAGCGAGAAGCTAATGACTATTCAGTTATTTGGAGTGTGGCTGAAAGTTATCAGTGTAAGGGGCCATGAAATGACCAATGTGTAGTGAATATGAGGTTAATGACATGTACATGTAGCAGATGGGAGCTAACTGGTATTCCATGTAAACATGTTGTGTCAGCAATGTATAGCATGGCAAGTGATGGTAGAAAGGTAGGTATACCTAAGGATTGGGTCCATTAAGCATATTGGCTAAAAACATGGAAGGAGACGTACATCCATAAGACTAAATGTGTTGCTAACAGTAAAATTTGGTCCAAGTGAAACATCCCTAGTATCTTATTGCCTCTACACCATCATGTTCTTGTTGGCAGGCCAAGGAAGAAGAGGAGAGTGACCAAAGATGAGATGGTTGAGAATGCGTTGAAGGAAATGGTCAAGGGTGGGACTTGTAGTAAATGTGGTACAAGTGGTCACAACAAAAGAGCATGTACAGGTCCAAGAAAGAAGAATGCAAATGGAAAAGGCAAGATCTGAGGGTGTTGTAGATACTGTACCAACTGAAGCTGATGTAGGACCAATTCAACCAATGAAGTCATAATCAACCCAAGAGGTTGGTAGTCCGGGGAGAAAGAGTACCAAAAAGGCCGCCAAACAAGCCGCAATTTGAATGGCTTTAAGTATGAGTGAGATAAACAATTTCTTTAAGTTATCTTGTTGTTTATGAGTTTTAGATTAAGACAATTGCTATTTTTGTATTTCTGTTATGGTTGTTATACAATGGTGATTAAGAAAATTGGTATGTCTTTATTTCTGTTATTGCCTGCATTATTGGCTTCTGAGCCTGGCTTGTTCATGCCTTGTAATTCTTTGCATACTAAAATATCTACTATGTTGATTTACAGTTGTCAAAATTGGTAAACAATCTAGGACACCATATGACCATTAACTGCCATCCAAATCCATTAACCAAATACATTACATAATATTACCAAAATACAACCAAAGTTTTTTCAACTACCACAAGGTTTTTACATCAACAGTTTCATCCTTTACTTGCGCAAACACAAAAGAGTTAAAAAATATGTCATTTCTTCATTTTCCTTTACTAGCAAGCTTTCTTTTTCCACATGTAACTCCAACCTTCCTTTTTTTTACTGTCATTATCTGCAATTGCTCCTAAACCATTTGTGGATCTTCTTATTCCAAATGTCTTATTACTTATACAATCCTAAGTATGCAGTCTTTGGAAGGGCTAGTATGCAATAATTTGATATTGGAGGAAGCCATTTAGAAGACACTTTTTGATGTGGAACATTTTTTGGGCTGAAACATGTTTGAGTTGGAACCTTTTTAACATGAACATTTTCTGATGGTCACATACATGTGCAACTTTCAAGAGCTTTAATAGCTTGAACATCGAGTTCATCACTACTTGATGATACAATGTCAGTGCTTGTATCATAATCATCACTGCTTGACAATAGCCATGAACAGATTGGGCTTGAACCTTTGACAACTTGAACATTGAGTTCATCATAGCTAATATCATCACTGCTTGATGATACAATGTCACTGTTTGTATCGAAAGAATAAATGAAAATCATTTCTGCAAACATAAATAAAAAGATAGACATGAACTAACAAATACGAAACTAGAGTAACATAGGTGGTAAATAAAATATTCAGATTGTCTACTACAATTAAATAAATGTCTATAAGCAACTAACCTTTTTTGACCATGGTTTTCTAAGTGAAATAGAGTTATGAGGTAAGTTGGGGATAAATCAAGGGTTAAATAAAAAAGTTAAGTAAGGTGATTTGGGGGTCTGGTTTCCTATTTATTGTAACAATAATGTGGGTCGGGTTAAATAATAACTGACTTATGTTGTCTAATATAAGTCAAAATTGATGTGGGTTGGCTTTGACTTTTTTAGTCAACTGCGCTCAAATAGCAGCCCTTGAACTCAATAACAAGCTCATACCACACAATCTAATTCACTCCTAACACCGAAAATTCTTCATCTTCAACACATAACCGATACACTCCTTCTATCCCACCAATCCTTTTTTTAGTGAACTTCAAACCAATATATACATACCAATGCAGTCATCACATACTATGATGTAACACCCCCCGAAATCTTAAAGATAGCGGAAGACTAATTTGGGTGTTACTTGAATGGAGATCATAGTCAATAATTATAGAAAACGACTCGAAAGAAGCGTTTTATTAAAAGTAGTTATCATTCATCAAAAACTCATAGTTTTTACAAAATATTGTAAATTGTTCAAGCGTTTTCCCCAAAATAAAGATCATGAGTTGGAAAGAAATGACAACTTTATGTTTATACCAATGTTGCAAAAATCGGTCAACTCGGCCGATTAATCGCCGATTAATCGTTAATCGGCCGAGTACCTTATCGATTTTTGAAAATCGGTCGAAAAATCGGCCTAGGACAAAAATCGACAGTAAGCAGTCAGAAAATCGGCCGAATCGGTCAAAATTGGCCGAATCGGTAAAAAATCGGCCGAATCAGGCAAATCGGTCATTTTAAAAATAATAATAATTTAGGCATTATACTTAATTTGGGGATCGTATATTTCACTTATAACGCACAATGGGCATCATAATCAGAATTGTAGCCTTTTTTATTGAGGTTTGGAAACATAGCAGGCTTGGAATCGGTTAAGATTTTTAGTTTGGTCTCCAGAAATACCAAAAAAATGCAGGAAATGCCAATCCGATTAATCACCGATTAATCCCGACTTGACCGATTACTCGTTGCAGGGTGGTCGACCACCCGACTACCGATTCACGATTTTTACAACATTGGTTTATACCACCAGAAAAGCCTTGACATGCCCCACTCCGTGCCTTGGTCATAATCTTCACTGATTACCTGAGATAACATGCTTAAAAAGGTCAACAAAAATGTTGAGTGAAGTTCATAGGTTTAAATAACAGTTGAACACAAGTATATGAGCATGATCATTGTAAACTAACAATATCATAAAGAAAATCACATATTATTATGCGCTAAGCTCATGCAACCAAGACTCAACTGCATACACCGAATTACTGGTGTACGTAAGTTTTGCCCCAAAGGAGGAAATAGCCAATTACCTAATGCAATTCAAATATGGTGCGCCCCGGTTATTTCTCTATAACCGAGACGGGGTCGTTACTCCCCATAGTACTATTCACGATATATGCGTTCACTCGCGTGACAATGGTTCATGATACAGGGGACTTATGGCTAAATACTTAGGCAGTACCAATAATCAAGAAGCGAACATTTATGAAAAACCTTGTGTTCTAGTTTAGAGCATGTAACTCCCTCGCGGGGTTTACAAATAAAAGTAAAAGCGAGGCTATGAACTCACCTTGATGATAATGAACAAGCACAAACATATCAAGCACAATATAGCGAAGGTTCCAAACCGAAACCTAAACTGATGAGATGGCGAGTCTCATATATGATAAACATTTTGGTTCACGACCAAAATAATAGAGCATTGAATATTCTTATTCAATTGATCATTGAATTGTCCAATTCAATAGTGTGTGCGTGCTTAACGTTTTAAGTTAATTAACTTGCTACATTGCCTTAATTAATGATCCTCACTTACGCATAAGTGAAATGTTCCCCCGTTGTGATCTCGTAAAATGATAATGTTGTTGAGTATTTTAGTTTGTTTAGATCCCACGTGCGTTTTATCGGATTATATATAATTATAATCTTATAAATATATATATATATATATATATATATATATATACGTAATATATTTAACGTTATCCGATAATAAAATACTCATATGATCAAAATACTCGTTTTTACGAAGTTACAATAAATTTATAAGTTTTTCTAAACTTTTCCTGAATTTACACTTTTTACCCTCAATTTTCAAAGTATACAAGTTTAGTCCATCAAGTTTGAGCTATTTACACTTTTTACTCAAAATGTATTTATGTCAAAACTTTCAGATTTTGACAGTTTTAACCCTTGAGAAAACTATTTTTTACGAAACAGCCCTCCAAGATACGTTTTTAACGAGTTTAGACCTTAAGTTTTCCACTTTTACATTTTCCACCCAAAAGTATTATTTTAACTAGTTTCATTAGTTTACATAAATTGTGGAAAACTAGAAGGGGGGGGGGGTTGAATAGTTTTACCAATTTAAAACTTCCTTTTAAATATTTAGATCGACTTATGTCAATCTATTTAGATGTGTATGTTGGACGTTGATAGATAGATATATAAAAGTGTAATGAAAGATAAAGAGTAATAAGCACATAACCACGACACGAGTATTTATAGTGGTTCGGCTACAAGGACACCTTCCTTGCCCTACTCCACTCCCCGAGTCACCTACTCGAGAGTTCGTAATCACTACACGACACCAACTCCTTATGGCGGAGAAGCCTTTACAACGTCGCCTACTCTTTTTCCGGTACTAGGCTAACCACCGGGTTCTTTCACACCAAGGTGAACCACACTTACCACAACGTCGCCTACCCTTTATCCGGTACTAGGCTAAGTACCGAGTTCCATTACAATGGAGGAACTACTACCCAACACTACACAACACCTAATCCCAAAGGAGACCAACTCCTTATTACAACACCATCAAGGATATCAACATCCTTGAATATAAACAATCACTATATGTATAACGATGCACCTCATCGATTATACGACCTAGGCATTCTTCACTAATGCCACTTGATTTGATTCCTAGGCATCCTTCACTAATGCCTTTGACACAACGGTTGGAACCTTTCACTAATGCCTTCGTCTTGACACCTTTAGCATTCTTCACTAATGCTTTTGATACGGACGTTAAGCACCTTTCACTAATGCTTTCGTCTTGACTCTTTCGGCATCCTTCACTAATGCCTTCAACACAACACTTTTATGGAGAAAGAAAGAACTATCAACAAGAGAACCTCAGTAGTCTTGATGATGACGAAGCATGGCAACTCATGGACTTGAGCTTGCTCGACTTCAAGAAGTGGTGATCTCGCCTTTAAGAGGAACCTAGAGAATCACACAAAAACAAAAGACAAACTACATAGAAAGATCCCTTAGGATCAGTGGTTAGAGTGTTACAATACTTGGGGAAAGTATGTGTGAGAGTGGCAAGCCAAAAGGAAGAAATGACTCACTATTTATAGAGGAGAAATGCTTACTGTTCCCCGGATCCCTCCCACAAGGGATCCGTCTAGTGTAAAACTAGGGATCCGTGGGACGCTCCTCTTTGCCCATGGGTATTTTGGTTATGGGTCATGGGTTATGGGTTATGTGTTGATCCATGGTTATTTTATTAGATACAATGTATTTCATGAGTGCAATGCACCTAGTCAAATGGGTATGGGTCAATACCTTGGGTTATGGATGTGATCCATGGGTTGTAGTTTTTACCCATTATAATACATACTAGTTATGTATATATTTACCCAATATGTAAACACTAGTTGTTGTACATATGTATTACTAAATCATAAAATCATTGTTGGATCGATGTACTCTAACCAAACTAATTTAAATAGCTTGTTAAGGGTTTAATAACCTCGGATAAATCCTAAGCTATTAACAATGAAACACTGAGTAATATTTATCAAGTATGCGGAATTTACTTAACAAAGCTAAGAAGAATATAACTTTATTAATAACTCTAAAACACTAAATATCGAACTCTCTAAAACTCTAATATTGATCGTACTTTAGGATTCTAAAAAAACATATATCTAATACTACCAATCTAGGGATCCTTTTATAGGCTCAAGGATAACCCTAATCGGTTTACAATTCTTATCCTTGTAAGTCAAGTAAACAATACTTAGAAAGTTCTAGATAAACATTACTTTCTATCTTTAATCAATTACAACCGACATTAACTTTACAGTACTTTGATGAATAAGCAGTACTTTGACTTTTACTAAGCAGTACTTTGACTTCTTGCAGTACTTTGTCTTTTCTGCATACTTTGTTAATCTTCTAACTTTAACTCTTCAAGACTTTAAACTTCTGTATCCCAACAATCCTCCCCTAACTTGAATTCTACTTGTTTGATTTCAAGTTCCTTTGTAGATTTAACTTTAACATCTTTGTTTTCAAAGAGGAATTGTGACTTTATCTTCAAATTTTATCTTTGTAGATTCTCTGCTTATATCATCATCAAAGTAGTCTTTATTTGTATAAACTCCTGTGAGAGGTGAATCATTGAAAATTTAATGGATTTAATGTCTCTTTACCAAAGCCATTAACTCTGGAGTAGCTAAATATTTTGATGTGTAAGATCATGGTACACTGATAACCATATGATTTTTAGCAAATCATCAGCTATCAACAGATTTGATTTGTGTTTACCAAAAGCTGTACCCTTTTGGACTAGTTAGTTCTTTCATCATGGTGAACTAATTACCATATAATGGTTTTTCCACAGCCTTTACCACAAGGCATAATCTTGTGGGCTAGCCAACTCTTCACATTACTGATATGGTGAGTTGATTACCATACAACTTATTAGCAAGTTGTCAACTATAAAACGGATTTGAGATATCTTTACCAGAGCCGTTTGCTCATGGATTAGCCAACCCTTTTGTAACCATGGTGGATTGATAACCTATTGGTGTTACCATCTCAAAACCATTTATTTCTTTTAACCTTTGTTTCAAAACATTTATTACTTAACAAAAGTTTTTCAAAATCAAGAATGGTTTAAAAATTGCAAGCAGTACTTTGATGAAAGTACTGTTTGATCAGCAGTACTTTGAATAAAATACTGATATATCAAAAATTTAATCAATTAAGATTCATACCAGTTATTCATCATCATCATCAGCAATTGTAGTCCATCTGATAAACAGTTTGATGACCAGACGTGCTATTTCATTATCTTCTTCTACTTCCATTCCATGCTCCAACATCCTCCTCATAAGATCTGGTGTAAGAGGATATCTTCTATCAACTAACATGTGAATCATTGTTCCATCTTCTAGCTCTAGAACATGTACTCCAGATTCTTCAAAGAATCTCCAGCAAGTAACCTCCCAATCTTCTTGGTTTTTCCAGATCTCAGCAGTACTTGTTTCTTCAGTTTCCCAAACAGTTATGAGATCTCCAAGTAAGACTAAACCAAATCCTTCTGATGGATTGTGTTCAAAATATTCTTTTACCACATGATATAAATGGAATAAATCCACTTTATCAATTATATGCAATAAATCCCATAGCATATTGAACACCTTGAAACTTTCATCTTCTTTGTGAAACATCAGATAATTCTCTTCTTTTGACTCTATAACTTCAAAAGTAGTTATTGGAGATTTGTTCATCTTCAATTCAGCATCATCTTTAGAATACTCAAAATCTATTACTCTTAAGTAATTCCTTAACTCATCATTAGTATCAGACCTTAACTCAACTTTCTTTGATGACTTTTGATCTTTAACTCTGGTTATTCTTTTTCTTTTTAAGCTTCTTTTTCTTTCTTCTTCTTTGTAAGCATCATCATATTTAAAATCTTTAATATTAGCAACTAGTCTCTTATATTCTTCTCGAGCAGCTTCATATAACTCTTTCATATTAACATAATTCAACTTGTTCAATCCAACATATCCTCTTCCTTTTAGATAAGACATCATTGCATTCCTTTCTTTAGCAAGATTTGGTCTTCTTGGTAGAGAAGAAATAGGAAGTGGTGATGGTATAGCAGCTTCAGGATTCAATTCTTCTTGTAATTTCCTAGCTGGTTCTTCATTCATAGCTTCTTCTTCCTTAGCAACCTCAGCATTCAGTTCAGCTTGTACCTTTCTAGCTGCTTCCTCATTCATAGCATTTTGAGCAGCCCTTATTTGTGCTAAAGTAGGTTTTTTTTTCTTCTTTACTTCTACCAATATACCTTTTCCTTTATCCTTTGGATCAATAACAGGTTGAGAAGCTCTTGGTTGTTCCTCTGCAACTTCTTGAATACTAACACCCCTTGGTCTTGATAAATCATGCAAGATCTCAGCAATGGTTTCATCATCACTTGCAGTATGTATAGGGTTGGGTGTATCAGATTCCTTTTCTGGTATGACAGTTGAAGGACCAGCTTCTTCTTCAGTTAAAACAGTTGAAGGACCAGCTTCTTCTTCAAAATCTATCAACCTTGGTGAAATTAACCCTTGTCTGTAAGTTCCAACAGTACTTTGATCAGTAGTACCTTGATCATCAGTACTTTGAACTTGAACATCAATAACTTGCTCCTCAGTACCTTGTGTTTGAATATAAGTACCTTGAACTTCAGTCCTTTCTTCCTCAGTACTTTCAATATTAACATATTCTTCAGTACTTTGAGGTTCATTCTCCTTAACAACATCTTCTTTCAAATTATTTTCTTCTAAATTCCTCCCCAATTGGAAAGAAGATTGCTTTTGAACCTTTTGGCGTTTGGTCTTCTTAAACTGCCGTTGCTCCTTCTTTTTAGATTTGACCCATAGAAGATGATGTTGAACCAATGGCCAGACAAAATTCTTGAGTCTTCTAAACTTGAGCTTCAACTTCTTAAGCTGTTTAGCTTGAGCCTCAGTTTTTTTCTTCAATTTAACTAACTCCCGTGTCAGAACATAATTATCCAATATCAACCCTTCAGGGGGTATAGTAGGTGGATCATCTCCTCGAATTGGTGAATGTTCTTCTGGTTGAGAATCAGGAACAGATAGTTGTGGAGATGGTGAAGGTGAAACTGCAACATCATCTTGAAATTCAGTACTTTGCGAAGCAGTACCTTGTGATGCAGTACCTTCTTGAGATGCAGCACTATGAGAAGCAGTACCTTTAGAAGCAATACCTTGAGTATCAGTATCTTCAGAAGCAGTACCTTCTCTATCTTCATCCTCTGCAGCATTAGCTCTGACAGCTTGAACAACTTCCATCATAGAAGTAGTCAATGGAGTGTCCCTTCCAGTGAATAAATCACTCTTCCTTGCCATGAAAGTGAAAATCTTGGCTTGTTGTACCACAACAGGTAAAAGACTTGTAGGCTTCGGTACATCTGAAAGTTGTTTATTGAGGAACACTTGAATAAACCTTGGATACATCAACCATTTTGAACCACGAGTGATGTGTGAAAGCATCCCATCTAGAATTAGCCTTGAAAAGTTAAAAATATGATCAGTAGCCAATCCCACTATAGCAGATGCTATGTTAGACCCAAATTGCTCCCATGATGTACTTTTAGCACTAATACAATGAAGCAATACATGTACTAAAAACTTCCAGTGAGGACAAAATAAGGGTTTCCTGAATGTTTGTTCAGTTAAGGACCCTTCATAACCAATGTCCCTAAACGAATCCCAAATCAGTTGCTTATCAAAACGAACAGCCCCGTCTTCATAATCAAATACTAGATCTTCACGAATTGAGGCTTCAGTAATCTTCACAGTTCTCCCAGCAACTGTAGCTTGAATATTTGATTCATCATTCTCCATATGAACCCTAGCAGTTTCCCAAAATTGTTGAATCCAGGGCTCAATGATATCCGGTTCTACTAAAAGTGCATAACTAATTGGCGACCCAGTAAGAAAATCAATGATATCATGAAAGATTACATTTGCTTCAGTCTTGTCCAAATTCGCCACCATGTTATGTTTAGAAACGGTATTGCGATTTGCCATTGATGATATGTTGACACAGAAAGTGGGATGACAAATAATATGGATGATAGAGAGAGAAATATGGAAACGATTATAAGATAGTAATATGAGAGGGAAATTCGGAGAGCAGTTATTTATAGGTGAGATTTAAAAAATCACAGCCTTTAATAACAAAGTTACCGTTGGTAGTAGTTACCCCTCAATATTACTGTTGGAATAGTACTTTAATAAGACAAACAGCACTTTCCACGTGTGCAGTACTTTCCAAGCAGTACTTTCATAATATCAAAAAGCAGTACTTTTCCATTCTCTTTCGTACAATAGCAAATAAACATGAATATCCTCCCCTCAAGCAATGCGTAGGACTATACTTACACTTAATAGTCCTCCCCTTAAATGTAGCTCAGTAATTGATCATGCTAATACTCACCACCAAGTGAGTAAATCTTGAAACATCAAATCCTTTGGTGAGTAAATCAGCTACATTATCATCCATATGCACCTTGACAACATTAATGAGCCTATGCTCATAACAATCTCTGATGAAGTGGTGCCTAATCTGAATATGCTTGGTCTTGGAATGATAAAATGGATTCTTCACAATGCAAATAGTACTCTCATTATCAATATTGATAGGAGTATTCTTGAAATTGAACCCATAATCCAAGAGTTGATTCTGCATCCACAATACTTGTCCACAACAGCTTGCAGCAGCCACATATTCTGCTTCAGTTGATGATGTTGCTGCAATTGTTTGCTTCTTACACTGCCATGAAACTAATCTTCGTCCAAGATATTGGCATCCACCTGTGGTTGATCTTCTGTCATAGTTGTCATCTGCATAATCACTATTTGAAAAAGCTTCCAAGTGAAAAGGTGAATCCTTTGGATACCACAACCCCAACTTAGGTTGTTGTTTCAAATAACAAAAAATTCTCTTCACTGCATTCATGTGAGAAACTTTGGGTGAGACTTGATATCTTGCACATAAACAAACAGCAAACATGATATCAGGCCTTGATGTAGTAAGATACATAAGACAGCCTATCATGGATCTGTATAACTTGACTTCAACTGGTTGTCCATCTTCATCCTTTCCCAATGAGTTGATAGATTTAATAGGTGTAGTAATAGGCTTCATGTCATCAAAATTGAACTTCTTAAGTATGTCAGTTACATACTTGTCTTGACTTATGAAAATTCCTTCCTTTGACTGCTTAACTTGAAGTCCCAAAAAGAAAGTTAACTCACCCATTGAACCCATTTGAAATTCATTCTGCATCAGCTTCTCAAACTCTTTGACCATAGATTGTTGGTAGCTCCAAAGATGATATCATCTACATACACTTGAACTAGCATGATATCCTTCTTATCTCTTTTGATAAACAAGGTCTTATCAATAGCTCCTCTCCTATAACCATGTTGCAATAAAAAGGTAGAGAGACTTTCATACCAAGCTCTAGGTGCTTGATGTAAGCCATACAAAGCTTTGACAACTTTGTATACTTTGTTTGGATGTTTAGGATCTTCAAAACCAGGAGGTTGTTTGACATATACTTCCTCTGTAATCCTGCCATATAAAAAGGCACTCTTGACATCCATTTGATAAACCTGAAATCCCATATAAGATGCAAAAGCAAGGAAAATTCGAATTGCTTGAATCCTTGCTACAGGAGCAAACACTTCATCATAATCAACTCCTTCTTCTTGTCTGTAGCCTTGTGCAACTAACCTTGCTTTGTTTTTGATAACATTCCCTCTTTCATCTCTCTTGACTCTGAACACCCATCTTGTACCAATGACCTTCTTACCATCAGGAAGATCACATAATACCCAAACTTCTTGAAGTCTGAATTGTAGCAGTTCTTCTTGCATAGCTTCAACCCAACTCTCTTTAGTCAATGCTTGAGCAATATTCTTGGGTTCTTCTTGAGAGATAAAACAAGTAAACATACATGTTTGATGGTCCTTATGATTCAGTCTGTTTTGTTTATAGACAAAGCTAAGTAAAGCATTATGAGGTTTAGAAAAACTCTTAGCTCTGTGTCTAGTCATCACTCCAGAAGTAGAAGGACCAATGATTTGATCAGTAGGATGATTCTTATGAATTCTTAAGTTTGGAGACTGTGGAACTCCATAAGTATCATCCAAATTAGTGAAATCAGCATCTTCATTGGAATCTGAGAAAATACCTTCATCTTCAAACTCATCATCAGTATCTTCTAATCCAGGCATGGTAGGATCATCCAAATCATCCAAAGTGCTGGTAACTGGTGCAACAGTACTTTGGTCAAAAGTACTGTGAGAGTACTCTGCAGATTTGTTCTTTTTCTTTGCTTCTTCATAAGCTCTTCTTTGATCATCAGTATAAGAATGTGCTAAGACATCTTGAAGAAGCATCTGATTAAGTTCATCTTGAATAGATTGATCCTCAGCAGGCAATGAGGATTTTGGCTCATCAGTACTTTTCTCTGTCTCAGCAGTTTTAGGTTCTTCATCATGAACAACATCTGGTCTAATATGGACTCCATGAACAACATACTGTACCTCTTCTCCATTGTGTACAGGTTGATTCTCTTCTCTAACAGGAACATAATTCATTGAAGGAGTCAAAACTTCAAGATCAAACATCCAATCAGGACCTTTACCCTGTTGATTTTCTTGATCTTCTAAAAACTCAACATGAAGACAATCTTGAACCTTCTTAGTGACTATGTTGTACACTCTAAATCCCTTGCTGTTGGTGCAGTAGCCCAATAAATAACCTTCTTCTGACTTGCCATCAAATTTACCCAGATTATCAATTGTATTAAGAATAGTGAGAGGGCATCCAAAAGGCTTCATAAATCGAATGTTGGGTTTGTTTCCCATCAACAACTCATAAGGTGTCTTCATCTGTGGTTTGGTGACTGATACTCTGTTAAGTACATAGCAAGCAGTACTTACAGCTTCAGCCCATAATTGAATAGGTAGGTGTGAGTCTGCAAGCATTGTTCTGGCTGCTTCTATCAAAGTCCTATTCTTTCTCTCTGCAACACCATTCTGCTGTGGTGTTCTGGCAATACTGAACTCCCTCTTGATTCCTTTGTTAGCACAAAATTCATCCATAAGCTTGTTCTTGAATTCAGTTCCATTGTCACATCTAATACCTCTAACTTTCAGTCTTAGTTGGTTTTCAAGTGCTATAATAAGATCATGAATAGCATCAAAAGTATCATCCTTAAATCCCAAGAAAAATACCCAACTGAATCTACTGCAATCATCTGTCACTACTAAGCAATACTTCTTCTTGTTCAAACTTGTAACAGATACAGGACCAAATAGATCCATATGTAACAGCTCCAATGGTTCTCTAACAGTCCTTTCCTCAAGCTTCTTGCAAGAAGCTTTGTGTTGTTTACCCTTCTTACATGCCAAACATGAGTGATCATTCTTGTAAGTCTTTGAAGGTAAACCTCTAACTAAATTTCCTTTGACCAATTTGTTGATATTCTTATAATTCACATGGCCCAATCTTCTATGCCACTTATGTGCTTCTTCAAACGATGCCTTTGCTACTAAACATGTAGCTCTTTCTGAAGAGTGAAGACTCTTCATGTCCAAACTGTACACATCATTGGTTCTTGGTACTTTGAGTATCACCAAATTATCATCATCAAGCTTGAATTCATGTGAAAGTATGAGACATTCTGTGTCAGTGAATAACACAGGATGCCTTTTGTCACAGATTTGAGAGACTGACAAAAGGTTGAACTTAAGCTCCTTCACATATCTAACATTCTCAAAATCTATGCTTCCTGTCTTGATAGTTCCTTTTCCACTAATTCTTCCTCCACTAGCATCATTCCCAAATGCAATTCTTCCTCCACAATATGGCCTAAAATCTGACAGAATCTCCTTGTCTCCTGTCATGCTTCCAGAGCAACCACTATCCACAATAAGATGATCTTTAAGCTCCTCTTCTGGGTTGCCCTGCACAAAGATAAAAAGTTAGTGTCTTTTAGGAACCCAAGCCATTACTGACTTGTGTTCCCTTGTGGAGTAACATACTCAAATTCCTTGAGTATGTAATCTTCACAGCTTTTGTAGACAGAATCAAGCATTATCTTTTGTTTCAAAACTTGTGATGGATTTTCAGCAAAAGTTTCTTTTTCAACAAAAACCTCCTTTTTATTTTCAACAAAATCATCGCATCAAAAATCACTGTTTCAGCAGTACTTGTTGAAAGTACTGTTTGTTCATCATCGGTAATTTCTTTCTTAACCCATTGAGTTTTAACTTCTGGTGAAGAGTTTCTAGATCTAAATACTTTCTTGGAGTTGTAACGCCTTCTAGATTGATAGTAGTTAGATCTCCTAGGGTTCCTATTCCAAGAGGTGTTTGGTGAAAGAGCATACTTTGAGAAAGTACCGGTCTTGGCTTAGCAGTACCTTGGAAAGTATTTGAAGGTACTGGAGGTTTTGAAAAGGGTCTTCTCTGGTGAGGGTAGCTATAGTCTGGTGAGAAGTTTCTATGGTTAACCCTATGTGAATGATTCCAAGCTGGTCTAGTCTCCTTTGGTTTTTGGTTGTCTGTTCTGTTCTTAGGGAACTTACTTAAGTACTCTGAATATAAGTTACAATCCTTAATCAAATGAGTAGGACTAAAACAAACAAAACAAAGTTTTTGGTCTGTAATTCCAAAGTTTCTTCTTCTATATGTATGACCAAACCTATCATGTCTTCTAGGTGAATGATGAAAACTATTTTGACCAAAATTATCCCAAAAAGGTTTAGCAGTTTGTTGAAAAGGTTTTCTTAAAGGTACTGCTGAAGGTGTAGCAGTACTTTGAGGTGTAGCAGTACTTTGGGGTGAAAGTACTGCTTGGCTTTGAACATCATCTACCTTAGGTATTTCAACAGTTTCTTTTGAGATTTCAGACCTAGATTGACCTTTAAGTTTCTTCCTAAACTCTAAGCTATCTACTCCAAAACGAGAAACATCAGGCCTAGGAGGTTGATGACTACCAGTAGGATGAGGGACTGCATGATAGGCATTATCTTTCTTAAACTCAGGAGGTGTATCACTAACTGATTCCTCATTACTAGATGTGTCTACATAATTAATGAGTTCATCATCACTAGTGGTTATATTCTCAAAATCACATTCATCATGATCACTAGGTGGGTTTTCTATGTTATTAAAATCCATACCAAAACCTAAGCCAGTTTTAATATAAGCTCTTCTCTGTTTTTCAACATAAGTGACATGAGAAAGACCTGATTGTCCCCAAGCATTAAACTTTTCTAGTAATTCATCTCTCTCCTTAGTTAATTTCTCAATTTCAGAGATCTTACAGTTTAACTTCCATTCACTTAATTTCAACTGATAATCCTGTTGTTCATACTTTTCTGCCCAAGCCATTTCATTATTTTCATGTGTTATAATTTTGGCTTCCATTGACTCTAAAGTTATTTGATAACCTGCTACCTCAGACCTAGCCTTTATACGTTATCTCTTTCACCACATAACTATTCAGTACGTTTTGATAAAAGTCATGACAATTGGAACATACCTCAGAGATAGGGGTGAACTTGGTGAAGTAGCCATCATAGCAAGTAGAACAGGATCATCTTCACTCTCCATGCTCCAGTCAAAACTTCCAAAACCATCTTTAGACTCCATAGCAGCATGTCCAGGTTCCTCATCAAAAGCTGTGTTCCAGTTAAATTCTTCCACTGACTCCTCCACAACTACTATACAGTAGGTTACTGGTTTATCATCAAACTCAGCACTACAGTCAACCTCTGACAAACTCTCTTGAGCAACCAAATCTTTTGTTTCAGTAATAGGAATTTCTTTAAGCTCTAACTTTGGTTTCTCTGTCATCCTGTTTGCTTGATATTTAGCAAATCTGCATTCCCTTGCAAAGTGTCCAGTCTTTTGACAGTTGAAGCATTCAATTTTGGATTTGTCAAAAGTAATACCCTGTTTTGGTTTGAAGTCAATGCTTTTTCCTGTTTTCTTCATATACTTCTTGATCCTTGCAGTGATCATAGCAACTTGCCACCTGATATCAATTTCTTCAAGAGCATCCTCTTCAATCTATGAGAGATCTTCTTCATAAGTGACAGGTAGAGAAGCTTGATGTGCAAAGAAAGAGCATACAACTTCATCTGAGTGGAGGGAATGAGTTGGTGTGGGTTGCTGAGCAAAGGTGGGGGTAGAATAGGAAACAATACTTTGAGCTACAGTACTTTGAGTAGGAGAGGCAGTACTTTTGGTGGAAGTAATGCCCTTCTTTTCAGATGACAAAAAGGCAATACTGTGAGATTTGGAACTGGTTTGACCATTCATCTCATGCTTATACACCTTCAGATGATTGTAGAGATCATCAAAATCCATGGTGTCCAATCCAGGTTGTCCTCTGATCATAGTAGCAATCACATGCCATGTCGATGGCAAACTTCTTAAGAACTTTAAATTAGCATCTTCTACTGAGACCTCTGCTTTGTATAGCTCCAGCATACTGAGAAGATTTTGGAATCTGTCATAGGCAGCATCAAGGCTTTCTCTTTCTCCAACAATAAAGGTTTCAAATTGCTGCTTCAACAGATTTCTGTGCATTTTCTTGGAAGCATCATTACCTCCAAATCTAGTTTTGAGAGCAGCCCAGAGTTGCTTGGCATCTTTAGCATCATGAAATTTTAGTAGGTGTCCATCTGGAATGGCAGACAACAGTATGTTGAGAGCCTTCTCTTGATTCCTTAGTGTTGCTGCTGGTAAAACTGGTTTGGGTGGTTTAGGTTGTCCAGGAACCACTATAGGTTCTGGAACTACTTCATTGCCATTGACAATCACATTCCACAATGCAAGGTCTGTGATTGCAATATACTGCCTCATCTTCATGCTCCATAAATCGTATTCACCCTTCTTAATGATTGGAATCCTTAGTGAGGTGATGGAGGGTTTTGTTATTTAACTAGGTTTAAACTGTTTCTTCTTAGTTAGAGTTTCCACACAAGCTCTGATACCACTTGTTGGATTGATGTACTCTAACCAAACTAATTTAAATAGCTTGTTAAGGGTTTAACAACCTCGGATAAATCCTAAGCTATTAACAATGAAACACTGAGTAATCTTTATCAAGTATGCAAAATTTACTTAACAAAGCTAAGAAGAATATAACTTTATTAATAACTCTAAAACACTAAATATCGAACTCTCTAAAACTTTAATATTGATCGTACTTTAGGATTCTAAAAAAACATATATCTAATACCAATCTAGGGATCCTTTTATAGGCTCAAGGATAACCCTAATCGGTTTACTATTCTTATCCTTGTACGTCAAGTAAACAATACTTAGAAAGTTCTAGATAAACATTACTTTCTATCTTTAATCAATTACAACCGACTTTAACTTTACAGTACTTTGATGAATAAGCAGTACTTTGACTTTTACTAAGCAGTACTTTGACTTCTTGCAGTACTTTGTCTTTCTGCAGTACTTTGTTAATCTTCAGCACTTTAACTCTTCAGTACTTTAAATTTCTGTATCCCAACAATCACTTATACTTGTTTTAGTTTTTTATGTGAAAACGTTAAGTGTGTTAGAAAACTAATGGCTCAAACTATTTACGTATTTTATTTGTTTCGTTAAAATGATTTTACGTTTGTTATCGACAAAACATTAGAAGATCGTAAAATCTGAATAAACATTTTTACGGCTTATTTGTACTAACAATCTCCCCCTTTTTGTTGATGACAAAACATAAAATTATTTTAAGGAAAAACTAAAATTCTTAAAAGTTCAAATTGGAGTTTTTACTCTCTTCTCCCCCTTTTTGTTGAAACAAAAAGAGCGTCGAAAAGAAACTAACACATTTTATTAAGAAAAACATGTAAAAAGAAAAGATGTAAAGAGAGCAAGTGACGGGGAATGGTTCTCGTCTTAACTCCCCCTTGACGAGTCCATCCCTTTGTGAGGGCGTCAAGTAAATATAAACTAATAAGCTAACGAATTGCAATTTTGTTTGCAAATGGTTTCGTCCTTGTGACGAAAATGCTCCCCCTTGAAGATTGCAACTTTGCAATGTGGTGTCATGAAGTGTAATCCAAATAAGGATTAAGTTGCAAATGGTTTGACACAAAGCTCCCCTAGCTTAGGGTGTCAAGTTCTTCATGTGTATTTTGAAAATCTACAAAATAAAGGTTAGAAAACAAGAGTATAGTGCATAAATTCCTACAAATAAGACTCAATTTAGTAGAAAATTGTTCTTCTGTACCACGGATCCCACGGTTCCCTCATTTGTGGGATCCGTCTAGGAAATTTCTAAGGATCCGTCTGTCTGGTGACAGATTTTCAGCAATGGTGATATACCAAACATTGCTAAATATGAAAGTGAGATATGTGTATAGACAATGAACATATACTCAAAGAAATATGGAAAATAAGTTATCATTCAATAAAACAAAGAGATAATCAACAAGTCTCTAAAACTAAGAGAATGATTTAGCCATACATTTTCTACTAATATTAATAAGTTACTAAAGTCTAGAATGCAACAAGGTGCTCGAGTATAAGGATAAGTAGACTTGTTGATTTGGTCCAATCTTTCAATAAGATGATTAAACATGAAATGCAACTCATTTCGTACTTCTTGAACAAGTCCTTGGGTGATTAGACAATTAGAGCAATTATTGTCTTGATTTGGAACCGGAGGAAAATGGATGTTTTGAGGAGGCTCTAAGAATGATGGTGGGGTTTCATTAAGAGAAGTAGGGTGAGGTTCTACTAAGAATGAGGGTGGTGGTAATGGATATTCCTTCATGTGATCAAGTCCTTGGTGGTTCCTTGTTTCCAATGATGGACTAGTTGGTGCTTGTAAGATATAGGATTTCACAAACACATTAAACCAATATCCATGGGGCGTTCACAAATGTTTTAGAGAGAGCAAGTTCTAGAGAGAGAAAAGGAAGAGAGTTGGGGAACTATGTGAAACAAAGAAAAATGGTATTGAAGCTCCAACCCTCTACCTTGGGAGGTAGAGGGTATTTATAGTGTCTTACAATAAAAGCCTCTTACGGGCTATGGATCAGGCATACAGTGGGTAAAGACCCGTCCATTCTCCATGGTTTTACTAAACTAACTTCATACTAACATTAAATAACTACGACCACGAGCTTTCTAATGATTACATATACTTGAGGTGACCGACACTTTAATGACTGAATTTTCTAATTCCTAACAATCTCCCCATAAGGGAGGTCACCTCAATTTACACAGAATACAAACAGATATTACATTAAGATTGTTCTTGAATTCTTGTTTAAGTTCTTTGCTCAGTAGCTCGTAGTCTTTGATTCTTCATGTTATCCATGTTTGAATAATTCAAGTGGAGGTCTTTAACTGATCCACGTGATGATGAGTTTTGAGCCAACTTTGAGATCATCAGCTTGCGTAAATCTCTGACTCTTCCATTGTGGTGTTGACATTATGTAACGTTGTGACAGTGGACCGACATGCTCACATTCTGGATCATGATTTCTTCTTTTCAGAGTAGCGGAAGCTTTAGTTGATTCATGATATTTGCAGCAGCGTAGCAGAAGCATGGAGTAAGAATATCAGAGTCATTGATGCACTAATCATGATTTCTTTTGAGATGTATGTGTTGTGTGAGCATGCGGCTATGGATTGACCTCTCCATTCTGATCAGCTGCAAACGTCGGGTGTACCTGCATACAACAATTAGCAATAAAGCGCACGAAAGTGTCTTTGATCACTTTCGTTGAATTGAGGTACACGGCCCACGGTTCCCCGTTGATCGATAAGTACGCCTGTGATCATGTATAATTCAAGAATTTCCTTGACAGGGTTTCAAGCTGCTCTAGTGTTCTCAAACCGAACGTCTCAAAGAAGACAACGCGGAGTGAGTGAACCAAATAATTTGAGATTCACGATTGATGAAAAGAGATTTGAAAAACAATCGTGTAATCGCTCAATATAAAGTGTTTTTGCGATACAACGAAGGTTTTAAAGAAAATCAATTATCAATCATAAACACCTTTTATTTTTGAAATATTAATACACAGTCGATGTGCTAGAGAAAAGAGTTTTAAGCACAACGACTGGTTTTTCAAAGGTATCCGTCAATCCATAACCTGAACCAGGATTGATTCAAAAACTTGAATCGCCCCATTGTTTCTGTTCAGTTGTCACATGGTTGATCTATTGGATAGATCTCACATGCCACCTACCAAGAGCTTGTTTGATATTGGCTCTAGAAGGCTTTCCATCTTCATTGTGAATATGATAACATATCACTCAGATGTTCTGGCAAAACCACAAGGATAATGCGAAGGACTCTAAAAGTATATTCTCTCTTTCCACATTGTGTGAAACAGAGAGTATTCATTGATTGTGTCCTTAATGAGATTTATTGATGATCTCGTGGCTCTAGACTTAATTGTGCACATTTGGTTCCTATGCCGGAGACTAGGGAGAGGGTCTCCTTCTTCAATATCAACCATCTCTAAGAGAAAGTCGATAGATAATGTAGGTTCCCCTGTGAGAATGAAACAAGTCCTTTTAAGAGGAACTTGAGTAGTTTATGAAGATGTAGTGCAGTGCGTCACTGGGTCCATGACGTCTTGTCTTCAATACTAGTGTTACCTTAGTAACCACCAGTAGCATATGTATTGAACCCGGTTTCTACCCTAAGGTTGAATTATTGGAGGGCTATTTCTTTTCACCCTTTTCACATACAATTCTTTTTCATTCTTCAACCCCTTCAGAGCTTACCGAGACTTCATTACTTAGAACCTTGTTGGGTTTATTCCAGTTCTAGCTCTATCTCAGTCCGCACTCTTCCCATATCTCACTTTTCTCTTTTTTTCATCATACCTAAGGACTCTACACTATCTAGTGGATTGTCCCTGGGTAGATCCCTCCAGCTCTGGCGGGATCATGGAAACGCGTACCTAACCTAACCATCCTTTTAACACCATGCATAAAATAAATTGGTCGGTCTTTTGGTATTGTTCATCAGCCATTGGAACCAATTGAAAACCATTTGAAAATCAATCCAAGTACTTGTGATACATGATCAAAACATTTTGTACTTGAATCGTTTTTGATATTTTAGAAAACGGCTCCCCCTTAACATGTGCATCATATGTTTCAAATCATTTTGGCACATGGAGGCAAGAGGAAGAATTCACTTCTTTGATAAATATTTTCTAAAAATCTCGACATTACTTTCCCGATCAAAATCAGTGTTTCAATACAGTTGAAGATAATTTCGGGAAAGAATGTGGTTTTCAAAAATTTACTCCCCCTCAATATGTGCATCTGATTTTGAAATTGTTTAGTACGTATTAGGGGAAACCTGCACTTAGAGACAAATCAGTCACGTTTTAATCCAATTTGGTTTGATATAAATGCTCCCCCTTAACATGTTCCTTTGCTGAATCCAGTAGATAGAAGAAACTTTGATAGCTTATCATACCATGCCCTTGGAGCTTGTTTCAAGCCATAAAGAGCCTTCTTCAAGCGATAGACATGAGTAGGATGCTCTGTATTCACAAAACCTTCAGGTTGGCTGACGTATACGACTTCTTTAAGATCTCCGTTAAGAAAAGCCGTCTTTACATCCATCTGATAGACTACCATGTTCTTACTTGCAGCATTAGCCAAGAAGATTCTGATTGCCTCGATATGAGCAACTGGAGCAAATGATTCTTCAAAGTCAATACCCTCCTCTTGACGGTATCCTTTTGCAACCAATCGAGCCTTGTTCTTTAAAACATCACCATGCTCATCAAGTTTTACTTTGAAGATCCACTTTAGAGCAATGATCATAGCACAGTCAGGAGCAGGTACTAATTCCCATACATCTAGTCGATCAAACTCATGAATTTCTTCTTGCATGGAATTGAACCAACTGTCTTCATTCATGGCAGTTTTAACATCTTTTGGTTCGACCTTGGATAGTACGGAGTTGAAGAAGCACCATAAGGCATCAGTTGCAAGTTGTTTGCGAGTGGATACTGGACGAGAGGGATTTCCAATGATGTTGTCCAATGGATGATCATGTGTCCATTTTATAAGGTGTTCGTGTGGTTGTTGTTGAGGAACTGAAGTAGTAGAGTCGATTTCTCCTGATGAAGATGGTTCTGATGACGATTCAGGTGCAAATATGTTTTCAAAGGGGGCATCTTCAGGAGTAGCAAAGGGATTATCTCCATCAAAGGTGCCAGACACAATTCCATGATGTACACTCGATGATTGATGATTTGTTGATGAGACAGAGTGATCAGCAGCAGGCGCTTCTTGACTTAATGACATAGAAACTGAAGGGTTAACTTCATTGATAGGGATAGGAGCAGCCTTTGTTGATGGAATTGATAGATCATTAGCAATTGGCTCATAGTGTTCATCAAACATTGGATCAAACAATTTCTTCAAATCATCTTCTAAAGGAGGTACATAAGGAATTGCTGGCGAAGAATCGTGTACAAGAGTAGAACTGATGGGACTACTTGATGAAGGTTGTGATGCGGGTCCAGAATTGGGTTGTCCTGGATCCATTTGACCGGTCAGCTCATCGAACGTAACGTGAATTGTTTCCATGATATTTCGGGTTCTTTTGTTGTAGATTCGGTATCCTTTTCTGCTTGGTGCATATCCTACAAATACTTCAATGTCCGCTTTAGCTTTAAGTTTGCCTAAGTCTTGACCCTCATTAGTTGGATAACACAATGCACCAAACACATGAAGGAATGAAAGATTAGGTTTTCGATTGTGGACAAGTTCATATGGAGTTTTTCCATGAGAAGTGTGAATTAGGGATCGATTTTGAGTGTAGCATGCAGTGGCAATGGCTTCAGCCCAGAGAAACATTGGAACCTTTGAGTAAATCAGCATTGTTCTTGCGGCTTCCACAAGAGTTCAATTTCGTCTTTCAACTACACCGTTCTGTTGAGGAGTTCGTGGAACACTTCTTTCATGACTGATTCCAACACTTTCATAAAACTCACTAAGTTCTTTATTAACAAACTCAGTTCCATTGTCTGTTCAGATGATTCTGACAGTTTTGTTAAGTCGAACCTGCAGCTGTTTGATAAGTTTAATGACGATATCTGGAGTTTCATCCTTTGTCCTTAGGAACTTAACCCAAGTAAATCGAGAGTAATCATCAACCATAACTAACACATATTTCTTCGTAAAAATATTATGCACTCTCATGGGTCCACATAAATCCATGTGAATGGTATGAAGAACTTCCATAACTGAGTTTGTAGGTTTGGGTTTGTGGGCATACTTCTTGCTTTTTCCCAATTGGCATGCTGAACAAAGATGATCCTTTTCATACTTTAGTCTAGGTAAGCCTATTACTAAGTCCTTTCTGGAAAGATCATTTATGGTGCCAAAGTTCAGGTGATTTAGACGACGATGCCATAACCATGACTTTGTTTTCGAAGCCTTTGACAATAAGCAGATTGGAGAAGACTTCATCATATCTTCTATAGAGATGGTGTATAGATTTGAACCACGTGTTCCTCTTAAAAGTTCTCTACCATCAAGTTCTCTAGCAAAGCAAGTATGTTTTCTGAAGGCCACTTCTAGATCAGAATCACATAATTGACCGACAGAGAATAAGTTATGACCAAGACCTTCAACGTAATATACCTGGAGATAACACTATCACCGACAACATAGTCTCCATAACCCATAATTGCACCGAAATGATCATTCCCAAATCTAACAGTCCCGATGAATTTACTCACGAAGTTCATGAGCCGCGACCGGTCTCTAGTCATATGCTTGGAACAGCCTGAGTCCAGGTACCACAGAACGATCTGCAGTTGAACACAGACAAGAATGGATAACTGGATAATTGGGATCCCCATGCAAGAATGGGTTCTTTTTGGTTAGTAACAGTAATTGGAACACCCACATCAGAAGTAGAAATAATGGAATCATCAGGGATAGATGCAGTGCTAGTGTCCGTATTTGACCTATTCAAAGTATGTTCACTTCTTAAAGGAATAGTTCTACTACTAGGCATCCATTTCCTAATGGGCATTGATCTAGATAATTTAGGGCACATCTCATTAAGATTGAATTTGCGACCAGTAGGTATCCACTGATAACCTATGTTACTAAATTTCCTTCCTGTAGGTTTCCAATGTTTTCTAACCTTTTTTCGCCATTGCTTTCTAGCCTTCTAGGCTTGATTTTTTGTATTCACTATCTTAACAGGGCATTTAACAGCATTAATCAACTCATTCACACCACATTCATGATTAGTAACAGAAACCAAACAATCATCATTACATGTTTTGCCAAAAGTAGCATAATTCGAATTAATTACAGTACTCTTATAGCTAATACTAGAATCAACACAATTCGTTTTATTCAACTCAAACTTAATGTTCCTAGGGTGGTCTTCTACTTTCTTCCATTGCACATTCTTAGCTTGCGAGGTCCTATCTTGCTTTGTATTGCCTGAAGGCTTTGACCCGTTTGCCTTTGTGTCACTGATTACTCCTGTAGAGGGAATTATGGGAACATTAGTTGGTTGAGCTACCTTTTGCATTCCTGAATTAGACGTGCAGGGATCTGAACTAATTGAAGACACTCTAGAGTTCACTTTCTTAACATTGGGCATAGAAGTGTTGGGATCTGAGCTGCTCGACGGCATATTAAAATTCACTTTCTTAATGCTAGGCATAGAACAAGGCATCACAGCTTTACCTTTCTCAAAAAAAGATTTAGGACAGGTTGCTCTTAAACATTCTAACAGCTCTTGAGATCGTTTGGCCTGAATGCAAGCAAACCTAATTTCTCTATCAAGTGGCTTATTTATGAAATCCTCTTCTACAATCTCTTGGATACATTCTAGACTATCCTTAAGGTAAGCAAAATAGTTATGAAAGCCAAGTTCGTTATTTCTAAGATGAAGAGGAATGTATTTAACATTCACAGTATATTTAGAGTCTGCAGATGACTTTGATGCAACATTCTCATTAAAGACAAGTGGCATTTTCCCTTTTACGTGACTCCTCAGATTCTCAATTTCCTTTTGTAAAGACGTTATTATTTCGTTGTTTTTGTCACGAGTGACTTTCATTGAATCATATAACTCTTTAAAGTGTTGTTTCACCTTTTCATTTTCTTCTAGAAAACTCTCATTTTCCTTTTGTAGTACATTAACCAAGTTTTGAAGATGAAAAGTCTGAGAACTCTGAGAATCTAAAGGAGGTAGCATTTGGGTGCTTGTCACATTGTTCTTTTCACCCTTTAATTGTGAAATTTGGGTTCTCATTTTTCTGATCGTGTTACAATGAGCTCGAATCTCTTAATCACGTTTGCTGATTTAAAAAATTGCATCAAATTCAGGAGCATCCAAGGATGTCTTGACATTTGAGGTTTTAACATTTTCTTTTAGATGTTGATATTTTAATTGCAAAGCAAGATGCTCAACTTCCAATTTAGAAAACTGTTTCACCAGGTTATCATGATCATCTCGTTCAAATTTTTCATGCAATTTAGAGTTAGTTTTCTCAAGCTCAATGACACGATCATGGGAGACTTTCAGAGCAATAGATAATTCTTGAAATTGAGATGCATTAATTGAACAATTCGTAGCAGTGTAAAACACATCTTGAGTGATACATTTAGAAATCAGATTCTCATTTAAGGTATGCAAGTTCTTCATCTCAATCTCATTATATTTTAATTCTCTCTCATAGTCATTGACCTCAACTATCATTGCATAAAATTCCTTATACATTTCTTTAATATCTGAATCCATCCCCTTTTTAAGACTCTCAAATTGACCTTTTAATTGTTTAAAGAAAGGCATGACCTCAGTTAAATAGCATTCTTTAGTTTTCTCAAAACCCCTTTCCCCTTCAGTTATCCCAGTAGGTGTGATTCTCTTTTTACACGTTTTCTCAAAATCAATAAATAGTTGGTAAACTACATACAGGCTGATTAAGGTCTTACTTTTAGTGGAAATAGTTCTAGGAACTAAATGCATTGGTGTATTAGGAGGATACACAGTAGCTGGAGGCATTTTCCTAAGGGGAATGTTTGTCACAACAAGATTATATGCTTTTTGCTTATCTAAATCCTTTTTCCAGAACACTTGTTCGGGTGTTAACAGAGTTTGAGGCTTAAACTTGTTGAACGCAATCCAATTTTCCTTAGCATAGTTGGGTGTTTTATAACTGATTTTCTTTTCTATGCATGAAGGACTCTTAAGTTTTTCATCCAATTTCTTTCTAGTGGCTTCTTCTAACTGCTTATCTTCCTCAGTATTCTCAGCGCAACTAGGTTTCTGCCTAGGCTTAAGAATTTCATTACCATCATATATTACCTTTTGAGCTTTTCTAGCCACTTTACCATATTCAGGATTGGGTTCCTTTACGAGGGGAATGCTATGCTTATCGCTGAGAACTCTATGCTTAGTGATCATGTGAGCAGTCTGAATGGTATTCCCTTGTACGTACAACTTATTTTCAAGCTTGTTTTTCAAAGTTTTTAGATTGGAAAAGTCATTCAAAAGTTTTGATTCCTTAGCATTAAATTCTTGTTTAAGCATTTTAACATCATTTTGGAGTTCTTGTTTTTGCTTAACAGTTTTAGAAAGCTTTTCTTGTAAGGAGTTTAACTCTTGTTTTAACATTTCTTCTCTAAAATAACTTTTTCTAATAATTGTACGCATTTGGTCATCCATTTCCTGCTCACGGGTAGTTAACTCAAACTTAGCACGTTGTTCATAAATGGCAACTTGTTCTTTATATGCATTCAGTTCAAAGATAACAGAATCATCAGGGGCACATGGAGTGTATTCATAAAAAACATAGTCATCATTTACTGCAGAAGATGCATCACTTGATACAATCTCACTTTCACTTTGTATCACATATTGATCATATGGGACAATATTACTATTACCCACATTATCCATATCTAATTCATTAGTTAGAGGTGATTGTACTTTGTTATGCATCTCTTGCTCATCAACTTTATCGTATAGTTTTAATACCTCAGAGATGATTGAATCTTTGGAAGGACCAGCCTGCTGTGGTGATGAGGCCTTTGGAGAGAACATAGGTGAGATGCTTGCCATGAAAATGGTTTAGTCAGTTGGTTCATCATCCACATCCGAATCATAAGCATCACAGTCAGCTACTTGAAATGCATTTGGATTGTTCTGACCCATACCCTGAACTGGCTGTTCATCCACATCAGCATCATAAGTCTTGGCATTTCCCTCAGCAAGAAACAGCAACTCCTCTTCATCCAAAACAGCACCATTGTCCTGAGCTTGTACAAGCAACATCTTGTCTCTGAAGTATTCTACATTTTGAGGGCGTTTTGGAGATGTGCAGTTCCTTGCAATATGTCCATCACCACCACTGTTGTAGCACTTGATTGGCTTTACTTGTCCCTGCTTGGCATTTCTTCCCCGATTCTGATTAGCCACATACCCTCCACCTACTCCACCTCTTCCCTGTTCATACTGCCTTCCTTGAACTGGTTGCACCATAACCTTTCCATCTATGACAGTAGCTTAATTGTGTGGGTTGGATGCTGTTCTGAGGTTATTGTTGGTGTGAGGAGTGGTATTCAGATTTTGACTAACCATGAGAGACAGTTGATTGATGAAGTTTTCCATGAGTGTTTTTGAGTCTGGAGGCTTGTATGCTGGATCAGGAATGAGCTTGTAATTACCATTACCCCTGGGTATGACTTGAGAAGCTTTGGTGGTAATTCCAACATTGGTGTAAAAGGCTGTTGAATCATTTGACGAACTTGTTTCTCCCTGTTTAGATTTGAACTGTTCAAGAATCATTCGTTCAAACATAGCATGTCTCTCATTCTGAAGCAGAAAGGCATACAGTTGCTCATAGTTGGTGTTCTTTAATCCTTTAGTTAGCTTCACAGAGGTGACAAATTTGTGCCATTCGGGATTCATGTTGTTCACAAACTTTGAATTCAGCTGAATATTTGGCATGGTCATTTTGATATTCCTCATGTCATTCACAAGCTTGTGGAATCTCACGTAATATTCATAGACACTTTCTTCGGGTTTCATCTTAAAGTGCTCAAATTCATCATACAGTTGTGATTCTCTGTCTTCCTTAGTCAATTCAGAACCCGAGAGAAGCATCTTGACATTATCCCAAACTGCCTTGGCTTTAGTGTTGTGATTGATAAGCTTGTAGATATCTTTTGGAAGACCCTGAAGTATAATGTTTGAAGCCCTGATATCAACATCGAATCTCTTTTTCTCCTTATCACTGAGCTCATCATACGTCTTTGGTCTATCCAATCCAAAGATCATTGTTCCATCTGTAGCAATATCAATTATGTCTCTTGTAGTCTCAATCTGATAAGGTCCTTCATCAATTGATTTAAGAATGTTGACCCCATTTTCCTTTCCCAAACAGTACAACCTGATTCGTTGAGCCCATGAGTCATAATCAGTTCTGTCAAGCATAGGTGGACGAGTATCTGATCCAGCTGCTTGAACGTCCTCAGCTACAGAAGAAACGATAGTAGGCACGTTGTTAGACATGATTACTAGTTCTACGGGATTTTACTACTCTTTGATTAAACCGGGAAATTGATTCTTTCACGGGATTTTACTAAACCAAAAGAACAACCGTAAAAATGTAGCACGAAGAAGTGACAAGTCTCAATAGACAAGTAGCTAAACAGTCAACTCGCTTTGGTATCAACTCGCTAAACAGTCAACTCGCTTAAAAGACAAGTCACTTAAAACTCAAGTCGCTTAAAGAAACAACTCGCTTAATAGCCAAGTCGCATACAGAGACAACTCGCTTAACCACCAAGTCGCTTAAACCAACTCGCTGACAATACAACTCGCTTAATAGCCAAGTCGCTTTAAAACTCAAGTCGCTTAAAGAAACAACTCGCTTAATAGCCAAGTCGCATATACCAACTCGCTGCTAATACAACTCGCTTAATAGCCAAGTCGCTTAAACCAACTCGCTTCCACTAACAAAGCAACTCGCTTCCAAGAAACTCAACACCGTAGCTCAACTCGCTTCGTACAATATTTGAAAACAACCACTTTATCAATCAAAAACAGCTAAACCACAATGATTCAAGCCTTCCAATTCAAAACCTAAACACATATGATGATCCTAAACACAAAAGTACAATCAAAATTCAAACTTTAATACTAGAAATTGTCCAAATAATTCAAACTCTCCTAAACACTTATAACCCCAAAAACCTTATGAAATCCACCAAAACAAAGAGCATGAAAGATGAGTGATCAAACCATGGCTCTTGATACCAATTGTAAGATATAGGATTTCACAAACACATTAAACCAATATTCATGAGGCGTTCACAAATGTTTTAGAGAGAGAAAGTTCTAGAGAGAGAAAGGGAAGAGAGTTGGGAACTATGTGAAACAAAGAAAAATGGTATTGAAGCTCCAACCCTCTACCTTGGGAGGTAGAGGGTATTTATAGTGTCTTACAATAAACGCCTCCTACGGGCTGTGGATCAGGCATACAGTGGGTAAAGACCCGTCCATCCTCCACGGTTTTACTAAACTAACTTCATACTAACATTAAATAACTACGACTACGAGCTTTCTAATGATTACATATACTTGAGGTGACCGACACTTTAATGACTGAATTTTCTAATTCCTAACAGTGTTGTAGGTGGTTCCCTATTTAATGAGAAAATTGGTGACTTGGATGTTCTTGGTGGTGAATGCTCTAATGAATAGAGATTTGGGTGAGGAAGGGGCTCGTTGGATGAGTGTAATCGATGCTCTAGGAATGAGGGCTTAGACGGTTTGCTAGAGCTAGCCATGTTTGGTTTTGAACTAGATGACCCTTTTTCTAGCCCAAAAGGTTTGATGCTAATTCTTGCGGTTCTCTTCGCAATTGTTGAATGGGTTTGTTGAGGTGAAATTCTAGCATTGTTATCTCTTACGGGAGATGATTCGGTGGATGAAATCTCATGAATCATGTGACCCTTTCTTTTGGATGAGCCTTTAGTTGAAGAGTTGTTGCTAAGTGCTTTGGTCATGGTGATGGTAAGGATGTAATATAAGCTTCTAACTACTGATTTTTGAGAGCTAGGTGAGAGTGATGATTCAACCTTAAAAGTGTTTGGTTTATAAAGGATAATTTTGAATTAGGGAATTAAATTTTTGGCCACTAAGGGGATTAAGCATGCACTTGGGATATTGATCAGCTCTAGGAAGGTATTAATGGTAACTAAAAGTGGTTAGAAAACCAAAAGATGACTTAACTTTGAAGAGAGAAGCTGATTAAAGCTTTCTGTAAACACGGATCCCTCTCACCAGGGATCCGTCTGGTTATAAACCAGGGATCCGTCTGTCAGACAGATTCTTGATGAAATGATTATGCTTTATGCAATGTCTAGTACCTATGTATCTTGAGATTTTGACTTAATTTAGATTTCATGAGAGGTAAATGTCTTAAATGCTCAACCATAATAGGTGAGGGTGCTTAATGATGGTTTTGGGTAGAAAAATGGACTTTAGATAGTCTAACTAAGTGTTTGAGGAGAGTATTATTTTATTTGATATGGAAGAATGGTGGTAATTAGTCCTAGAAGTTAGATGAGGCATCAAGAAAAATTTAATAAAATCTTAAAAAATAAGGAAAAATGAAAAACTAGTTTCAAGCTTATTTTTTGAGTTAATGATGACTAAAATCAATTTGCTAAAATTGATGGATATATCAAACTAAGTGTTATGAGACGAGAGAAATAAAGTGTGAGCGTTGGAGCGGAAATATGGTGAGTTTTGATGAGTTTGATAAATCAAAAACACTTTGAAATAGATCCTAGGTAAGCTATGGGTGAGTGTGAAGCTTTCAAATGCTTAAGGAATACTTAGTTGGTTCTAAAGTCTTATGTTTGACTAGTGTGAGGTGATCTAGTGAGCTTTTTTTTGAGGTAGTGAGGTCTGTATGGCTCATCTGTGGTCACGGATCCCACGGTTCCCTTTTGGGAGGGATCCGGCTAGTTATATTGGTGGGATCCGCCTACTGCAGATCAGAAGGCTTGCCTCTCCTATTTATTTCTACAAAGACTAAATGCAAGAACACATCAAGTATAATGCATAGAAAATGTGGGAGAACTAAAGTTCCTAAAAATGAGTGACGACGATTACTTGAATGTTTTCAAGAGGTCGTAAAATCTCATTCTACACGTTCCTAAGTTAAGATTGTTTTAATGCCAAGTTATGGCAAGACCTACATACTACATACTATTCTACGTAAGTATTGTTTAAGTGTTACAACCCATTGTTTGAAATTGTTTTTCACAAATTTAGGTCATATGACCTTACCTTACTTCTCCACCACTTCCCATCTTCACCCCTCCTCCACTCTTTATCACACCATCTCTACTTCTTTTTCTTCAATAAGTTGGCGAAGCACTTGAAGATTCCCTTGGTTTGTTGCCATTCGGGTGATGCACTAGGAACGTCCGGCAATTGATTGATGTAGTCCAAGGGGTCGAGATCGGTATTTCCAAGTGGGTTGCTACTACCTTCACCTTCTCTTTGCCTCTCCCTTTCTTCCGAGGAATCCGTGGATGGATGAGGCATTTTGCCTTCTACCATAAACCTTGTAGTTCTACCCTCGGTCAATGACACCATAACTTTGTTGCAAAAGCTATGATCATAGGATTGCGAAGAAGGTTCTAATGCAAAGATGAATTTAGCAAGACGGGTTAGGAGCATTGTGTACGGGAGCACCATTTTGTCCATGCTTCTTATACTTTCCATTCTCTTAATCATGTAGTAAGCAAGGTTGAAGCGAGTCTCGGTCACTAGGCAATAGATCATGAAACTTAGACATGCGTTGGGGTGATCCTTGTTTCCTACTAGGTACAACACATTCTCCCTTACTACGTTTTCCCATTTCCTATACAATGCGTACATCTTGGAGAGCTCCATTTGGAAAGGATCCCTATAGATCACTTTCGAATTCCTAGTGACCCTCGATGGGGATGCTCTTGGCATGACCACGGTGTCCCTCACCGTGGTTGCTTCCAGGATTAACATGTGATAGATTTCATGATGATCAACCATAGTGTGTATCTCTTCCAAAGACCACTCATTAGAATACATGCAAACACCTTGATATGGAACCCCTACTATTCTTCCAAACTCCACAAGCGAAAGGGTGTACTCATGCTCATTTATGATGAAGACAATCGAGATGGACCCATCATCATTTCTAACTATCATCATTGTCTTGTAGAACTCGAGTACGAAAACCAGGCAAATTTGTTCGTTTATGTCCAATAAACAATCAAAGCCAATGGCCCCAAAAACTTTTCTTATGTCGGTGTTAGCAAGAAATGATGGTTCTACTACTCGACCTTCGTGAAATAGTCTATTTTCGAGCATTTTAAAGGCTTTCCTATCTTCGGGACTAAGTCCATCTTTTCTATGATACCTTGGTATGTAATGAGTGGTATCTTGATAGTCTTGTTGTCGATTGCTTGGCATGATTGTTCCTAAACAACACAACCACAATGTGGTGTTAATTGTGAATAGTAACCTAAAGGGTTTGATCATAATTTTGCTCAAATCATTTTTATTGAATTCAAGAAATGAGTTTAATTTGTATTAACAATGTTAATTCTTTGATTTGGATTATCTTAGAAAACAATGTGATAACAAATTATCATAAACCCATTTGAACCCAACTTCTAAAAATGAAGAAATTGTAATCCTAGAAATTAAGGAATTAAATTAACAATGTAGTGAAGATTATACTTACACAAGTGATTGTTATACTTGAGAGAAATGATCAAATTGCTCCTTTGAACAGTAATTTTGTTTTGGTTCGTGAGTCTTTGAAGGGAAAATGATTGTGGAACATCCACAGTGATCATTACTAACTTATGATGTCTTCTGTTGCACGGATCCCACGGATCCCTCTCATTTGGGATCCGGCTAGTTCAAGCTCAGGGATCTGGCTTGACATCAAAAATCAGTTTAGGCATTCCTTGATTACTTTGGTTTGAGAGTTCTAAAATGCCTAGAGTTTGATGTTTAAGCTCTATAACTTGTGATTTGAGGTTTTGACGGTTTAATACTAATTATATTTGACGTGGTTCCCTTTTTAAGAAGTAGTCACAATTCTTGGGAGGTTTATCAAATATTATGATAAAATCCCATTTTATCATAATATAAGAAGTTTCACATGGAAATTCATTGACATAGATGAAGTGTCAATAATTCCTTTGTGATAAATAATGATTGAGGCTATCGAATAACCAAGATATCATTATTACAAGTTTAGTAGTGTAGTCTATACTAATCAATCAAAGAATACTATTTTTGATGATGGCTTTAATATAGATAACTACTTAAGTAATTACTAATAGACATTAATTATGCAACTAAGATTTTAACAATAATACAAACAAATGTAAATTATTAACGATCATACCTTTGCTAAATATTCTTCTTAAGGAAAGAAGTATTTAGAGGAAATGCTTTGTGATCATCTTGGAATCTCCAGATCCATGTGTGAGAAGAACAATGCTAAACATTCTTTTCACGAAAAGAAATATTTAGATAGTTTCTTCATGATCTTCTTGGTATGCCCAAATCCAAGTATGGAGAATACTTAACAAGGAAAGTGTTAGAGCATTTTATCATTGTCCAACAATAAACACTATAATGATTTTTTAAAAACATGACTTGAAAAATCCTTCTTTGTAGTTTTCAAACATACACAGATCGTATCAAGTTTTTAAAGTACAACATACTCTAAGAAACTTGGTAACGAAGCTTTGATGCCAATTGTGGAAAACTAGAAGGGGGGGTTGAATAGTTTTACCAATTTAAAACTTCCTTTTAAATATTTAGATCGACTTATGTCAATCTATTTAGATGTGTATGTTGGACGTTGATAGATAGATATATAAAAGTGTAATGAAAGATAAAGAGTAAGAAGCACATAACCACGACACGAGTATTTATAGTGGTTCGGCTACAAGGACACCTTCCTTGCCCTACTCCACTCCCCGAGTCACCTACTCGAGAGTTCGTAATCACTACACGACACCAACTCCTTATGGCGGAGATGCTTTTACAACGTCGCCTACTCTTTTTCCGGTACTAGGCTAACCACCGGGTTCGTTCACACCAAGGTGAACCACACCTACCACAACGTCGCCTACCCTTTATCCGGTACTAGGCTAAGTACCGAGTTCCATTACAATGGAGGAACTACTACCCAACACTACACAACACCTAATCCCAAAGGAGACCAACTCCTTATTACAACACCATCAAGGATATCAACATCCTTGAATATAAACAATCACTATATGTATAACGATGCACCTCATCGATTATACGACCTAGGCATTCTTCACTAATGCCACTTGATTTGATTCCTAGGCATCCTTCACTAATGCCTTTGACACAACGGTTGGCACCTTTCACTAATGCCTTCGTCTTGACACCTTTAGCATTCTTCACTAATGCTTTTGACACGGACGTTAAGCACCTTTCACTAATGCTTTTGTCTTGACTCTTTCGGCATCCTTCACTAATGCCTTCAACACAACACTTTAGAGTTACAATACTTGGGGAAAGTATGTGTGAGAGTGGCAAGCCAAAAGGAAGAAATGACTCACTATTTATAAAGGAGAAACGCTTACTGTTCCCCGGATCCCATGGATACCTCCCACAAGGGATCCGTCTAGTGTAAAACTAGGGATCCGTGGGATGATCCTCTTTGCCCATGGGTATTTTGGTTATGGGTCATGGGTCATGGGTTATGGGTTGATCCATGGTTCTTTTATTAGATACAATGTATCTCATGAGGGCAATGCACCTAGTCAAATGGGTATGGGTCAATACCTTAGGTTAAGGATGTGATCCATAGGTTGTAGTTTTTACCCATTATAATACATACTAGTTATGTATATATTTACCCAATATGTAAACACTATTTATTATACACATGTATTACTAAATCATAAAATCACTTATACTTGTTTTAGTGTTTTATGTGAAAACGTTAAGTGTGTTAGAAAACTATTGGCTCAAACTATTTACGTACTTTATTTGTTTCGTTAAAATGATTTTATGTTTGTTATCAACAAAACATTAGAAGATCGTAAAATATAAATAAACGTTTTTACGGCTTATTTGTATTAACATAAATGGTCCTTGTATTTTTATACGTGTACATGCACGTGTATTCATACCCTTATACTTTTGAAAATGGTCACATTAGCCCTTAGACTTTTCATGCATTCTTATTATACGTATAAAACCATTCCTTTAACTTTCGAAATGTTACAGTTTTAACCCAAGGTTCGCATGATTTGCAAATTAAGTTCGAAATACATTTTTAGTAAGCGAAAACTTTGTAAAATGTTTACAAACTTATTTCTAACTTATATTTAGTGCTTATCACCTTATTATCACTTATTTCTAACTTATATAATTCGTATTGGGCTTTAGGCCTGATTGATTTTTGCGTATGAACTTAATATATACGAGATGTTCCTAGGGGTTTTCAAGATATTTGTAACTTGTTTTCGGTGTGAATTACGAGTTTTAGCTAGTTAGTACGCCAATGTAGTGAGCAAGTGAATGTCGTGTGTTGACATTACGAGATATATTACAAGTTTTAGGGTGCACTTAAGGTTTAACGTGTGATATAACATATATACATGTGTACATTAAATGAAAGGTGTTAAAAATGAAATGAGTTGAGGTGAATACTTCCTACACTCGTTTAGAGTGGTGATGAAACGTGAGGTTAGAGCTTTTGTGAACTTATTCGACCCTTGTTCTCCCTATAATGCTACTCGAGTAATTGTTTGCCCCAAGTTTTCCTTAAACCTTACTTCTATTCGTTTTCCTTTTTCTTCCCTTGGATACCACGGTGGACGATTTATGGTGTAGTGTGAGAGTAGATGTATGAGAGTTGAATGTGGAAATGTGTTTGTGAGTTTGTCTACTTTTGTGACAAGGTTTATAAAGAAAAGGTAAGTATGGCTTTTACATTTGTTTATACTACCTCCTACAAGTTCCTATACCTAATACAACATGTATGGAATGGTTATATGGGCGTGCAAATGATGGTAGCTAAAATTGAGGGCACGAGTTCTTGTTTATTCGACTCTAGGAGACACAAAACCCATTGGGTAAGGAAGTCAACTTGGTAAAATGGGATTAGAGTAGTACTTAGGGTGTTTTTATATTGGTTTTAGGGTGGCTTTGGCCATGTCTTGCCCCTCCTTTCCCATATCACACGCAACATGTTATAAAAGGTGGCATTGTTTATTTGATTGTGTCATTTGGTTCCTAGTTATGTTTCGGTAGTCCTCAAGAAACGAGCAACAAAAATCATCCTTGCCAAGACTTGAAATTAGACTAAATATTGTTGGGTTCGGGGTGGGAACCGGTTACACAAAAGAGAAAATACAACTCATTTTTACAACTAAATTTAGTTTTGGGCTTGGAGAATATCAAGTTGAATGGGTTGGGCTTGGATCGAACAAAGCCCAAAGGTTAGCGAGTTTTGGTGTGGGACGAGGCCCAAAGGAATTTTTAGGGTGAGTTGGGCTTAAGTTAACGTGAGGCCCAAAGGAAAAACGGTTTTGATTCGGGTGGTATACGAGGCCCAATAAATTTCTAAGCCCAATGTGAATTTAATATATTTATATTTTTAATTATTTCGTATTTTTATAAATTTTTACATATACATTATGTATTTTAAGAATATCGGGATCGTGGGGAATTTTATTTTGATCACAACGGTATATTTATGAACGCTCAAGCTGCGTTGATCATGCATATGCCAAATGATATGCAAATGTGATGTTTAGAAAATTTCATGATGATATAAATCGTGCTTAATTTCTGATTAAGGTCTTAAGTACAATGAAATTTTCCGGGAGCTTACAGTTCCTACCCCTTAAGAGAACCGCGTCCCGCAGTTTAACTCGCAGAGGTTATCATGGGTGGTTAGATGAACATGTAGGGATACTTGGAACGCATGACATCCTCGCGCTCCTAGGTGAACTCTACACCTCGTTTCTTGTGATTCCATCGAACTTTAACGATAGGAATGCGGCTTTGCTTAAGCCTCTTGACTTCCCTGTCCATGATCTCAACGGGTTCTTCTACAAAGCTAAGTTTGTCATTGAGCTGTATGTCCTTTAGGGGTACGACTAGAGTTTCATCCGATAGACACTTCTTAAGATTCGAGACATGGAAAGTGTCATGTACTCGACTAAGCTCTTCGGGAAGTTCGAGCTTATATGCCACTGGACCAATTCTTTGCAGAATTTTGAATGGTCCTACGTATCGAGGTTTGAGCTTTCCTCTCTTTCCAAACCTGACCATTCCCTTCCAGGGTGATACTTTGAGCATTACTCGGTCTCCAACTTGGAATTCCATTGGTTTTCTTCTGACATCTGCGTAGCTCTTTTGTCTATCTCGAGCTGCTTGTAGTCGTTGCCTAATTTGCATTATCTTTTCAGTTGTCTCTTGGACAATCTCGGGGCCTGTGAGTTGTACTTCTCCAACTTCTGCCCAGCAAACAGGCGATCGGCATTTTCTTCCATAAAGTGCTTCAAAAGGAGCGGCTTTAATGCTGGCTTGGTAACAGTTATTGTAAGAGAATTCAGCCAGAGGTAAGTGTTTATCCCATCCTTTTCCGAAATCGATCACACATGCTCTTAGCATGTCTTCCAGAGTTTGGATCGTTCTTCACTTTGACCATCTGTTTGAGGATGGTATGCGGTACTCATATCCAATTTGGTACCCATGGCGTTTTGGAGTGTTTGCCAAAATCTCGAGGTGAATCGGCTATCTCGATCAGATATGATTGAGATCGGTACACCGTGACGAGAAACAATCTCTTTGATGTACAGTCTAGCGAGTGTAATCATCTCGTCGTTCTCATTGATTGGCAGAAAATGAGCGGATTTCGTGAGACAGTCTACAATGACCCAAATGGTGTCAAAACCATTAGAAGTTCTCGGCAACTTTGTGATGAAATCCATTGTGATCCTTTCCCATTTCCATACGGGAAGTTCCGGTTGGGTTAACAATCCTGACGGGTTTTGATGTTCTGCTTTGACCCTCAAATATGTCAAGCATTTACTGGCATATTTGGCGATATCAGCCTTCATGTTTGGCCACCAGTACAAAAGCTTTAGATCTTGATACATCTTGTTGGGATCAGGACGTATGGAATACTTTGATTTATGTGATTCATGTATGATGAGTTCTCGGATACCTCCGTAGAGTGGAATCCAACTTCGATCTTTGAAACATAACGTTCCGTCCGATCTTTTCGCAAATCCATTTTCATTCTCCGGCATGCCATAAATCTTCTCATTGGGCTTGTTTTCTTCTTTAAGGGCTTCAATCTGAGCTTCAAGAATTTTTGATGGTAGGGGTGAATTGATTACCATACCCAATGATCTCACTCTAAGTGGCTTAGGGCGATCTTTTCTGCTCAAGGCGTCGGCAACAACGTTCGCCTTTCCGGGATGGTAACGAATCGCGCAATCATAATCACTGAGTAATTCTAGCCGGCGGCGTTGACGCATATTCAGTTCTTTTTTATCTAAGATGTGTTGAAAACTTTTGTGATCAATGTACACTATACACTTGGTTCCGTACAAATAATGTCTCCATAACTTGAGTGCAAATACCACAACGCCAAGTTCTAGATCATGAGTAGTATAATTCTTCTCATGAGTTTTGAGTTGACGTGATGCGTAGGCAATCACTTTGTTCCTTTGCATGAGAACAGCGCCTAAACCCATGTGTGAAGCATCGCAATATACTACAAAATCTTCTACTCCTTCAGGTAGTGCCAAGATGGGTGCTTCGCAAAGCTTGTTCTTAAGGAGTTGAAAAGCTGATTCTTGATCGTCTCCCCATTCGAATTTCTTCATTTTCTGGGTTAAATCGGTCAATGGTTTGGATATCTTAGAGAAACCTTCAATGAATCTCTGATAATAACCAGCAAGTCCTAAGAATTGACGAATCTCAGTGGGGTTGGTGGGTACTGACCAATTCTTTACGGATTCGATCTTTGCGGGATCCACGTGGATTCCTTTACTGTCGATCACATGACCAAGAAATTGGACTGTCTCAATCCAAAATTCGCATTTGGAAAACTTTGCATACAATTCTTCATCCTTGAGTAACTTCAGACAGTTCTCAGATGTTTCGCATGTTCTTCTTTATCACGAGAGTAGATAAGAATATCGTCAATGAACACAATGACGAATTTATCCAGGTATGGTTTACAGAATCTATTCATGAGGTCCATAAATACAGCAGGTGCATTTGTTAAACCGAATGGCATTACTTGGAATTAATAATGGCGATATCGAGTTCTAAATGCGGTCTTGGGTATATCTTTCTCTTTTACCCTTAACTGATGGTATCCAGATCTCAAATCAATCTTCGAGTATACACTCGAGCCTTGTAATTGTTGGAATCACTCCTAAACCTTTATTCAAGTGTTAGTTACTCATATGTAATAGGTAGCTTATTATGGCCTTTATGTTTGTTTAAGGTCTAGCTTATGTAGAAGGCCCATAAGCTTAGGCCCATGTCCATTAAGGAAAAGGGAAGGAGTGGGAGTGTTGCCCTAGCTCCTTGCCTATAAATACTCTTGTATAACCCTCACTTGAGGGTTGGTTGTTCAATTTACTCTTTCACATACACTCTACGCCTAACCTTTCTTTACTTGTACGTGTGTGTGTGTTTGTGTGTTGTTCAATCGCCTTTATCTCTTTCTATTAAGCTTGTGTTGTAAATCTAGTGACCTAACAGTGGTATCAATCGCCAATTAGTTGGGTGAATCGTTATTGCTTTTGAAGAAAGTTTTTGATCTTACGCGTAAAGTTAACGAGTTCTTTGGTTCGCTTCAAAACACGTTTTTTACACTTTTTAATCCAAGATTCTTGTACTTTCAATGTTATAAGGTGTTAAATTTACTGTTTTTGGTAAAAAGTTTTGAACTTTATGCGTGGATCATTGTTTTTCAACTAGTTTTTGAACGAGGGTGTAAACCTACGCGTAACCGTTTTGAGAGCTTTGGATCATCAAGTTTCACACTTTTGTGTCATTTTGGTGTTATTGAAGCTATTTCATCATACAAAAACTGGTTTAGAAACATCTTTGGGCAAAATCATTTTTACGAGTAAGATTACGCGTATCAAAACCCTAATCTTACGCGTAACTTTATCCGTGGTTTGATCTTCAGTTTCGTGGTTTACTCCGTGTTTTCTTGCTTGGATAAGCCTGAAAATACGTCGACTTTGGATATCTTTTGCACTGTGATAGTGTAAAAGATCATTTGGGCAAAACCCTAAACTTACGCATAAGCATAAAGCTTACGCGTAGAAATCCTACGCATAAGATTCATCTTACGCCTAAGCCTAGTCTTACGCATAAGGTAATCCTACGCCTAACTTTCTACGCCTAACTTTGTGTCTACGCATAACTTTAGTGCCTTTACCCTACTTACGCGTAAGCTAAATCTACGCGTAACTCTTGATTGTTACGCGTAACTTTGGTTTTTTTATGCATAAGTCCTACTTGGTTTCTTGTGATTTCTACGCCTAAGGACACTTCATCAACAAAGGTTCATTCGACTACAAAGATCCATTTTTACCAACACAAGTTTTCAACATGTCACAACCACCATACTCTAACTATTTCCCTTACACTTATTCTCAACGTCAACAACAACTAACTCCACAACATCAACAATGGAATCAACAACAAGCAATTTATCAACAACAATTTAATCAACAACATACTCCACAACTTGGTGCAATTCCACCACCTCAAATGGTTCAAACACCACCAAGTCTTCAAGTTCAACCCTACACAAATGACTTCAATCAACATCCATCAAGGAACACTATGAAGGAACCCACTTGGTTTGCAAAGATGTGTGAAGCTTTAAGCAGCCAACAATCAATTCATGAGGTTGGATCACTTGATAGACCTCCAATGCTCACTCCAGGAAACTACGATCAATGGGTGATAAGGTTCTTTAGGTTTTGTGATCTGAAGAAGCCACATGGAAAGTTCTTAAAGAAGGTTATCTTGGAAGGTCCATTTCAGATGCCTACTGTTATCGTACCCGCCGATCCAAATGCTAAT
The DNA here is from genome assembly GCA_910596185.1 of Chrysanthemum makinoi. Classification (NCBI taxonomy): domain Eukaryota; kingdom Viridiplantae; phylum Streptophyta; class Magnoliopsida; order Asterales; family Asteraceae; genus Chrysanthemum; species Chrysanthemum makinoi. The sequence goes on from OU343220.1 coordinate 218,472,554, forward strand.
CCACCAAGAGATGAACAATCCAACATTGCTATTTGCCGACTGAATGCAGAGGAACTTCTACACTATGAAAGTGATGAACTTGCAATGCAATATATCCTCTTAGGATTACCTAACCCAATTCTTCAAAGTGTTGATGCTCAAAAGACTGCAAAGGAAATGTGGGATCATATTCATCTTCTTATGGAAGGATCTGTACTCAATCGGGAGGATTTGGAATCCAAAATTTACTTGGCTTATGAACACTTCATGATTGAACCGGGAGAGACACTAGAGTCTTATCATCATCGTTTTTCAGACATCATCAATGATTTGGATAAACACAACATCATCATGCCAAGAATTGCAGTGAATACTAAGTTCCTGAGTAGTCTTGGTCCTGAATGGGAGAAGTATGTCATTTTTCTCCATCAAGCGAAGAATATGCATCATTCTACATATGGATTGTTGTACGATTACTTGAAGCCTCATGAAAAGGAAGTTGATAGGGAAAGGATTCTCCGTGCTCAAATTGCTCCACCGACATATCCGGAAAATCAACAACTTGCCTTATATGCTCAAAACAGTTATTCTCCTCAACCAGCAACTCAACCAACTGCTACAATCACACCATATGATCCTTCACAGCCTCAATCTCAACAAACTCAATTGGTTCCATACAACAACAACAATGCTCAAGCACTTGTTATTGAAGCTAAAGAGGAATCTGATCCGTTCGAAGCACTGCAACAAGGATTTGCTATGATTGCTAATGCCTTTAGCCGTTATACCAACAAATCCAACAACCGTATTCGTTCCTCATCTAACACAAGGAATCAAGCTGTTGTGAACAATGGACGAGTTGAAGTTCGAAATCGTGGTTATGGTCGTCAGATGGGCGGTGGTCAAGGGTTTAATGTTGTGGGTAGGAATAACAATAGAGCTCAAGTGGTGGAACAGGAAAATGCTCAAAATGGGTTGAATGGTCTTCGATGCTACAACCGCAATGAGAAGGGACATCTGGCTAATGCATGCCCAAAGCCTAGGACTAGGGGCAGTGCTTATCACAAAGAGGCTCTTCTTTTGGCTCTTAAGGATGAAGTGGTGGAACTCTCACGACAAAGAACGAGCTTTATGGCAAATGCCGACTCGGATGATGATATGGAGGATTTGCAGGCCAATGCATTTGTTATGTTGATGGCTAATATGCATGAGTTACACATGAGTGACACAGGCCCAGTGTATGACACGATGGCTTGTCTCGGTACCGAACAAACCATATTCATCTCGATCTAATATCTCCGCCAACATCCAATCCGGCAAGGCTCGGAATGTTCAAAATGAGTCGCCTACATCTCATTCCGACGATTTTCAACTAGACCCGTAGTTATATTTGACGATCAAGATGACCAAACGGTTTCCCTTGATAATCAAATTGACTCGGTGGTTATACTTGAGGATCTCAGTAATGATCATGTTGTGACTCACGTTGAACACGCCGAACTTTTGCCTCATCCGGATTTTGCTCGTTTAATACAAGACCAACAAACCATAGTGGAAGAATGTCATGCAATTAATCAGGACTTGAAAAGTAAAAATGCACTGTTAACTAAGGATTTTGAATGTTTACAAAAGCAACTCAACTTTTTCAAAACTCAAGAACAACGTGAAAAAGGTTTTGAAGCAGCCTTTGCCAAATCTCATCAAAACAAAAAATATTTAGAAAGACAGATCGTGATCTAGCCGCGAAGAATGCTTTGTTGTCAGAAATAGAACAACTGAAACATGAACATAAAAAGCAAATTAACGCTCTCACCTTGGAAAATCAAAAAGCTAAGGCTGAGTTGTTAACTTGTCAAAAGCAGTTCTCTGCATACAAAAAGCATTCAACGAAACGAATAGATGATCATCTTGAAGAAATCATCGGCTTGCAAAACAAACTTAAAGAGTTTAAAACTGTTGTTTACAAACATGGCGAGTCGGTCACAACTACTGAAAAGTTTACTTTAAAACCTAATCCAAATGGCTATGGACCAAATCTTGCTGATTACAAACCTAAGCTTTCAACCAAAGCATTCAAACCAAATCCTGAAGTTTCCAATGCAGAATATAAAATTGATAACTCTGTTATGAGTGTTGTTGAATATCATCGTCAAGAGGAATTAGATGCATAAGACGAGAGTCGATCAAAATTAGAAAATGTTGTTTACAACAAACCTTTTAATTATAAAAAAGCGGTCACTTTCGTCACACCAACGGATTCTTCTAACACACCAAGGATTATCATAAAACGTCTGAGTCTTCTAATGTTAATCCCAAACCAGATTATGCACAAACTTATGGTCCTTTACCTTCCCTCAATGAAGTAAACTCAAAACACGAAAATCGCAAAATTCTTAGATATTTTGACCTTTTCATAGGTGACCTCAAAACTTTACAACATGAGATAGAATATCATTCTGAAATCAAAGTTCAACATTTTCAATCGCCTCTGGCGAGAGAACAAAGAGACATTTTTCAGAAAAATCTTTTACCAAATGTTAAAAATTTGAAAAGTTGTGCATTGTCTTGGGAAAAGGACTTTCATAAGGAACTTGGATTGATGAAGGTCGTTTTGAGAAAACGAAACATCTATTTCTATAACTAAACGTAAAAAGAAAATGTTGAGAAAAGATGTTGATCGACTCTTGGAAGATGTCATCTGTGCTGATGTCCATAATGTTGTGCTATTGAATTCTTTGTCATATGCATTTGATTATATCTCTGCTGATACTATTGATTCTGTGGTAAATGTTGAGAACACTGATAATGTGCTTCAGATCGAGTCCTTAAAAGTTGAAAACAAACGATTGTCAAACGAACTTTCAAATGCAATACATCGTCTTAATTGGTGTCAAAAAGATATTCACGATCAACAACTTGCTTTTCAACACAAAATCGCCCAGTTGCGTGACAAAACTTCTTATCCAAAAATTGAGCAACTGGATGATCAAAACGTGTCTTTTAAGTGTCAAATCTCAAAATATGAACAAGAACTTGTAAAAGTTAAAAAGGAATATGGTGTCATATTTGATTTACTCAAAAAGACTCGTGATGAAGCATCAATTGAACTTGATCATTATCTTGCACACACTAAAGAAGTTATGCATTTTCTTTGCTGAAATATTCGGTCTGTAAATCAAGATCTGATTCACACTATCTTCAAGTTAAGAGAAATGTTAGGAAAGTATGAACAACTTCCGCCTACCGTGATTAAGAGAATAGCACCGGTAACACTTAGTAATCGTGAACCTAGAATTCCTACTGCCAAATCATAAGTTGCTAACGTGCTTCCTTCTCTTGAAACAGAATAGTTGCGTCTTTTCCAAACGTCCGACTTCACGCCTAGGAGCACTAAAATCGAAGAATAGGAAGTTGCGACCTAAGAAAAGATCAATAAGGAATGCTAAAGTAGAAGAACACCCTAGGACTATGAATAAGACTCACGTTGCTTCCACTATAGATATTGCGTCCGGCAAATGTAATAGAAATAGTGATGTAATGAATGCTAAACCATTAAGCACTTTTGATATTCAGTCTGATGCACCTTGTGTTATTTGTCGTAAAGTATGAATTCTGATTGTCATGATAAATGTGTTGCTAAAGCTATCATCTCTCGCTTAAGGAATCCTAAGAACCGGAATACCTCTAGGCCCACTAATCTTTCTAAGTCTGTGCTTGGTAGACCGCCTCTTTAGATTCTAAGAAACGCATTGTTGTCCCTGTAGCTCCGGTTTCACCTCCTAGGAATGTAGTACCACCTAGTGCATTCACTAAGACTAAAGCAAATACTAGTTGGAGATGGCGAAATGGCTATATAACACTCTAGGATTTAAATGGATACCTAAAGCTATTGATGTGTGTATGTCTACTATAACGGCTCCGGAACCCTCTAACATTTCGGGTTCCACATCTACTTCTATTCCATCCGTGTCGCCTGTGTAATGCGGTGATACGAGATCATTCTCTGGATTGTTGATAGCGGATGTTCCCGAAACATGACAGGCAACCTTAAACTGTTATCAAACTTTATTGCAAAGTTCATTGGCACTGTCGGATTCGGGAATGATCACTTCGCAGCTATCATGGGCTACGGAGACTATATCAATGGGAACATCGAAATTAGCGGGGTTTATTATGTGGAAGGCCTCGGTCACAATCTGCTTTTCAGAGGTCAATTCTGTGATGAAGATTTGGAGGTTGCTTTCAGGGAGAAAACTTGTTTCATTCGTGATCTACAAGGAAACGACCTTATGTCCGGCTCGCGTAATTCAAGTCTTTACACTATCTCTATGCAAGACATGGTTGCTTCTTCTCCCATCTGCTTACTTTCAAAGGCAACATCAACAAAATCCTGGCTATGGCACAATCGTCTCTCACATCTAAACTTTCAAACCATCACCAACCTTGCTCGACACAAACTAGTTGAAGGACTCCCACGATTTCGGTATTCTAAAGATCACCTTTGCTCAGCTTGTGAACAAGGCAAAAGCACTCGTGCTCATTTTCCTTCAAAGGTGGAACACAGCTCAAAGATATGCTTCATCTTCTTCAAATGCATTTGTGTGGCCCGATGCGCGTGCAAACGATCAATGGCAAACGCTACATCTTAGTAATTGTTGATGACTATTCACGCTGGACTTGGGTCTACTTTCTTCAAGCAAAGACCAAGCTCCACAGATGATCGTCACCTTTCTCACGAAAATACAAGTTCACTACGAAACACCGCTCGACAAATCGAATCGCATAAAGGCACAATTTGTTAACCAAACTCTTCGTGAATTTTATGAGAAAGTGGGATTTCAAAGATCGACATCTATTGCACGCACACCAGAACAAAACGGAGTTGTTGAAAGACGAAACCGAACGTTAGTGGAAGCCGCAAGAACAATGTTAATCAATGCTAAACTTCCAGATTACTTATGGGCGTAAGTATCTCTGCATGCTATACTCACAACCGGTCTATGATTACAAAACGCCACAACAAAACACCTTTCGAGCTTGTCCACAACAGAAAACCGAATCTCAAACACTTTCATGTATTTGGATCTCTTTGCTATCCGAATAATGATCGTGATGACTTTGGAAAGCTCAAAGCCAAAGTTGACATTGGAGTCTTTATAGGATATTGTGATAATTCTAAAGGTTTCCGAATCTCGAATCGTCGAACAAAGGAGGTTATGGAAACGATTCATGCTCATTTTGATGAACTTACGGACATGGCTTCGAGTATAACAAACTTGGAACCCGGTCACAACCGCTTAAACTTCCCCAAACCCCATCATCACCAAACAAGCCCCCACTTACTCGTCAACAAATGGAAAGGTTATTTGCTCCGCTGTTCAGTGACGATATTGATGAACGTGCTCGTGTGTATCCGCTGTTTCCGCTCAACCCGATAATAATCTTATACGATACACTGCTACAACAACTAACGTTGAAGAAGCACCACCAGTTGACTCCAACACAACAGTTGAACAAACCGCATCCAACAATGATGAACCGGTGATGATGTTCAATGATGTACCCCACTGCAGATTTTGATCCAAATGCGTTCTTTAACCCGCTTTGCTAATGAGATCGCCGCACTGATGTCGCAGAATATTCAACAAGCCATTTGAATCCTCAAAATCTGCACAATGTATACCAACATCAACCCTCTACACATCGATGGACAAAAGACCATCCTCTGAAAATATTATTGGCAACCCAAACCAACCATCCGTTACGAGACAACGTCTTCACACGACGGTGAACATTGCATTTATGCGCCACCGTCTGCCAAACTGAACCCAAAAACATTATAGATGCAATGACAAAAGACAACCGGATTGAATCCATGCAAGAAGAACTCAACCAATTCAAACGTCTTGAAGTATGGGAACGGGTTGAAAGACCAACAGGGGTCTACGTCATTGGTCTCAAATGGATTTGGAAAAACAAATTGGATCTTTGTCAAGGGAATGTTATCCGAAATAAGTCACGTCTGGTGGCTAAGGGTTATCGTCGGGAAGAGGGTATTGACTTTGAAGAATCTTTTGCTCCGGTTGCTCGTCCTTGAGGTCGTTCGATATTTCTCGCTCGCGGCTCATATGAATATAACGGTCTTTCGATGGACGTCAAAACTGCTTTTCAATGGGCAACTTAAAGAAACGGTTTATGTCACCAACCGAAGGATTCGTTGATCCCGCTACCGAACCATGTCTACAAACCTGAACAAAGCTCAGTATGGTCTCAAACAAGCTCCTCGGGCATGGTACGATAAGTTATCATCTTTCCTCATTGCCAATAATTTTACCAAAGGTTCGTCGACCCAAATCTTTTCATACAATATCACAGGGAACATATTTTAATTGTTCAAATTTACGTGGATGACATCATTTTTGGGTTAACACATAAAAAGTACTCAATCGCTTTTGCAAAACTAATGAAGAAACATTTTGAAATGTCAATGATGGGTGAACTTACGTTCCTTCTAGGACTGCAAGTTCATCAATCACCCCGTGGTATTTTCCTGAGTCAGTCCAAATATGCCCTTGAAATTCTGCACAAATTTGGGATGAATACTTGTGATACTTATGCCACACCAATGTCACATACCAAGAAGCTAGACGCTGATTTGCATGGGAAATTGGTTGACCCTACCAAATACCAAAGTATTATTGGGTCTCTCATGTATCTAACAAAGCGGACTGACATTGTCTTTGCCGTTTATCTTTGCTCCCGCTATCGCCACGACCAACTGAAACCCACCTCTTCGAGGCTAAAAGAATCCTCCGATACATAAAGGGAACCATTAATTTGGGGATCAGGTATCCGAAGGATTCTGGTTTTGAACTAATCGCTTTTTCAGACGCCGACCACGCAGGATGCTTAGATTCACGGAAAAGCACTTACGGAGCTTTACAATTTCTTGGTGACAAACTGGTGTCTTGGTAATCGAAGAAGCAGGATTGTACATCGCTCTCATCAACCGGCAGTAATATGTAGCCATGTCGGCGTGTTGTGCTCAAGTCATTTGGATGAGACACAACTCAAAGACTATGGTTACGTATTTGACAGAATCCCGATGTACCGCGACAATCGGAGTGCCATTGCTATCTCGTGCAACTCGTTCAGACTCGAAATCAAAGCACATCGATCTTCGGTATCACTTTCATCAAGGACCACGTGGAATAGGGTACGTTGAATTATATTGTGGGTACGAATACCAATTGGAAGATCTTCTCACCAAAGCCTTAGCTCCCGCTAGGTTTAATGAGTTGGTCCACCGGATTGGTATGAGGTGTTTGACTCAAGAGGAATTGGATGAACTCCTAAAACAGTCTTTAAAAAAATCAAACACCAAAATCTATTTTGTAAATATTATTTTCAAAAACAAAATACAAAAATATAAAACCTGATAAAACAACAAAAATACTCTTCTATCTATTCTCTTTCAACATTGCAAGTACATTTCTTCCGTCAACACTATAATCTTTCAAAATTCAGTATTTTTCTGATCAAGTGTTGAGGGGGAGAAAATAAATACTTAACTGTTTCAAAAAACATCCATGTACTTGCATGTTACTCTATTCTGGTTGTATCTTTTATCAATGGTGGTAAACTCTTCTGGTTAAACTGACACTCCTCGGACTAAAATTTATAACCTTTCATCATTTATTAAGTCGAGGGGGAGTGTCGTCATGTTTCTTTCCTAAAATCTTTTGTTTGGTAACCAAAATGGAAGTTAAAAGGTTTTAAATGAAAATGGAAAAGGTGGAGGGACCAAAACTGCCAAAAGGTTAAAGTCATTTTAATAAAAACACCTTCCACCTAACTTTTTCATCACATTTATTACTCCTAACCAACATAATCTACGCATATAATTCGCTTCAACAAATCCAAGTTTTGATCATCAATATGTAAGTGTTTTTATGCTTGATAACACGTTTTTAAAAATTGGTTTTGATTTTCAAACGAATCCAACGGTTAAATTTACGTATATGGTTGATTTTGTGTTATACGCCTACGCGTATGAACACATGATCATACCTATGTGTTTGAGGTTAAGATAAATGGGTCAAAACGTTTCTTTAACATCAAGGATACTATGCTTATCCTCAAATTCCACCCAGAAACACGAATTGATAGTTTTTCAAAATTAGGGTTCTTGAGTCGATTTGGGTGTTTTCAAATGTGAAGGTTGTTGGTCAAAAAGATTGTTGTGTGATGATGCTTTTATGATGAATTGATCATATCTATGCCTTAAAACAACCCAGAAACACTAATTGATGATAAATTAGTAACTAGGGTTTAATGTTCTTAGGTTTGGGTATTTTTGATTCACTGCGTTTTGGATGTTAAAACTTGGTTATTAGACTCTCACAACACCTAAGACCTACCAGAAAACGTTTGGTGCAATTCCTATGGCTAGAAATCATATGCGTAATTCTTAAACTCTAGGGTTTTGACTTACGCGTATGACTTTCTACGCGTAAACTGTGAAAAGTGTTTCATGCCATAATCTGTTTCAAAATGACTATACATGTTAAGATTGCTGATATGATGACTTTATTTCAGGCTTGCTACGCATAAAACTCAGAATCAAGGTCCTTGTTACTCTACGCATAAGGATCACCTTACGCGTAGAAAGTTAAGCGTAAGAGAAATCTTACGCGTAACTATTACGCGTAAGGTTCTACAAAGGGACTACGCGTATCCTGTGAAGGATATGCGTAAACAGTGACCTCTACGCATAAGGTCTACTCTTACGAGTAAGCCTTACGCGTAAGGTTTATATACGCCTACGCGTAAGATCTATGCTTAAGGTCCCCTTTTCCTATGCGTAACATTTCTTACGCGTAAGTAAGGATCCTACGCATAAGCTTGCGCCTACGCATATACCACTCCTGTTTACGCGTAACTTTATCATTTCTACGCCTAAGCTTGGATTGACCTTAATTTTGAATTGTTACGTGTACAAACTTGTAAATAACTAAATCATAACGTCACGAATCCAATAATGTCACTAATAAACTTAAATGTTTGATATGTTGTGAACTATAAGTGATAAAATAAACTTTAAAACTTAAAGTTAACTAACTCACGAAACTCTTCACGACGTCATTGGACTATTAGACATACAAGTGACTTTGGACTCGTAACAACCATTGACATTGTACGTTCAATAATTAGATATTAAAACCTTCTGTTGACTAACATTATGTCTTTTGATATGTTGGTTCTTTTGGCTAATGTTATTTTAGATCACGACATGGCTGCTCAGATGAATGTGGATGCACCAGAAGTTCTCACAATTGCTGACATCTTCCCTAATGGCTATCCAAGAAAGATTGTAAAGAACAATCTCAGAGTTGACTTTGAAACCCTCACATGCTCAGAATCTTCTTGCTTGATTGCTGTGGATATTCTTAGGAATCATCCATACCAGAACATGCTCTCACACTCTGCTACAGTATCGGAGATCTACATACAACAATTCTGGAATTCAATGCAAAGGATCAAAGGTCAAAGTGCGGTGACAGTGACGTTAAATCACAAACAAATCACCATCACACATGCAGATTTACGGGCCGTTCTTCTTATTCCTGACATCGAGCCAACCGACTTCTATGCCACACCTACTGAAGAGACAGTTTTGCAATTCCTGATGGATATTGGCTATGATGAAGCTTCAGGAATTATCCCTAAGCATTCTCATGTGGAGCTTAAGAACATTCCTCAACCGTGGAGAACCCTCTACATCATCATCACCAAGTCAATCTCTGTCGTGGCGGTGGCTATGAGCATCCCAAGCTCATGGAGCTACAAATATTTTGGTCATTAATCAACAAGAAGGACATCGAAATTGAAGCTTTGATATGGGATGACATGATGTCATTTCTCAAAAAGCTTGGCTCAAAGATTCTCTATGTCAGATACACAAAGCTGTTGATCCAGAGAGCACTTGGACTTCATCCTGATATTCCCAAGAGGCTCAATGACCCTAACAATCACGACATGTTGATGAACCCATCCTATCACGAATCAAGGAATCATCAACAAAGAAACAGGGTGTGTTACCCGATCACCTTCGACAAATGAAATCAAAAGGCTTGAAACATACAAAAGGTATCTTGTAGCAGTAAGAGAAGGCAAAGTTGGTCATCTCGATGAGAAGTCTTCTGGAACACCTATACGGAGAACCGAAGAGGCAAAGTGAAGTGCTGCAAGTACCGAAAGTCGAGGATAATCCCCAAGAGCAATCCTCCACGAAAAAGGACTGTTCCCTCTAAGGAAGCTACTCCTATTCCCATTCCTGAATCTGAGCCTGAACCGCAAAGAAAGCTTGTGGACGAAAGCTCAAGATACACAATCGACGAAGAGATCTTCTACTCAATCGCAACCGAAGAACCTCCTTCAGCAGCTAAACCTCCAAGTCCACCAGCTGACAAAGGAAAAGGGAAGACTCATGTACTTGTGCCTTATGAAGAAAGCTCAGATGAAGAAGAAGAGCAACCGGATATTTCATACAGGAAGAAGTTCAAATTCCTTAGACTCCAACACGTGGCAAAAGAATTTGCAAAAGATCAAATGGGTGGCCCCGAAGGGTCAAGTGGTGCAGCTCAACGTTCACCGATCCCGATGCGGTTAATCAACCCGATAAGGGATCCGGTGCCACCACTTTGGAGCAACAACAAAAGCCCGTGGAAGAAACTATTGAGCATGAATTTGAGGAACCGGTTAAAGAAAAGTCCGAGAAAGATGAGGGTGACAAAGAAAAGATGAGAAAAAAAGACTGAAGAGAATGATAAGTCTGGAGATGACACTGATTATGATAAGTTTCTGCTAGACAGTCATGCTCGCTCAGAGGAGAAAACCTCTGCACCTCTAAAGGATCCTGAGTCTCCTCATATCTCTTCATCATCAGATTCGTCTTCTCATTCTTCACCACCACCATCAAAGAAATCAACCAAATCAACAACCAAATCAGTAAAGAAGCCACCTCGCTCTTGGATTTCTCATACTCATAAAAGAATTATGAATGCGGTCAAACAGGTTAGAAAGAAAGACATGCTTTACAAAAAGCTAAATTTTATTGATGACCAGTTAACATACCTTCATGATGAGAATGACAAGATGCAAGTTGAAAGGGAGTATGTACAGAAGCTTATGAAGGATGATCTTCAAGGGAGCATGGACGAGATGATAAAAGGATACACTCACAAGTTCTTAATGAAGGTCGTTCCGAAACTGAAAAAAGAGATGTATACCAGACAACTTTATCCGAATCTCTTACATTTAGGCAAGCAAGCCATGAAATCAACTCCAATGAATTTGAGCATCAATCCAATTGAAACTACAATCTTCTCAGATGATGAATTGGTGAACCGGCTAGTAGCCCAAATGTCGAAACGCTCTGCAACATTTGCCTCCCACGAAGCTAAGTTGTTTGAAGCATTGCTGGAATACCAACTCAAGTCATCATTCAGAGAAGAGGCTGCAAGGCCTAAACGTTCAAGAGATGATGAAGACAAAGATCGGGATAAGGATAAAGAGCACAAACGCACAAAGAAGTCTGGTGAATCATCTTCCATTCAAGACGCAATGCAGCCTCCACCCCAAAGGACTCCACTCAACAAAGATCTCCTCCCGCTCTTCTGCAGATAAACCTCAGGGATTCCGAGACACCATCCCGACTCGAAAACCGGTGATCATTTTAAGTATACGGGTGGTGACGATGAAGAATACCATGAGCCCCAACAACAACCCGCCTCTCCGACAAAGTTCAAAACCGAATCCTCATCTAGGTCTAAACAAAAGAAGAAGAAGGAGCCCAAAGTTGACGTCGTATCATGGCTAGATGAAGATAATACAGAGGAATTTGAATGGTTCTCTACTCTTGTTAATTCCACTCCCTACCCTGAAGAAGGTCAAGATTTGGTAGACGGTAATACATTGGAGCATGCAAAGATACTGCAAGAAAAATTCGGAGTAAAGAAGATGACGAAATCGAGTTGCGCGAATCAAGAATGAAACTTTTCAATTGTGGAAAGATAGCTCAGAAAGTGCCATCGAGGTCGAATATCACCTTGACAACATTGCTTGAGCTATGTCTAATAACATGGATTGGCTCAACCCAGAAGCAAACATCGACTTTACGAAGCGGGACAACCCTCCATATTACACCGATTGGTCTAAACCACTACCAACGATCGGCCAACCAGATCAGCCTAGGATCCCATTCAGATATTTCTTCAACAAAGACTTGGAATTTCTTCTTCACGGTGGCGATGGTTCAAGGAAATACGCTACATCCGTGACACTTCCATTCCCAGCAGCCGAATACTCAAACTTCATAGCTATCGAGGAAAGAGCTAATCACTTGTTCTCCAACAAAGTGGAAGCATACGACCGAGATGCAATGTATGGGATTCATCATTGGCTGGAACGCCGAAGAATCTACTACGAGAATCCGCCAGTACAGAAGTCTCAACATGCAGTGTTCAGTACTAAAAACATCGTTTCCATCAAACACGTTGATCTTTCATCCAAATGGGACTACACGTATCTCAAGAATATTGTGGTCAAGAGACAAGACGAAAGGGATTATGCATTCTCTGAAGCTGACTTTGAGAATTTGTCTATCAACGACATCGAAGACATGTACCTTGCAAAAGTACAGGGTCGTATAAGACAATTCTCCACTGAAGTACAACGTGAATTCATCAAGTCAGTGCTCATCTTCATCAGACGCATAGTTATCAAAGAACGTGTAGAAGATCTCCACTGGCGTTGAATCTTATCGGACCCGTGTCAACTTCACTCCACCGCAGCTTGATCTTCCGACATCAACCAGCCTCACAACTTACACTCATCGAAACCATTCGGCGTTTACCACAGTGAACTTCAAAGAAATTGCTTGATGGCGTGTAGAGATCTTCACAAGTTTGGAGATCACACTTTGAAGATGGTTAGGGACGGATTGGCTTACCGGTTGAAGGATATACACCAAAAGATCGGGTATCCTAAGCGATGGAATTCTCATGATCGAAGGGATGTGAAGAGGATCATCACGATGATTGATGAACGGTTGTATAGAAGGGATCAGTTCAGAAGATTGGAAAGCTATGTTGGTGGTCGACCGAGGATTAACATCACCGGCTTTCAACGCCCGATTCACACTCCCGGTGACATCTCTGGACTACCTGGTACCCCTTGAACTACTTCTTTCATTATAAATTTGGATGTATGATTTATTATGTCTATGGCTTGTGCACATATTACAGTGTACAACCCGTACTTGTAAATAAAGGACCCTGTGGTATGCTTCAGTGCCACAATCCTTATAAAAGGAGCGAAAGCTTCTTACTTTTGAGTAAAACCTATCAAACCTTTCACTTTTCAAGGTTTTGCTCAAAAGAACAAGTACTTTCCCTTATGATTTTCAAAACCTCAACCGTTTATATCACTTGTTGAGGGGGAGTACTTGACTTAAAACTTTGTTCACAAATTGTTCACAGTGGTCATTCTTCCCGCAACACTCGAAATGGTCATATTTATTCTCAACTTTTCAAAAATAACATTTTATATGCCATTTTTGAGGGGAGAAAATACGTGATAAGAAATATGTTGTGTTTTGCTATATGAACTCTCGTGTGAAAAGACTTTAACCCAAGAATTGACGAGATCTTAACTGTCAGTAACTCGAAAAGACTTGTCCGGGACGGGTAATAATTTCAAGCTAGTTCGCTAGTGATGTAAACGTGTCTCGCAAAGGACTTGTCCGAGTAGAATGTACCATTCGAGAAACTCTTGGTAGACATGAACCTTGACGGGTTTGACAACCTTTCGGGGTTGTCCACACCTTCAAGATAGTTATTAGAGTTAGTTGTCACCTAAAAGCTGATAATGCAACTCTTTAACTATGCCACGTAACCGTGTCTCGCGGGGAATGTCTATCTTGAGTCGATCAATTCAAAAGTGTGCGCTCTTTCCTCACGTGCATTTCCTTCAAAACTCTAAAGCACAAGTGGAGGGGAGTATTTCTGCTAAAAGATAAAACTCTCATAGTGGTTCAAACATGTTTTCATCTACAAACCCTTTGAGAGATTTTCTTGAAAATGGTTTTATGGCAATGGAGTTATAAGGTGATTAAGGTTAGGAATAACCGTCCTATGATCCGCCAGAGCCGGAGGGATCTACCCAAGGACACTACCAATAGTTAGAATTTAGAAGTCCTTAGGTATGATTGTAAAAAGGAGAGAATGAGAATCGGAGAAAGAAGGAGTTGAAGAATTAAAAAGAAATGCAAAGAAAAGGGTGAAAAGAAATAGCCCTCCAGATTATTCAACTTAGGGCAGACACGGGTTCAATTCATATGCTACTGGTTGTCACTAGATGACACCGGTATTGAAGATTAAAAGTCGTCATGGACCCAGTGACGCATGCACTAAACCTTCTTAACCACTCAAGTTTCTCTCAACAGAAGCTTGTTTCATTCTCACAGGGAACCCTACGTAAACTATCGGCTTTCTCTTAGAGATTGCTGGTATTGAAGAAGGAGACCCTCTCCCTAGTCTCCGCTCAGGAAACCAAAACGCACTATTGAGTCTAGAGCCACGAGATTCATCAAAAGATCTTTTAGGTACACTTGACATTTCATCACTTGACGTTCAACAATAAGAATTTCAGTGGTACATTATCGAGTCCTTCACAGATCTTAGCAATCTGTCGAGAACATTTATGAGAGGTTCACATTTGTGATCCTCGGTGATTGAATGGAAACTCCTGCCAGGGTCAACATCAAATAGCCCGACAGCAGGTCGCCGGCAACTCCCTGGATTGCGCTTAGTGGTCTCAAACGGTCTACAGTCGTGAGGTGATGCTTCGGTGTACCTCACGACTCATCTCAATCGTAGGTGTACTTCAGTACATCGTGTTATCTCACTTGTGGGACTCCGATTCGGAAACGGCCTTTGTAAGAATTAGAGTTGTGTTTTCACACTATGCTGTTAACACTCTCGAAGTTCAAACTTGTAAGTGCCGAATCCGCTTATTACTAACCGTTTTTATGTTTTCTTCTTATGGAAGCTTTGGAGCGGAATGATCGTGCAGATTCTTCTCATGCTCACGCCAACATCATCACTAATGGAAGTTCTATCCAAAAGCAACACAACAGTAAGAATGATTCTTCGTCAAATCAAAGAATCTACAAAGTTAAAGACTTAAAGAACTTCATCAGAACTGAATTCCAACGTCAAAAGAGCATATAAGCATGTTGAAGAATGACGTGGAGACACTGGAGCAACGAAGCGCACTGAGGCAACTTGATGCAGATAATAACATACTATCACTTTCATCACAAAGAACAATGATCAAAGAACAAAGTTAAAGATGACGTCAAAGCATAAATGTTCAAAGAAAACTATCTCGCTACACTGGGAGATGGTTCAAATCAAGGCAATTCTTCTCACAAGAAAGAAGAATGTCGAAGACGCGTCAAAGCTACTATTTCATCAACGCCTTCACCGTTTTTCATCACCAACACTTGAGGGGGAGATTGTTGGAATCACTCCTAAACCTTTATTCAAGTGTTAGTTACTCATATGTAATAGGTAGCTTATTATGGCCTTTATGTTTGTTTAAGGTCTAGCTTATGTAGAAGGCCCATAAGCTTAGGCCCATGTCCATTAAGGAAAAGGGAATGAGTGGGAGTGTTGCCCTAGCTCCTTGCCTATAAATACTCTTGTATAACCCTCACTTGAGGGTTGGTTGTTCAATTTACTCTTTCACATACACTCTACGCCTAACCTTTCTTTACTTGTACGTGTGTGTGTGTTTGTGTGTTGTTCAATCGCCTTTATCTCTTTCTATTAAGCTTGTGTTGTAAATCTAGTGACCTAACAGTAATTGATCAAACAGATCATCGATCCTTGGTAAGGGATAGCGGTTCTTGATTGTGAGCTTGTTCAATTCTTGGTAATTGATACACATCCAAAATTATCCATCTTTCTTCTTAACGAATAAAACCGGTGCTCCCCAGGGTGAGGAACTTGGTCTAATGAATCCTTTGTCAGATAGCTCTTCTAGTTGTTTAGACAATTCTTGCATTTTCGAGGGTGCTAAGCGGTACGGTGCTCGTGCTACGGGAGTAGCTCCAGGAATAAGATCGATTTGAAATTCGACTTGTCGAGCATGTGGGAGTCCAGGAAAATCTCCTGGAAACACCTCAGGAAAATCTCTAACTACAGGTACATCCTCTAGTCGTTTCTCTTCCGACTTCTTTTCCGTTACTTGAGCTAAGAAGGCATAACATCCTTTCTCCATGTACTTTATCGACCTTGCACAGGATATGATACTTAAGTACTTTCTACTTTGATCTCCTTAGATGACCAAAGTTTCACCGTTGATTGGGATATGAACGGTTTTCTCGTCGCAAACAATCCTAGCACGGTATGTAGACAACCAATCCTTTCCAATTACGACATCGAAACTACCAAGTATGATTGGCAATATATCTATGAGGAACGAGTGATCTTGTAACAGAATAGGGCAATTACGGATTACGGTGTTGGTACCTATTATCTTTCCACCGGCTAGTTCTATCTCATAAGTTGTATCTAAGGAAATTGGGGATATTTCAAGTAATGGTGCAAAGGTAGTAGATACAAAACTATTATCGGCTCCAGAGTCAAACAAGATTTTTGTAGAATACGTACCCGTCACAACATCAGAGTTCAATGGCACGTCTCCATCTCCTAGCACGTACGCCATTGCACGCGCATTGTTTGGTTGAGCTGCATTCATCTTTGGGCATTGACTCTTGAAATGACCCTTTTCTCCACATCCATAACAACTCATATTTGCCACAGTGTTTCCACCTCCAGGGTTTTGGAAATGCTTTCCTTGATGACCTATCTTGTTGCACTTGTCACACTTCACAGTGCATGGTCCAGAATGGTGCATCAAGCATCTATTACACTGAGGATGTGGTCCGGCATACCCTTTTTCGGCAGTGGGTGCAGCGTAAGCCCTTGCGGCTTTTTGCCTTTGATTTTGCCGATTGTGATGATGGTTTCTGTTGCGGTGATACTTGTTGTTGTTATTCCGATTGTTGATGGTAGTTGGAATTTGAGCTTTTCTGATCATCAAGCTTTCTTTTGTTGTCACTTGAGCCTTGTGCATTTGCAAGCTTCAATATCGGCTCCATAAGGTGGTGGGATACAATGACAACTTCTTCAACAGTCTTTGGATTAGAAGCGATGACATCTCCTTCAATGTTCTAAGGTAGACCTCTGATCAAAGCTTCCAAAAGCTTTTCATTGGTAGGGAACAGATGAGGACATAGAGCTCTCAGCTCATGGAATCTCTTGAAGTATGTCTTGAGATCATTACCTTTAGCAGCCAAATCGTAATACTCATCTTCTAGCTTCTTTATCTCAGTTCTCAGGCAGGAATGTTTCATTAACAGTTGTTTCAGATCTGACCATGAAATTATACAAGCTTCTTCCATTCTGATTGGTTGAGCATGGGCTTTCCACCAAGATAACGCATCCTCTAGCAAAGTTCCAGTTGCAAACTTGACCTTGCAATCATCCGTGCAGTCGCTCAGTAGAAACACAGTCTCGGTTCTCTCAAACCAATGAAGTAAACCAATAGCACCTTCTGTGCCCTTGAAGAACGTTGGCTTGTAGTTCATGAACTCTTTGTAGCTACACTTACGAGCTACGGAAGACTCACATTGATTTGTTGGAGTGTTGGTTGCATTTGAGTTTGCCATTTCAACAATACATGCTGCTTCTGCGACACGAGCTGCTTCAGCAAGACGAGCAGCTTCGGCTTCACGTGCTGCTTGGACAACATGCTCAGTTTCAGCTTCTCGAGCGATCTTCGCTTCTCGGGCAATCTCAGCTTCTCTTGCAATTTCAGCCTCTCTTGCAATCTCAGCTTCTCTTGCAATTTCGGCTTCTCTTGCAGCAGCTTCAGCTTCACGTGCCTCTTGGGCAATTCATTCAGCTTCAGCAATGCGTTCAGCTTCGGCTCTAGCAGTGTCAGCGGCATGTTGAGCTATAGCAGCGCTAACGCTTACAGTGACCATTTTTCGAACGGCTGCTGGGGTGATAGTGGATGAGGTAGCTTTGTTCTTGACCATTTTTCTAAAATTACCAAGAAATAAACACCAAGATTAAGAATCATCGACGATAATAAAAGTGATTACATATTATAAATATCATAATAGTCAAGATCATCACTTTAAATCAATGATATGATATCCTTATGAATAGCAATAAGTGAATCATGATTTATCTCAACAAAATCATAACATATATAAAGACACAATGATCGGTTCGGTATATATGATCGATGAATAATATCACAACACAAGAATATAAGAAATACAACCATAGAATAGATCAATACATAGTAATTGTTCACAACCATAGGTTACAACATCAACATTCTTGTTCCATAGTTACAAACCAAAAGGATACAAGCCTTAATGCCTCATATGGCGGCTTTATGATACATACTACAAAAAAGATGACTAGAATCTATGCATCTCCCGATGCGTCATCATGACGATGGCGAATCTCCTCGACCATGGCTGTCAAATCTCAGATCTGCTGCTCACGTGCTCGATCTCTCTCCTCGAGGTCATCAATCCTCTGCTCTAGTATAGCAGTGTGAGCATGAGCGGATGAAAGCTCGTGATGCAAGGCTCTCTATTGGCCTAAGTAAGTGTCTCTCAAAGTACTGGCATCTCGAACAGTAGTCTCAAGCCTCTGGGTCAAGCTGGTCACGACATCTCTCGCCTCCACAATCTGGGCGCTCATCATGTCGAATACAATCTCAATGCAGTAGCGACCTATCACGAGGTTTTCGACCTCCTTCTCCAAGCTCTCTATCCTAACTAGTGGAATCTCATCATAATGTGCTAGGAGCTCACTCAGCTGGTCCTCGTGTCTAACGAGTCTAGTCGCCAACAGAGGAATGGTGTGGTGTACAGGCTCACTGGTAACTGGCAGAACTGGAGCTGGCGTAGTAGTTGAGCTCTCTCCAAGCTCGAATGAACTAGGTGCTCCCTCCTCTTTTCTCTAACGACGAAGTAGTGGTATCAAGAATGAGCATCGTCTAGCGCCGGCCTTCTTCCTAGGTCCGGTCTCGACGTCCACTTGAGTAGGCATGTAAGGATCAGATAGTGATGATGGATAACATTTAATGCTAAGTGGCAAGGGTGGCTCACTGAAAGTGTCCAATGGTGGTGATGTTGTAGGCGGTGATGAAACAGGAACAGTGGTAGTCTGATGGTAGAATACAATAGGTGGCGGTGGTGGTGAAGTAGCAGTAGGTGGAATAGTAGGTGAAACTGGTGATGACTGAGCAGGTGGTGACTGAGCTGATGGTGACTGATCTGATGGTATTGTAGCAATTGGTAATTTTCCTAACCTATTTCAATAGTAAAATTATATTTATTATTAATTGTTTTTCATTTCGATCAATTTATGGGCCAATTTAAACACAAAATCGAAAAGTTATCTCGTAAAGTGTGAGAACCGCACACAACACGTTTCAGCACAACCTTAAACTCATTTAACTTCTTGATTTGACTAACATATTTAATTACGAGAAAGCTAGTCGTGTAAATATTTTTTTTATTGGGAAAATTATTCTGAACATGATGGCATAATTTCCGTGTCGAGAATCAATCGCTAGCTATTCTAGATGGGCCTCGAACTGTAAAATTTCAAAAGATTTAGGAAAATTACATCAATGGTCCATGGAAAGAAGTTACGCAACCGACCCTTAACTTTCATTCATTTGTCACTTGTGTTATAACACTTTTTATTTTAGTATATAAAGAAAAGTCTTTAGAGTTAAATTCATTTTATACCCTAAACCTAAAATAATCTCTGCCTCTCCTCCACCCTCACTTCCAGCCGTCGCCACCATGGGTGGCCACCTCTTCAGCCGCCATGTGTCGCCATCCATCACCATCACCCTCAACACCACAGCCCTGTCGCTGCCACCATCCTACACCGCTGCTGCTATTTCAGATAAAAAGAGGTCAAGGAAATCGACTTGAAACATTTTTCTGTTCGTGGTCATTTCCCTCATCCTGTCTCCAATTTTTTTCTCTACCGTTTTACCTATGGGTATGATAACGTAAAATCTATTCTTGCATCTTTCTTTTGTACCTATTGAATTTACAATGTTTCATAATTTTTTCGTGAAATCAAAATGGCTAAGCACGTTTTTATCTAGATCCGTGAGGTTTAAAAACCTGATTAAACAATTTTGAAAACTAGTGTCGTGTGGTGGTTTGATGGGAATCAGATTGTGATAACTTTCATGGGTTAAAATGGATTAAAACATTGTGTTGTGTCATCCGTGTGGTGTTAACTTTGGATTGGTGTTGTTTGTTGTGATAAACTGAGTCAACTCAACTCGGGCGAGTCGAGTTGACACAATCGAGTCAACTCAATTAAGCTGAGTAGATCTCATCGTGTTCATTGACTACTTATGTCGTCAATTGGTGGAAACCCGTAAGGGTCCTGTCATAGATTTATTTGGTCACCATTTGGATTGGGTCTATATCTTCAGTTTTTGTCTCGTTTCGAGTCTTAGGTTGGGTCTTGTAATGCTTACTCTTGTTAGTTTGATCTCGGTTGTGTCGGGTTGGTCACTTGTTGCTGTTTATGCTCATGTTGTATTATGTTCATAGAACTTAAAATTAGACTTATTAGTGTAATAAATTAGTAGTGTAGTAAGAAAAAGTAATGAAGGTGTTTGTGTGAACCTGCGAGTGATTTTGTTTCCAGATTTTTTGTCATGAGTCCTAAGCTATTAAGACTTGTGTTTGGTTTATAAAATATATTAGAATGTGTTAGCTAATAATGGTAAGTGTTGTCGTTTTACGATATATGCAACTTTGCGTTAAATATTATCGGATATCGAATATCGAAACTAGCTTAATGATTGTGACTTAGGGATATTGGTACGTTTTGGAAATTTAACTTGGATTGTGATATGAACTTAGGGTGTGCTTGGTTCAAATTTGGGAAAGGTAAAGGGAAAGTTAATGATTATAGTGGGGAATGGCAAAGGCAAATAAAATCATTCCTCCCAATTTATTGTGCAATGGCTCATTACCCATTATTGGGTAATGGGCCATTGCATTATACTCCACCAAGCACCATTATTCATTATCTTTCTCATTCCTTACCCCCTATAACCCTTTACCAAGCATGCCCTTAGTTACTATGGATAGTTAATGAGATTTGGATGCGGATTATAGATTGACCCATGGGACGTGTATATTGGATTTGATGATACTTGGATGATTAATGGACATATTAAATTGGATTACCTCTTATCGGATCAGTATTGGATTGGTAAAGACGGTAATTATTCAAACATACAACCGGATTAATAATTTCTATCAAAATAGTCTATTAAACCCTTTAAGTTATTTAACTCATCAAATCGGATTAATTATTATTGAAATGTATTCTAATCAACGAATAATATCAAACTTTTATCTATATATTTATTATCACCGAAGAAATTGATTTTTAAGCAAACCAGATTATATAAAACCTTTTCTATTTAAATTATATACTAAAACTTATATTTCGTACAAAGCATACATTTCTTAACCATACTATTTGGTACTTACCGGGTAAATGTCTGAAACTCTACCAATTACCTACTTATTATTTAATTGCTAATTGATCCCTACTTGTTTAATTTTCTTTTATATGTTTTATTGCTTTAGCGTGTGTTCCTGGTCTTGGTCAATAATTCTTGACCATTCCTTATAACGTTTTGGGATATATATATTATGTCTTGGTGTGAGTTAAGTTTGGCGTGAGTTTGATGTCGAGTCCTTGTTTCCTTTCTACCACACGAATAATTGATACTAAACTTTTCTTACGAGAAACGACACTAAACATTTTATAAAATATCGATACGAGTATTCCACGAAAACTAAGACATGTTATCTTTCGGAAATTCATTTGCTCTGCTAGAGTTATTCTGAGATGGCTATATACTTATTAGGTTGTGTCAATCCCGTACCGTTGTACCTGTATTTCGATACTGTTGTGATATGCTTTTTAATGCCATTTGTGTCCATTACGATCCTTGTGTTACTTCATATCGAGGTGAGTTCATGGCCCCTACCTTACTTGTTTTGAAAACACTTTTCGGGGGAGAATACATGCTTAATTTACTAAATTCCATCATTTCAAATGACTTGATTCTTGAGAATTTTATGTGCTTCGTTAAATAACTTATTCAGTTATTCAATTATCATTTCAATAACATTATTTCTTTCGCTGTGCTAAATTCATATTATTTCAATTTTGGACATATATGTGTATGTAAGTGTGTGCATGAGTGTTTGTAGTGGTTGACAGATTTCATTTAGCCAACAGTCTTCGGGACTGGTTGCATATCCATGATTACATTTAGCCAACAGTCTTTGGGACTGGTTGACAGATTTCATTTATCCAATAGTTTAGCTCCAGCTGGTTTGCGATAATAACTGATTGGATTCCTATTGTGCACGGGACCACGTGGTGGTCGGATTTCATGATGTGGATTACATGACCTGGATTGCATTTCATTTTACTACTTGCTCAACACTATTACTTATACATATGTCCTACTGGTTTATAATTTCACAACAAAACTGATTTACTACTTTATTTCAAAACCTATGAACTCACCAACCTCGTGTTGACATTTTTATCATGTATTTTCAGGTTTATCGTGACAGCTTACTTTGGAGGCTTTTGGCATGGCATGGCATGGTCATAGGATGCTTGGACATTTTTGGGACCGCTTTATTATTATTATGGGTCTGTATTTCCGCACTATATTTTTGAATAATGTAAACCTTATACATTTGTTCATGAATTTTCTTAATATAAAACCGTTATTCTATACTTTATGTCATGATACCAATTAGTAGCACCCCATGAATTTGGGGGTGTTACAGGTATCACATGAGTCATAGTGATGGATCGCACACACTTCCTAGCCATGCTTTTGAAGATGGTACCCTTAGGATGCAGTCTATAAGGCACTCCGAATGGCTCAGGCTCATAGGGCTTCAGGACATGGATCCTACGTCGGCGTCGACGGATCGGTAGGGAAGATGATATAGAAGAGTCTGATGAAGCAGAATCAGTGCTCTTGGATGACTTGGATGATCCATCATCCACTGCGACATCTAAAGCAGGTAGCCATTGCTGCGACTCATAGTACTGATCTAGTGTCATAGATGCAAAAGCAGTACGCTCTTGAGAGCGAGCAGTCATGACTGGAATGGTAGGAGTTCGGGCAACCTCGCCTTCCTCAAAAGGTTCGATCTCGTCCAAAACAGTAGCTGGTATGACTAGACTAGGATGAACTGGTATATTGACAGTCGTAGAGGACATAGTATCATCCATCTCAGTGTCTGAGGACAGAACAACCGGGTGGGAAGCAGACATGGTACCGTAACAACCCATAAATTAATCATGTAAGTAAAATGACAAATAGTATGATTAAAAAGATTTTAGTTAATTGCGCACATCTGCCAAGAAAATCTCCATGCCTAACTATAATGAATGCAATTTATTTATGATCTAGTAATGCATCAATCTTAATGCATAAAGCGGTCACGGAAGGGCATAGGGCAGTGATGTAAAATAGTCCCATTTTAAAAGTGCGGTTATAATCCAAATATTTTTGAAAAACACTTTGGTTCTCTATAACCTTGGCTCTGATACCAATCTGTAACACCCCCGAAATCTTAATGACAACGGAAGACTAATTTGGGTGTTACTTGAATGGATATCGTAGTCAATAATTATAGAAAACGACTCGAAAGAGGCGTTTTATTAAAAGTAGTTATCGTTAATCGAAAAATCATAATTGTTACAAAACATTGTAAATTGTTCAAGCGTTTTTCCCAAAATAAAGATCATGAGTTTGAAAGAAATGACAACTTTATGTTTACACCACCAGAAAAGCCTTGACATGCCCCACTCCGTGCCTTGGTCATAATCTTCACTGATTACTTAAGATAACATGCTTAAAAAGATCAAGAAAAATGTTGAGTGAAGTTCATAGGTTTAAATAACAGTTGAACACAAGTATATAAGCATGATCATTGTAAACTAACAATATCATAAAGAAAATCACAGATTATTATGCGCTAAGCTCATGCAACCAAGACTCAACTGCATACACCGAATTACTGGTGTACGTAAGTTTTGCCCCAAAGGAGGTAATAGCAAATTACCTAATGCAATTCAAATATGCTGCGCCCCGGTTATTTCTCTATAACCGAGACGGGGTCGTTACTCCCCATAGTACTATTCACGATATATGCGTTCACTAGCGGTGACTAATGGTTCATGATACAGGGGACTTATGGCTAAATACTTAGGCAGTACCAATAATCAAGAAGCGAACATTTATGAAAAACCTTGTGTTCTAGTTTAGAGCATGTATCTCCCTCGCGGGGTTTGCAAATAAAAGTAAAAGCGAGGCTATGAACTCACCTTGATGATAATGAACAAGCACAAACAGATCAAGCACAATATAGCGGAGATTCCAAACCGAAACCTAAAATGATGAGATGGCGAGTCTCAGATATGATAAACATTTTGGTTCGTGACCAAAATAATAGAGCATTGAATATTCTTATTCAATAGATTATTGAATTGTCCAATTCAATAGTGTGTGTGTGCTTAACGTTTTAAGTTAATTAACTTGCTACATTGCCTTAATTAATGATCCTCACTTACGCATAAGTGAAATATTCCCCTGTTGTGATCTCGTAAAATGATAATGTTGTTGAGTATTTTAGTTTTTTAGATCCTACGTGCGTTTTATCGGATTATATATAATTACAATCTTATATATATATACGTAATATATTTAACGTTATCCGATAATAAAATACTCATATGATCAAAATACTCGTTTTTACGAAGTTACAATAAATTTATAAGTTTTTCTAAACTTTTCCCGAATTTACACTTTTACCCTCAAGTATCAAAGTATACAAGTTTTGTCCCTCAAGTTTGAGCTATTTACACCTTTTTACTCAAAATGTATTTATATCAAAACTTTCAGATTTTGACAGTTTTAACCCTTGAGAAAACTATTTTTTACGAAACAGCCCTCCAAGATACGTTTTTAACGCGTTTAGACCTTAAGTTTTCCACTTTTACATTTTCCACCCAAAAGTATTATTTTAACTAGTTTCATTAGTTTACATAAATGGTCCTTGTAGTTTTATACGTGTACATGCACGTGTATTCATACCCTTATACTTTCGAAAATGGTCACATTAGCCCTTAGACTTTTCATGCATTCTTATTATACGTATAAAACCATCTAATAACATTAGCCCTTAGACTTTTCATGAATTCTTATTATACGTATAAAACCATCACTTTTAATGAAAAATAAGTAACGTAAGAATTTGATAACATAGTATTTTTCTCTCTCTAAAAAACCCAAAAAAAACCACAAAAATCATAGTATTTCATCATCTAAATTTAATCTAACCATTGAATTTTAAAATGGATTTTGGAATTGGATAGCTTTTTCCTTGATCTACAGTTCTATACCGATTTTATATCTGTTTCATTTCCTTAAGTGGCATCATTATTACCTTTTAAATTTCCGTTACACACATAAACACGCACTGTTCATCGTTTGTGTTTTCCCCAAAATTAAATCTAATACCTTAATTATTCTATGCTATTCTTCAATCCATTTTCTCTTTCTGTTTTAATCCATTCCTCCCCATGACTGAACCAGATCCGTCTAACCCTAATTTGATTCCCCCAAGGGGATCAGATGATGTTATCCGCCCTTCAAGGGCAACTAGGAATCAGAATAGTGTCTTGAAGAATAAGAGTAAGCAATCGAAGGTGGGAACAAAGTCTGTGAGTTTTAAGAAGAGTTATGGGAGATTGGGTAAGAAAGGTATTAAGGTAGGAGAGGGTATGGTTGGTGTTGAGTGTGAGGAGGACGGTAGTGAAGCTGATGGGGCAAAAAATGAGGAGGTTGATGGGGATATCAACTCCAATGTTGATGCTCAGAGTGTGGATTCAAGGAGTGTTGGGGATACTGTTTCAGAGAGTGGTATACTTGATAGTGAGGTTGAGGGTATGGAGAGTGATATGCTTGATGTGCCTGCTAAAAATGGTAAGAATAATGTTCCTGATTCTGTTAATGATATGTTTTGGGGTTCTAATGTTAATGTGGGGGATATCCCCATTCCTGTTAGTGATAATCCTGTTTTGAATGCTAATGGTAGCCCTAGTCATAGTCCTAGGATTTTGAAGAGGGGTGAGGTTTTGGTTGATGGTGGAAATATGGCTAATACTGCTTTTTCTTTTAACAGTGTTGGGAAGTGGCCTAGTTTAGGAAATGAGGTGAAGGAGAAGGGTATGGGTAGGTCTGATGGTGATATTGATGAGGTTAGGGTCATGAATGATGCTGTGATGGAGGAAAATTCTTCCCATGTTAAGCCTAAGTCTTTTGTAAATGCTTTGCAGGGTAGGAATGGGAATGGTAGCAATAAGTTGAGTTATTATCCTGTTAGTATTAATAAGCATGGGAAGAAGATGGTTATGCTTGATCCTGTGGTGGAAGAGGGTAGTAAGATGTGGGCTAAAACACTTGTTGGGTACTTTGTAGGTATGAAAATGACCATAGGGAGATATTGGGTCATTTAAGAATGATGTGGAGAAGTTTTCACCTGGATGAGATTATCATGAATGAGAGTGGTCTCTATTTCTTTAAGTTTAAGGCAGATGAGGGTATGCAACATGTTTTAGAGGATGGTCCATGGTTGGTTGATGGAAAACCTTTGTTTGTTCAGAAGTGGGAAGCCGGGGTGTTGTATGGAGAAGCCTGAACCGTCTAAAGTTCCTATTTGGGTAAAGATAATGAATGTCCTACTGGAAGCTTGGATCCATGGAGGTATTAGTAGGATTGCTAGTAGTATTGGTAATCCTATCATCATGGATAGGATTACAGCTGTCATGTGTGAGAATAGGTATGGTAGGGCGAGTTTTGCTAGGGTGTTGATTGAAGTTGAAGCCTTGAGTGGTTTGGTTGATAGTGTGGAAGTATGTTACAAGAGTCTAGGCAAGTCCATGATGCTGAGAGTTGAGTATCCTTGGAAGCCCCCCATCTGCTCACATTGCCAAGTGTTTGGGCATGGTTTTGACAAGTGTAATAGAAGGCTGCTTTCTTATGCTAAGAAGGCCCATAGAGCTAAAACTAGTGTGCCTAAACAGGCTACTGGTGTGAATGTGATCAACAATGGGAATGAGTGGCAACAAGTTAATAACAGGAGGAATGCTAGGAATGAAAGTGGAAACAGTGGGTCTGGTGGTTAAAGGTTTTTTGTTAGGGAAAGTTCTAATAGTAGGGGTGGTTTTAGTGGAAGGGGTAGAGGAGGTTTTAATGGAAGAGGTGGTGGTTCACAAAGGTTTAATAGGAGTGAACCTGTGCAACAAGCTCCAGCTAAAAAACAATCTGAAAACAGGGATGATTTGGAGAAGGTTATGGGGCAAAATAACAAGGGCAAGGGCAAAATGGATTGTGGGGAAAAGAGTAATAAGAATAGTGGTATGGAGAGTGATATTAGTTCTGGGAATAAATTTGCTACACTTGCTGATGAAATTGAGATGGAAAAGAATTTGGAATGGGAGGTGATTAGAGATAGGATTGATGAAGCATGTAATAAGGGGTTGTTTATCAGTTTGGAAGAAAAAAAGAGGTGGCCTAATGAATTGATGGAGTATTACAAGAAGAAAATGGAGAAATTTGTGAAGAAATGTAGGGTGGACATGTTGAGATTGAAGATTAAGAATTTGGAGAGAAGCATCATAACGAGTAATAAAAGCATTGTTATGGCATCAAGAAGGAAGGCGGATAGTATTGATAAGTCCGGTTTGTTGGCTCAAGGATTGACTGATAACCAATCTTATGCTAAGGTCTATGAAGAGGTTTACAATGGTGAGAAGGAAAATATTAATAAAATGATTGTGGATAAACGTTTGACTGATGTAGAGCTTTTTTCACAACGGGAGAAGTTTTTACCATCTATGAGTGGGAGACTTGGACTGATGAGATGAAAAGTTTCTACAAGTCAAAGATTGGCGAGGATGCTTATAACAGGTTGGAGGAACTAGTTAAGGCTGAATTTACTCAAAGTGTGGATGAAGAGGTTCTTGATGATAAATCGGGTACGACTCAGATATTAACTCAGGATATGGTTTCTAATGGTATGAACTGTGATCTCAACCAAATGCAGGATGCAGCTGCATTATCACAATCTGGTTAAATGATGCTGAAATTTGTAATGTGGAATGTTAAGGGTATGTGCAATACCCTTAAACAGAATGAGATCAAAATTTATCAAGGGTAATCAAGTAAGCTTTTGTGGTCTTATTGAAACTCAATTAAGGAAGAAATTTGTGAATAATGTTTGTGAGAGTGTGTTTGGTAAATGGGATTGGGTTTCGAACTCTAGTAATAGTTGCAAAGGGTGTAGAATAGCTGTGGGATGGGATTCGTTTGTGGTCTCGGTTAAATTGTTATCTCAGATTGAACATGTTATGCACTTTTCTATCAAGTCGTTAGTTGATAGTAAGAGTATGTTTGTATCTGTGGTGTATCGTGAAAATACTCCTAAGAAAAGAGTGAAGCTTTGGAGAAATCTGATGGACCACAATTTGTTGGTTGGGGATGTTCCTTGGTTTTTAATGGGGGATTTTAATGTATTTCTTAGGATTGATGAGAATTCTAGGGGTCTTGGTGTTAGAGGGGATGGTATGCAAGAGTTAAGGGAGTGTGTGGACAATATAGAGATTGAGGACGTCAGAATGTATGGTTTGTTCTATACCTAGATTCAAAAATTAAAGAACCCGGAGCTTGGTACGTTAAAGAAACTGGATAGGATCATGGGTAATAAGCATTTAATCAACAGTTATCCTTCATGTTTTGCCACTTTTATGCCTTATTTGACTTCTGATCATAGCCCGGGCATTATATGTTTTCCTGATGTTGTTGTTAGGAAGCCTGGGGCTTTCAGATTTATGAATTATTTAGCGTACAAGAAAGAGTTCAAAGAGGTTGTTAGAGATAATTGGGAGATTGAGGTTAAGGGTTTTGATTTATTCAAACTATCTAAGAGGTTGAAAGCTATGAAGAGCCATCTGAGAAAGTAGAATAGAGAAAATGGGAATGTGTTTGACAAGGTCAAGTTTCTGAAAGCTGAATTGGCTAAAATACAGCAATGTTTGGACAAAGACCCGACTAACACTTGTTTGAGGGAATAAGAAATGATATATGATCAGGCGTATAGGGAAGCTACCCTTGATGAAGAAAGGTTGTTGCAGCAAAAGACCAAGATTGATTGGCTTAAAGATGGGGATCTGAATACGTCTTTCTTTCATAATGCTATGAAGGGTAAAGTCAGTAAAAGTAGGATTGAGATGGTGCTTGATGATGTGGGACAAATGTATAATGGGGATGAGGTTCCGAAGATTTTCTTAGCTCACTTCAAGAAGTTTTTAGGGACCCAAGATGTGGTTTACCCTATGGAAGATATTGATGATCTGTTTGATATTAAGCTTGATATTGAGAAGTCTGTTGATCTCATCAAGCCTGTGACTGACAAAGAAATCAAAGATGCCATTTTTAGTATTGATGATAATAAAGCTTCGGGGCCTGATGATTACACTTCTAAGTTCTTCAAGGCTGCTTGGAGTGTGGTGGGAAATGATACATGTGCTGCTATTAGGGAGTTTTTCGCTAATGGTAAACTTCTAACTGAATTTAATTCCAGGTTAATCTCTCTTATTCCTAAGACTAAGACCCCGGCCAAAGTCACTGAATATAGACCTATCTCCTGTTGTAATATGGTGTATAAGGCCATTAGTAAAATTATCACCAATAGGTTGAAATATGTGCTTGATGATCTAGTTGATGTTAACCAAAGTGCATTTATTCCTGGTAGCCAGATTAGTGATAACATTATGTTTGCTCATGAATTTATGATGGGATATAATAGGAGGAGTAGGGCTAAGAATTGTGCTTTTAAGGTTGATATTCAGAAAGCCTACGATACTGTTAGTTGGGAATTCCTTGAAACTTGCCTTAGGAAGTTTGGTTTTCACCCTGTTATGGTTCATTGGATTATGGTTTGTCTCACTACTGCATCATTTTCCATTTGTGTGAATGAGGAGTCTCATGGGTTTTTTAGAGCTAAGAGGGGTCTGAGACAGGGTGATCCTATCTCACCATATTTGTTTACCCTAGTTATGGAAGTGCTTAACCGTATGATTAAAAGACAGATTAGGAAGTCTGGTAGATTTAAGTACCACTTGGGTTGTAAGAAGCTTATGATCACAAGTTTATTTTTTGCTGATGACTTGTTGCTTCTTTGTCATGGGGATTTAGAATCTGCTTGTATCCTTAGAAGAGGTCTTGATGAATTTAGTTTGGCCTCAGGTTTGTACCCTAGTATGAATAAAATCAATTCATTCTTTTGTGGTATTCCCCCTGATGTGAAGGAGAATATTAGATTAGCTATGCCATTTAGAGAGGGGACCCTCCCTATTAGGTACTTAGGTGTGCCTTTGATGGCTAACAAAGTCACTATTGAGGATTGTAGGGTGCTTATTGAGACGGTCCAAAAGAGAATTAATGATTGGAGAAATAAGAGCCTCTCGTTTCTTTGGAAGGCTTCAGTTGATAGCTTCTGTTTTATCTGCCCTTCAAGTTTATTGGTGTTCTGTTTTCATTCTTCCTAAGTCTATTTGTGATAAAATTGACAAAATGCTTAAGAACTTTCTATGGGATAGGGGGTAATGGGAATGGTAGTGTGAATGGTATTGTTAGTGTCAGTTGGAATGAGGTGTGCAAACCAAAATCTCAGGGTGGTCTTGGTCTTAAACCTTTGCGTGCATGGAATAATGCTCTTATGGCTAAATACCTGTGGAATATTGCGTCTGATAAAAACTCCATCTGGGTTAAGTGGGTTAAGATTCATAAGCTTGATGATAGTAGTTTATGGGATGTGAAGCTGAATAAGGGGCGTACTTGGGTGTGGACTCAGTTGTTGAACCTTAGAGATGATATTAAGAATTTTGTTAATGTGAAGGTGGGGAATGGTAGTAAGTGCAACATATGGTTTGATAAATGGCATAAGAATGGCCCGTTGAACAAACTTATTGACCATAGAACTATTACTCAAGCTGGTTTTAGTCTGAATGCTAGAATTTGTGACCTTATTGATAATGGGAGTTGAAATTGGCCTTTAGATTGGGAGGATAGATTTAAGGAGGTTGTTGATGTCCCGGTGTCAACTATTGACCATGGTAAGGAGGACACGGTTGTGTGGATTGATAAAATGGGTAGAGAAAAGTGTTTTTGTGTGAGGGAAGTTTACATTGCTGTTAAAACTGAGTTCCCTGAAGTGATTTGGCATAAACATATATGGTTCTCTCAATGCATTCCTAGACACGCGTTTATTACTTGGATGGCTGTGAAAGGTAGGCTCAAAACTACTGATAGATTATCGAAGTGGTTTAGTGTTCAGGATGTGACGTGTAGGTTATTTGGTACTGATAATGAATCTCATGCCCATCTCTTCTTCTCATGTAACTATTCTAGGAAATTGTGGGATAAGGTTAAACATATGGCTCTTATGGAGGATATTAGTAATAATTGGGCTAGTGCTATCTCGGGTATTGTTAATAAACCGGCTAGAAATAGTATTTGGAGTGTGCTCCAAAGATTGAGTTTTGGAGCAGTGGTGTACTATCTTTGGCAGGAAAGGAACTATAGGGTCTTTAGGAAAGATTACAGATCTATGGATGTTCTGTTTGACCAGATTATTAGTATCGTTAGATTGAAAGTAAGGGGTCTTACAGTTAAGTACTCGCCGGATGTGTTAAAAGCTTTTAAGGTATGGGATATTCCTTTAAGTAGGGACATGAGGTATAGGGGTACTATTAGAGATTTGGGGTGTCTTATTGATGATAATGCAGGGTAAGTTGTTGGGCTTTGGTTGGGTTAACAAAAATCTGGTTGGGACGGGTTTCTGGAAGTGCAATGAGGTGTTTGACAGAGGTCATCCATGGAAACACTTACTGTTTATTAATTCTCTTACTAACCTGGTATGTTTTTGGTCTAGTTGGAATTGGTGCAAGATTTCTATTGAGCAGGTTAATTGGTGTTTTCTTGATTCTGTTCTCCCAAGAAGGTGGTGGTGCATTCAGTTTCTTATTTCTCTTGCTAGCTGGTGCGTGGATTTTCATATGCTCAGGCTTCTAGCTATTCTTGGGAGCACAGATGGGGGAGGTCTAAGGGAGGGTCACACTCTTTTTCCTACCTTAAGGTTTTTCCTTTGTGGTTTTACTTAGGGTAGATTTTTTAAGGAGGTGATCTCTTTTAGACTGCTACATTGGCACTCCCTTTTTTGGTTGGTCTGGATTGTTTGCTCTAAGGATTTCATTTGCTGCTGCTTAATCCTTTTTGCCCCAAAGGATGGATCTATGATGATGATTTATGCTCTTGGCTTTTGTTGGATCTCTACTCAGAATTCAGGCTTGTGGATTAGGGCAGTGTATTGTGATGGTTTGGGGCATTTAGATTGGTCTCTTTATGTCCCAATGATTCAGAAGTATGTTGTCTTGAACACTTGGTCTGTTCTGCTGCTATCTTTATGCTATATGTATTCTGTTTCCTAGTTTTGCTTTAGTTTGTTTTTCATTTTTGTATTTCTGTTTGTATGGTGGTTGTTATATACAGTTTAAGACCATGAGCTCTAAGCTAAAACTGGCTAGTTAGGGATGTGTCCTAACAGCTTTTTTGTTTTGTGCTTGTTTTGTTTGTTTCTTGTGCCCTTTTGGGTACATCCTTAATAAAATTTACCATTAAGGAAAAAAAACCATCCCTTTAACTTTCGAAATGTTACAGTTTTAACCCAAGGTTCGCATGATTTTCAAATTAAGTCCGAAATACATTTTTAGTAAGCGAAAACTTTGTAAAACGTTTACAAACTTATTTCTAACTTATATTAAGTGCTTATCACCTTATTATCACTTATTTCTAACTTATATAATTCGTATTGGGCTTTAGGCCCGATTGATTTTTGCATATGAACTTAATGTATACGAGAGGTTCCTAGAGGTTTTCAAGAGATTTGTAACTTGTTTTCGATGTGAATTACGAGTTTTAGCTAGTTAGTACGCCAATGTAGTGAGCAAGTGAATGTCGTGTGTTGACATTACGAGATATTTACAAGTTTTAGGGTGCACTTAAGGTTTAACGTGTGATATAACATATATACGTGTGTACATTAAATGAAAGGTGTTAAAAATGAAATGAGTTGAGGTGAATACTTACTACACTCGTTTAGAATGGTGATGAAACGTGAGGTTAGAGCTTTTGTGAACTTATTCGACCCTTGATCTCCTTATAATGCTACTCGACTAATTGTTTGCCCCAAGTTTTCCTTAAACCTTACTTCTATTCGTTTTCCTTTTTCTTCCCTTGGATACCACGGTGGACGATTTATGGTGTAGTGTGAGAGTAGATGTATGAGAGTTGAATGTGGAAATGTGTTTGTGAGTTTGTCTACTTTTGTGACAAGGTTTATAAAGAAAAGGTAAGTATGGCTTTTACATTTGTTTATACTACCTCCTACAAGTTCTGATAACGCCTAAAATGAACATGTTTTTAGTAGCGTTATTGTTAGTTTTGTACATGATAATCGGCTATATTTACTCATAACTGTTGCAAAAGTGCAAAGATGCGTATTGTGTATGTATATGTAGCCAGGTATCACGAATAGTGAAGAAATGAAGTTTTTATGCACATTTGGAAGATTCTCGAGGAAGGAAGTCGAGCTAGGAAGCTTTTGGATTCAATGATTGGGAAGCACAATGATTTCTAAGTATCTACAGCAAGGAAAGATCAAGTTTGGCCTTGAAAATCATCAGCGAGAGCAAAGAATGAAGCGTATAGGAGAAAAGTCAACAAAAAGTCAAAACAGCAATAACCCAGCCGTTCGGTCACAACCCGTAACCAGATCCGGCTGGGCGATTGGTCAAAATACAACCGATTCGGTTGGAGTCAAAACCGATCCGGTTTCTCACGCTGCAGTTACACAAAGTTGCATTTATTGTTGCCTTAACTCCCCATAATCATTGGAGTCCGATCATTTCTTGATATTTACTTGTTGGGAACGTTTTTGGATAGTAGAGCAAGCACATTTGGCTATATAAGGAACCTAGTCCTAGTTTACTAGGTGTGACACAACCAAAATTGTATTAGTTTACACCAAAACTAATACCCAAACATATTATTCAGCCCAAAAGCTTCGTTCTTACTGAAAACATCCAGGAGCAAGGAGGGAACAATTCTCATACATAGTTTTGGTAGTTTGGAGTTGTACGGTGAATCTAGGTGATTGGAGGCGCGTGGTTGCTACAATCCATGAATTCTAATTCTTGTAATCACAAAAGTTTAGGTATTCTATGAACTTTGTTATGGAATTCTATTCTCTTGAATTGTTGGAATTACTTTGTTATGACTTGTGTTTAGTTATTATTATTATCATGGAGTAGTTTTTGGATATACTTGTGTGTTGGGATGTAGTTAATCATATTAGTGTTCTCAAAATGTGATGCATGTATATATGATCTTGTTTAAATGAGTTTGTTGGAAAAATACTAGTCTTGGTTTGATTTGTTGATAAAACATGTTTTAAGAAAAAGGACCGAAAGGATTTCTCTTGTGTTTTATTCCAAAAAGTGAAGTGACAAACTAGTATGGGGATATGGTGATTGACAACCACCATGTTTGCTTATTAAAACAAGACTATGAACATTTTCATCACGAAAGGGTCGAAAGATTCGTAAGAACAAATTTAATAAGGACATGTTGCAAACAAATGGATTTCTATAGGATAATCATTGGGATAAGGACCGAAAGGATTACCTAAATGTTTTTGTTCTTAGAATGATTTTTACAAACATATACCATGGTTGGGGAATCATTTGCTTATGATTTGTGCATCATATTAAGAGTATACACCAAACCTTCATGAATACTATTTATGATTGATTATAGACTACACACAAGTATATATATATTTCTTATTGAATTTCACTAGAACATAATTATTTGAGGAAGCCTTGACAAGCTTTCTTGTTGAATCTTTTCAAACAAATCAATTTCAAACACAAAATCCCTTGGGACGATCTCGACTTACCAAACTTTGCTATTGCGGACGAGTATACTTGCTCGTATGTGTTAATAGGTTAGACGGTTAAATCGTGTTTATAAATTTTTAAAACTTGCACCAACCGGGTACATCAACTTTTTGGCGCCGCTGCCGGGGATTTTCTTTAATTTTCTTTGAGTTTCTGTAAAATTGGTAGTATTGGAATTAAATTTGTTGAAAGAAAAAAAAAGGTTTTGGTTACGAACTAACCGATTCGGTTGGTGATCCAACCGAATCCGGTTGGACTTTCTGTGTAAATTTTTAGTTGCGATTTTTGTTGTTCTAGTCATTTTAGTTATTTGTGTTATGGTTCCTAGAGTAATTCTTGTCATTTTAGATTCTATTTGCAGATTATGTTTTGTAGTTTAATTATTTCTTAGATTTATTTTCTTTACATTTATTTATTTATTAGTTAATTAAGTTTTGGTTTAATTTTAGTTTTAATGGTTAATGATTAGATAGTAATGTTTTTTAGTTATATGTTTAATTGTTTTAATGATAGATTTTAATTTGTAGTTTGTTTAGTTTAGTTTAATGGGTTTTATTTATTAAGTTATTAAATTGTTGGTTTATGAAGAGTTTTTATTAATTAGAGTTTAGTACATCTTAATGACTCCTTAATTGCATTTAAATTCTTTAATATATATATATATATATATATATATATTTTCGATCAAACCGATCGGTTGCAACCCGCAACCGGATCCGGTTCGAGTTTCTGATTTAGTTCTTTCAACCAACCGATTCGGTTGGTGAGCCAACCGAATCCGGTTGGAGTTTCTGTGTTGATTTTTATCATTTTTAGATTTTGAGTTTTAATTTATGTTTTTGGTTTTGTTAAGTGTCTTAACTTGTTTAGTATATGTTTCTATAGTTTGTTCTTGTTTTTACTAACTCTAACGCTAATAATTCGGATTTTGTCTTGTTTTGTTTTGTCAAGTTTGTCTAGTAATATGGATAGTTTGAGTGGAATCTCGGAATACCTTCGTACTTTGGATGAAATGTTCAAGGATACCGGAAGTTCACTGGAAAAGATTGGAGGTATCTTGGAAGAAAGTAAGAGAGATTTGGGGATTGATACGGTTAATATGGAGGAAACAGGTGAAAACAAGGTTCAACTACCCAAGAAAGGAAGAGTCGTAGTGTTCACACAAGCACCTTTAACGGTGTATGATTCGCCGCTAATGAGGTTTGGAACGCCTTGTAGTGTGGAAGGAGTAAGTGCTTGGGACGCACAGCTTAATATGGCTTATGGAGAAAACTACATTTTGGAGAAGGTTCTTGACGAAATTGGTCATGTACGTTTGGACTATGAAGCATATGGAAGAAGGATGGTCAAAAATCTGAAGGTCAATATTCATGGACACATTTTTGAAACGGATTTTGTTGTGTTAGAAGAAGGGAATGCGGATGAACCTAATGTGTGCTTTGGTCGAGATTTTCTTGTCACGACCAAGTGTCAAGTAGATTTTGCAATGGGAGAAATGAGGATTAATATAACTGATTTGGAAGAAGGAAAAGGAGTAAACGAGATGCTAGTGGAAGTTTGTGCAAACATGGAAGAGAAAGAGGTGGAAGTAGTTAAAATGGGAAAGGCAAATCGGAAGAAAACTTTATCAAACAAACTAACCCCAACAATAACCTCCACCACTAAAAATGATTCCATACCCTCATCACCTACCACTAATTTCAAACCCTTAACCGACGAGCAAAAAGAAGCTATTTTAGAAAACCTAGAACAAAAGTTTCTTGAGCTTAATGAAAAGAAACCGGTGATAGAAGTACTCCAAGATTATGTGCTTTACCGTAAGAAGTTGGATGCATTGATGCTAGCAAGGGCTAGGTTGGAAGATAAGAATCTCACGGAGGAGGAGCGAGATCGAATTTTGTTTAAAGGCATGCCAAGGAAGGAAAAGGATCCGGGTAATTTTGTGTTGCCAATCAAAGTGAATGGGACTACACCAGTTTATGCTTTAGCCGATACGGGGTCAAGTGTTAATGTGATGCCGTATCCATTGTTTAAGACTTTAGGACTAAGTAATCCGCAACCTAATCATTCGAAGCTTACTATGGCGGATAATTCTCAAGCGAAGGCAATGGGAGAGGTGAAGAATGTGAGAGTGCAAATTGGCTATCAACCGTATTTGGCCGATTTCCTTGTCCTAGATATTCCGGTGGACAAGAGTTTACCACTACTATTGGGGAGACCATTCCTACGAACTTGTGGTGCGATTATAGACATGGGAAGAGGCACAATGACTATTGATGATGGGATTTCAAGGCAAACATACTATCCAAAACCAAGAGGACCAACTTTGGAATTTATGGAGGATTTGGAATGGATTGAAGCAGATGATGATTTAACATGTTTTGAAGTGGGACGTGATGTCCAAGGTAACCCAATGTACGGACCGTTAGCTCCGCCTTATTTTGATATAGAGGACGAAATGGAATGTGCGTTAGCGGTAGAAGCTTTCTATAACCCATTCAAAAACATACTAGTTTACAAAAAGTTGACCGACTTTTTAGGTTCTTTACCGGTGCAACTTAAGAATTTGGAGTGGAGATCCGAAGGGTCGGGGAATTACAAGAGACAAACCGGAGATGGAGCATGGCATGTTAAGTTCAATATACTTTGTCCGGACGGAAGAAGATTCATGAGAAAATTCAAAACTTTTGAAACGTTCCGTGAGTTGACGGGAAAATTTCAAAGTGAGGACATCCTAAGACAAGAGTATTTCGAGGAATTCTAAGGAGAAGACAAAGAACAGTAATAAACAAGC
The DNA here is from genome assembly GCA_910596185.1 of Chrysanthemum makinoi. Lineage (NCBI taxonomy): Eukaryota > Viridiplantae > Streptophyta > Magnoliopsida > Asterales > Asteraceae > Chrysanthemum > Chrysanthemum makinoi. The sequence goes on from OU343220.1 coordinate 218,510,657, forward strand.
AATTATTTGCTTGAATTTCATGAACTATTTCTTTTTGATTTGATGCATTTAGGATTTTTGTTTCCTATTTTATTTTCATTTTTATTTTCATGATTGAGGTAATTTGGTTAATGCATTATAACTATGAGTTTTGAGTTGAAGTTTGGTTTAGTATGATGATTTGAGTTTTTAAGATTGGATGATTGTTTAAAATTCCAATTGGTGAATGAATGTTGTGTGAATCTTTAGCAGGATTTTTTGAGTAAAAATTTTGTTGCTTGGAAGGTAAATGCCTAAGTAACATGTAAAAATGCAAAATTTGGCAAAATGCAAACCGAAACGGTTGTGTCCATGACTGAACCGGTTGCATTCAAGTATAAAAACCAAAAATTCACTTTTCCAGAAACACACACACACACTAATTCTCCAGTGGGTTTTGCAAAAATTCGTCCAAGAGAAGCTGATTGAAGGTTGTTTAAGTTGTAGGAAAACATCATGGCACCCAAACAAGTAAGCATCTACATTCAATTAACTCAATTAAGGTTTAATTAGAGCATTTGATTCGAATTGAATATTAGGTCACCAATTTGGGGGTTTTTGCTATAATTCGAATTAAGTAGTGATATTTTAGGATTGAGTGGGTAATTGATTTAGGAGTGCATTGCAAAAAGAATTGTATTGATTGATTCACCATGGAATGAATACTAGATGATTGAATTTTCGGATTTGATTGGGTTGTGCTAATGAATCAAGATAAGTTGCAATTGGTGATTCCTAATGATAGATGATGTGTTTTTAGGAGTGATAGATGCCACATTATTGATTAGAACTAATGATTGAAGGATATAGGTTTATCAAGTTGAGTTCTAAGATGATGAATGTATGATGTTTGATGATTTGAAGAGCGAATTTAGAGTAATTCAAGGATGTGGAAATCATTGAGAATGATAGAATGCGATCTAGGAGTGGATTGGACTTAGAAAATTCGAGTATAAGGAGGTTTAAGAGGCAAAAGCCTTATGCAGACTGCATAACCGATTCGGTTGCGCATTGCAACCGAATGGTTGGATTTTGGTCATTTGAGCAACCGATTCGGTTGGTGATCCAACCGAATCCGGTTACGGTTTCTGTGTTAAAATTTTTGAAATTTTGAAATGGATCTTAGAGGGTTCCATGAACCTTCTTGTTTGTTCTAACACTCTCATATGGTCTTATATTTGTGATTTCTACAGAGAATTATTGTAGGTAGCTCGAGCGAGGAGGCGATTCCAATGAACCCGCTTGTTACAAAGTTTTGTCAAAGGAACGAGAAGAAGAAAGTTAAGTATAGTGTGAAGACGGAGGCAAATGCCAACTTAAAGTTCAAAGATCTCACCGACGGGGAGAAACATGCTTTTCGGGAAAGGTTGTCGAAATTGCAACATAGGACATGTTTGGTTCCGAGGGTGATTGATTGGGATTTGTTTGCGGAATGTGATTGTGAAGATGAGTTAAGAGGAATGATGCGAACATCTTATGTATATTCAGGGGATGGAGATTCGTTCAATGATTTATCATGGGAAAGAGCATTTAGCGTCAATGAAGTGGTCTATCGAGAATGGTGTATAGAGTTCTTTTCAACCATGTATTTTGAAAGAAAGGTGAATGTTCGGAACTTGATGAAGGAAATTTGTGTTTGGTTTAGGCTTTGTGGAAGGGATCATGCTTACACTTTGTCGGGTTTTGGCGTGGCTCTTGGTTTGTATGAGCCACATGAGGTTAATCATCGATTATTTGAAGCTCACTTTTCTAGGCTTCGGAGGTTTGAAAAAGACTATCCTAGTATTCCCGCTTATTGGAATCAAGTGGGAGATCCTACTTGCGCTAGGAGGAATGCCTCAACCATCAGGAATCCGTTGATGAGGATACTTCACAAGTTGATAGTGACCGGGCCATTTAATAGATTTGGAAGCAGGGACAAATGTCAGAAGCCGGACTTATGGGTTATGATGTTGCTAGAGGAAACTAAGGACGGTAATGCAGTTTGGCAGATAGCCGAGTATTTATCTAGGAGGGCCCGGGAATCAAGAACAATAGCTACATTTGTGGAGGACATTTTGTGACAAGATTAACGAAGAATCTTGGGTATTATGTTGATGAGGAACTGGCTAAGTGTGGAGAGCCAAAATATAGTGAGATGTGGACTCCACAAGGTTTTGGTAATGCTTTGAATAGGATATTGAAAACCGTGGGGTTATGGATTGAACCAAGACAACAACAACAACAACCACCACAACAGCAGGGGAGTATACCAATGGAGAACGTGCAAATGGGTACGTCCAGTAGTTTTGATTCAGGTTGGGGAGAGTGGAACCAACATTTAGATGAGATTCAATGTAGGGATGTGTGGAGAGACTCGATGATGTTAAGAAACAACTACATTAATGATTATTCCATGCCTATCTTTCAACACATGGCTCGTGAAGCCAATTACGAGTTACCACCCTACAATCCACCCAATGTTCCACCATATCCTTTTTCCTTACACTTTTTATCCTGGACCCTATCCGTATCCATATCATGGGTACGCACCATTTCCTGATCTAGTGCCCCCATATGGTCGATTACCTGAGGTTGGTGAAGCAAGCTACGATGTTGGAGGATCGTCATCAGGAGTTGGAGGAAAGAAGATGAAAAGGAGAGTTCGTTCAGAGATTATAGACGAGAACTACGTAACCGAAAGTGATGATGAAGAAGGGGATGACATGAGCGAGGACGAAGAGTGATCGTGGATCATTCGTGAATTATGGTTTCAAAGACAATGGTTATGATGTGTTAAACAATTTTATTTCTATCTCTTGACCTATTTTTTTTCTTTAGGATGATTAACGTATTTTGTTTGGTTTTATCTAGTTTTTAGTTGCATTTGTTTGTTTTGTGTATTGCGCGTTGCAGTTTTTTTGTTTGCAGGATGGATGTGTTGGAAGCTTATTGATGGTCAAATGTTTGGAGTTGGATAACTCACATGCTTTCTTATGACCCAATATGCGTATTTCATATTTTATCCCGTGGTATCTTTTGACTATTTCTTTTTTCCCATTTTCTTTACTTTGAAGTTCATTTTTTTTATTACATTGAGGACAATGCAAAACTTAAGTATGGGGGAGGGAAGAAAATAGGAAAAATGATGTGCATTTTTTATTTTTAGATGACTTTTGGATACAAGTGATTAGAAGAAATTCGCCCTTGATGGTCTAGTTGTTTTCACGCATTATTGATAAATATTAAAAAATAATAACTTGGGAATTTCAATGGTAAAATGAGGTTTTTGAAAATTTTTGGATTTGAACCAAATTACGGAAGTAATTCATTTTGGATTCGATAGCATTTTCTAGCATGCATAATAGCCTTTTTCCACACATTTGTGAGGTTTCTTTTTGTATAAAACACATCTTTTGTTTTATATTTGCTATGAGTGTGCCGGTGATTATGTCAATTCTAGAACTTGTACTAGTTATGCATTACGGTTAAAATCACTTTCGAGTGATCTAAATATGTTCAAGTGATAAGAGGCATCTTAGGATTTACCCAAATGCATTCCATTTTACATCTAATGATACATTGGCTAACCACATCGGTTAGTTAACCACCTTTATATGGACCCATTTGTTAGTGCTCATTTTTAGCACTAGATACCCTTAGTTACACCCTTTGAGCCATCCCTTTTATTTGATAAATCCATAAAATTACAAAAATATTTTACACTTTAAACTTTAGCCAACCCTTGTCAAGTCTATTGGTTTGTTGCTAGTTGTTTGGAATGTTGGATCTTTTTTGATGATTATGAAGAAGCTACACTTTGTTTATAGTGTGTACCATTCTCCATCATGGATGAAAGAGACGTCTTTCTCGATTTTTTTTGGTGTATGCTTACACTAAGTGTGGGGGAACTTTGTTAAAAAAAATGGTTATAGCCAATGAGCTATATGAAGGATATTGATTAGCCAATGAGCTAAATTGAGTTATACATATTTGCGGAGATCGATATTTGAAGAAGTGAAATAATCATTTTCGGGATTATGGTTTGTATGATGGCTAGCAACATGGAGGTTTAGACTTGATATTATTTTTCTTTTAACACCAATTTCATAAACTATCCCATACCTTATCCATACCTTTTATGAACCCTTAGCCTTAACATTATAACCCGAATAAAAGCCCTCTTTGATGAATTTATTTTCTTTGTTTTGATACTTGTACAAGCTTATGGTAAAAAGCATTGATCATGACTAGGCATTGAGTGATTTACATATACCCACCAATATATGAGTGTTGAGTGAATTCTTAAAATCATTTGTGAGGTGTTCTAGTTATGTTATCTAAAGTGTTTGGTTCATTTTTAAAAGTTTTCACATATTATAAGCAAAACAATGATTATCTCTTTTGGGATGATTGTTACATTTTTGGAACCATGGTGTCAAGACCATTGAAATCAATCTTTGCAAATGTTAGACCTACTCGAGGGCGAGTAGAGCTTAAGTGTGGGGGAGTTTGATAACGCCTAAAATGAACATGTTTTTAGTAGCGTTATTGTTAGTTTTGTGCATGATAATCGGCTATATTTACTCATAACTATTGCAAAAGTGCAAAGATGCGTATTGTGTATGTATATGTAGCCAGGTATCACGAATAGTGAAGAAATGAAGTTTTTATGCACATTTGGAAGATTCTCGAGGAAGGAAGTCGAGCTAGGAAGCTTTTGGATTCAATGATTGGGAAGCACAATGATTTCTAAGTATCTACAACAAGGAAAGATCAAGTTTGGCCTTGGAAATCATCAGCGAGAGCAAAGAATGAAGCGTATAGGAGAAAAGTCAACAAAAAGTCAAAACAGCAATAACCCAGCCGTTCGATCACAACCCGTAACCGGATCCGGCTGGGCGATTGGTCAAAATACAACCGATTCGGTTGGAGTCAAAACCGATCCGGTTTCTCACGCTGCAGTTACACAAAGTTGCATTTATTGTTGCCTTAACTCCCCATAATCATTGGAGTCCGATCATTTCTTGATATTTACTTGTTGGGAACGTTTTTAGACAGTAGAGCAAGCACATTTGGCTATATAAGGAACCTAGTCCTAGTTTACTAGGTGTGACACAACCAAAATTGTATTAGTTTACACCAAAACTAATACCTAAACATATTATTCAGCCCAAAAGCTTAGTTCTTACTGAAAACATCCAGGAGCAAGGAGGGAACAATTCTCATCCATAGTTTTGGTAGTTTGGAGTTGTACGGTGAATCTAGGTGATTGGAGGCGCGTGGTTGCTACAATCCACGAATTCTAATTCTTGTAATCACAAAAGTTTAGGTATTCTATGAACTTTGTTATGGAATTCTATTCTCTTGAATTGTTGGAATTACTTTGTTATGACTTGTGTTTAGTTATTATTATTATCATGGAGTAGTTTTGGGATATACTTGTGTGTTGGGATGTAGTTAATCATATTAGTGTTCTCAAAATGTGATGCATGTATATATGATCTTGTTTAAATGAGTTTGTTGGAAAAATACTAGTCTTGGTTTGATTTGTTGATAAAAAATGTTTTAAGAAAAAGGACCGAAAAGATTTCTCTTGTGTTTTATTCCAAAAAGTGAAGTGACAAACTAGTATGGGGATATGGTGATTGACAACCACCATGTTTGCTTATTAAAACAAGACTAGGAACATTTTCATCACGAAAGGGTTGAAAGATTCGTAAGAACAAATTTAATAAGGACATGTTGCAAACAAATGGATTTCTATAGGATAATCATTGGGATAAGGACCGAAAGGATTACCTAAATGTTTTTGTTCTTAGAATGATTTTTACAAACATATACCATGGTTGGGGAATCATTTGCTTATGATTTGTGCATCATATTAAGAGTATACACCAAACCTTCATGAATACTATTTATGATTGATTATAGACTACACACAAGTATATATATATTTCTTATTGAATTTCACTAGAACATAATTATTTGAGGAAGCCTTGACAAGCTTTCTTGTTGAATCTTTTCAAACAAATCAATTTCAAACACAAAATCCCTTGGGACGATCTCGACTTACCAAACTTTGCTATTGCGGACGAGTATACTTGCTCGTATGTGTTAATAGGTTAGACGGTTAAATCGTGTTTATAAATTTTTAAAACTTGTTGTTGGATCGATATACTTTAATCAAACTAACTTAACTAGCTTGTTAAGGTTTAACAACCTCGGATAAATCCTAAGTTATTAACAAAGAAACACTGAGCAATCTTTATCAAGTACGCGGAATTTACTTAACAAAGCTAAGAAGAATAACCTTTTATTATAAACTCTAAATCTGCTTGTTATGCAGATACTCTAATACAACTCTAAGATAATCGAACTTTTCTCTAAAACTCTAAAACTCATAGACTTCTTGACTTCATACCTCTAATACCAATCTAGGAATCCTTTTATAGGCTCAAGGATATCCTAGTCGGTTTACAATTGATAACCTTGTACGACAAGTAATCTAAACGTAGAATACAATACTTTCTATAAACGAATAACAGTTCTTTTGTTCTTGCAGTACTTTGACTTTTAGGTGCAGTACTTTGACTTTGTCTTTAGCAGTACTTTAACTCTTTGACTTTTTCCAAGACTTTGCAGCCTACAGTACTTTCATATCTTCAAGACTTTCATGTCTTCAGACTTTCATATCCCAACAATCCTCCCTAACTTGAATTCTACTTGCTTGACTTCAAGTTCCTTTGTGAATATATCTTTAACAACTTCATCTTTAAGGACAGATTGTTTCTTAGTTTTTACATTATATCTCTGTAGTGTCTGTGCTTGTCAAAGTATCTCTTAGAATTGTTCTTTCTCAGCAGACATCCAGAAGCTCCATCTTTTCAGCCACACAGCAACATATGACAATTTGTACATTAATTCAGTTTAAGTTGCATACTATTCTCATCACTTCCAGGTGTGTTAACTCCTGAGAGAGGTGAATCATTGAAAATTTAATGGATTTAGATCTCTTTACCAAAGCCATTATCTTTGGAGTAGCCAAATGTTTTGGTGTGTAAGACCATGGTACATTGATAACCATATGATTTTTAGCAAATCATCGGCTATCAACAGATTTGATTTGTCTTTACCAAAAGTTGTACCCTTCAGGACTAGTTAGTTCTTCTATCTAATGGTGAACTAATTACCAATAATGGTTTTTCCACGGCCTTTACCACAAGCCATTTTCTTGTGGGCTAGCCAACTCTTCACATTAACTGATATGGTGAGTTGATTACCATACAACTTATTAGCAAGTTGTCAACTAAAAACGGATTTGATGTATCTTTACCAGAGCCGTTTGCTCATGGATTAGCCAATCCTTTTGTAACCATGGTGGATTGATTACCTGTTTGATGTTTCCATCTCAAAATCCATTTAATTCACTTAACCTTTGTTTCAAAATATTTAATATTTTAACAAAAATCACTTAACTGGTTTTAAAAACTGCAAGCAGTACTTTGATGAAAGTATCTTGTTTGATCGCCAAAGATACTTTAAATAAAGTACTGATTTATCAAAAATAAATTATTCAATAAAACTCATACCAGTTTATTCATCTTCTTCAGCAATGGTAGTCCAGTTGATAAATAGATTTATAACCATGCAAGCAGTTTCATTATCCTCTTCTACTTCCAATCCATGCTCTAACATTCTTCTCATGAGCTCAACTGTGAGAGGATATCTTCTGTTTACAAACATGTGTATCATTTTACCATTCTCTAGCTCTAAAACATGAACTCCAGATTCTTCAAAAATCTCCAAAGAAACAATTTCCCAGTTTTCTTGATTCTTCCATATATCATCATGCTTTCCTCTTTGTTTCCCACATAGTTATAAGATCTCCAAGCAAAACTGCACCAATTCCTTCGATGGAATATCTCCAAAATAAGCTTTTACCACATTATATAGATAGAATAGATCCACTCTATCTATAATATGTAACAAATCCCATAACCTATTGAAAACTTTGAAGCTTTCATCTTCCTTATGAAAAATCATATAATCTCCTTCTTTGGATTTCACAATATCAAAAGCACTAATCTGAGATCTGTTCATCTTCATTTCTGCATCTTCTTTTGAATAATCAAAATCTACCACTCTGAGATAATTTCTTAATGCATCTTTAGACTCAGATCTTAATTCAACTTTTTCTTTCTTTGAAAATTGTCTATCTGTGTCTTCAGTTTTTCTTTTTCTTTTTAAGCTCTTCTTCCTTTCACTTCAGTCAAAAGCTTCTTCTCTAAAGTCCTTGATATCTGCAACACTCTTCTTATAAGCTTCGTCTCAAAGATCATAGAGTCTTTTCATGTCAACATAGTTCAACTTCTGCAATCCCTTATACCCTCGACCTTTCAAATAAGCCATCATAGCATTTCTGTCCTTAGCTAAATTAGGTCTTCTAGGCATATATCTAACAGGAGTAGGTGATTGTAATGGCTCTTCAGCTTCAGCATTTAATTGCTCTTGCAACTTCTTAGCCACTTCTCTACTTTGAGCTTCTTCAGCTTCTTGAGCTGCTCTATCTTTAGCATTTAACTCTTCTTGAAGCTTTCTAGCAGCAGCTTCATTCCTAGCAACTTCAATTTCTCTAATTTCTGCTAAAGTAAGTTTCTTCTTCTTTTCTTCTACTAAAACACCTTTCCCTTTATCCTTAGGATCGATTGCAGGTTGAGAAGTTCTTTGTGATACATCTTCTTGCATTTCTCTAATAGTAACACCACCTCTAGGTTGTGATAATTCTTGAAAAATTGTAGCAATGAACTCATCATCACTTGCAGAATGAATTGGTTTGAGAATAACTTCCTCCTCTTCTTGTATAACAGTTGTAGAAGGACCAGCTTCCTCTTCAAAATTCAAAACTCTTGGTGTTATTACCTCTTGTCTAAAAGTACTTTGTTTGTTGAAGAAGCAAGACTTTGTTGTTCAAGACCTTGTACTTGTTCAAGATCCTTGAACTTGTTCAAGACCTTGAACTTGTTCAGCAGTACTTCTCGTGTTCTTTCTCCTTCTCAGCATCTTCTTTCAAATTATCTTCTTCTAAATTCCTCCCCAAGTTGACAGAAGAATGTTGATGAACCTTTTGGCGTTTACTTTTTCGAGACTGCTTTTGCGCCTTCTTCTTTGATTTAACCCAGATACGAAATTCTTGAATTAATGGCCACACAAAAGTCTTTAGCCTTCGAAACTTCAGTTTTAATTTCTTTATCTGTTTGGCTTGAACCTCAGTAGTCTTTTTCAACTTGACCAACTCCCTTGTCAAAACATAGTTATCCAATGTAATGTCATCAGGAGGTATGGTATGTGTATCCTCTCCTTGAATAGGTGAATGATCTTCTTGTTGAGAAAGGAACGCACCTTTGTGGAGATGGAGAAGGTGAAACGACAACATCTTCTTGAAGTTCAAGACTTGGAGAAGCGTATCGTAAAGATGCAGTACCTTCGTTGGATGTAGCCTGTGAAGAAGCAAGTACTTGCGCACCTACAGACGCAGTACTGCAGATGCAACCTTCAAAGAGTATCATCACCTTCAAGATCAACTCTAACAAAGCATGAACAACATCCATCATGGAAGTAGTTAAAGGAGTATCTTGACCCCTGAATAAAACACTTCTTTTTGCCATAAAAGTAAAAATCTTGGATTGTTGAACAATAACAGGCAATAAAGCTGTAGGTTTTGGCACATCAGAAAGTTGCTTGTTTAAGAAAACATGTATAAACCTTGGGTACATTAGCCAAGTAGATCCATGCGAAACATGTGAGAGCATTCCATCCAGTATTAGCCTTGAGAAGTTAAAAACTCTATCTGTAGCTAATCCAACCATAGCAGATGCTATATTTGACCCAAACTGCTCCCAAGAAGTACTCTTAGCACTTATGCAATGGAGCAACACATGAACCAAAAACTTCCAATGTGGACAAAATAGTTGTTTTCGAAATGTTTGTTCATTCAAAGATCCTTCATAACCAATATGCCGAAAAGTATCCTATATCAACTGCTTATCAAACCGTATAGCCCCATCTGCATCATTGAACAATAAATCTTCTCGAATTGAGGCTTCAGTAATCTTAATAGTTCTTTCAGCAACTGTTGATCTAATATAATATTCATCATTCTCCATGTTTTCTCTAGCATTAGCCCAAAATTCTTGAATCCAGGGCTCAATGATATCTTGCTCCACTAAAAGAGCATAACTGATAGGCGAACCAGTAAGATAATCAATTATATCATGAAAAGTATATTCGCGTCAGTCTTATCCAAATTAGTGACCATATTATGCTTTGAAACAGAAGGACGATTCGCCATTGTTGATTATGAACTCACAAAAGAATTGGAATCGAAGAATGAATATGATGAGAGAAAGATGGAAAAGATTCTAATGTATCAATAAGAGAGGGAAAATCGGAAAATAGGTATTTATAGGTGAGATTTGAAAAATCACAGCCTAAAATAATATTGTTACCGTTAGCATTAATTACCCCTCAAGATAACCGTTGGAACAGTACTTTAATAAGACAAATAGTACTTCCACGTAACCAGTACTTTCCCAAGCAGTACTTTCCAAACAGTACTTTTCAAGCAGTACTTTCACGAAAAACAGTACTTTTCCAATTTCTCCAGTATCAACTAAGTATACATAACTAACCTCCCTTCAAGCAATGCACAGGACTATACAAATACTAAATAGTCCTCCCCTTAAATGTAGCTCAGTAGTTAATCATGCCAATGCTCACCACCAAGTGAGTGAATCTAGAAACATCAAAACCTTTGGTGAGTAAGTCAGTGATGAGTGTCTAAATACTCATCATTTTTGTACCATCTAAACTGCAAAATCATCTGAAAACACTCAGAAATGCATCAAAATGATGAAAATATCACAAACAAGTGTTTTATGTGTTTTAAATGCAAAAATATCAAAATCAGATGAAAAATGTATCAAGTTTGCAAAATTAGCAGTTTTAGTCCCCCAAGTTTCAAAAGTTGTCAAAAAGTCCCTCGTAAATCAAAATAAAGAAACATATCATTCAAGGTCCCTGAAATATTCTAAGTTGTCAAAAATGGTCCTTGAATCAATCTTTGGTCAAATGGCAGAAAAGGTCCCTCAAGTTTGAAAAATGTCAAAAATAGTCCTTGGATTTATGAAAATGGAATTTTATGAAAATATTATCCTTGTACTATTAAAGTTTGTCAAGTTTGGTCCTTTTGATATCTTTGGAAAGTTGGCAATTTTGGTCCTTCAATTTTCAGAAAAATGCAAAATTGGTCCTTGTATATCTTCTAAATCCAAACCGGACCCTAATATCAAACTCAATCCAACCCAACGGCTGGCCCAAACCTTAGCCCAATCCACCACTTGGACCTTGACCCTTGAGCCTCTTGACCCTTGACCCCAAATCCAAATCATTTTGATCCTGCCAATAACCATTTTGGACCCCCTATATTAAAACCAACGTCAAATAAGTCAAATACCGGTCATGCTCATCCCCTACCTCATTGTCGCCCAAAATACTGAATCCACCATGGTTTCCTTTGATTTGCTCTATCCACCCTTTACACCTGTCTCACCACTTGTATATTTCCCCCCCTCCACCTTCACAATCTTCCAAAGCTCATTAATGGATAAAACCTGCTTATAGACTTTTGGCGCCAAAATTTACACATGGACGATCATGATGATTTTTGAAGATTCAATGGTCTAGATCAAGGGAAACAATCGAGGTCGACAAGAAGTCTCTAAAGTCTATAAAGAAGGGAAGAGAAGGAAGAAAGAGAGATATCTAGAGTAATTTTTAAGTTTCTATGTCGTTTTAGTTTACTTTTAAATTCCAGTGTATGTTTTAGCCTTTAAACTCTGTATTTCAAGTTTTTATTACATAATAAAGCTTTTGTGAAACATCAATTTCAAAGATCAAGTTCTATTTCATTTTATGCAAATTTTCCTTATTCAAAAATTTCATGAATGGTTGAATGTTGTTAAGCAGTTGTTAATATGGACTCATAAGCCAACATAAGCTCAGTAGAAAGCTTTATTTAAGCTTTTAGATACAATAAAAATCAGTTTAGAAGTTAAAAAGCAAAAATACCAAAAATACCAAATAAATAGTTGAAAAATCAAAAATCCATGGTGAAGGTTATCAAGAAGCTAGAGCAGGGTCGATTGTGGATGGCCTTGGTTTAGTGCTTCTTGGGAAGCTATAGGAAGTGATCCCGATCCGTGGTTCTCTTCTCACTTGGAATCTAAGTTGTAAGCCTTTTGTTCTAATTTGGCATTTCACTGTTTAGGTTAAGTATAAGTTTCAATCTTTGTGTCTTTGTGTTTCTTAGTTATATTTAAGCATAGTTAAACATAAAAATCAGTTGTTTGTTCTTTTAAATTGGTAGTTGCTAAAAAATCTCATTTTGACAATTAAATTAGTATAATCATCATTCTTGTGTTTTATGTTGTTAGTACTGTTGTTTCATGTTTATTTAGTCTCTATTTATGATATTATAAGATCTTAAATCAATAGCATGGTCTAGATCGGTGTTTTGCTTTGAAAAAAACTCAAATCAGTCTCATAAAGTGGTGTTTGGTTCACTGTGTTTGAGAGTGCTCTAGTCATTGTACTTGTTTGGTGTTTGTTTAACTTAGTCACCTTTGTTTCTAGTTTTCAAGTTTGTTTGAGCTTTAATAACCAAATAAGCTCATAAGCTCACTGTTGGGTTTATTAGCTCACAAATAGCTTATTTTTAAGTTTGTAAAATTTTTGTTTTCATAAAAGTAGCTTGATATCAGTAGTTAAGTAGTTTTCAAAAATAAAACCACAAAACATCATTTTAACAATAGTGATAGCGCTATTTAATAGATTTTAGCTTTTTGATTTTTCTTTTCAGCTTATTATTAAGCAATTTCTGTTTTTATAATTTTCTTAGTTTTCTGTCACAATAAGTTATTTTTAGAAAAAGTTTCATAATTTTTTTTAGTTTGTTTAGTATTTATTAAAATTAAAAATAGTTAAAAGTATTAAATAATTAGTAATAAATAATTAAAAAGCCTAAAAAATATATTTTCAGTTTTAAAATTAGTTTTATAATATTCTAGATTTTTCTTAGTTAAAATTTTATTTTTCCAGGTTTATTTTATATTTTCTAGTATTTAAGTGTATTTTAAATAGTAATTAATTAATAATAAATAGATAAAAAGTGTAAAAAAATATATTTTCAATTTTAAAATAAGTTTTATAGTATTTTAGATTTTTCTAAATCATAATTTCATTTTTCTAGCTTTATTTCATATTTTATCATATTTTAGGTTATTATTAAATAGTTAAAAATAGCTTTTAATTAATAATAATTAAATAAATAGTTATAAAATAATTTTCTTTTTCTAATAATTTTCTTTCATTTTTAGGATTCCAAAAATGTCATTTTCATATTTATAGTTCTTTTATTTCTTTAATCTCACGCTTTATTTTACGCTACGTAGTTTTTAATAAACGCATTTATTTACGTTTCTTTAATCTGATTGTTGTGCTTATTAATTCTGTATTCAATATCCATTCCAATCAATCAAGAGTGTAGTTATCAATCAAAATATTTACTGATCACTATCCTTAGTGATCATTCTATCGCCCCGAAAGTTTTGAAACACCATTGAGTTCTTGGGACTTAACGACCCAGGAATCCACTATATTCCTCTGATCTTCATTGCATTGGTTTCTGAGCAGTTTTAAGTTTATTACGGTTAGCCATTCACAAGTGGTTAGCTTGTGTGATTAAACTTGACGGTTCAGGACCAATCAGTCAGCTACATTATCATCTATGTGAACCTTGTCCACATTTATAAGCCGGTGCTCATAACAATCTCTGATAAAGTGATGCCTAATCTGTATGTGCTTGGTCTTGGAATGATAAACTGGATTCTTCACAATACAAATAGTACTCTCATTATCAATGTTGATAGGAGTATTCTTGAAATTGAATCCATAGTCCAAGAGCTGATTTTGCATCCACAAAACTTGTCCACAACAACTTGCAGCAGCCTACATATTCAAAGAGAGGATGTTGCTGCCATTGTTTGTTTCTTGCATTGCCAGGAGACTAATCTTCTTCCAAGATATTGGCATCCTCCAGTGGTTGATCTTCTATCATAATTATCACCGGCATAATCACTATCTGAAAAAGCTTCTAAGTGAAAAGGTGACTCTTTTGGATACCACAACCCCAACTTTGGTTGTTGTTTCAGATAACAAAAGATTCTCTTTACTGCATTCATGTGAGAGATCTTTGGTGAGACTTGATATCTAGCACATAGACAAACTGCAAACATGATATCAGGCCTTGATGCAGTGAGATACATAAGAGAGCCAATCATTGATCTATAAAGCTTGACTTCAACAGGTTGTCCATCTTCATCTTTGCCCAATGAATTGATAGATTTAATGGGTGTAGTAACAACCTTCATATCATCAAAATTAAATTTCTTAAGTATGTCTGTAACATACTTGCCTTGACTGATAAAAATACCTTCCTTTGGCTGCTTAACCTGAAGTCCTAAAAAGAAAGTCAACTCTCCCATTGAACTCATTTGAAATTCCTTCGCATCACCGCCAAACTCCTTAACCATGGACTGCTTGGTAGCCCCAAAGATGATATCATCAACATAAACTTGAACTAACATGATATCTTTCTTGTCTCTCTTGATAAACAAAGTCTTGTCAATAACTCCCCTTCTATATCCATGTTGCAACAAGAATGTGGAGAGTCTTTCATACCAAGCTCTAGGTGCCTGATAAAGGCCATAAAGAGCCTTAACCACCTTGTAGACTTTGTTTGGGTGTTTAGGATCTTCAAAACCAGGAGTTTGTTTGACATAAACTTCCTCTGTAATCTTGCCATATAAAAAGGCACTCTTGACATCCATCTGGTAAACTTGAAATCCCATATAAGAAGCAAAAGCAAGAAATATTCTAATAGCTTCTATTCTTGCTACAGGAGCAAACACTTCATCATAATCTACTCCTTCTTCTTGTCTGTATCCTTGTGCAACTAACCTTGCCTTATTCTTGATAACATTACCTCGTTCATCTCTTTTGACCCTAAAAACCCATCTGGTTCCAATAACTCTCTTCCCATCCGGAAGATCACATAAAACCCAAACTTCTTGAAGTTTAAATTGAAGAAGTTCTTCCCGCATAGCTTCAACCCAGCTTTCTTTAGTCAATGCTTGAGCAATATTCTTGGGTTCCTCTTGAGAGATAAAACAAGTAAATAGGCAGTGTTTGATGGTTCTTATGATTCAAATTTTTGTTTGTACACAAAGCTAAGTAAAGCATTGTGAGGTGTAGAAAAAGTCTTAGCTCGTGTCTAGTCAATACTCCGTAAGTAGAAGGACCAACGATTTGATCAGAAGGATGATCCTTATGAGTTCTTAAGTTTGGAGACTGTGGAACTCCATAAGTATCCTCCAAATTAGTAACATCAGAACCTTCATTGGAATTTGTGAAAATACCATCATCTTCGAGTTCATCATCGTATCTTCTAATCCGGCATAGTAGGATCATCCAAATCATCTAAGGTATCAAACTGGTGCAAAGCAGTATTTGGTCGAAGTATCGTGCAAAGTACTCGTGAGAGTACTCTGCAGTCTTGTTTTTCTTCTTTGCCTCTTCATATGCTCTCCTTTGTTCATCGCTGTAAGAATGTGCTAAAACATCTTGAAGAAGCATCTGATTATGTTCCTCTTGAATAGATTGATCCTCGCCAGATAAAGAGGATTCGAACAACAAGATTTTGTCTGTGGGGCAACAAGATACTTTGCTTTAGAACTCGCAGTACTTTGTTTTGGACTAAGGGATCTTCATCAGAACAAAGCATCGGTCTAATATGAACTCCATGTACAACATAATGTAAATCTTCCATGTAATCTGGTTGATTTTCTTCTTTAACAAGTACATAGTTCATAGATGGAGTTAAAACCTCAAGATCAAACATCCAATCGGGACCTTTACCTTTCTCATTGTCTTGATCTTCTAAAAACTCAACATGAAGACAATCTTGAACCTTCTTAGTAACTTTGTTGTATACTCTAAAGCCCTTCCTGTTAGTGCAATAACCCAATAAGTATCCTTCTTCTGACTTGCCATCAAACTTCCCAGATTATCAATAGTGTTTAAAATAGTAAGAGGGCATCCAAAAGGTTTCATAAAACGAATGTTGGGTTTATTGCCCATCAGCAATTCATAGGGTGTCTTCATCTGTGGTTTAGTGACTGAGACTCTGTTAAGTACATAACAAGCAATACTTACAGCTTCTGCCTTAACCTAATAGGTAGGTGAGAATCTGCTAACATTGTTCTTGCAGCTTCAATCAAAGTCCTATTCTTCCTTTCTGCAACACCATTCTGTTGTGGTGTCCTTGCAATACTAAACTCCCTTTTTATGCCTTTGTTAGCACAAAATTCATCCATAAGCTTGTTCTTGAATTCAGTCCCATTGTCACATCTAATACCTCTAACCTCGAGTCTCAATTGGTTTTCAAGGGCTATAATCAGTCTCGAATAGCATCAAAAGTATCATCTTTAAAACCCAAGAAAAATACCCAACTGAATCTACTGAAATCATCTGTTACAACTAAGCAGTACTTTTTCTTGTTTAAACTTGCCACAGAAACAGGGCCAAACAAATCCATATGTAAAAGCTCCAAGGGTTCTCTAATAGTTCTATCCTCAAGCTTCTTGCAGGAAGCTTTGTGTTGTTTACCCTTCTTGCATGTCAAACATGATTGATCATTCTTGTAAGTCTTTGAAGGTAAACCTCTAACTAGATTGCCTTTGACCAGTTTATTGATATTCTTGAAGTTAACATGGCCCAATCTTCTATGCCATTGATGTGCCTCTTCAGATGTTGCTTTAGCCACCAAACATGTGGCTTTTCCATAAGAATGTAGACTCTTCATGTCTAAACTATACACATCATTAGTCCTTGGTACTCTAAGAACTACTAATTCATCATCAACAGGCTTAAAGTCAGAGGAAAGGATGAGACATTCTGTGTCAGTGAATAACACAGGATGCTTTTATCACGATTTGTGATACTCGACAATAGATTGAACTTCAACTCCTTCACATATCTAACATTCTCAAAATCTATAAGCCCTGCTTTGATAGTCCCTTTTCCAGTAATCTTTCCTCCATTAGGATCATTCCCAAATGCAACCCTTCCTCCACTAATCTTCCTAAAATCAGACAGGATCTCTTTGTCTCTGTCATACTTCCAGAGCAACCACTATCCACAATAAGATGATCTTTAAGCTCCTCTTCGGGGTTGCCCTGCACACAAAGAAAAGAGTTAGAAACTTTTAGGAACCCAAGCCATTACTGACTTGTGTTCCCCTTGTGGAGTTACAAACTCAAATTCTTTGAGGATGTAATTTCCACTATCTTTCAAATAATGATCTAGAATTATCTTTTGATCTTTAGCATGTGGTTTTTCAAAACTTTCTGGTTTTTCAACACAAATCTCTTTTTCTTTCATCACAAAAACATCAGATTCACTTTTGGTTGAAAGTACTGTCTGTCCCTCTGCAGTACTTTTCCTCTTAACCCATTCTGTTTTAACACCTGGTTCCTGTGATCTAAATCTCCTATGTGTATTGTAATACCTTTTAGGTTGATAGTGAGATCTCCTAGGATTCTTATGCCAAGTAGTGTGATCAAGACCTTGTTTTATCCGAGCGATACTTTGTGAAAGTATCTTGGGCAGAGTTAACAGATACTTTGGAAAGTATCTGTGAGATACTGAAGGTTTTGAGAAAGGTTTTCTCGATGTGGGTATCTATGATCCGTGAGAAATTTCGTGATTGACCATATTTGAATTATTCCAAACTGGTTTGTGCTCTCTAGGTTTCTGGTTGGCAGTACCTGTTCTTTAGAAATTTTCTAAGGTATTCTGAGTGATGTTCACAATCCTTAATTAGATGAGTAGAACTAAAACACACAAAACACGCTTCTGACCCATACTTGTCCAAAGTGACATCTTTTATGTCTATGCCCAAAATTATTTTGCCTTCTTGGTGAATGATTAAACCTGTTGTGACCAAAATTATCCCAAAAAGGTTTAGCAGTACTATTTTGAAAAGGTTTTGAAGAAGGTGCGCTTGTGGAGCAAGATACTTTGATTTGAAGGTATTGCTTGATTTTGAACATCGTTTTCAACAGGTTCTTTGGGTTTTTCAAACCTAGATTGAGCAACTAGCTTCTTCCTAAACTCTAGACTGTCTACTCCAAAACGAGAAACATCAGGCCTAGGGGGTTGATGAATGCCAGTGGGATGAGGAACAGCATGATAATCATTAGCTTTCTTATATTCAGGAGGTGAGTCACCTATTGAACCATCATTACTAGATGTATCTACATAATTAATGAGTTCTTCATCACTAGTAATTATATCCTCATATTCACCTTCATCCTGATCACTAGATTGGTTTTCTTCTAATTTACTAAAATCCATTCCAAAACCTAATCCAGTTTTAAGGTAGGCTCTATGTTGTTTTTGAACATAAGAAACATGTGACGCCAGCTTCACCCCAAGCAAAGAAACTTAGCTAACAAATCATCTCTTTCCTTAGTTAATTTCTCAATTTCACAATTTTACAATTTAATTTCCATTCACTAAGTTTTAATTGATAATCCTGTTGTGCATATTTTTCAGCCCAAGCTACTTCATTAGTTTCATGTGCTAAGATTTTAGCTTCCATAGATTCTAAGGTTATTTGATAACCACTACCTCGCACCTAGCCTTAACACAATTGTCTCTCTCAATCACATAACTACTAAGTAATTTATGATAAAAATCATAGCAGTTTGAGCATACCTCAGAGATAGGAGATTGAGTTGGTGAAGTAGCCACCAATGCTAGTTGAACAGGATCATCTTCACTTTCTTTGCTCCAATCAAAACTTCCAAAGCCATCATCGATTCCAAAACAAAGATGTGTAGATTCTTCAGCAAAAACAGTGCTCCAATCCAATGCTTCTACTGAGTCTTCAATTTCTTCTTCCATCTACCATACAAGTAAGTTACTGGTTCATCATCAAATTCTTCACTCCGGTCAACTTCTCGATAAATTCTCTTGAGCAACCAAAGCCTTTGTTTCAATAATGGGAATTTCCTTAAGCTCAAGTTTTGGCTTTTCAGATGTCCTGTTTGCTTGATACTTAGCAAACCTGCACTCCCTTGCAAAGTGACCAGTCTTTTGACAATTGAAGCATTCAATTTTAGATTTGTCAAAAGTTATGCCCTGTTTTGGTTTGAAATCAATGCTTTTGCCTGTCTTCTTCATGTACTTTTTGATCCTTGCAGTGATCATAGCAACTTGCCACCTGATATCAATTTCTTCAAGTGCATCTTCTTCAATCTGTGCTAGATCTTCTTCATAAGTGACAGGTAAACTAGCTTGTTGTGCAAAGAAGGAGCACATAACTTCATTTGAGGCCATAGTGGTAGGTTGTGGGGCCTGCTGAACATATGAGGAGGGTGTGTAGACAGCAGTACTTTGAGAAACAGTACTTTGGGGAGAAGCAGTACTTTTAATGGAAGTACTGGCCTTCTTTTCAGATGATAGAAAAGCAATACTGTGTGACTTAGAACTTGGTTGACCACTCATCTCATGCTCATACACCTTAAGTTGATGATAGAGATCATCAAAGTCCATGACATCCAAACCTTGTTGTCCTCTGATCATTGTAGCAATCACATGCCATGAAGATGGCAAACTCCTTAGAAACTTCAAATTGGCATCCTCAACTGATACTTCTGCCTTGTATAGCTCCAACATGTTGAGAAGATTCTGAAACCTATCATATGCAACATCAAGACTCTCTCTTTCACCAACTGTGAAAGTTTCAAACTGCTGTTTCAAAGAAATTTCTGGCATCTTTTTAGAGGCTTCATTCCCTCCAAATCGGTCTTGAGAGCGCCCATGAGCCGCTTAGCATCTTTGGCATCATGAAATTTAAGAAGATGACCATCTGGGATGGCAGATAATAGAATATTTAGTGCCTTTTTTTGATTCCTTAGGGTTGCTGCTGGTAAGACTGGTTTAGGTGCCTTGGGTTGTCCAGGAATATCAATGGGATCTGGTACAACTTCATTCACATTCACAATTACATTCCATAGAGCATGGTCTGTAATGGCAATGTACTACCTCATCTTCATGCACCAGAGATCATATTCTCCCTTCTTGATTATTGGAATTCCGAGTGAGGTGATTGAGGGTGGTGGAACAATTCGACATCTTGAATAATGTTGAAGTAGGGTTTCTTCCTAGTCAGAGTTTCCACACAAGCTCGGATACCACTTGTTGGATCGATATACTTTAATCAAACTAACTTAACTAGCTTGTTAAGGTTTAACAACCTCGGATAAATCCTAAGTTATTAACAAAGAAACACTGAGCAATCTTTATCAAGTACGCGGAATTTACTTAACAAAGCTAAGAAGAATAACCTTTTATTATAAACTCTAAATCTGCTTGTTATGCAGATACTCTAATACAACTCTAAAATAATCGAACTTTTCTCTAAAACTCTAAAACTCATAGACTTCTTGACTTCATACCTCTAATACCAATCTAGGAGTCCTTTTATAGGCTCAAGGATATCCTAGTCGGTTTACAATTGATAACCTTGTACGACAAGTAATCTAAACATAGAATACAATACTTTCTATAAACGAATAACAGTTCTTTTGTTCTTGCAGTACTTTGACTTTTAGGTGCAGTACTTTGACTTTGTCTTTAGCATTACTTTGACTCTTTGACTTTTTCTAGTACTTTGCAGCTTACAGTACTTTCATATCTTCAGTACTTTCATGTCTTCAGCACTTTCATATCCCAACACTTGCACCAACCGGGCACATCAAGTTCCTATACCTAATACAACATGTGTGGAATGGTTATATGGGCGTGCAAATGATGGCAGCTAAAATTGAGGGCACGAGTTCTTGTTTATTCGACTCAAAGAGACACAAAACCCATTGGGTAAGGAAGTTAACTTGGTCAAATGGGATTAGAGTAGTACTTAGGGTGTTTTTATATTGGTTTTAGTGTGGCTTTGGCCATGTCTTGCCCCTCCTTTCCCATATCACACGCAACATGTTATAAAAGGTGACATTGTTTATTTGATTGTGTCATTTGGTTCCTAGTTATGTTTCGGTAGTCCTCAAGAAACGAGCAACAAAAATCATGCTTGCCAAGACTTGAAATTAGACTAAATATTGTTGGGTTTGGGGTGGGAACCGGTTACACAAAAGAGAAAAACACAACTCATTTTTACAACTAAATTTGGATTTGGGCTTGGAGAATATCAAGTTGAATGGGTTGGGCTTGGATCGAACAAAGCCCAAAGGTTAGCGAGTTTTGGTGTGGGACGAGGCCCAAACGAATTTTTGGGGTGAGTTGGGCTTAAGTTAACGTGAGGCCCAAAGGAAAAATGGGTTTGATTCGAGTGGTATACGAGGCCCAATAAATTTCTAAGCCCAATATGAATTTAATATATTTTTATTTTTAATTATTTCGTATTTTTATAAATTTTTACATATACATTATGTATTTTAAGAATATCGGGATCGTGGGGAATTTCATTCTGATCACAACGGTATATTTATGAACGCTCAAGCTGCGTTGATCATGCATATGCCAAATGATATGCAAATGCAATGTTTAGAAAATTTCATGATGATATAAATCGTGCTTAATTTCTGATTAAGGTCTTAAGTACAATGAAATTTTCCGGGAGCTTACATATGACAACACCATAGTTACCCATTTTGACTTGCAGAATGTCATGAATATATTTGTGATGTAGTTAACCTTTTACTGTAAACTTAATCATACTTTGCAACATATTTGGATCATAAACATCAAGCAATCCACTTAAAACTTACAACATAAACAATCATAATCCACATAAGATTACTTGTTGGTGCTACTGTATATCACATATGGCAAGAAAGGAACATGAGAATTTTCCAAGACAAGAAGAACATCCGTGGATTTGATGCAGTCAGAGATATGGAGAAGAAGTGGAATGTGAAGATACTGAGAAATGTATCTAAACCTGCTTGATGTGCTGTACAAAGAGTCTTGTAGCTGAGAAGTGAAAGGGCAATGTATGGCAATTGTATTGGAGTTTTGGTATGTTGGTGATATAGAGATGGTTGGGTCTCTGTCATGTGGATGATGCCTTATATGGATGCCAACTTCTAGTTCAATTGGAGAAGGCTGCATTGAACTTGAAGTTGCCTTCATAAAAGAAATGTAGGGTACGTTTGGCGCAATGGGCTAGGGCTAGGGCTAGGGCTGGGGCTGGGGCTTTTATTATAAGCCGAAGTTGAAATTTGTATTTTTGTAAACTTGTTTGGCAAATGGGCTTAAGCTTAAGCTTATTATTGCAAAATTACTAAAAATGACATAATTAAATGAGTTTTTGTATATGTTAGATATTTTTGTGGGTAAATAAGTAATTTATTATTCAAAAGCCTCTAGCTAAAGTTTTAAGCCCCTTTTATAGGGATAAAGTTTTAAGCCCCTTTTAGGGCTTATGATTTCATAGGCCCCGCATGACAAACGAGACTTATTTTATAAGCCGATTTATTTTAAAAGCCCAAGCCCCATAAGCCCCTCGCCAAACACAGCCGTAGTCCTTTTAGCAGAGATAAATAATGGGTTGTTTACTTTTCTTTTAGTGGAGAAAAAAGTGAGCCCAAAACCTTTAATATCCTTTAGTTGGGAGAGACATTAAAGCTTGTCTCTCTCTAATAAGAGGTTAATATAAACATTTATATAGAATCACTTAATTTAGTAAACACCCCATAAGCCAACTCTATGGATGAAGCTTCTCATGGATACTTCTAGTCTTTTGTGTCCTCTGTGAGGTGGTTACTACAGGGATAAAAGGCTAGCATTCATAAAGAAAATGTAGTTTTTCAGTATGACTTTAAGGGCATATGAGGCATGTGACCTACATTGCTTGTTGTTATTCTATAGTGGAATGCTGAGTAGATATGGATGTCAAAGGAAATGTAGTGTGTCATGTGGAATGTGATGGTTTTTGACGTTGTTCAAGCTTGTATGTCGCACTACTGCATTAGATTTCATTTTAGTTGTAAGGATGACGTGATGTCCACTATGCCTAGTATTCTCATTGTAAACCTTATACAGTTTTGGTGATTAGTATATTTCACATTTCAAAAATAAAAAATAAAAAAAAAATAAAAAAAAATAAAAAAAAATGAAAAAAGACTTACTTAACAAACAAATAACGCAAATCATTAATAAGAAAATTTTCACATTCAACCCACCAACATCGTTCAGAAAAAAGGAATTAACTACACATCCTGCATAAACAAACCAAAATACATAAAAACTAAAGTACCATTCACAACCATCCTAGAACCACTTATAAATGAGATATATCATAAAATAAGCAAAGACGATAAATCCTCAGCTGCACCACTAGTTCCTGTTACTCCATGTACATCTGAACATACTCCTCGATGTCCTCTTCTAGCGCATTCCTAGCCCGTAAAGGCCAGTAATGATCTCAATAGATTGTTGGCACATTGGGGGATTGATCCACCCGAATGTCCCACATTTAGAACCCTAAATCATCCATACAACAACACAGTGAGTCACATTTAATGTAAATAACTCCCTCTAATTCAGTATAATGAGTCTTACCACGTTGGGGCAGCAGAAGAACCTTCTTCCTAGATTTCTGTCCGTCCAGGATGTCTTGATGATAACAACATTACCGCATCCGCAAAGCACCATTGTTATGTTCTTAAGTGTGTGAGTGAGTAGATGATAGTGGGTGTGCAATTATGGTATGTAAATCGTGTTATATAAGAATGAAAGGTTGAAAATCTTGTTGCAAAAAATGTCCCTTAACACAACGGTAGGTGTCGAAGTGGGGTTATCAGGTGGATTTTATGGCGGAAAAAGTGAAATGACGAAAATACCCTCACGTGGAACGCACATGAGGACTAACTAATGGGTTTTAGTAACGAGCGTTAGCAAAAAACGCTAAGTTGCAACTACAGTAAGTCTGGGGCATTTTTCACAAAAATCTCAAACATTAGATACACAACTCGCAGATTTTTAAAAAAAATATATTTTTCACAGAAATAGCAAACTTTAAAAACTAATTTCCAATTTACTCATAGAACTATCTTCCAAAATGTTACTTTTAACAAGCTATAAGCCAAACACACCCTTAATCAAACCCGTGGAAATCCATTTTCCACACAAACCGACACGTTCGCTCATTTCACAATTAACAAGTCATTTGACATTTCCACTCTCAACAGATCTTAATTCATCAAAAAAACCTTCAAAAACTAACCAAATCACAATGCACAAAAGAAAATAAAATGGACGTAGAGAAATCATCGTTATGCAACTGCGTAGTAAACTTTCTATTAGAAGAGAATTACATCTTATCAGCATTCGAACTGCTTCATGAGCTGCTTGACGATGGGCGCGATGATCAAGCCATTCGTTTAAAAGAGTTTTTCGCTGATCCTCTTCAGTTTCCTCCTGATCAGATCTCCAGATTTAATACTCTCAGAGGTTGTTATTTATTCTGTTAATTCTGTTATTTCTGTTAAGTTTGTTGTGATTATGCTATAGTTAGATTGAATGTTTGCCCTAATTTATTATTATGACCTCAAAGTGTGTGATGCTATTCGCTAGAGTTGAATAAGATGAAATTAACTGTGTTTCGCGGTGAATTTACCGAGCGTTTAGAATATAATGCTTGTTTCGCAAGCTTTTACGTCATTTTACACTTTATAATTACAGAAGTGACCGGACACTTGTATAAAAGAAACAGCTAAACAGTTATGTTTATGTTGTTATCATGTAATATTCGAAATGTGAAAACTCGTGATCAGATTCAATACTCTCAGGTTATTACTGTTAATTCTGTTATAGTTGACTGAATATTTGCCCTAAGCCCCTAATTTGTTATTATGACCTAAGAA
Source organism: Chrysanthemum makinoi (assembly GCA_910596185.1). Classification (NCBI taxonomy): domain Eukaryota; kingdom Viridiplantae; phylum Streptophyta; class Magnoliopsida; order Asterales; family Asteraceae; genus Chrysanthemum; species Chrysanthemum makinoi. Next base: position 218,535,721 of record OU343220.1, read on the forward strand.
GTTACTGTAGAAAATGAGGAGAACATGATTGATCGCTATTTGGAGCGCTGATTAAGTTGAGAATATAGTGCTTGTTTCGCAATGAAACGTTTAGGTATTGAGTTTTGTTTAAACAATTTTATTTGAAATGATGATAAAAGAGATGTTTAGGTTTTACATCATTTTACACTTTATAGTTAGCGACGTCAGACGTGACTAAACTATTTTGTAAAACAAATAGCTAAATGTTTATGTTGACCTCATTTATAGAATTTGATGTTATAGTGTGATATTCGAAAAGTGAATCCCTAGCGTTCAATCGCGGAACTCTTTAGGGGCACGGGAGGGTCCTGCCGCCACACACACACACACACAAAGTTGCGGCAACTAGTATAAATATTATAGGTTTTAGGGGTAATTTAGTTGAGAATACAAACAAATCTCTGATTCACCCTCCCCCAAAATAAATGTTCAAGTTCCGCCATTGCTAGCGTTAAAATCGTTACACGTTTTTCTGCAGATGTTTGTGGTTTAGCGATGTTTGTTGTAATTAATCATTGTAAATTTACTGAATATTCGCGTTGACTTCATTTATTGACTTATCATTAGAATTTGCTGTTATAATGTGACAATGGATATGTGAAACCCTAGAAATGATGACGTTATGAGAATTACGAGCTTATGTTTATGTTATATTCGTTAGACGTTTTTCTGTGGATGTTTGCATTTTAGTTGTGGCTTTGATGTTTGTTGTGATCAATCGTTGTAAATTTACTGAATGTTGGTGTTGTTGACTAATCATGTAAATTTTGTGGTTATAATGTGACATTAGAAGTAACGATGTTATAAGAATTCGTAGATTAGTTTTTTGGAGAATTTGTTAGATTTTTTTTTGTTTTGTTAGCGGTTGTTTGTGGTTTAGATGTGATTTTGAAGTTTTTAGGGGTTTACGTCTACAGAATATTAGATTACAAGCTATGATAAGTTGTGCGAGACGTGCAAAAGTAGAACTATTTGAAAAATTGTTGGACGTTCTTTGTTAGCGGCTGTTTGTGGTTTAGATGTGATTTTGAAGTTAGTAGGATTTGCTTCTATAAGAATGAGTAGATTAGATAAAATTATAAGCTGTACTAGGGTTGTGTTTGGCGGCGAGACTTTTGGAGCGTTTATCGTATAATTCTAAGCGTTTAGAATATAATGTTTGTTTGGCAACGAGCGTTTAGCTTTTGGATTTTGTTTAGACACTCCTATTCCAAATGCTAATAAAAGAAGTGTTTAACTTTTACGTCATTTTAAACTTTTTAATTACAGCTGCAACTATATTATGAGATGCTTTCATAAAACTAAAGTGTTAGTTTTGCCAAACATAGCCTAGATGAGTGATATGAATTACAACATATGTTGTGTGCTTGTTTAGGTGCAATTGTCTATTTTGTGGATGGAGTATGTTTGTCATTGAAGTTAGGATTAATTTCATATATCACCCTACTTTCATGATTAATTTCATATATACCCAAAGTGCAAGTATTGAATGCATAATGTACAATATTTTTAATGCATGTTTGGGTATATATGAAATTTCCATCTAAAAGAAGGGGAAATATGAAATTGCCCCTTGAAGTTATATGCATTTAATGGCATTTAGGAGCGTGGATATTTTGTATTATCTGAACAGGTCAATTTTAGTGTTATTCGTTGTTAGAATGGATTATTAGGAACGGGTTGAATTACTTGTGATCTCTGCATTTAGCAGTAGTTTTCCGCCATAAAGCTAGAACTTTCTAGTTATGTATGTTATCTGTTGATTATGGTTCTGTGGTGAAGGATTTCTATCGTGTCCTGTCGTAGATTGTTATCCCATTCATATTTGTATACGGCAAACTTCAAAAGCTATGCTACCACACTACCACGGCAAAATGGCATAGTTTTGTTTGAAAAGAAACATACATAATTATGCTACCATTTCCAAGCTCTTATCTCTCCCTCTGCCTGTGGCACAAACCTGACCAGCATTGCTTTAGTGACTTTATGTTGCATTCTTAATATCTATATTCAGCACATTATTCCAATTCAGCGCTAAAAGAAATCGGTTCACTTTTAATGTGGTAAAGAGAATTGAATGGATAAAGCCAGAATTTTAGGACAGTTGACTTTGAGTTATACAAAAGATTTTGGCAGCTCAATTTGTGTATCATCAAATATAAGAATTTGATAGTACTGTTAGTGTTAATAATTGATATTTGATGTCATTGTAATCCTTATTGTATAAGATAACCATAAAGCTTTTAGTTGTGAATGTATGTGTACGGAAGGCTCATATACTTTGTTTTACATGAACTAGTTGCCGACCCACAGAGCCTTCTGGAGGAAAAAGAAGCACTAGAGGAGAAACTAGCAATCAGGGATTATGAGAATCGTTTGGCCCAAGAAGACATTCTGAAATTTAAGACAGAGTTGCAAAAGAAATCTGAGGCGAGACTGGATGAATTAAGCGGTCAGTACTGTCCATCTTTTGTTTACAAGTAATTTGTTTTCGTTGTATCTATTTCGCTTGTGTGCAAAATACCTTTATGTACATAAATACAAATGCTGTTTAGCCATGATCTGATCTTCTACAACTGTAAGTCATTTGACTAGTTGATAAAAGTACAAGAATCATGTTCCGTAACATTCATATACGGGTGATCAAGCATCATGTCATTTCCTCACATTTCCCTTTTCATTCAGTGTACAACTATGTTCTTTGGGACTGTAAACTTTGTAGGAAAGCACTAATAGTCAATTCTACTTCTGTCTACTTTCATGCAATATCACTATTTTTTTTCTTTCTGAAATTACTTGTGTTAAGATATGCAAATTGTGATCTCTGCAGATGCTAAAGCAAAAAATGGACCAGATGCTCAAAAAAGTAGGGAGACAACAATCTCCGATTTGGGCTCTCTAAAGGCAAAAGAGCGTCTAGACCTAAATTGTGCTGTAAAGGAATATTTGCTCTTAGCAGGATATCGTTTGACTGCCATGACTTTCTATGAGGAGGTATGTTCTGTTTTGCTCAACAAAGGAATATACTTTGCATGTATCTGTTCAGTGTCCTTATGCTACTTGTTAAAAGATTTAAAACATTAATCAAGAATGTGTCATCATCTTAAAAAAATTTCGCCCCTAGGAAAGTTTTGGTTGCCATAGTGTGTAGTTCAGTGGCCGTACTCCTGAATGTATTATTTCCTTGGAAGACTAGGTCACAAGGTCAGATAATTATGTCAAAGAACAAGTTAGATATTTAGTTTTGCATATAAATTCATATACAATTTGATTTTTTTTGAACAAGCATATACATAATAGTTGAATACCACCGCTTTTGAGAAGAATATTAAGAATATCATCCATGTTGACTGTGGGTATATACAACTTCATTAAATATTAGCCATGGTTGATAGTCATAGTACATATTTTGTTGGTCATAATGTGTATTGGGAAACTAATAAATAGAAAAGTAACTAGTAATATTTCCTAACTCTATTGACACTTCAGATGGTTCCCTAATAATTTGATATACTGGATAGTTTTTAATTATGTCATACACTAAATTATGTAGTTGACATTTTACACTCTCAACAAGTTGGAGCATATAGATCAATTCCCCAAGTATTCTGTTAATACTACAAGCTTGTTAGTGGATAGGACATCTGCAAACAGGCGTGGTAGGAGTGTAGGACAATCAATACGACGAGTCTGCCATCTACAACAAGTTTTATTGAGGCTGAAAGACTGAAAAAGAATCATTGAGCATAACTAATTTGCAAACTAGGATAATTAACAGCCGAATTAATACAATTCTCTATCTTTGACTTTTGATTGGTTGTTGATTGAATGCAGCAAAGATATAAAGTGTAACCAGTCGGAGGTATTTATGCCTCACTAATTTTATAATTAGCCATGCTGAATGATACGTCACATCACCTGCAACTCTTAGAACAATTTTGTTGTAGATGAGGGAAGCACTACCTTGTGTGTCCTACAAGTTTTGCTGGAAACTGTTCTATAATCTATAAGAAACATATAGTAGTAATAAATTACTTGAGAGAAAACTCTTGGTCCAAAAGTGATGAGAAAGAGGTGTAACTTTGATTACATCGTGTTTTCTTTGGTTGGAATATTTCAATTGATATTTGCGTCTTATTTTGTGGGGTTGGGTTACATTATCACATTGTGTCCTTGTTGTGAAACATGTTTGAAGAACACCATTATAAGGTTTACATATTGATTTGACTTTACAAGTGGAGATACCCCAAGACATGTCTTTCCATGGATATAGTGAGTACTAAACACTTGTAATTATTATGCAATATGGGAAGCAAGTTCATCATTACATATTAAATCAATTTTCTGACATTCTATCAATCTCAACTCTTATATTAGTTTCCTTTACTAAATAAGTTCCCACATTGCTAAAGAGATTGTCAATTTGCCTTTGCACTAACCACTCAATATACTTTTCTTGCACACATTATCTCATTGCTGTTAATGAGTGAGAAAATGGCTGCCTTACATGCTGATAGTACTTGGGAGTTAGTTTCATACCTCACGGTCAGTTCACTGCTGTGTATTGATAGATTTATACATTTAAGGTTGAATGTGATGGTTAGATGAACCGACCGAAGGCGCACTTCGTGGCTAAAGGATACACAAAACTGTATTGGTTGGCTTCGACACATAGTTTCTTGTAGCTATGATATCTTATGTTCGCTGGTTAATCTTATTGGTTGCTAATCAATAATGGCCCTTGTAGCAACGCGACTTTAAATAGGCTTTTCTGCATGCTTTGGGAGCTTAGACTGAGGCTATTATTTGTTTAGTTTCTTCTTATTTTGCGGGGAAAATCTCGGTGAGAAGTCTTTCTGGTAGTAAGATTTTCTGATATCACACGCTCATGGCTGTTTCTTTTTCATACTACTAAGGCTTTTACTGTTCTCTCCATGCCATAATCACTTTCAATAATTACACGAGAATGAGAATCTGTAATGAGTTCATTGAAAGTGAGGCCTGAAGAGGAAAGTAAAAGCCCTAGTCTTTGAGAAAGAAGCAGCCATGAATCCGTGAAGCAGACGTCTGCTACCAAGAAGAGTTGTGACTGAAATTTTCCCGGAGGATGAGAAACTGAACAATAACTAGACTCGGTGTGTTACTATTGAGCTGATATGGCAGGTCATAGATTGTTTAGTTGGCTGGATTGTAATGACAAAGGTGCCGAATAGATGAGGTAATGGAATCGATCATTACATTCCGTTGTCATGTTTTCTAAGCCTGTGGGAACGGGATGAGTTTTAAAAGTTTAATATAAGCTCTCTTTTTTTTAGGGTGGGTAACCATGGTTTTCGTCAATTTGGGCGGCTAATCCACAGGGTTTGTGCCCCACCATAACACACAAACCGGGTAAAGCCCTCCCCTTTTTGGGAAGGTTGGCGTGGCCACATGAGGGTTGTGCACCAAATGGGAATTCAACTTGAGACATCACAGTTTAGTGATAATAGTCACAAGCCTTTTACCACTAGGAGTGGTTTTTAATTTTCAAGCACCAATAGTAAAAAATAAACATAATAAAAGTTTGGTAAACTTAACACTTCAATTAGGATTATAATAAACAAATGTATTTGCCTGGTAATTTTTGGAAAACAAAGAAAAAAGTCTTGTTGAAGTTTTGAACCTTTGTTGAAGTTTTAAGATTAATTCATTTAACCAAGGTACATTGTACAAAGCAAATTGGCCTACATTGGGAAATTTACATAATGTTAGTGGACGAGAATTGAGACACGTGAAAGAACTAGTTCTGTGCATTCTTACTTGATAACCTTTGGTCTACAATGTTGTCTTCTGCCTTTTTAGACCATGCTCGACTGAATGCGATGTATCCAGCTACATTCTTATTGAGATATTTTTATTATAAGTATACCAAACTTTGGGTTAAATGAAGAATATGTGAGCTGTAATTTTCCCTTTCTCATAAGCACATTGCAATCTATTAGTATTACCTAATTCATTGTATATATAAAACCATGCTATAGGTATGCCTGCTTTGCATATTAGTAGTTTAAACACAAATCATGGCAGTAGTCTCAACTCTGAAGGGCACACAACACTTACACTTAAAACCTGTGACCTTTAGCTTAAACTGATGACACTATCCTTTTTGCCAAACAAGTAGATTTAAACCAGAAGAAACCTACTGATAGAAGTATTCCACTAGTAAATAGAAGGAGTTATAATTGCAAGCAACAGTTTGCCTCTCTTTACTGTCATATTAGCTCACTGTGCGTGCTTAAAAGCTTTCACCTAAAACATGCAACAATCATGTATCTATCAAGACTTGTCAAACGGTTGAAAATCTATCTTAAATGCAGGTTAGCGACCAGGATCTAGATGATTGGCAAAACTCATCTGCATCTGTGCCAGATGCCTTACGCCATTACTATTATCAGTACCTTTCTTCTACTACAGAAGCAGCTGAGGTAATTCTTGAAGAAGCTTGTTTAATAATCACAATACTTGTCATGACATGTGGTGAAATTCTGAAAGTTTGTTTAAACAATGTTGTAAATTTTTCAGGAGAAGTTTTCCATGCTTAAGAAGAACGACTCATTGCTCAAAGAGAACGATAAGCTCAAACTGGAAAAACAATCATTGTTGAGAAGCAGAGATTTGGCAGATGCCCAGTCAGCGACGTTAAAGAAGTCGCTGGAGAGTTTACAGAGGGATATGAAGGACAGAGAGAATATGGTACTTAAAATCATATTAAGAATACTTTATACTTGCATTCGATCATGTATGAACTCTTTACTCATTGTTACGCTTTTTAGGTTCAAGATCTAAAGCAGTCACTGGAACAACGAAGAAAAGAATTAACTATCTGCAAAGCTGAAATAACCTCACTTAAAAAACACATGGAAGGTGCTCAACCAACAGAAGATGCAACATCTGGGGATGTAGATAGGCAAACACCATCCTTAGAAAGCTACAAGGAAGAAATACAATTGCTACAAAAGGAAATTGAGAGACTAAGTGCTGCAAACTCCAGTGATACTCAACCTGTAGGATCTGTACATAGTGTGGAAGAAGTAACTGATAAGAAAGATGAAGTAGTTATGTTATTTGAAGATGATATGTTACCAATTTCAACTGGTAATCCGTCTGAATGTTCAGATACCTCGGAGTCTCAGAATATGAGTATCCAAAACATAGATGGTACTTCAAAATTAGATGATAATGATGTTACTGGTGCTACTGAGAATGTCCTGAAAGACAATGCTGTCCCAGTCATAACCAATAACGGGTTGCTTTCGGAGCCAAACACTCCTTCTGTTGAACGTGATTCTGAGAAGAAGGTAAACTTTGACATCAGTGCTTAGAATTTATAAAGCTCATTATATCAATCTTATGTATGCAACATTGCAACTTTTATTTTTTCAGGGTCCTGGAACCATTCAGATACTTTCAGACGCGCTACCTAAAATTGTTCCTTATGTGCTTATTAATCATCGCGAGGTTATTTATAATTTACTACTTAAGTTTTGTATCCTTAACTTTGATATACATTTACATTACAATGATTCATGAACATTATTTGCCTACAGGAGCTTCTCCCCCTTATGATGTGTGCAATTGAGCGTCACCCAGATAGCAACACAAGGGATTCCTTAACTCACACGTTGTTCAACTTGATCAAGCGCCCGGATGAAAAACAAAGACGGATTATTATGGATGTATGATTTTTGAATACATACATTGTATAATGTACTAGTTTTGCAAAATTTAAATGCAGCTTTTTTCATTTTTTATTCAGGCATGTGTCACCCTTGCTAAGAATGTGGGAGAGATGCGGACAGAAACAGAGTTGCTTCCCCAGTGTTGGGAGCAAGTGAGACTTATTTTCTTTTTCCTTCACGTCTTCTCAAACTCAGAAGTTTTAGTTTTTAATAAATATTCTACACAATGCAGATTAATCACATGTATGAGGAGCGGAGGTTGCTTGTTGCTCAATCATGTGGGGAGCTTGCAGAATTTGTGCGTCCAGAGATCCGAGACTCTCTCATCCTATCTATTGTCCAACAGCTTATAGAAGATTCTGCAACTGTAGTTCGTGAGGCTGCTGCACGTAATCTGGCATTGCTGCTTCCACTCTTCCCAAATACGAATAAATATTTCAAGGTCAGCCTCACTTAAAATGCTTCGAGGCCTCATGGAGAAGCTTTCTGACTTGACAGAATTTCTACAAAGTAAGCTACATGGTCTAGGGAATGTAGCATTTTCCCCTGATCATAATATAGTGACTTACAGGAAAAAAAAATGAAACGAAACTGAAGCGATATTATACGCGTTATCTTCGATACATTTTGATGCTGTTATGTTTTCAGGTGGAGGAAATGATGTTCCAGTTAGTTTGTGATCCATCAGGAGTAGTTGTGGAAACAACTATTAAAGAACTAGTTCCTGCTTTGCTGAAGTGGGGAAACAAGTTGGATCACATTCTACGAGTGTTACTTTCTCACATCTTGAGCTCCATTGAGGTATAAAAATTTGAATTACTAATCACCACTTTTTGAGTAAAAAGTATTTTCCAAATCTAGTCCCTTACATGGTATGTTTTCAGTGTTGTCCACCTCTTTCAGGGGTTGAAGATTCTGTAGAGTCACACTTCCATGTTTTAGGTGAAAGAGAACGTTGGACTGTTGATGTGTTACTGCGGTTACTGTTGGAATTACTTCCAACTGTACACCAGATAACTATTGAGACTTGTCCATATCCATCTCTTTCAGATCCTGTAGGAAAATCTTTTCCAATGCCGTTGCTTGAAAAATATTCAGAGTGAGTTCCACTTTCTTTGAAACTTAGATAATTGTGAAGATGTTGTGTTTAAATGCTAGTTCACATTTTTGAAACAGGGGTAATGCGGATTGGCCTACTTTTGAATGGCTTCATGATGATTGTTTTCCGAGTTTGATTCAAATCGTGTCTCTTTTACCTCAAAAGGAAGATAGTTTGAGAAACCGGATCTCAAGTGTAACTAACTTTCACACTTTTACTGTATTTATGTCCTCAACTGCTTAGCAATATCCTAAATTCAATAATTTCACAAAATATCAGTTTTTGCTGGGAGTTTCTAAACGTTTTGGGGATGAATATCTGACACGTATTATGGTGCCCGTGTTTTTGGTGGCGGTTGGTGATGACGCTGATTTGTCATGCTTCCCTTCAGCAGCCCAGTCAAAAGTTAAAGGTAGAAAGTTTCATTGGTTTTAGTCGTATCTATGCTAGTCTACATATATCCTTAACTAATCTATAAATAATTTCCCCCACCTTTTCAGCTCTAAGACCAAAAATTGCTGTAAATGAGAGAATAGCTACGCTGTGTGTTCTACCAGTTTTGTTAGCAGGTGTCTTTGGCTCCTCTAGCAAGCATGAAGTGTTAACAGAATACTTGAGGAATCTCTTGGTTCAAAGTGCTGAACAAGAGGGTCAGTCAGCAATGCATTGTGCCGATGTTTACAACTCTGTCCGTTTCCTATGGTTCGTGTTTCTTTGATTAATTTTGTCATAAAGTTTATAATTTGGTTGCGATTGCATGATCACATTGGGCCATCGTGTGCAGTTTGTTTGAAGAACACCATAATCTGGTTTTCAATATCATATGGGAAATGGTTGTGAGCTCCAACATGGATCTAAAAATCAATGCAGCCAATCTTTTGAGAGCAATTGTAAGTCTGCTTTGGTGCTGACTTTTTGTTCGACTTTTCACCGCGCCTTTTTTGAGCCTTTTATCTCTTTAATATAAACAGGTACCATATGTTGATGCAAAAGTTGTTTCAGCACATGTTTTACCTGCGCTTGTAACTTTGGGCTCTGAACCGGACATACATGTGTTGTATGCCAGTATTGATGCCTTTGGAACTGTGGCTCAAAACTTCAAAACCGATGTGGTAAATCGTTGCTTTCATTTACATGGATTTTTTATGTTCTTTTTATTTCTCTGTGCATATGGCTGACTGAATTCTTTTTCCGTTAGATTGTTGACAAAATACGTGTCCAAATGGATGCTTTTCTTGAAGATGGATCTCATGAAGCTGTGATTGCAGTTATTCGTGCATTAGTGGTGGCTGTACCACACACAACGGAGGGTCTAAGAGATTATATCCTTTAATCATCTATAATTATGTTGATCCATATTATGGTATTCAGTATTACCCTTAGATTATCACAACTATTGTTTCTTTGACCTAATGTACATTTGTTATCAAAGATATTTCATATCTCAGCATCTCAATTACCTTCAAGCAACATGGTGCATCGCCGTGATAGATCCAATGCATTTTGTGAAGCAATCCGCGCTTTAGATGCTACAGGTTTGCTACTCTCAACAGTCGGAAACATTTGCTTCTTTCTAATCTATGGGCCCCATTCTTATGTATTTCTTCATTCTTATGTATTTCTCGACTTTCTTGCAGATCTATCAGCTGCCAGTGTCCGGGATCTGCTCCTGCCAACTATACAAAACATCTTAAAAGACATAGACGCCCTTGATCCAGCTCACAAGGAAGCTCTAGAAATTATAGTTAAGGAACGATCAGGTGGGACATTCGACAGTTTCAGCAAAGTGATGGGGACTCAGTTTGGGCTGCCAACATCCGTGTCTAGTTTCTTTGGTGAAGGCGGGCTGCTCGGAAAGAGGGATTCGGTGGAAATACCACCACCGCCACTACCAAATGTAGCTGAAGGTCCCACGGTTACCCTTAATACACCTTCACCGGAAGACACAAGATTTAGACGAATCATGAGAGGTGGTCTTACCGACATGCTCAGGGGCAGCAAACCGAAAACAAACGAGGATCTTTCTCCACCTCACTAAGAACATTTTTGTGTCTTTGTAATTTCCGTGAATTTTGTTGTTCTTTTACTTCTATTCTTTCTAACTTTAGCTCGATTAATTTGGTTCTCACAATGTAAAAGAACAATATATATTATACATCTATATAGAGAATAAACGTTATGTTTATTGCGGTAAAAGTATACAAACTCTTAAATAAAGTTACTTTTTATGGTTAAAAAAACACACATTATATTTTCTTCAAAGAAAATTTTATTCTTGACACGCTACCCTTTTTTCTTTTGTTTAACTTTTTCAATATTTACAAATGACATCTTCATGAGTATTAAATCATTATCCAAACTTTAGGAAGATCTAGATGATATTGCAAGTCAAAGGCCAATTTCTTTCTTTAGTATTTTATGTTTGTCTATTTTGGAAAAATTGTAAGTTGGTTGGTTAATGGAAAATAGATCTAGAACCACACTAGTGGAACCTTTTCTATAGCCACTAGATATGTAAATAGCATAGTTGTCAGGATCCCGATCCTGATCTTAGGATCTTACGATTTTACGATACTGCAAAGCAAAAACGATCCGGATCCTACATAGGATCTTTGCAAGCTTAAGATCTTATAGGATCCCGATTTTGACCATACGATCTTACGATCTAATCCGATCCGATCTTACTTTTCTCGGATTACAAACTAAAAAACTACAAATTTATGGGTTGTTTGTTGGTAGAATTCAAAAAACAACATGTTAATCTTTTTAAACATTTTATAATCATAATTTAGGACAACATTTATATGAAACATTCAGAGTATTTTGTGGTTATAATGTATTAGAATTTGTAGATTTGTATAAAATTACATAAACTATTAAGAAATAACATTAGAGTAGGATCTTAAGATCCCGATCCGATCTTACGATCACGATCTTGCAAAGACGAAAACGATCCTGGGTAGGATCCCGATCTTGACAACCTTGGTAAATAGAAATAGAAATCTAGTTTGAAAGTAATATTTATCAACTTCAAAACTACTGTTCATGAACACTAGTTTTTGAAAAATTACACAACAATCTTATAGTTTTAGTGAAATGTTAATTTAGCCCCCTAAAATTATACAACTTTATATTCTTGCATCTCTTAAGTTTAGTAAAATAAAGAAGTAACTCCTAAAACTATTAGATTAACCCATGGTTCTAAAAGGCGCGCAAAGACCTCGCAAAGGCGTGAGGCTTGTCATCCCACCACACCACGCCTTATTTCGTCTTATGATACGTCTTTTTGTAAACTCGATATATATAAAATATGATATTAATATATAAATAATTTCATACTTTGTGCCCGTCTTATAAATATAAAAGCTTATTCTTAACCTTTAAAGCTCAAGCTTAGTCATGCCACCACGCTTCACGCTTCACGCTATTAATAACCTTGGATTAACCCAATAAAAATTTGTGTATGTCTAGTTTAATATACGAGAATCATATGAGTCATTTTTAGTACTCTGTACATTGATTAGTTTATAGATTTGACCACAAATTATTCATATACTTATTATCTTATAACTAATGCTAAAATTCAATAAATAGTTTTGGTAAATTTTTATAAGACCTCAACTTAAAAAAATTGTATTTGCGAGTTGCGACTATGAAAATTCGTCAGTAATAAAGTATTCATGAAAAAATATCATGTTCGCTGCAATTCTTTTTTCCCTACAAATTGTAACCCGCAAAATCACTAACTTATCTCAAGCATTGGTTAGTGAGTTCCTACTTATTGATTAATATTTTCGAGTCTTTGTTTGAGATTGTCACTTGACTATTTGTTACTGTAATAACTTGATCACGCCTTGTTTTAACAAACAAACAAACAAAAAAATAAAATAAAAAAAAATTCAATCATGTTAGTTATTTCTTCTCTGTTTGATTATTCTTTTAGCTTTGAATGATTAACGAATGCCAAATAGAGATTCTTGATATTTCTTTGATCAATCTCTTCATGTGTCTTAATCTTATTGATCCGTGATCATATTATACCCACATGAGTTAAGTACATGAAGACGTTTGCTGCATGCTTAAATTATGGTCCAGCTTCCTTCGACAGGATATACATGTCAACCCGACCGTGGTCATCTTAAGTCCATTCCCCGTGTTAACGGGACCTTATCGGTCTAAAGTTGTTTTTAATAGACCTAACTAGGGGTGGGCGCGGTTCCGGAACCGCCCGGAACCGACCCGGAACCGAAAGAACCGAGAACCAAAAAACTCATATTTTAGGAACCGAGAACCGGACCGAAGAACATGTTTCGGTTCCGGTTCGGTTCCGGGTCCGGTTCGGGTATTTCGGTTCCACCCGATTGGAACCGCAAATTTTGAAAAACCGCCAAAAATTCAATATTTTATATTTGTTTGCACTAATTTAAGTCTAAACGATAAAAAATATTGAACGATTAAATCACGTAGCATAATATTCGAGCTACGTCAATGGTTGTTTATAATGGGCAACACAATCTATGAAAAAACGATGTCTACGAGATATGAAAATGCAAACGGAATTAAAGATTATAGACTATATACTCAAAATTTAGCCCAACCTTGAAATTTTAGTAAATGAAGAAATATGTAAACAGTTGAGCAAATCAGACACATACTTGAGCAAATACTATATAACTTATAAGATGGTATAAATGATTTAAGAACACCTTATGCTAAAATCAGATAATGTATTTACACTCATTAACTTCAAATTTAGAATCTCCTGATGAAGTATAAAAGATATTCTAACTAAAATTGTGTTGCATAAAACACTTCAAAATGGGATAGGAATATCATAAACACTCCAAGTCTTACTGATCATGTAGGGAAGCTCAAATCTCAGGTTTTATTCTTCATATCTTTAACTTTTTTAATTCAATTCCTTATGAAAATTGAGTGCCATATATGTGGCCGTTTCAACTTGAATATGAGTGTGGTATGTATATCAATTTTTAATTTGAACATGTCTATTTATTTTGAGGTAGAAAACTACAACAGGTTCATATATATGTTTTAATGTGTTTGAAAAGTCGTGCGGTTTTTCGGTTCCGGAATCGATACCCGCGGTTCCTGATCGAACCGAACCGAAAACCGAAATTTGAAATATCTAAGAATCGAGAACCGGACCGCGGTTCTAAAATGCGGTTTGAGTTGGTTCAGTTCCGGTTCGGTTCTCGGTTCCGATTCAGTTCTCGTTCCATTTGCTCACCCCTAGACCTAACCATGTGGGCCTTTATTACAATGTCTCATCAGTGTGTTAGTGTCCCATGTAGTGTTTGGCTTCAATTGATACAGCCTTGTGAGTTAGTTTTGTCTCAAAAAAGTCGAGATAGTTTTGCTGTGGCATACTTAGATAGTTTGCTATATTTTGCTTTGTTGTATTTTTTTTTGGGTCCTTTCCTTTTTTAATTAGCTTGTTTAATTGAGGATGGATGCCGTGTATTGTATTTGTTTCTTCCCTTCTTGGGGTCTTCTTTAAATTGTTGTCGTTCTAAAAAAACAAAAGTTAGATATAAAGAATTACTAAGGTGGTGTTTGATAATGACTTAAAGAGTCTTAATTGTAAAATATGTAATTTAATTGAGTCACTAATTGAGTGTTTGTTTGGTGCTTAATTTAAATGGATGACCTTCTAGAAAAAGCAATGAGAACGAAGGTCTCTATATTAAATCATCACTTTTATCATACTTTTACATATTTACCCTTCCACTTCTTAACCACTAATCATCACTTATTTCAAATTAAAGGGTATAACAATAATTTTATTAATTCAGACACTTTATTCAGCATACAAAACAAACAATCATTTATTCATTTACATACAGACAACATATATCCAGACAGACACTTTAGTTTAACAGAACTTAATATAAAAACTAAACAAACAGGCCCATTCAATAGTAAGTGTTCACAATACCAAGTTTTGATATCCCAATATAAGTGTCCGTGTGTTCCAACCAATGAGAGGAGATTTTAATGGGCAGTCATGATATTTGGTTGATGGAGAGTGCGGTCAGTGATTTTTTTTTAAAAAATTTCCCGCATTTTATAAGTGAACACTTGTTATAGGACACAATTACAGTAAAACCTCTATAAATTAATGATGTTGGGACCGTGATATTTTATTAATTTAGCGAAATATTATTATATCGATAAATTAATAATTATTAATTTAAAGAAGTTTTTACGTATGACCTTTAAATTTTCAAGTCCAATGTACTAGTTACAATGTATACTACTTAACGATGAAAAAATAAATTAGAAAAACAAGTTCCAATCAACATTTTATTAATTCACAATATAATTGAGTTTGTCAAGTTATATGTTTTTGAATAAGTAAAAAGTTGGTTTCTTTAGGATAATTCAAATATTCAATTACATATGGTCCTAATTGAATTAATTGAATTTGTACAAGTTCCAATTACGTATGACCTTTATATATGTATGAAAATTTTTAGCAATTATCAGTGTTGCAAAACAACCTGAGGCGATTAATCGTCGATTAGGTCTCGCAGGCCATCAACCTTTCCGATTTATGTAAATTGGTCAAACAAATCGGTCAACCGTGGTCAATGGTGGTCAATGACGGTTAATGGTGGTTAAACTTGCCTAAAACCTTCATATCTTGCCGAAAATACTTAAAACTACCCATAAAATTATTTTAATAACTTATGGTCATTCTGTATATCTATTACAAGATGTATTTCAAGAAAAATATTGCCGAAAATACCTAAACTTGTCGAAAATACCTAAAATTTGCCGAAAATACTAAAAACTTGTCGGAAATGCCAATCCGCTAGACAGGCGATTCAAGTTCACTGGGGAGGTCGAAAGCCGGACTACCGATTCGCGATTTTTGCGACATTGGTAATTATTAATTTATAGTTTCGTTGGGACTAATATATATACACTGGGGTTTCAAAAAAAATATTATCTTATTATTTTATCGATTGAGGTTCAAATTTATACTGGTCTCAAGTTGGGACTAGATAAATTATTAATTTTATGGAGGTTATTAATTCATCGAGTATTAATTTATAGAGATTTTACTGTAGTAGTAAATAGTAATCGTACAAGCTTTTATGTACCAAAAAATATATGCAAACTACGGCCAAAAATATATGCTAAGTCCACAGTGTGTGCTGGGTACTCTAGAAATGAACGCGTACGATTTTTCAAAATAGTGTGTAAATTGTCCACATTAACAAACAAGCTACAATGACGTGTGGCTTATTTAATTTTTGCGTACTTTCAACGTGCATTCTTAATGGATTTTACTTTTTATACTTAAATACTTATAATCATGTTACAACAGATTGGTCATGTATACCGACGTAGATAAAGCACAATGATCTTAAAGAAAGTCGATTGATAAACACTCGGTATGAGAAATCGCAACTGAGTGATCTATATTCAACAGCTTTGAAACACCTAATATATATAAGTACTAGACGAGTACCCGCACCTAGCGGCAGCGGTTTCTAGCGGCAGACAATTAACGAAATGCGATATTGTGGTAAGTGTTTCGTGTAACGTTCAAAACATTTAATGATTGCAAACGGTTGTAACATACGCTAATTCAACTCAAGCAAAAATTCTTAACATGTATAAAAAAACATATAAAAACATTTAATGAAACTGAAAATAAAACATTATCAATTATGAGATAATAACTAAAAAGGTTACCATTTGGTGAAGTGCTAATTGATACAACTTTCATCGACACCTTTGTGAAAACAACTCATAGTTCTATAAGATCCCAATGGTAAATCATCCCGTCACCACCTGTGCTTAATAACAGCTTCCCCTTATTTGCAAACGATATAGCAGATGAGCAACTACAAAGCTAATATGTACCAAATATGGATAGACATGAAACCTGTCGATATAAAAAAAATACAACAGACAATTATGACAGTAGGTCATCTGTTGAACAATTTTGTAGAGAAACTTGCACCAACATCCCTGAAACAGATTTGGAGTGCTATTCTTAAGTCTGCTTACCCAAACTTGTTTTGAAACTTAATCACCAAACACAAATTTCAGATAGCCATACCAAATAGATAAAGTTAAGTACATATATTTGAGTAATATTTGTGCACGAAGTATGCAAACACTGCTACCCAATACAAGACATGTTAATTGGATACAAATTCACCAATAGTTTAAATGGGGCTTGCGGATGATATAAGTTTGTGATGTAGCAGCTACACACATGGTATATAAATCCAATCTTAATCAACTCACTCTATCACTATATTCAGTCAGACTTAGTGGGTTCAATGAATTTATACCAACACATAGGAACATCTTATAAGGGAGCCAACCCTCTAACTACCATAAGCCAATCCTAAGAAGTAAAGTCTTGCGGCAGTGATGTCTAGTTTTAATCAAATTTCTAATGGAGTGCTTGCATTGTAGCATTTGGAAATCCTTTTGAAGAAATGTTTTTCTGATTGCATGGTTGCATTTTTTTTCTTACAACGTCTGTCTGAGTGTCTTTTTGATAGCATTGTAGTAGTTGATTAAGATTGTACAATACTCTCGTTACAAATTAATAGTTCGCGTTTCATTTTGACAAAATTTCGGTGGCAAATAATTTCATTCAAACATTTTATTTAGGGAATCATCTTTAAAGAATTGTTTTCAATGGCAAGGTTGCATAGAAACCGCAATGTAGAGTTAATTTTATTTTTTATTTTTTATTTTATTTTATTTTATTTTTTTTTATTATTTTTTTCTTTTCAAAAAAGCAATTGGTATTTGCAAGTACGTGTTTTCAAGATGGCATTTAGGTGCATTGTACACAAACATGTGAAAGGATGAAACCACACTTGATGCAGGTCATTCATTTAAATAGCAAGATCACAAACTCTTTCTAGCCTTTCCTCGACATGTAAATCAAAAAGGGATGTAAACTTTATTTTGCTTAAAAAGTTCATAATTGTTCATCATTTATCATTAATCAAATATTTAAAATTTATACGTTGAAAAGTTACCTGCTCCGTATTTAGGTAGGACCCGAATTACATCGAGTTTAAGACAGGGCTTGTTTGTTTAATTTTTTCATTAAGTCGTGTTAATTAACAAATGACTTAATGTGGGGGACCTCACTTTTATCACTTATTATTTTAAGTCATTTATTTTGATTAAGTGAAAAACAAACAACTTTTTATATAACTTAATAAATTAAGTTTTTTCATATTAAGTCAATTAAGTTGCATTCAAACACCACATAAAACGCAAATTGATAGATCATAGTCGAATATCTGGCTACGATATATAATTCCCATTTAATCTGATTGCGTTGATATAATGATATGTTTAAAGTTTCGCTACTAACTTTATTCTTTACTCTGAAAGTGTCGTCAAAAACACTTTTAAAAATTAAATATTTAAAAAGCCAACCATTTAACTTTTTGCGTTTTCAAGGTTTTTATTGGTATTTGAGTCTTTGCAACATATTATTCCAAGGAAATTTGCTATATATTATTTCAAGATAAAGTTGTCAATGTAAAAGCAAGTCAATTTTTTTTTATTTTTTATTTATTTATTTTTTTCATATATTCCAAGATACATCCAATTAGTTTTCTAATGTAGCCGCTATATTTCACAAATAATGCGAAATAAAACATTTCTGAACCCAAAGAAAATACAGGTTCGAATGGTGTTTTATGAAAATCATGTAACAAAACTATAATAAATCTACCGTACCAAGTACCAACGATTTCATCAGACCGTTTTTGAAAAAGGCCACAACCATGATTTTCGGGAAGAGCAAGATTAGGTTCAAGCTCCGGCATCGAATCATCAGACCTATATCCCATAAGATCAAAAAAATACAAAACCCATTAGATTTAACACAAAATATCCTGAAGCAACATCACTATCTTCATTAAAACACCGCACCCTTTGTAAAAAACTACAACCATCGGCAATCATCGTAGATCTCGCATTAAAATAATATAGATATATTAATACAACAAACACTTACAAAAACATTAGATACATAACCATAAACACAAATAACAACATATTTATTGGCATTGCATGAGATATAAAAGTAGAAAAACCTTAATATCTTTAGATCTACGGTTTGTGAGAGTATCTCATGTTCTAGGCGGTTTGGCAGGATCTAAAAATACTTCAAACCACCACTAACTCTCAGCTACGAAACACACACCAGTTAGCCAACAGCTCGAAACTACGCCTAAACCATTGCACCATGATCCAAATATAGCAACGTATGCTAGGATTGAGGCGATGATGGAAATTTTGGCGATTGGTTGCGTTAGTGAGAATATGTGATAGAAGATTTTATCTAAAAAGTTTTAGAGAGAATGGGAAGTGGTGAGTGAGCACTTTAGGTTATTGAGTGCTTTAATTTAGATGAAAGATAGGCTTGGATTTTATACCAACACATAGGAACATCTTAATGGGTGTTTTAAATTTTTTCGAACCTTCTTCCTGAAGTTTTGGTTTATATCATTAACCTTTCTTTGACTTCTTAATATAACGCCCCAGTTACCATAGGATTACCGCATTCTCAACCGTGTAATATAGTTTCCTTTAGCAATTCACAGACATTCCATATTGACTCACGAGCTGCCTTGTATTGTTTAGTGATTGAAGTGTGTTGCCCTACATAGATCCATGTAACAGCAACAATACTTTCCATGCACACCATGCAAAATCTTTTGACTATTTCATGCGTTTTAAGTTTGAGACTATTTCCTGCGTTTTAAGTTTGAGTAAACTTTTCATTCAATTTTCAATATTCAATTTTAAGTAAAAAAACTTGACTTTCAATATTCAATTTTCAACTTCTCATTTTTCCTCTTTGACCCTTTTTCCATTTTAGATAGTAGAGAAGAGATATAACGGGTCGCTGTTAGGTGAGTCTCAAAACTGCCATATGCGTTCACCAATTCACCATGGATTACATTTACTTCCCACTATACACCATCTAAACTACTGATATAGCTAACATCCTCATATCAGTTAAAATTTTGATATATGTGTATGTCGTTCTATTTCCCTTCATAGACATGTAACGTTTTATTTTAGAGAAAATTTAAAACTAGCTAAAAAATTAAGAAGTGCATTAAACATATAGCCCGAAAACTCAATTATGAAAATAGCCAGGGTGACAAGATTGGACGATTACCTTAAAAATTTGACAAGTGTCTCATTTTTTAATTTAAAAGTATTAGGTGATTTGGTTTTCTGAGCGATTTGTACTTTGACGACTTGAATTTTGTCTTTTAGTGAAAAAAACTAAGACACTTGTCACGATTTTAATATGGTTGCCCAGTCTCCAGTCGCCCCGAGCGATTTTATGAATTGAGTTTATTTTAGACTAGATGTTTAATGCATTTTTTAATGTTTAGGCTATTTTTTGCATTTTCTTTTTATTTTAATGTTAGTGTCTTCTCTTTTGTCCCAAGAATATATAGGCATTTGTGCTTTATGAGTTTGTTATCATGGTAACTGCGTGATGCGCCGGCGGGTATTCTGTGATTAAATTTTTCAGCAAATAAATGTTATTTTGTTTTGGGGTGATTTCAGATTTATATTTTTGAAGCTTAATTAGATTGTACATTTTAGTTAAATAGTTGTATATTTCGATGAAATAGTGAATTAAATTGTGTACTAATTGTATATGGTGAATAATGTTTTTTTTACTTTTATTTGTGTTTCAAATACTTGTAAATTATGTTTTTTTTAACTTGTATTTGCTTAAAAATATTTTATTTGTACATTGTGTTTAGATAATTTATATATATTAGTGAAGGGGTGTTTTAAATTATGTATTGATTGTATGTAAGAAATAGTATTTTTGTAGTTTAATTTGTGTTTTACATACTTATAAATTATGTTTTTGACTTGTATTTGTTTAAAATCTCTTTTAAAAGTCTTAAAGTTAAATATGAAAGAAGTGTCTAAATGTTTTATAAATAGTATTGATATAATATCACGTTTACATCCATACACTTCCAACAACTTTCTTTATAAGATATTTTAAAGATTTAATATTGTTATAACGAGTCAGGATTAAATGAGAAATATAATTAAGATGATAATAATGAGAAGGAACCACAACTACTAATTTTAGATGCATCCACAAAAATAGATGCATCTCTCAATTATTATTATTATTTTTTATTTGAATTTTGTGGTTAGAGTTTCTTCTCATTCTTCTCATTTAAATAAGGGCAAATCGCATAAAAATGTACTTATCTTACGTCCAATTTTAATTAAATGTACTATTCTTTTTTTTTTCTCAATTTAAGGTACCCAACTTTTTGGGCGATTTAGGTTTTTTTATAACTTCCGTTAACTATTTCGTTAGTAAATTACATGTTTGGTCCTTGAGTTTGTATAGGCATTACATGTTTGGTCCTTATCTGTTTTTTTGCATTTTCAAAAAAAATCGAAATAAAATTTTTTCAAAAAATTTTGAAATATTTTTCCAAATTTTTTAACAAAACTTTTTCAGAATTGAACGGCTACACTCATAGGCGGGAAAAGGGAAGCTACAAGGGGCGGTGTCTCTGCATGAAAAACTGCAGTAATAGAATTTTCAAATATATATATATATATATATATATATATATATATATATATATATATATATATATATATATATATATATATATATATATATATATATATATATATATATATTTTTTCTTCATAATTTGCCCCTTCTAAATACCAATTTATAGTGTAGTTTCTAAAATTTATCAAAATGTGCCCCCTCGACAAATTTTTTTTGGCTCCGGCCCTTGCTACACTTAGCCTAGAATACTTGACTGGAGAATATATTAAACACTTGTTAAACTACTCGAACAACTTGAAGTTGACCTGTTACCACAAACTTCATGGGCAACTATATATGTTCGGCCAGAGAGTCCCAATCAGGATCTTGTAAAGATCATGGCGTTGCAATGTGTGGCAATCGAACTTTGGGAAAATCTTGATATGTTAAACAAATTTAGACTACCCACACTAGTGAGGCAGCGACTTTCAACGACTTTCATTTTTCCTGTCATATCAGCTTTCTCTCCAGCGATTTTTTACCACACTAAGACGACCTTCATTTTTTTTTTCAAACTTGTTAACTTGTAAATACCTATTAATTAACCAATTTTTAAACACCAACTCACAACACACTTTCACTATTTTATACAAAAATGTCTTAAGAAAACACTCCCCAAAATAGGGCTGAGCATGGAAGGTTCAAAACTGAACCGGATCGTCAAAACCGAACCGGACCGACAAAACCGACCGAACCGACAAAAGCGAGACCAACAGCACTTCGGTTCAGTATCGATTTTTCACGATTTTCAGTTTCTGGTCGGTTCGGTTCGACCCAAAACTGACAAAAACACACATAAACACACCTAAACCGGACCAAACCGGCGAGCGATATACCAAACCGAACTGAACCGACCATATTCGGTTCGGTTTAGGTTTTTCACGATTTTCGGTTTTCGGTTTTCGGTTTTTGGTTTTGTATTTTGTCGGTTCGGGTCCAGTTGGGTCGGTTTTAGACCGATCTCGGCCACTACCCCCGGCTATATCCACCGACACCAAGTTTATTTAATCTAAAATATAAATTAACTTTGAAATGGGTTTAATGTGCGGCAACATACACCCATTGATGTCATATGGTAGGGAATCCGGATTATGACGAAGTTGGATGAAGACAGCATTGGATGAAGAGGCATTAGAAGAAGAAGCAAGGGAGAGAGTGTAAAAAATCATATTTTTCGAGTCATTATTTAACCAATTTCTTTTACTTATTAAATTTCGCGAAAATTTACCTTTACGAGTAACTAGTTTAGTTCACTCATGTACCTCGTTAAATGTATATTTACTTGAATCGACCCACTATGTCCAGTTTACATGTTTTAGGAATTATACATTCATTTCATGCCTATTTCATAAGTCACATTGTTATTTTTTCATTGTTACGTAAACTTTACACATTTTGTGTTTTACGTGTTTTCAGTCTACGTTTTTGACTTTTAATTACGTTTTAATACTCCTGCAAGCCCAAGTCTCTCATGAAATATTAAAAGTAGTCATTTTAACACTTCATAACAATTTTATAATATTTTTATAACACTTTTCTAAAATTCACGTTTTTAAGTCACCCGGTATTGCATAATTCACGTTTTTAAGGCCGTACGCTTGATTTAAACTCAACAAACAAACTAATACACCAAATATTAATCAAACACTAATAAAACCTGATATTTATTTTTGTTTTTCAATCTTTGGTCGTTCACCACCTTTCACCTTTCCAATTTACCACTTAAAACCCTCCAAAATCACTAATAACCTTACAAGCCTAGCCATAAAGTGATGATTTGTGTGTGTCTTGGAGACACCAAAACCGGCCACCCTTCACACCCTTCCCCATGTCCACTAAAATCTCATGCAAACTTATCATTATAGCCCATTTAAACTCCAACTCAACCATAAAACCCTAACACCCTCCATCTCATATCACCAACCAAAAATTCAATTTTTCTCCTCCTCCTTGTGCTAGCTGCTGCCGTGCACTTCCCCATCACCAAAACCATCCATAGTTTTGATTATTCCAAGTATTATACAACTCTAGTTCAAGGTTTCATCCACTTGTTATCAATCTTAACACAAATCACTATAAACAACAATCAAACCACTATTGATTCTAAGGTTTTTGTAAGACTTTTACTGAAGATTTTCAAGTATTTGGGTTCTAGAAAACTTGGTTTTTGAAGATGCGGGTTGCCTGGAGATTCGGGTTTTGTTGATTTGGGTTTATTGATTGTTTTGTGTTCTTGTTCTTGATTCAAACTCTCACCACCACTTTGTAAAAACACCACTTCCATTTACTTTCTTGTTTCTATAGTATAATAAGTATATCTATGAATATCATACATTTTCTTGATTGATTCTACCATGGTTAGGGTTAGAAACATAATAGAAACTTGTTGTAATGATTTAATTATGAGTTAATTTTCAACGGCAACAAAGTCGTGTAATTTTTATAAAATTAGTAGTTACCTGGGCAAAACTAAAAATATAAGGTTGTACTTGTAGTACCATGTCTTATCTTCGTTTCGACGGGTGAATCAAGTCTTTACTCCTCCCGAGAATTTATAATAAAATATTTCGTGAAACATGTCAAATCTAGAGCAACAGATTTAAAACGTGTTTATGTCCAAAATTTTGTACCAAACACTACGTTTTTTCTAATAAGAAGTTATTAGACACTTTAACTTAAACTTGGCCGCTTTAACGAGGTAAAACGGAGCCATATAACTCAAGATATCATATTTTTTGCTAGACTAATAGAATATGAAAATGAGCAGCTTGTATAACTAGGGGTATTTTGGTAAATTCACTTATATTATAAAAATTTCTGGTCAGTGGGACCCATATAACAGTAAAATATACTTTATTAACGTAAAAACCAAGGTCTAACGATTTACGGTTTGAAAATGGCAAGCGTTTAGATTTTGAGAAAAAATCTAAAAACTAAATAACACTTCTAGGGCTTTTAATAGTTTCTAAAAATGACAACTTTGGTCCTTCATCTTTTGTAAACCCTAACTAAAATAGTATAATCAGTGTATAAACATTTCAAAATCCATATGCATGTATACATTATTGTTTTCACAACCTAAGACACGACTTCTAGGTTTCTCCTAGAGTTTCGTGTGGTCTTTCATAAACTCATATCTCGTAACTTTTACTATTTGTTTAAGGTGAGTATTCATAGTCCCCTTTTTGCCGCTTTACTTATTTGGGGTGAAATACATGAACCTATACTAAAACAAAAACCAGATTCTTCATCATGAACTCATGACTCATATTTATTTAAACTAATTGAAATTGATTTTGAACCTTAAGATACATTTTGAACTTATGATGGCCGTGCGCATTCCAGTTTCAAGTCTCCCTTTTTCGGAGTAGTTCCAAGTCTCCCTTGTTCGGATCAGTCTTGATTTATTAGTATATAATAGTTGTTATGATGTATTGTTCGTACATTTGCATTGTTAGTTCTCGATTGGTTTTCCGTTCGCACTTCAATTTATACGTACCGTTCGTACGGCTCCATTGTGCGGAGCAGTAGATAGTATGAATAGCGCTATTTGAGGTCGGCCAACCTTTCGTTCCCTTGTCGACAAAATGCATATTATTTATTTTTGAGGCTTATGTCGCATACTTTATTATACACGAGGAGCTATTATTGTGAATTGTTTATAACCACGTGTATATTGACTATTAGGCGTACTACTTTATTATGAAAATATATGTGAACTTATATTTTACAAGTCTTGTATGGGCGGGACTTGTAACAATATGGGTTGACAAAATATTTGCCGGGCGGACTTTCTCAAAAATGGTTTTTTGTACTATATAATACCTATGTGCTCACCAACTACTTTCATAGTTGACCCATTTTTTCATGCATTTCAGGTGACCGCCAGTAAGCATTTCATGAAGGCATTGCATAATGAAGTCTTCACATGTCATCACCATTGTCATTAAGATGTCAAGACAACATCTTTCTAAAACTTGAATTTATGTTTAAATAGCCGATGTCGGGAAAAACAATGTTGTAATGTTGTAATATTTGATTTAATGAATGATGACATGTATTATCTTGTGCTTGTGCCTTTACTCGTTACATCCCGTGTTTTAGCTTTAACGAGGTGTGACAGAGAGAATTAGGGAAGAACAACCTCATGATGAGTTATTAAAGTTAGAATTTGGGGTGTATTCTAATTCGGAATCAGATTAAAAGTTGAATAATTCCTCTAGATGACGAACTTATGCGTTTTAATATCCGTATCGTAGTTTGTATTTTTATTTCAATGTCGTATTCTACTTTGCTGATGTAATGAATAAAAGTTTGTATTCTACTTTAGTTCTTCGTACTAAAAAATAAATTTCCATTCATTTAAATAAAAATAGACATTAAAATACAAAATTTAAAAAACAATACAAAAACATAATACTCTAATTTATTTTTTACATGCATCCAAACAAATTTGTAGAAAACTAGAAGTGGGGGTTGAATAGTTTTATCGATTAAAACTGTATTTTAAAACTTTTAGATAGACTTATGTGAATCTATTTTGGTGTGTTAGATATTGATAGTTAGATGTGATTAAACTATACTACGAGATAGAGAAAAAAAATAAAAGTCTTCTATGATAAACGTTGTGATCTCGCCTTTAAGAGGAGCCTAGAGACTCACTAATAGAGAACCTACATAGATGATCATTGGATATGAGGTTAGAGAAGTATAAATATAGAGAGAAGATATATCTAAAAGTGGTGAGAAGAAATGAGGAAATGGCCAACTATTTATAGGAAAAGTATCCTCTGATCCCTCGGATCCTTTCCCAAAGGGATCCGGCTATTTGGTAATACCAATCCGGATTTTGGGTTACAATTCTAGATTTTGGGTTATGGGTTATGATCCATGGGTTATGTGATGTTTAGCATTATGTAATAGACATCTTGGGTCATGAGTTATGGACTTTGGGTCATGGGTTATGAAATTTGGGTCATGGGTTATGAACTTTGAGTTATGGGTCATGGATTTTACCAATTTTGATGTCATACATGATGTCATACATATGGCCCATGGGTTTTGGGTCAAGGTCCGTGGGTCACACGTTTGGGGCATGGGTTTTGGGTTATGTATAGTCCAATTTATTTATATTATATGTTACATTTAACTAGTGTGTATTTTTATAAAAATTGTAAGTAACCAAAGTTATCTATAAGTGTTTTATAAAAATGGTTTTGGTTTCATTTAAAGTATTTAACTAAACATATTTGATGATTTATTTGTGGGAAAATTGGTCAAATAGACCGCGCGCCCTGATGCATATCACTTTATGGACCACGCCCTTTTAAAATTCGAAAATAGACATGTTGCCCACCGCTTTTCTTGGACCCAACCAGGGGCTGCCATGTGTCCGAACAACTTATGACACATTATTTTGAAGGTATATATCATGTATTGTAACGTATTGTTTTTTGGGCAACTTGTATTGTTTTTTGGGCATCTTTATGTTTTTTGGGCAACTTGTATTTATACGCGAGGATAGTTTTGTCATTTCATATTTAAAAAACAAAAAACAAGCCCACAAAACAGTTCGGTACATATCCTTTAATGTCTTGTGTTAAATCACTTTCTTCTTTCTTCAATGCAATTTGTTTAACAAAATCTTTCTTTCTTCTTATGGTCTATTGACTTCATATCTTTATCCCAATCTTTCTGATTTTGTTTAGAAAATATATGCGACAATATCCCATTGGATGTTCAACTAGATATCATCCGTAGGCTACCTCCTAAGTCTATACTCCGGCAACGTAGTGTTTGCAAGTTATGGAAGGCTAGTATAGATGGTGGAAGCTTCATCTTTAATTACGGTGTTCGTCGTAATGATCAGTGTTTATTTACGCTAACATTCGATATGGGTGACCAAGGTTTTGTGTTAGCTTTAGATGAACAGCTAATCGTTGCGCCACTTAATACAGATTTAATGCTTTCATCTATGATTACAGTTGGCAGTTCTAATGGTCTTTGGTGTTTTGTCTATGGTTCTAATCTAATGACTGTTATTTGGAACCCGACAATCAAAAATCACTTTCAGTATTTGTCCCGGTTTACACGCATCAAATCGAACGTCAAAAGATTTGTTTTGGTTTTTGACCGTCGTCCGGACACTCTTGAACCGACGATCGTGAAGGTCTCCTATCCTGTTTTCGAAAGTGGTTTCTGGTATGTGTCTGTCTTTTCTTTGAACTCTTTACGGTGGACACGCCTTGAAAATTTCCACCCCCTCATGAAACAATCAAACTGAAACGTAAAACTCAGGCACTTGTGGGTCGTTTATCTATTGACTGCGAGGACGTGAAAAAGAAAAGTTAACTAATGTGGACGGTGTTATTTATAAGATTTATATGTTGATTTCTTTTGATTTGGTAACCAACCAATTTAAAGTTATAGACCTACCACAGATTTAAAAAAATGAACTCCCAGTTCCATTCAATGTTTTCGATCTTGGAACCTCTCTAGTGATTTCTGGGACTATCATTGGTGAAGATATTCCATTGTTTTGCGGATGGTTGTTGGACGTCAATGGTTCTTCCATAACATCATTTAGAAGCCTATTCGCCATCCCTACCCTATATTCGGTTCGTTTGCTTGGGTTTACAAAGGATCAAGCTCCAATAGTGGAAGCGTACAACGCCAATCATTTGGGTCAGTCAGTATTTGTGTACAACAAAGAAGTTGAATTATTTGTCTGCATGGGAATGTTAGGAGATGCGGGATCTTTCTACATCGCCCCATACAAAGAATCACTTCTTTTGTTAAATCAGCCCGACCATGCTTGTTTTAGTATGTTTTATTTTTAACTTACCATTCTATTAATGATTTATTTTTACCTTACACCATTATATTCATGTTCAACAGGTTTGTTCGGCAGAAGTTAGGGATCATGCTTAATGGGAATGAAGCTTTGTGGTTTTAGTACGATGTCGTATGTGAAGGAAGCATGAAGTGGTTAGCTTTTTCTGCGTACTTGCTGAATTTTATAAATCAAGTGGTTATATATTATGTAACCATTAAACTCATAATTATGTAGTAATCGTAATATGTAGTAGGTTGCTGTATGAAACATTGTATGTCAACGTATTTACTATTTCATATGTTTTTTAATCCCATTATACATCTTTGTTTAATTGGGGAACTAGCATTGTTTCCAATAAACAATGTGGCAACTAACTTGTTCTCACGTAGGGCAACTTCTTTTCCTTATTGACTAATTTTATAAACCAAGGAGTCCTTCTAGTATCAGCAGCACCTACACACGAGGCAGCACAAACCACGGCCATACACAAAAGTATTAACGACGGTGGCATCATTTCGTTGATGTGTTCTATCACAAGCAGTGGTTAAAATAGCTAGCAGTAGTAACCTGTATACTGGCAGTTGTAAGTATACAACCAATTCAGTTTTACTAGCGGTAGTAAAAATAACTATAGCGGTAGTAAAAATAACTATAGCGGTAGTAAAAATGACTAGCAGTTGTAAGTCTACAACCACTTCAGTTTTACTAGCGGTAGTAAAATTAACTATAGCGGTAGTAAAAATAACTAGCAGTTGTAAGTATACAACCAATTCATTTTCAATGTTTGGCGTTGCTTTCATGATTCAATGTTTTCAATTGGGCCCATCAAATATTTAACGGCACATGACCTAGATAAGTAAACGGATGGTTGTAAAATGACCCATTTTCCAAGTTCAGGGTACCGTCCGGCGCCCTTAAAAGTTCAGGGTAGCAGGAATTTCAGTTAGCCAAGTTGGAGAGGCGATAAAATGGGTTTTGGCCATATTTTACGGACCAAATTTGAAAAGCTTGTATCTTGGCCGCACTAATCAATGAACCAACCCAACAACCACATATAATGATCATAAGACACCCTCGTTCTAACCATCAATTGCAAATCAACAACCCTCATCCAAAGCCTCCTGTCGACAATTAAAAAAACCAAAAAAATTTCCTTGAAAACCATGTCGTTTCGAGCTAATGTTATCATCATTATGAGAGATTATATTAGCAACATGCCGATCTGATGATCGGTAACATTTTGAATCGGTTGACAATAAGAGAAGCGGTGAGCACCTCTATTTTATCTACAAATTAGAGGTTTAAGTGGACCTTGCTCACCGAAGTCATAATTGATGATGATTTCTTTTATTATTTAACATATAAGTTTGATGGGAGCCATGTTACTAGACTTTTAAATCAGCTTACGGGTCCCATAAAAAAGCTTGTCTTCTATGTAGATCCCAAACCGTTGTCTGGAATGGAAGACTTGAATTATGAAGAGATTCGTGATTAACTTATGTTTTTGGCACTGCAAGGAATTGAGGAGCTACAGTTAGAAAACTGGTATGGACAACCAGTTACATTGCCAACCGAACTTTACAGGCGTATTGAATTGAAACATCTTGAAATTCATTGTTGTGATTTTCCTAGTTTGGTGTTTTCACTAGTTTTCCAAATTTATTGAGCTTAGAATTGTGTTTAGTCAAATTTCTTACAGGTACAGTTTGGGATTTAATTGCGGTTGTCCCTACTTGAGTCTCTTAGGTTGGATGTTGAGAGTACAAACGGGATGAAACTATGGAATCTTGCAAGTCTTGGGAATTTGAAGAAGTTACATTTGTCATTCGGTATTTCGAATGCTGTCACGACAATCATAGCATCCAATATCTTTCACTTGACAAGACTTCCATCTCTTGAGACCCTTACATTGGATTTTGACTATTGCACGGTAAGACCGTTTTGAGATTTACACTTCTAATTTTACAATGTTAAATATATGTGTAACTGTAACGACATTTAATCTTTGAATCTAACCCAAAACTCGACCTGTTGTAGTTGATGCGTGATGGTAATTCCAGGATGAATGTCCCTTTGCTGTTTGTATCCCTCGTTAATCTGAATCTAAAAGGAGTTGATTTTGGCGAGACTGTTATCGTGTCACTCATCGTCCAAATGATTCGCGGATCTCCAAACTTGAAAAAGCTGGAAACGAGAGTAAGTGTAATACTTTATTACTGTATTTCATACGTATCAAATAAACATCCGTAAACTGCCATGTTTTTCTATCTCAATACTATTTGATTTTCCAGGTTGCACACACGCTTAGTGTTTTACCCTTGGAACAACCTTCATTTGATTTAGACACAACCACATTCATCATGGGCAGATTCAGACAATGATTTTTTTATCCTTTCCTAGATCACAGAATGAATTACACATAATCAAGTTTATACTTGCTTGTTCTACGTCGTTAAAGAAAATGTATATCAGGGCCAGCGATTTGATGGACGATGGTTATGATAATATCAAGACGAATTGGGAGTTCGCTAGGAAGCTGTTGAAACTCCCCCGATCTTCCGTCACAGCCTTTGTAAAATTGTTCTAGTGGTTGTAGTTTTATGTATGGTTTGAATACCCTGCGTCAATTAAATTTGTGTACACAAAGTTTGGTGTGTCTGTTTATCAAGGGTTAATATGTTGTAGTTTGTCGTCTGTATGAAACGTTGTATGTCAACGTATTTAGTATTTCCTCTGTTGCCATTATCCATTTTTATTAAATTATTTCATCTCGCCAACTAGCAGTTGTTTCCAAATATCAATTTGGCAACTAACTGTTGAACGTAGGGCAACTTCTATCACTAGCAGCTGTTATAATAACTAGCAGTTGTGCGTATAATACTAGCAGTTGTAAGTATACAACCTATTCAGTTTACTAGCAGTAGTATTTGTTAACTAGCAGTTGTAATTTGGCAACCAAGCATAAAAGCATTCTACCATTTTTGACGTTTAGAAAAGTCGCATAAACCTCAAAATAATCAACTCACTCTACACATCTAATAACATGAAGCGTTATGTGCTTACGTCAAACTGATGATAAACTCACTCTACATATATAATCAACCAATTAGGAGCAACCAATTGTGTTGCTCTTTATAACAATTTTGTGGTATTTTTTAAAATCCGTGAGCTAACAAAAATAATGTAACATTTTTTAATCTAACTAGTTACAATACATCGACATTTCCGTTTCATCAGTGTTCACTTGAATAGTATGTTTGAAAACAAATATTAATGTTAACAAATTAAATTCACACCAATAAGTTATGGTCTATAAAAGACCTACAAATATTATTATTAATAGACGAATACACTGAATAGTATTAGCGAGTAGAACCTTGGAGTGTATCGACTCTAGCCTGGACCTCCTTTTATAGTCTAAGGAGTCCTTTATAGTCTAAGGAGTCCTTTAGTTGATACGACAAAATTAACGGATCAACAAGTCAAAAAGTCAACGGGTCGGGTTACGTAGTATCTTGTCGAACTATACAATAAGGTTGCACAATGTCGTGTGTAATGTTTTTTGACGATTAAAATAGAAAACTTTTTCTTTCTATTCACTGACAATATGTATGTATATCTAAAAAGGAGAAAAATACTTTAGTTATGATAAATCAAATATTCACTATTGGTACTATTGTATAATTATTGAGAATGTATAGTAGCAAGATGTCTACAAAGAAATGAGTTTGACAAAGAGAAAAAGAAATTTATTTTAACCCATCTCAATATTGCTATATCCAGAAACAAATTGCTCTCTTTTGCTATATTCAAAATAAAAAATTATTAAAATCAGAAAAAAAACAACTAATGTGAAAGAGTTTTTGCACTACATTTAATAAAAGACTTTGACTGAACTTTCATCTACTTCATCTTCTTCGTGCAACAACATATCTCCGATTCCGGCAATAATTTTTTTCTTCCATTTCTCTACTTTTTTTCTTTCTATCATTAGATCCAAGCTTTCCAAGGTAGTTCCTTGTGATTTTATAAGGTGGTTCCTAAAAAATTTACTATATCGCATGTAAAAGGATTTTTCTTCTAAGGTGGTTCCCGGGCACCACCTAAACACAACATAGGTCCGCCTCTGATACTTAGCATACTTATCTAATACAAAACATCCTACCCAAGAAATTCAAGAATGTTACATATTAAACCGACACAATCCTACTAGCAGTGAAAAACTACATTAGCAGTGGTACGCGACTTAATTGTGAGTGTGGATTTCTTCTTGTTTGCTATCATTTTCTTGAAGGATTTCCGTCGTTTGGTTCTCTCTGGGCGGGCCGTATTTTCATATGGGATTCCCTGCAAAAGTTCGATAGGCTTCTCAACGGGTTTCCCGTGTAAATCCCGCCCTATCTTGGCGGTACTGGAAGAGCTTTTAGTGGGGTTGATTTTCCAATCCAGCAGCTTTTATTTTAGAGCAATGGTAGAACCACAAATAATTCAGAAAAATACATCCACACATTTGCTGACGTGATAGGTTTGAATTGGATGCTTGAGGAGGAGCGAGCGTCATAAAATACACCAATCATCTCCTACGATAGCATGGGATTTATTTACTGAATTATTTATGTGGTTTGCTCTAAAATTTATCCCAGTGCCCTTGGCTCGTCATTTTTACTCTTTAACCCGGTCTATCCAACCCGATATGCCAGGATTAGTAGACGTACACTTGCTCCTCGGGGCGGGCTGCAATCAACGAGGACGATGAGACCAGAAATTTTAGCTGTGTTGTTTGCCTCTCTTTGCACATTCTACCACTCCTTCGACCCAATACCCATGATATACATCCTTATTTCGCTCGGGAAGAGCGAGCTTAAGAAAAGAACTGCACGAACTTTGAACATCCCAAATGGCTAATGAGAGTCTAATCGGTTTAAACTCAACCTTTAATACGCCATATGGTTGACTTCCACAAACCTCAAAGGACACGGGTTTTGGTTGAAGGAATGTTGTGAATGGTAGAATAGGTCAATTTTGTCATCTTAGAAACGACAAGTTGTTTTTAGTAGTCATTTAAGAACATGTTTCAGTTATCGCGACAAGCTAACGACTTTGCTGCTTATGTTTTTGTTTTGGGGGGTAAAGGTTTAGGCTATGTATGGGCTTTTTGAAACCGACGGTGCGTGGGCAACGGGTTAACATCTTCAACTTCTCTTTGTTGTTTTTTGTTGGTGGAGGAATGGTTGTTTTTTTTATTATGTGCTTTCCCTTTATTTACCTCGCGTATTTGCGAGGATTTTTAGGTTCTTGCGGTATAATTAATTTCCAATTAACTGTTTTGTGGGTAGGCACGTGCCTAGGCTCCTTGGGCATCTATTTTTCTATGGATTTGTCATAAAATTTCTAGGGAAGGAACGTGAATATTTACTTGCAGATTGATTTTCTCTCCTTTTTGGTATTTGGATAAGACTTGTCGTAATTACAAAGCCGTTTGAAAATGTTGCTTCAGCACGTTTGACAAACTGAAGTAAATCATTCATATCCGCGCTTTAAATTTTAAATTTCACTTTTAAAATTTGAACTTCAACTAGTCATTTGGAAAACAAAAACAAACTTGATATTTGCGTCGACACTAGCGGTGGTTTGAGCGACCCTAGCGATGGTTTGTTAAACTGTAGCGATGGTTAGCGTATTAACATATGCATATAATTGAGAATTTGTTCAAACCATGTAGCCTCCTTTGGTTTTTTCAAAAGCATAACCATGTTGTGGTTTTTTATCCCCCAATTTAATCAAAATTAATTTGTACTTTCAAAACAATGCTTTTTAACTCTTGTAGCAGTTGTTAGTATTTTTAGGCGTATTTATCCCCAATTGTGCTATTCTAATGAGCAAACGCAACCGTTAACGTCATCTAGTATCTACACCGCGAAAATTCGACAATCAAGTTAAAGTTATTAGGCAATTTCGTTGGAACCTCAGGCCACCTTCCAATTTGCAATCTGGGCAACTAAATGCCATCATTGGGCAATACTTGTTGTACGATCGGGCAACCATAATTCTTAACCATATGATCATAAAGGATACACTTAATGTTGGGATATGAAAGTGCTGAAGATTGACAAAGCACTGAAGATTGATAAAGTACTGGAAAAAGTCAAAGAGTCAAAGTACTGCTAAAGATAAAGTCAAAGTATTGCACATGAAAGTCAAAAGTACCGCAAGAACAAAGAACTATTATATTTGTTTATAGAAAGTATTGTAACTCTAGAATATTCTGTATTAGATTACTTGTCGTACAACGATACAATTTGTAAACCGACTAGGGTTATCCTTGAGCCTATAAAAGGACCCCTAGATTGGCATTAGACGTACAAGTTTATAAGTAATTATTTAGAGTTTTAGTAAAGTACGATATTCTTAGAATTGTTGAAGTATCTGCATAATAAGCAGATTTAGAGTTAATAATAAAAGTTATTCTTCTTAGCTTTGTTAAGTAAATTCCGCATACTTAATAGAGTTTGTTCAGTGTTTCTTTGTTAATAACTTAGGATTTATCCGAGGTTGTTAAACCTTAAACAAGCTATTTAAGTTAGTTTGGTTAGAGTACATCGATCCAACAAGTGGTATCAGAGCTTGTGTGGAAACTCTGACTAGGAAGAAACCTTACTACAACAAAATCTAAAGATGTCGACTGATTCTGTTCCACAACCTTCCATCACCTCAATGAGGATTCCTGTCATCAAGAAAGGCGAATATGATCTATGATGTATGAAGATGAGGCAGTACATTGCCATTACAGACCAAGCTCTATGGAATGTAATTGTTAATGGTAATGAAGAAGTTCCAGAACCTATTGATGTTCTTGGACAACCCAAAGCACCTAAGGCAGTCTTACCAGCAGCAACCTTAAGGAATCAAGAAAAGGCACTCAACATTCTCTTATCGCCATTCCGATGGTCATCTTCTCAAATTTCATGATGCTAAAGATGCTAAAAGCGACTTGGGCTACTCTCAAGACAAGATTTGGAGGGAATGAAGCTTCTAAGAAGATGCACAGAAATCTGTTGAAGCAACAATTTGAAACTTTTACAGTTGGTGAAAGAGAGAGTATTGATGCTGCATATGAGAGGTTTCAAAATCTCCTCAACATGTTGGAGTTATACAAGGCGAAGTATCAGTTGAGGATGCTAATTTGAAGTTTCTAAGGAGTTTGCCATCTACATGGCATGTGATTGCTACAATGATCAGAGGACAAAGGTTTTTGGATGTCATGGACTTTGATGATCTCTACCATCAACTAAAGGTGTATGAGCATGAGATGAATGGTCAAACCAGTTCTAAATCACACACAAGTATTGCTTTTCTTTGTCATCGAAAAGAAGGGCAATACTTCAACCAAAAGTCTTGCTTCTCCTCAAAGTCTGTTTCTCAAAGTCTGCTTTGTCTACACCCCCACCTATCTTTGAGCAAGCCCCATCAACTACTACTTTGCACTCAGATGAAGTTGTGTGCTCCTTCTTTGCACAACAAGCTATTTTACATGTCACTTATGAAGAAGATCTAGCACAAATTGAAGAAGATGCACTTGAAGAAATTGATATCAGGTGGCAAGTTGCTATGATCAATGCTAGGATTAAGAAGTATATGAAGAAGACAGGAAAAAGCATTGATTTCAAACCAAAACAGGGAATAACTTTTGACAAATCCAAAATTGAATGCTTCAATTGTCAAAAGACTGGACACTTTGTTAGGGAGTTCGCGGGTTTGCTAAGTATCAAGCAAACAGGACATCACGAGAAACCAAAGTTAAAGCTCAAAGAAATTCCAATTACTGAAACAAAGGCTTTGGTTGCTCAAGAGAAGTTATCGAAGTTACTTTGGAGTGAAGAATTTGATGATGAACCAGTAACTTACTGTATGGTAGCAGTGGAAGAAGTAGCTGTAGGTCGATGGAAGAATTGGAGGAGCCTGCTTTGATGAGGAACCTGAACATGCTAATTTGGAATCCAGAGATTGTCTAGGAGAATTTGATTGGAGCTTGGAAAGTGAAGATGATCCTGTTCAACTGGCAATGGTGGCTACTTCATCAAGTTCACCCCTATCTCTGAGGTATGCTCAAATTGTCATGATTTTTATCACAAATTACTTGGCAATTATGTGATTGAAAGAGATAATTGTGTTAGGGCTAGGTGCGAGTGTAGCTGGTTACCAAATATCCTTAGAATCTATGGAAGCT
The DNA here is from genome assembly GCA_910596185.1 of Chrysanthemum makinoi. Taxonomy (NCBI): domain Eukaryota; kingdom Viridiplantae; phylum Streptophyta; class Magnoliopsida; order Asterales; family Asteraceae; genus Chrysanthemum; species Chrysanthemum makinoi. The sequence goes on from OU343220.1 coordinate 218,572,261, forward strand.
AAAATCTTAACACATGAAAATAATGAAGTAGCTTGGGCTGAAAAATATGCACAACAGGATTATCAGTTAAAACTAAGTGAATGGAAACTAAACTGTAAAATTTCAGAAATAGAGAAACTGACTAAGGAAAGAGATGATTTGTTAGCTAAGTTTGCTGCTTGGGGTGAGTCTGGTCTGTCACATGTTACTTATGTTCAAAAACAGAGAAGAGCTTATATTAAAACAGGCTTAGGATTTGGAATGGACTTTGATAACATAGAAGAGAATCAAGCTGATGATGACCTAGAGGATATAACCACTAGTGATGATGAACTCATTAATTATGTAGACACATCTAGTAATGAGGATTCAATTATTGAACCACCTTCTGAGTATAAGAAAGATAATGGTTATCATGCAGTTCCCCATCCCACTGGAAGTCATCAACCTCTTAGGCCTGATGTTTCTCGTTTTGGAGTAGACAGTCTAGAGTTTAGGAAAAAGCTACTTGATCAATCTAGGACTGAAACCCCCAAAGAGACTACTGAAAACAATGTTCAAAGTCAAGCAGTACCTTCAACTCAAAGTACTACTCCACAAGCAGTACCTTCAGAAAAACCTTTTCAAAATGGTACTGCTAAACCTTTTTGGGATAACTTTGGTCAAAACAAGTTTAATCATTCACCTAGAAGGCACAATAGTTTTGGTCATAGACATAGAAGAAATCACTTTGGAAGTATGGGTCAAAAACTGTATTTTGTGTGTTTTAGTCCTACTCATTTAATCAAGGATTGTGAACATCACTCAAAATACCTTAGCAAATTTCCAAAGAAGCAGGTCCGACCAGAAACCTAGAGAGCACAAACCAGTTTGGAATAATTCAAATAGGGTTAATCACAGAAATTTCTCACCGGATCATAGATACCCACACCAGCGAAAACCTTTTTCAAAACCTTCAGATATCTCACAAGGACTTTCCAAAGTCTTTGTTAATTCTAGACAGTACTTTCTCAAAGTACTTGCTCAGTAAAACAAGGTACTGATCACACTCTTTGGAATAGGAACCTTAGGAGATCTCATCACTATCAACCTAGAAGGTATTATAATTCACATAGGGGATCTAGATCACAGGAACCACGTGTTAAACTAGAATGGGTTAAGAGGAAAGTATCTGAGGGACAAACAACACTTTCAACAAAAAGTGAATCAGATGTTTTTGTGATACAAGCAAAAGAGAATGAACTTGTAAAAGAGAGTTGTGTTGAAAAACCAGAAAGTTTTGAAAATCCACATGCTAAAAATCAAAAGATAATTCTGGATCATGTTTTGAAAAACAGTGGAAATTACATACTCAAAGAATTTGAGTTTGTAACTCCACAAGGGGAACACAAGTCAGTAATGGCTTGGGTTCCTAAAGATCACTAACTCTTTTCTTTTTGTGCAGGGCAACCCAGAAGAGGAGCTTAAAGATCATCTTATTGTAGATAGTGGTTGCTCTGGAAGTATGACAGGAGACAAAGAGATCCTGTCTGATTTTAGAAATATTAGTGGAGGAAGAGTTGCATTTGGGAATGATCCCAATGGAGGAAGGATTACTGGAAAAGGAACTATCAAAGCAGGGCGTATTGATTTTGAGAATGTTAGATATGTGAAGGAGCTTAAGTTCAACTTATTGTCAGTCTCTCAAATCTGTGATAAAAAGCATCCTGTGTTATTCACTAACACAGAATGTCTCATCCTTTCCCCTGACTTTAAGCCTGTTGATGATAACTTGATAGTTCTTAGAGTACCAAGGACAAATGATGTGTATAGCTTAGACATGAAGAGTCTACATTCTTTTGGGAGAGCCACATGTTTGGTGGCTAAAGCAACAACTGAAGAGGCACATGAATGGCATAGAAGATTGGGCCATGTTAATTTCAAGAATATCAACAAACTGGTCAAAGGCAATTTAGTTAGAGGTTTACCTTCAAAGACTTACAAGAATGATCATTCATGCTTGGCATGCAAGAAGGGTAAACAACACAAAGCTTCATGCAAGAAGCTTGAGGAGAGGACTATTAGAGAACCTTTGGAGCAGTTACATATGGATTTGTTTGGACTGTCTCGTGTGGCAAGTTTAAACAAGAAAAAGTACTGCTTAGTTGTTACAGATGATTGCAGTAGATTCAGTTGGGTATTCTTTTTGGGATTTAGGGATGATACTTTTGATGCTATTCAGACTCTCATCATAGCACTTGAAAATCAATTGAGACTCAAGGTTAGAGGTATTAGATGTGACAATGGGACTGAATTCAAGAACAAGCTTATGGATGAATTTTGTGCAAATAAAGGCATCAAGAGGGAGTTCAGCATTGCAAGAACACCACAGCAGAATGGTGTTGCAGAGAGGAAGAATAGGACTTTGATTGAAGCAGCAAGAACAATGCTAGCAGATTCTCTTCTACCTATTCAATTCTGGGCTGAAGCTGTAAGTACTGCTTGCTATGTACTTAACAGAGTCTCAGTCACCAAACCACAGATTAAGACACCTTATGAGTTGCTGATGGGAAACAAACCCAACATTCGATTTATGAAGCCTTTTGGTTGCCCTCTCACTATTTTACACACAATTGATAATCTGGGAAAGTTTGATGGCAAGTCAGAAGAAGGTTATTTATTGGGTTATTGTACCAACAGTAAGGGCTTTAAAGTGTACAACAGAGTCACTAAGAAGGTTCAAGATTGTCTTCATGTTGAGTTTTTAGAAGATCAAGTTAATGAGAAAGGTAAAGGTCCTGATTGGATGTTTGATCTTGAAGTTTTAACTCCTTCCATGAACTATGTACATGTTAGAGAAGAAAATCAACCTGTGCACAATGGAGAAGATTTACAATATGTTGTTCATGGAGTAAATATTAGACATGATGCTGTCCCTGATGAAGATCCTGTTAGTCCAAAGCAAAGTCTTGATGTTCCAAAGCAAAGTACTGATGCTCCTAAGCAAAGTACTGTTGCACCACAATCCTCATTGTCTGCTGAGGATCAATCTATTCAAGAGGAACTTAATCATATGCTTCTTCAAGACGTTTTAGCACATGCTTACACTGATGAACAAAGAAGAGCTTATGAAGAGGCAAAGAAGAAGAACAAGACTGCAGAGTACTCTTACAGTACTTTGGACAGTACTTTTGAATAAAGTACTGCTGCACCAGTTGATAACACTTTAGATGATTTGGATGATCCTACCATGCCTGGATTAGAAGAAACTGATGATGAGTTTGAAGATGAAGGTATTTTCTCAGATTCCAATGAAGATGCTGATGTTACTAATTTGGAGGATACTTATGGATTCCCACAGTCTCCAAGCTTAAGAATTCATAAGAATCATCCTTCTGATCAAATAATTGGTCCTTCTACTTCTGGAGTAATGACAAGACACAGAGCTAAGACTTTTTCAACACCTCACAATGCTTTACTTAGCTTTGTGTATAAACAAAACAGACTGAATCATAAGGACCATCAAACTTGCCTATTTACTTGTTTTATCTCTCAAGAGGAACCCAAGAATATTGCTCAAGCTTTGACTAAAGAAAGCTTGGTTGAAGCTATGCAGGAAGAACTTCTTCAATTTAAACTTCAAGAAGTTTGGGTTTTATGTGATCTTCGAGATGGGAAGAGAGTTATTGGAACCAGATGGGTTTTGAGTTAAAGAGATGAAAGAGGTAATGTTATCAAGAATAAGGCAAGGTTAGTAGCACAAGGCTACAGACAGGAAGAAGGAGTAGACTATGATGAAGTGTTTGCTCCTGTTGCAAGAATTGAAGCTATTAGAATATTTCTTGCTTTTGCTTCTTACATGGGATTTCAGGTTTACCAGATGGATGCTAAAAGTGCCTTTTTATATGGCAAGATAACAGAGGAAGTTTATGTCAAACAACCTCCTGGTTTTGAAGATCCTAAACATCCAAACAAAGTCTACAAGGTGGTTAAGGCTCTTTATGGCCTTCATCAGGCACCTAGAGCTTGGTATGAGAGACTCTCTACATTCTTATTGCTACATGGCTATAGAAGGGGAGCTATTGACAAGACTTTGTTTATCAAGAGAGACAAGAAGGATATCATGTTAGTTCAAGTCTATGTTGATGATATCATCTTTGGGGCTACCAAACAGTCCATGGTTAAGGAGTTTGAGCAGCTGATGTAGAAGGAATTTCAAATGAGTTCAATGGGAGAGTTAACATTCTTTTTGGGACTTCAAGTTAAACAGTCAAAGGAAGGAATTTTCATAAGTCAAGACAAGTATGTTACAGACATACTTAAGAAGTTCAATTTTGATGATATGAAGACTGTTACTACACCTATTAAATCTAACAATTCATTGGGCAAAGATGAAGATGGACAGCCTATTGAAGTCAAGTTATACAGATCAATGATTGGCTCTCTTATGTATCTTACTGCATCAAGGCCTGATATCATGTTTGCAGTTTGTTTATGTGCAAGATATCAAGTCTCACCAAGGATCTCTCACATGAATGCAGTGAAGAGAATTTTCTGTTATTTGAAACAACAACCTAAGTTGGGGTTGTGGTATCCAAAAGAGTCACCTTTTCACTTAGAAGCTTTTTCAGATAGTGATTATGCAGGTGATAACTATGATAGAAGATCAAAACGGTGGATGCCAATATCTTGGAAGAAGATTAGTCTTCTGGCAATGTAAGAAACAAACAATTGCAGCAACATCCTCTACTGAAGCTGAATATGTAGGCTGCGCAAGTGTTGTGGACAAGTTTTGTAGATGCAAAATCAACTCTTGGACTATGGGTTCAATTTCAAGAATACTTCTATAAATATTGATAATGAGAGTACCATTTGTATTGTGAAGAATCCAGTTTATCATTCCAAGACCAAGCACATACAGATTCGGCATCACTTTATCAGAGATTGCTATGAGCATAGGCTCATTAATGTGGTTAAGGTTCACACAGATGATAATGTAGCTGACTTACTCACCAAAGGCTTTGATGTTTCAAGATTTAATCACTTGGTGGTGAGCATTGGCATGATTAACTACTGAGCTACATTTAAGGGGAGGACTATTTAGTATTAGTATAGTCCTGTATATTGCTTGATAAAGAAATTGAAGCTCAAGTTTAGACGACTAAAGAATTTCGTTTGGCCTTTGGTTCAACATCATCGTATCTGGGTCAAATCAAAGAAGAAAGAGCAAAGGCAGTCTAAGAAAAGCAAACGTCAAAAGGTTCACCTACAATCTTCTGTCCAATTGGGGAGGAATTTAGAAGAAGAGAATTCGAAAGAAGATGTTAAGGAGAAAGAACCTGAAGGTACTGAAGAACATGAAAAGACTGAAGAAACGAGGTCATTCAAAGATCTTGAGGAACAAGTTCAAGTTCAAGCTCAAAGTACTGCGATGATCAAGTCTTGAAGATCAAAATACTTGCTTTTCAACAACAAGGATCTACAGCAAGCATTATTAACTCCAAGGTTGTTGGACTTTGAAGAGGAGGAAATTTGGCTGGTCCTTCAACAACGTACATGAAGAAGTTGTTGGTCCTCAATGTTATACAAGAAGAGGAAGCTACACTCAAACCCATCCATTCTGCAAGTGATGATGAGTTCATTCTTTGTGATTTTGCAAGATATATCTCAACCAAGGGGTGGTGTTACTATTTCTGAGTTGCAGGAGGAACAACCAAGAACTTCTCAACCTACAATTGATCCTAAAGATAAAGGAAAGGGTGTTCTGGTAGAAACTAAGAAGAAAAAGCTAACTTTGGCAGAGCTTAGAGCAATTGAAATTGCTAGGAATGAAGCTGCAGCTAGAAAAGTACAAGAAGAACTTAATCTTGAAGTAGTGGTGAAGTTACTAATGAAGAGGCAATTAATGAAGAAGCGACTAGGAAAATACAAGAAGAATTGGATCTGAAGCTGCTGAACCATTACATCACCTACTCAGATTTATGCCAAGAAGACTTAATAAAGCTAAAGACGGAAATGCTATGATGGCTTATCTTAAAAGTCAAGGGTATAAAGGATTGCAATGGTTTAATTATTTTGAGATGAAAAGATTATATGATGCTGCTAGGGAAGCTTATAAGCAACATGTTGAAAGCATCAAAGATTTTAAAAATGAAGCTACTTAGACTGAAGCAAAAAGGAAGAAGAGTTTAAAAAGAAAAAGGAAAACTGAAGTTAAAGATGTTCAGTTCTCAAAGAAAGAAAAAGTTGAATTAAGATCTGAGACTAGAGATGAACTAAGAAATTATCTCAGAATAGTAGATTTTGAATATTCCAAAGAAGATCTTGCGACATGAAGATGAACAGATCTCAGATTAGTGCTTTTGAAGTTGTGAAATCCAAAGATGGAAATTATATGATGTTTCATAAAGAAGATGAAAGTTTCAGAGTATTTAATAGGCTATGGGATGTATTGCACATTATAGATAGAGTGGATCTATTCTATTTATATCATGTGGTGAAAGCTTACTTTGAACATAATCCATTAGAAGGGATTGGTTTAGTTTTACTTGGAGATCTCACAACTGCATGGGAAACTGAAGAACAAAGCACTGATGATATTTGGAAGAATCAAGAGAATTGGGAAATTGTCTGCTGGAGATTCTTTGAAGAGTCTGGTGTTCATGTTTTAGAGCTGGAAAATGGTACAATGATACACATGTTTGCAAATAGAAGATATCCTCTTACAGTTGAGCTTATGAGAAGGATGCTAGAGCATGGAATGGTAGTAGAAGAGGATAATGAAATTGCTTGCATGGTTATCAATTTGTTTATCAACTGGACTACTATTGCTGATGAGGATGACTGAATGGTATGAATCGTATTTGAATAAATTATTTTTGATAAATCAGTACTTTATTCAAAGTACTGTGATCAAACAGATACTTTCATCAAAATGCTTGCTTGCAGCTTTTTTAACCAGTTAAGTGCTTTTGAAAGAAACCTTTTGTTAAGTAACAAATATTTTGAAACAAAGGTTGAATAAAATAAATGGTTTTGAGATGGCAACATCAATAGGTCATCAATCCACCATGGTTACAAAAGGATTGGCTAATCCATGAGCAAACGGCTCGGGTAAAGATATTTCAAATCCGTTTTTAGTTGACAAATTGCTAATAAGTTGTATGGTAATCAACTCACCATATCAGTTAATGTGAAGAGTTGGCTAGCCCACAAGAAAATGGCTTGTGGTAAAGGCTGTGGAAAAACCATTTTTGGTAATTAGTTCACCATTAGATAAAAGAACTAACTAGTCTAGAAGGGTACAGCTTTTGGTAAAGACAACTCAAATCTGTTGATAGCTGATGATTTGCTAAAAATCATATGGTTATCAATGTACCATGGTCTTACACACTATTAGGTCACTAGTTTTACAACACAAGCATCAATAGAAGAAATAGATAAGAGAGGATCGGTTGAACCCTTAGCCAAACACACGAATATAATGAGAGAAAGGTTTAAGCATAGAGTGAATGAGAAAAGAGAACAACCAACCCTCAAGTAAGGGTTATTACAAAGTATTTATAGGCAAGAGCTAGGCAACATTCCTACTCTTCCCTTTCTCCTATGGGCTTGGGCCTAAGCTCATGGGCCTTCTACATAAGCTTAAGGCTAATAACAATCATAAAGGCCATAATAAGCTAACTATTACATATGAGTAACTAACACTTGAATAAGGTTTAGGAGTGATTCCAACAATCTCCCCTCAAGTGTTATTACATATGAGTAACAAACACTCAAGTGTTGGTGATGAAAAACGGTGAAGGCGTTGATGTAATAGTAGCTTTGACGTCGTCTGACATTCTTCTTTCTTGTGAGAAGAATTGCCTTGATTTGAACCATCTCCCCAGTGTAGCGAGATAGTTTTCTTTGAACAGTTATGCTTTGACGTCATCTTTAACTTTGTTCTTTGATCATTGTTCTTTGTGATGAAAGTGATAGTATGTTGTTGTCTGCATCATGTCTGCCTCAGGTCTGCTTCGCTGCTCCAGTGTCTCCACATCATTCTTCAACATGCTCACACGCTCTTTTGACGTTGGAATTCAGTACTGATGAAGTTGTTTAAGTATTTAACTTTGTGGATTCTCTGTATTGACGAAGAATCATTCTGATTGTTGTATTGCTTTAGGATAGAACTTCCATTAGTGATGATGTTGGCGTGAGCATGAGAAGAATCTGCACAATCATTCCGCTCCAGAGCTTCCATAAGAAGAAAACATAAAAACGGTTAGTAATAAGCGGATTCCGGCACTTACAAGTTTGAACTTCGAGAGTGTTAAAGCATAGTGTGAAAAACACAACTCTAATTCTTACAAAGGCCGTTCCTGAATCGGAGTCCCACAAGTGAGATAACACGATGTACCGAAGTACACCTACGATTCAGATGAGTCGCTGAGGTAAAAACGAAGCATCACTCAAGACGTAGACCGTTTGAGACCACTAAGCGCAATCCGCGGGGAGTTGCCGAAGCGACCTGCTGTCAGGTGATGTTTGATGGTTGGAGGAGCCGTTTCCATTCATCAGAGGATCACAATTGTGACCCTCTCATAAATGTTCTCGACAAATTGCTAAGATCTGTGAAGGACTCGATAATGTATCACTGAAATTCTTTATTGTTGAATGTCAAGTGATGAAATGTCAAGTGTACCTAAGAGATGTTTTGATGAATCTCGTGGCTCTAGACTCAATTGTGCGTTTTGGTTTTCTTGAGCGGAGACTAGGGAGAGGGTCTCCTTCTTCAATATCAGCAATCTCTAAGAGAAGGCCGATAGATTATGTAGGGTTCCCTGTGAGAATGAAACAAGATTCTGTTGAGAGAAACTTGAGTGGTTAAGAAGGTTTAGTGCATGCGTCACTGGGTCCATGACGACTTTTAATCTTCAATACCGGTGTCATCTAGTGACAACCAGTAGCATATGAATTGAACCCGGTGTCTGCCCTAAGTTGAATAATCTGGAGGGTTATTTCTTTTCACCCTTTTCATTGCATTTCTTTTTAATTCTTCAACTCCTTCTTTCTCCGATTCTCATTTCTCCTTTTTATAATCATACCTAAGGACTTCTAAATTCTAACTATTTGTGGTGTCCTTGGGTAGACCCATCCGGCTCTGGCGGATCATAGGACGGTTATTCCTAACCTTAGTCACCTTATAACTTCATGACTAACCTATGTTGCCATTAAACCACATGTTTGAAAAATCTCTCAAAGTGTTTGTGAATGAAAACATTTTAGTACCACTGTTGAGATAAGATTTTGCATAAATACTCCCCTCCACATGTGCTTAAGAGTTTTAACGGTTAAAATGCACAGTGAGGAAAGAAGCGCGCACATTTTGAATTGATTCAATCAAGATAGACAATCCCCCGCGAGACACGGTTACATGGCATAGTTAAAGAGTTGCATTGTCAGCTTTTAGGTGACAACTAGCTCTAATAACTACCTTGAAGGTGTAGACAATCCTCGAAGGTCGTCAAAACCGTCAGAGTTCATGTCTACCAAGAGTTTCTCGAATGGTACATTCTTACTCAGGACAAGTCCTTTGCTAGAAACGTTTACATCACTAGCGAACTAGCTTGAAATTATTACCCGTCCCGGATAAGTCTTTTCGAGTTACTAACAGTTAAGATCTCGTCAATTCATGGGTTAAGTCTATAGTACAATGATTCATTTGCTTTTACCCAACATATTTCTTATCACTTATTTTCTCCCCCTCAAAAATGGCATATATGATGTTATTTTTGAAAAGGTGAGAATAAATATGACCATTTCGAGTGTTGCGGGAAGAATGACCACTGTGAACAATTTTTGAACAAAGTTTTAATTCAAGGACTCCCCCTCAACGAGTGATATAAACGGTTGAGGTTTTGAAAATCATAAGGGAAAGTACTTGTTCTTTTGAGCAAAACCTTGAAAAGTGAAAGGTTTGATAGGTTTTACTCAAAAGTAAGAAGCTTTCGCCCCTTTTATAAGGATTGTGGCACTGAAGCGTACCACAGGGTCCTTTATTTACAAGTACGGGTTGTACACTGTAATGTGTGCACAAGCTATAAACATAATCAATCAAACATCCAAAATTATATGAAGGAAACAATTCAAGGGGTACCAGGAAGTGCAGTGATGTTCCCAGGAGTGTGCACAGGGCGTTGAAAGCCGGTTATGTTAATCCTGGGTCGACCACCGACATAACTCTCCAATCGTCTGAACTGATCCCTTCGAAACAACCGTTCATCAATCATTGTGATGATCCGTCTCACATCCCTCCCTTCATGAGAATTCTAGCGCTTAGGAGACCCAATTTTCTGGCGTATATCCTTCAACCTGTATGCCATTCCATCCCTAACCAGCTTCAAAGTAAGATCCCCGAACTTGTGGAGTTCGTTACACGCCATTAAGCAGTTTCTTTGAAGTTCACTACGGAAAACAAGCGAAAGGTTTGCCGATGAGTGTATATTGAGATAGCTGGTTGATATCGGGAAGATCAAGCTTTGGAGGAGTGAAGTTGACACGCGTCTGATAAGATTCAACAGCCAGGTGGAGATCTTCTACACGTTCCTTGATGACAATGCGTCTTATGAAGATGAGAAGTGACTTGATAAATTCACATTGTACTGCAGTTGAGAATTGTCTCATGCGACCCTGTACTTTGGCAAGGTACATGTCTTCGATGTCATTGAGAGACAAATTCTCAAAGTCAGCTTCAGAGAAAGCATAGTCCCGTTCATCTTGTCATTTGACTACGATCTTCTTTAGGAATGTGTAGTCCCATTTAGACGAAAGGTCAACGTGTCTGATGGCAACGATATCCTTAGAACTATACAGCATGTTGAGACTTCTGAACCTGACAGCTTCTGTAGTAGATTCGTCGGCGTGCTGGCCAGTGATGAATCCCATACAATGCATCTCGGTCGTATGCTTCCACCGTGTTGGAGAACAAGTGATTGGCACGTTCCTCAATGGCTATGCAGTTTGAGTAGACAGCTGCTGGGAATGGAAGTGTCAACGATGTGGCGTATTTTCTTGAATCATCGCCACCGTGTAGAAGAAAATCCAAGTCTCTGTTGAAGAAATATCGGAAGGGAATCCTTGGTTCATTTGGTTGGCCAATTGTTGGTAGAGGTTTGGTCCAATCGGTGTAGTATGGAGGGTTGTCCCTTTGTGTGAAGTCAATGTTTGCTTCCGGGTTGAGCCAATCCATGTTGTTAGACATAGCTCGAGCAATGTTTTCAAGGTGATATTCGAACTCGAGGGGCACTTTAAGAGTGTCTTTTAGAAGTTTAAACGCTTCATTCTTGATTCGCTTCAACTCAGATTTCGTCATTTTCTTCACATGGAACTTTTCTTGCAGAATTTTAGCATGCTCCAATGTAGAACCGTCTACCAAATCCTGACCTTCTTCAGGGTAGGGAGTGTTGTTAACAAGAGTAGCAAACCATTCAAATTCTTTTGTTTTATCGTCATCTAGCCATGATACGACGTCAGTCTGAAGCGTCTTCTTCTTCTTCTTTTTCGAAGGCCTAGATGATGATTCTGGTTTCTGAACTTGTTTGGGAGAGGTGGGTTGTTGTAGGGGCCCAAGGACCTCTTCATCGTCACCACCCGTATACTCAAAGTGATCACCGGTTTTCTGAGTCAGGGGTGGTAACTCGGAATCGTCCTGAGGTTTTTCAGTAGAAGAACGAGGAGGAGATCTTTGTTGAGCAGGAGGCCGTTGGGGAGGAGGTTGCATCAAAGAAGATTCACCAGACTGCTTCTGACGTTTAGGTGCCGAGTCTTTATCCTTATCCTTGTCTTCATCGTCTCTAGGACGTTTAGACTTTTCAGCTTCGAATCTACAAGCTTCTTGAAGTTGGTAGTCCAGCAATGCTTGAAACAATTTTGCTTCTTCAGAATTGAACATTGCTGATCGTAACGACATTTGTGTTACAAGCTTTGCCACCAATTCATTATTTGAGAAAACTACCGGATCGGTTGGATTGATTGTGACGGTTAAAGGCGTTGATCGAATAGTTTGCTTGGCGATCTGCATAAGATTTGGATAAAGTTGTTTGGTGACCAGCTCCTTTGTGACTTTAGGAACGTACTCCAGAAGGTACTTTTCGTGTAGCCTTCGATCATTTCGTTCAATTCCTCTTGACGGTGATTTTTCATGAATTCTTGAACAAACTTCCTTTCTCCTTGCATCTTTTCATTCTCGTCATACAGATGCTGTATGTGATCAGCAAAGAAATTCAACTTCTTGTTGAGCACGTCTTTCTTCTGACTTGTTTGAAGCTTTCACAATTCTTTTATGAGTCTGAGAAATCCAAGATCGAGTGGCTTCTTCACGATTGGATGATGATTTTGTGGATCTTTTTGATGGTGGTGGTGAAGAGTGAGAAGACGAATCTGATGATGAAGAGATATGAGGAGACTCTGGATCCTTCGGAGGTTCAGAGGTTTCTTCCTTTGATCGTGCAGACTATCTAGAAGAAACGTATCATAATCAACATCTTTATCTTTTTCGGACTTCTCAGTTCCCGGTTCCTCAAACTCATATTCGATAGTATCCTCCACAAGCTTTTGTTGTTGCACAAGAGTGGTGGCACCAGCTCCCTTATCGGGTTGATTAACCGCATCGGGAGATGGTTCAGAGTGGGCAGCACCACTTGATCCTCCGGGACCACCCATTTGGTCTTTAGCAAATTCTTCAGCTTTGTGTTGGTGTCTAAGGAATTTGATCGTCTTCTTGTAAACATTTTCCGGTGGCTCTTTGTCACTCTCCGAGCTTTCATCATAAGGTACAAGTCAGGAGTCTTCCTTTTCTTTATCGCTTGAGGACTTGGAGATTTTGGTACTGAAGGATTGTCATCCTTTGCAGTTTCAGAGTAGGTAATCTCTTCATCTGTGTCAGTACCTTCAGAGCTTTCGTCCACAAGCTTTCTTTGCGGTTCAGTTGTGGGAATAGGTTCAGCTTCCTTTACGGGAAAAATCCTTTTACGAGGAGGATTCCTTTTGGGAAGCTTCCTATAAATATATGACGTGTGACACTCCAGCACTGCCTCTTCTGGTCCTCGAGTAGGTGTACCAGAAGATATTTCATCAAGATGACCAACTTTGCCTTCTTTTACGGCTAACCGATACCTTTTGTATGTTTCAAGCTTTTTGATTTCGGTAGTCAGAAGGTGATCATGTAATACCGTACCATGTTTCTTTGTTGATGATTCTTTGATTCTGACAGATAATATGGGTTCAGTCAATATGTCGTGATTATCTGGGTCATTGAGCCTCATGGGGATATCGGGATGAAGTCCAAGTGCTCTCTGGATCAACAGTTGGTGTATCTGACATAGGGAATCTTGGAGCCAAGCTTCTTGTGAAATAGCATCATGCCCTCCCATATCAGTGCTTCGATTTCAATGTCCTTCTTGTTGATCAACGACCAGAAAATTTGCGGTTCCATGAGCTTGGGATGCTCATAGCCACTGCCACGACCAGAGACCGATTTGGTGATGATCATGTAGAGTGTTCTCCATGTTTGAGGAATATTCTTCAGCTCCACGTGAGAGTGCTTAGTAATGATTCCTGAAGCTTCATCATAACCAATATCTATCAAGAATTTCAGGACTGTCTCTTCAGTAGGGGTAGCAAAGAAGTCGGTTGGAGCGATGTCAGAAATGATGAGAACAGCCCGTAAGTCAGCAGGAGTGATAGTGACTAGTTTGTGATTAAGTGTCACATTCATTGCACTTTGACCAGTGATCATCTGCATAGAATCCCAGAATTGTTGAATGTAGACCTCTAGAACTGTGGCAGAGTGTGAGAGCATGTTCTGGTAGGGATGATTCCTGAGAATATCCACTGCAATGAGACAAGAAGATTCTGAGCAGGTGAGGGTATCAAAGTCAACCCTAAGGTTGTTCTTTCCAATCTTTCTCGGATAACCCTCTGGAAAGATATCAGCAATTGTAAGAACTTCTGATGCATCCACATTCATTTGTTCAGCCATGTCGTGATCTGAAATAACATTAGCCAAAAGAACCAACATATCGAAAGACATAGTGTTAGTCAACAGAAGGTCTTATTGTCTAGTTATTGAATGTACAGTGTCAATGATTGTTACGAGTCCTAAGTCACTTGTTTGTTCAATAGTCCAATGACGTCGTGAAATGTTTCATGAGTTAGTTAACTTTAAGTTTTAAAGTTTATGTTATCACTTATTGTTCACAACATATCAAACGATTAAGTTTATTAGTGACATTATGGATTCGTGACGATATGAATTGTTTATTAACAAGTTTGTGCACGTAACAATTCATAATGAAGGTCTATCAAGGCTTATGCGTAGATATGGCAAAGTTACGCATAAACAGTAATGACATACGCGTAGACGAAAGCTTTGCGTAGGGATCTTAACTTACGTGTAAGAAATGTTACGCGTAGGAAAAGGGGACCTTATGCGTAGAGCTTACGCGTAGGCGTATTTATACCTTACGCGTTAAGGCTTACCTCGTAAAGTAGACCTTATGTGTAGAGGTCACTGTTTACGCATATCCTTCACAGGATACGCGTAGTCCCTTTGTAGAACCTTATGCGTAGGTTACGGCGTAGGATTACTCTTACGCATAACTGCCATACGGTAAGGCGATCCTATGCGAAGAGTAACAATCGACCTTGATTCTGAATTTTACGAGTAGCAAGCCTGAAATAAAACCATCATATCATCAATCTTAACATGTATAGTCATATTAAACACACAACATGGCATGAAAGCTTGTTAAACATTTATGCGTAGAAAGTCATACGCGTAGGTCAAAACCCTAAGGGTTAAGAATTACGCGTAAGTTTTCTAACCATAGGATTTGCACCAAACTTATTCTGGTAGTTCTAAGATGTTGTGTGAGTTTATAAACCAAGTATTAACATCTAGTTCATGATGAATCAAAAAATACCCAAACTCAAGAACATTAAACCCTAATTCCTAATTCTGATTAAATTAGTGTTTCTGGGTTGTTATAGGGCCTGGAAATCATCAATTCATCAACATATGAACATAACACAACAATCTTTATAACCAAAACCCTTCACATTCGTAAACACCCAAATCGACTCATAAACCCTAGTTATCAAAAACCATCAATTCGTGTTTCTGGGTGGATTTAGATGGTTAAAATGTTATCATTTATGTATTAGGAACGTTTTGACACTGTCCATTTAACCACAAACACACACACAATGATTGTGTGTTCATACGCTTATGCGTAGAACACATAATCACGCCTAACAAAAGTTTTAGCAGTAGGATTTACTAGAAATTCAAAAAACTTTAGCTTGTATTACATGTTAAGATCATGAAAACACTTACAGATTGATGATCGAAACACGATTTCTTGAATAAAATATTAGGCGTAGGATCTTTTAGGTTAGAAGTAATAAATGTGAGGGTAATGTTAGGTGGAGGATGTTTTTATTAAAATAACTTTAACATTTTGACAGTTTTGGTCCCTCCACCTTTTCCTTTTTCAAACAACACCATTTAACTTCCATTTTGGTTACCAAACAAAGATTTTAAGAAAGAAACTTTGACGACACTCCCCCTCAACTTAATAAATGATGAAAGGTTATAAATTTTAGTCCGAGGAGTGTCAGTTTAACCAGAAAAGTTTACCACCAATGATAAAAGAAACAACCGGGATAAGACCACATGCAAGTACACGGATGATTTGAAACGGTTAAGTATTAATTTTCTCCCCTCAACACTAGATCGAAAAAATACTGAATTTTGAAAGATTATAGTGTTGACGGAAGAAAAGAAAACTTGCAATGTTGAAAGAAAATAGATAGAAGAATATTTTTGTTGTTTTATCGGATTTTATACTTTTGTATTTTGTTTTTGAAAGATTTATTTACAAAAGAGATTTTGGTGTTTGACAGGTTTTAAGACTGTTTAGGAGTTCATCCAATTCCTCTTGAGTCAAACACCTCATACCAATCCGGTGGACCAACTCATTAAACCTAGCAGGGAGGGCAAGGCTTTGGTGAGAAGATCTGCCAATTGGTATTCTGTACCCACAAAATATAATTCACACAGTACCCGTTCCACGTGATCCTTGATGAAATGATATCGAAGATCGTGTGCTTTGAATTCGAGTGTGATGAGTTGCACGAGATTGCAATGGCACTCCGATTGTCGCAGGACATCGGGATTCTGTCAAATACGTAACCATAGTCTTTGAGTTGTGTTCGCATCCAGATGAATTGAGCACAACACGCCGACATGGCTACATATTCTGCTTCGGTTAAGGACGGCGATGTACAATCCTGCTTCTTCGATTGCCATGACACCAGTTTATCACCAAGAAATTGTAAAGCTCCTGAAGTACTTTTCCGTGAGTTTAAGCATCTGCCGTGGTCAGCGTCTGAAAAAGCGATTAGTTCTAAAACCGAATCCTTCGGATACCAGATCCCCAAGTTAATGGTTCCCTTTATGTATCGGAGGATTCTTTTAGCCTCGAGAGGGTGGGTTTCAGTTGGCGCGACCGATAACGAGAGCAAAGAAGATATACAGCAAAAGACAATATCAGGTCTGCTAGCTGTTAGATACATGAGAGACCCAATAATACTACGGTATTTGTAGGGTCCACCAATTTCCCATGTAAATCAGCGTCTAGCTTCTTGGTATGAGCCATTGGTGTGGCATAGGTGTCACAGGTTTCATTCCAAATTTGTTTAACAATTCAAGGGCATATTTGGACTGACTCAGGAAAATACCACGGGGGTGATTGATGAACTTAGGTCGAGAAAGAGCGTGAGTTCACCCATCATGGACATTAAAATTTTTCTTCATTAGTTTTGCAAAAGCGATTGAAAACTTTTATGTGTAGACCCAAAAATGATGTCATCCACGTAAATTTGAACAATTAAGATATGTGCCCCGTGATATTTTATAAAAAAATTTGGGTCAACCGAAGCTTTGGTGAAATTATTAGCAATGAGGAAAGATGATAGCTTATCGTACCATGCCGAGGAGCTTGTTTGAGACCATCTGAGCTTTGTTGGTTTGTAGGCGTGATTGGAACTTCGGGATCGAATCCATACGGTTGGGTGACATAAACCGTTTCTTTAAGTTGTCCATTGAGAAGCTTGGTTTTGACATCCATCGATGAACCGTCATATTCATATGAGCGCGAATGCTAGAAATATCGACGACCTCAAGGCGAGCAATCGGGCAAAAGATTCTTCAAAGTCAATACCCTCTTCACGGCGATAACCCTTAGCCACGGGCGTGACTTATTTCGATAACATTTCCTTGGCATCAATTTGTTTTCCAAATCCATTTGAGACCAATGGCGTAGACTCTGTTGGTCTTTCAACGGTTCCCATACTTCAAGGCGTTTAAATTGGTTGAGTTCTTCTTGCATGGATTCAATCAAGTTGTCTTTTGTCATTGCGTCTTTGATGTTTTTAGGTTGATTGGCCGACGGTGAGAGCATAAATGCAATGTTCACCATCGAGTGAAGACGTTGTCTTGTAACGGCCGTTGATTCGGGTTGCCAATAATATTTTCCAGAGGGTGGTCTTTTGTTCATCTATGTGTGGAGGGTTGATGTTGGTATACATTGTGCGGATTCTGAGGATTCAAATGGTTTGTTGAAGATTCCGTGATATCGATGCGGCGATCTCATTAGCAAGCGGGTTGAAGCGCATTTGGATCAAAATCTGCTTGGGGGTACTACATTGAGAATATCATCGGCGGTTTCATCATTGTTGGGCGGTTTGTTCAAGCTTTGTGGTGGAGTCAAGCTGGTGTAGGTGCATCGCGGTAGTTGTTGTAGTAGGTGTATCGGGTATAAGAGTATTATCGAGGTTGAGCAACGAAAAAGCGGATACACCTAGAGCATGTTCATCAATAGATCACGAACAGCGGGCAAATAACCTTTCCATTTGTTGTGGAGTAAGGTGGGGCTTTGTTCGGTGATGATGGGGTTTGGGGAAGTTTAGCGGTTGTGTCGGGTTCCAAGCTGTTATACTCGAAGCCATTGTGAAGAAGTTTGAATCAGCTTCCCCAAAATGACATCTGTCTTTAGCAGATTTAAAACTTTGATGAAGTCTACTTTTCCTCTAGCTTTTGACGTTTTCGGTATCGTGAGAAATTTGTAGAAGAGCGAAAACCACACAAGGTAAATCGACTAATGCGGAAAATTGATTCGAGGGTAACATGTCATAAATCAACAAGATCTTCTCAATGTATGTAGGCGCATCACACCAAAAACCACGAAAGACAAAATGATCGACTTTCCCCCGAATGTTGTGGTCTTTGAATACTAATCACTTTATGAATATGCAATAACGCAATACCAAGACCGTGTGTGAGGCATCATAACATCATATTTGGGTAACTTCACACAAGACCACCCGTGAAATTGAGACGATAACACCAAAGTGAGACGTTTGAGCCACGGATCGTCTTATTTCTTCCCTCTAATTGAAGAAATTCAAGAAGGCATTGGGTTTTCGCAAAGAAGCATGTAGAAGAACAGGGAAGCAATGACCACCTACACACTCTCTCCCCCTCAATGTTTTCAATGATTGAATCATACACCATATGTTGATGATGAATTTAAGACAAACGAAACCATGTATGTTCAATTAATCGAACAAGTGTGAAGTACCAAAAATATTTTGAGAGAGTCAACTGGCGATAAAACATCTCATTCATTATGTTGATCATCACCGTGTCATTGTGGTTGGAAGCGGTTTGATCTTCTTATAGAAGATCGGTTGTTGTTGTAGATTGATGTATCGAAATTAGAATATTATCGGTTGTCAGTGGAAACATTCGATACATCACGAAGCCGCGACTTTTGCGAATCTTTAACGAGGAGCAAGCAATGTTTCCAATTCATGACGATTAAGTACAATGGTGGAACAGCTGATGGATCATGATATTTTTAACGGTGAAGCGGGTCCTACTGTTTTGCGTGGAGCCATTGCTTTGTACTGCATAGAAAAAATAGGAGGGCAAGAAAAGAAGAAACATGGATCCCCAAGTGTAACGGGTTCGGATGTTAGAGACATAAAGATGTAGTGTCAATTATCTTCTTGATACCTGAACATGCTATTTTGATAATTTCCTTCCTCGAGGATGGATGTTGTGGGTTTCACACTTATTTTGATGCAACTACTTAGTATCTTTCCTGTAGGAATCCACCTAAGACCAACAGTGTTGAAAACTCTACCTGTTGGAATCCATCTATGGTTAGATCTAGGGATGTTGATACTTCTTTTCGGAAGAGTCAGCGTCCATATTGATCCACCTATTAGGTTTCTGACATTTTACGTTTAGATCAACGGGTTTATTTATAACTGTTTGATTAAACTTAGGTTTTGGTTTGCTACTACAAGCGGTGTTGTAATACACCGAATTGTGAACCTAAGATTCCATCCTTTTGGAGTAGTGCCCTTTTCCAAGCCTTTTCTAGATCATAGTTCTTGTGCAAGTCATTAGTATCATATGAATATTGAATTTTGATGCTCGGTTTGGACATTGTGTTGAACTAATCCTAGACGGGCGGGTGCAACTACTTATAGAGGTTTAACAGCGATTTAATAGAAATAGGTTTAACAGACGAGAATCATTTTTCTTAGTCCAAGAATGTGGAGTGACTGGATTTGTCAAATGATTATTCTCAACAACTTGGGAGTCAAACCGTGGTTTTGAAGATTTAGAACGTTAAAAAGCAATTGGTTGTCTAACTCTGATTAATTCGATTGGTTGAAGAGCGATTTCCCCAAGATTGTTGGTTTTGTAAACTTAGTATCCACACTCTTGCAAGTTAATCTTCTCAATTTGTTTTGTAAAGCAACATGTGCAAGCCCCTTTGCTTGAATTTGAGCCTTTAAATGCTCATTTTCTTTTACTAATAAATCCACCCGATTACTTTGTTCATTTGAATCTTGACCATTGTGTTAGGGAAAAGATTTGTTTTGTAGTTTAAGTTCAAGAGAGATGCAATGTGCCTCTAGTTTTGAAAAATCTTTATGAAACTTGGCAATGGTCTTTTTGAGAAGAATGATTTGAGATTCAAGAGTTTGATTTGACGTTTCAGTTGAATTGTTAACAAGTAAGGGCTCGGACATGAGAAAGTTGTGCGGACATTGTGCAACACTGGTCAACCTCTCCTTCATTACTAAATTCGGTTGCTCAGTATGTTGTGTCGCATTTTGATCGAATATGATCAACGAGGATTGTACCTCGACCATCTGTATGTGTCGGTGTCATAGGTGGGTAAGATATCTTCCTCAATCATTTGTTCTTCGTCACAGTTGGGCTCGGTGTCGTAGTTAAGTATGATATCTTCTCCAGTCTGCTTTGTTGTCATCCTTCTTTTCCAACGCTACAACCTCATTGTCCGCATTACCGGCGCTTCGCATTAATCACAACATTCTCAAGCGTCCTTTTGAGCATTCCTTTCATGTACATCAACTCTTTTACCTTGCGACTGCGGATATCGGGAATTGATGATGTCTGACGCTTCAATGCGAGCCGAGCCATGTATCCTTCTTTCAATGCCACAAATGGATCTTTATGATCAGAATCCATTTCACTCCCTGCTGAGAAAGAATCAAAGAGAAGAAAAGGTGCAAAGTCGATATATAGCACAGAAGGTCGATATAGTGAATTTCAATTTCCCTTCAAAAATAATTATGAAAAATTTTGACTCTCAAAATTTGAAATTCACTATAAATTCAATTCTAAGGTTGTAAGAAAAATTTGAGTTATGACAATTTTGACGCCAAATTTTACCCGAAAAATTTGAATTTGGGCCCAAAATTTGAATTTTTTGACCAAAATTTTCACGGTTAAACCAAAATTTGAATCTGTAAAATTGAACGTTTAGTCTCCTAAAAAATAAAAATTGAATGTTTAGTCTCCCTTAATATATATATATATATATATATATATATATATATATATATATATATATATATATATTTATTATTATATTTTTGATAACTTGTGTTGATGATGGATCTTTGTAGTCGAATGAAACTTTGTTTGTTGATGAAGTCCTTAGCGTGAAAAACCGGCTTATGCGTAGAAAGAACCTTACTGTAGAAAAGACCTACTGGCGTGAAAAACCTTAGCGTAGAAAGAGCTTACGCGTAAAAACACCACCTTACGTAACAATAGAATTACGCGTAGGATTAGCTTACGCGTAAGAGTTGAGAAACACTAAAGTTATGCGTAAACTGAAAGTTAGGCGTAGAAAACTTATGCGTAGGATTAGCTTATGCGTAAGACAAGGCTTAGGCGTAAGAATAATCTTATGCGTAAAGGGTTCTACTGCGTAAGCTTGAGCTTATCGTAAGATTAGGGTTTTACCCAAAGATCTTTTACACTATCACAGCAAAAAGATATCCAAAGTCGGCGTGTTCGAGGCTTATCAAGCAAGAGAACACGGAGTACCAAAAAAAGAAGATCAAACCAATGAACTCTTATGCGTAAGTTTAGGGTTTCCTTACAAGTAGAAAGTACCAAAAACTGATTTTATGCCCAAAAGTGTTTAGAAACCGGATTTTTATGATGAAGTAGCTTCAATATCATCAAAATAACACAAAAGTGTGAAACTTGATGATCTAAAACACTTTTTCACCTTACGAGTAGAAAGCGGTACACGAATGAAATCAAGGTCAAAAACATTTCTACACACGTAAAGTTCCAAACTTTTTGCCAAAAACTTAAACTTTAACACCAAATAACCTTTAAAGTACAAGAATCTTGAATTTTAAAGTGAAAAAATGAAAGCTTTATGCGTGAGAAAGGTTAAAAGCGTGAACCTTCGGTAGACAAAAACAAACCGTTTCACCCAACTAGATGGCGATTGATACCCTTTGTTAGGTCACTAGTTTTACAACACAAGCATCAATAGAAGAAATAGATAAGAGAGGATCGGTTGAACCCTTAGCCAAACACACGAATATAATGAGAGAAAGGTTTAAGCATAGAGTGAATGAGAAAAGAGAACAACCAACCCTCAAGTGAGGGTTATTACAAAGTATTTATAGGCAAGGAGCTAGGGCAACACTCCTACTCCTTCATTTTCTCCTATGGGCTTGGGCCTAAGCTCATGGACCTTCTACATAAGCTTAAGGCTAATAACAATCATAAAGGCCATAATAAGCTAACTATTACATATGAGTAACTAACACTTGAATAAGGTTTAGGAGTGATTCCAACACACACCAAAACATTTGGCTACTCCAGAGTTAATGGCTTTGGTAAAGAGATCTAAATCCATTAAAATTTCAATGATTCACCTCTCACAGGAGTTAACACACCTGGAAGTGATGAGAATAGTTTGCAACTTAAACTGAATTAATGTACAAATTGTCATATGTTACTGTGTTCTTTGAAAAGATGGAGCTTGCTGAATGATGTTGTAAAAGAATAATTCTAGATATACTTTGACAAAGCACAGAAACTACAAAGATACAATCCAAAGACTAAGAAACAATCGTCCTTAAAGATGGTGTTAAAGATACATTCACAAAAGAACTTGAAGTCAAGCTAGTAGAATTCAAGTTAGGGGAGGATTGTTGGGATATGAAAGTGCTCGAAGATTGACAAAGTCTGAAGATTGATAAAGTACTAGAAAAGTCAAAGAGTCAAAGTAATGCTTGCTAAAGATAAAGTCAAAGTACTGCACATGAAAGTCAAAATCTTGCAAGAACAAAGAACTGTTATATTAGTTTATAGAAAATCTTGTAATTCTAGAATATTCTTTATTAGATTACTTGTCGTACAAGGATACAATTTGTAAACCGACTAGGGTTATCCTTGAGCCTATAAAAGGACCCCTAGATTGGCATTAGACGTACAAGTTCATAAGTCATTATTTAGAGTTTTAGTAAAGTACGATATTCTTAGAATTGTTGAAGTATCTGCATAATAAGCAGATTTAGAGTTAATAATAAAAGTTATTCTTCTTAGCTTTGTTAAGTAAATTCGGCATACTTAATAGAGTTTGTTCAGTGTTTCTTTGTTAATAACTTAGGATTTATCCGAGGTTGTTAAACCTTAAACAAGCTATTTAAGTTAGTTTGGTTAGAGTACATCGATCCAACACTTAACAGCATAAACCTAACAGCACTAAGTTTGGCATAGAAGCACTATCGCATGGTTGGCAGCATAAACTCATAATTATTTTTTACAAGAACAAACATTCATAACAAGTGGAACCATTCCTTGTGCACTAGCCCTTTTTTCTATGATCTCGAACCCTCTTTTAGTTTTGGTGATAGAAACACGCTTTGTTAACTTCCTTCTTTTGAAAGGTGTTGCACTATCGCACCGCATGCCAGCGTCCTCTTCCTGCCATACCATGTTTTTGAAATAAAATTGTGAAAAAGCCTGTAGCTCGTGCACAATGTAGACGTCCATGGATCCATTCTCATCGACAAAGTCATACATTCTTCGAACGCGTCATTGTGTGCAATAATGTTAAACCATCTGCTATGCCTTATTTTGCAGCATAAAATAAAGCCCATTTTCCCCTCCAATATCATTCAAAACATGATCAAGCACCCGGTAAATGCAAGCTGGTGGAGCTAAAACACCAGACATCAGCAAGGAGACCGCCTACATAGCGGAGTGGCTAAAATTCAAATTTCCCGTTGTGGCTTTAAATATGACTTCTTTCGTTTCCGCCATGTCCTATAAAACATAAACCCTAATAACAATTTCAATAACTTTTAATTAAATAAATATTTAATAATAGAATATAAAATATAAAAATGCCCAGTTATTTATATTCATGTACTCTATAAATATATGAACGAATAAGGTAACAAAATACATACGGGGAAGTACAACAAACTGGATTTGTTTATAAAAAGAAGAAGGACGATTTTTTTATTTAGATTCTTCAATGAAAGTGTAAGCATCCGCAATGGCAACTTGGTGAAAGACTTTAACTTGGTGAAAGACTTTTTTACTATTCTAATAAGATATTCAAATGACTTGTTCCATTGTGGCAATAACTTTGAAGAAGACTTTTTACAAAAACACTAGTAAAGACTTCAAGTGTTTGAAGCTATTGTCAAAAAGCTTTTGTATTTATAAAATTTCATTTTTCACCCAACATTAAATATGCAAATACTTTTTGCAGTAGAGTAGTTGGTTTTGCAAAAGCTTTTTACCTCAACCATTTAATTGTCTTCAACGCATCAAGTCTTTTATGACTTGATGCATTGGTAATGCTCGAGGAATGTGTGGATGTTGATAGTTGAAGATTATTAATTTGATTTAAAAATACAAAAACCATTTCCCAAAAAGCAACTGACATACTTACCAGTAAACAGGTGAAAAGTGAAAACAAAATAGCCAAATGCTAGAGTTCACAAAAAAAGTCAAAAAAGTTAAATGCAGAGGCCACTGATACTCTAACTCTTTGTGACACAAAAAACCCATTTGCAAACACCAATTATTACACAGCTGTCTACACAAAAACTAAAAACACCTTTTCATTTGTGAAATTTACCTTTCACTTCTACTGTGATATATTAGTCAATTGACATTTAGATCAATTAGATTATCAATCATCACAATCATTTAAGAAATGGCGTGTTCTTTGTGTCAAGATGGTACATGCACTCCGAATTGTACTAATTTGCACGATTCTTTATATAAAGACATGATAAACCATTTCAAGAGAATGGTAATTGCTTATGAGTCGGGAAAGACTTTCCCAATAGAAGGAAATTTTAGAGAGAAACAAGAGTTGATTGATAAGAGGAAGAGAATGATTGAACAACCTCCAGAGTATGAATGTGAGTATGAAGATATGAAAGCGCGTTTCAAGAGGATCGAAGATGATAATGCCAATTTGGAAGCAACGTGTGAAGAGGCGATAACTGATTTTAAGATTTACAAAGATTATAATGCGATCTTTGGCGAAGTATGAAGAGATGCAAACCAGTTTTAAGATTTTGAAAGATCATAATGTTGTTGTCAAAGCTAAGTATCAAGAGATGGTTGAATGTGCCAAAAATCTTATCAACAGACTCAAAGAAGTTGCAGTGATGCTGATGATGATTTTAGGATTATGAATGTGTTTTGTATATGTTTAAGAATGTGCTATTTTGGACTGATTAGGTATGTAAGGTAATAAGTATTTATCTCTTATCTAATTAACAAGGTACTAGATTACTGCATCAAATTTTATGTTATGATTTTATGATATCATTTGTGAAAACATATATAATCGAAATAATAGCCAATCTCGATATTCTTCACATGCGAATATAAGCATCCACAATGCTCAAATGTTGAAAAGCTTTTTGTCATTTAATTTTATTACTTTTTTAATCTCAAACAGCCATTTCAATTAATGCTTCAACATATTTGCATAGTAGATTGCTTCAAACGCTTGGCATACTCCAAGTCATTTGTAAAAGCTTTTGAAAAAGTCCAATTTTGCAATGCAAAAAAGTCTTTGAAAGACTTTGTGAAACAGTAAAAAGCTTTTGGTCAAGTTATGCGCTGCGGATGCTCAACTAGACTTAATTGCAATACTAAACTCAAAATTCCATTACTTATTAATATTATTCACTAGGAAACATAAATTTTCCAAACCTCAAAAGTCAAGATGATTCTTTAAAGGCTGCAGTTGAAGAAAAGGAGAATGAAGGGGTGCAACCACTTCCATATTGCTGCATCCACCGCTAGTATTGGAGTAACCACTGCTGCTATTATTATACCCATGCCATTCACACGTTTCCATTGCATAGGCAACCATTGCTACAATTATAACCACATCAATAACACCAACACCAAAACCAAAAAAAGGCTGACAATGAGATTGCCATACAATTGGTCAACCAAAAGCAATCTCACCCTATCCCTACACCTAGACCTATTGCTAAGACTCTAAACATTGGTGAACCTGTGCAGAAAGATGTAGTTACTCAAACTGATATTGGAAAGGGTAAAGGGATTGCAGATCCAACTTTGGTGTTTCAAAGTACAGAGGATCAAATAGCTTTTGATGAAAAAAACACTCCTTATTAGTCTACAAACTGCCACTAAATTTTTTAATGAACCAAGTAATGTTACATACTTAACTAACGACATCTAAGGTATCATACCCTACATAATTACGAATCAGATACACATAAAAAAGAGCAACGGATTATAAAATGGAATTAACACCTATCAAACATAGCTATTCATCGAATAACAAAAACGATTTATTATAACACAGAACCAACTGGAAATAATCATATGTAATAAACAACGAGAACAATATTTACGTAGCATATTTGGGAACATTTTTTTAAAACTTGATCAATCGAATGTGGTTTGCAATCAACACTGTAGCTTTAAAGATGGTGACATAACTGACGTTACAAGAAAGACACGGGGCTGACGAAGAAGACGGTTTGATTTGTGAAAATAGTAAGCAAGAGAAAACCGATAACTATGGATGCTTTATTGGGCGGGTCAGTGACTTTTGGATTTTGAACTCTCTTAATTAATGGATACTGTACTTTTACTATTCAAATGTGTACTTTTTTGTCTAACGTAAAATGACGATAGAACCCTTTTTAAAATTATACGGTTGCCCACCGCTTTTTAGTTGCCCAAAAAACAATACCTTACACATACGGGACACTTGTCGCACTGTGGTTGAGTAACAGCGGTTGCCCTTGGTCTAGTTTCAAATTTAAAATAAAAGTGGTCCATAAAGTGATATGCATCAGGGCGCGCGGTCTATTTGTGTCATTTTCCCTTTATTTGTTTAGTGAAATGAGTTTGTAAACTATTGGTTCAAAACTTTACGTATTTTATTTATCTCGTTAAAATGAATTTACGATTGTTATCGACAAAATATGAGAAGATCGTAAATATAAATAAATGTTTTTACGGTTTATTTGTATTAAAAATCTCCCTCTTTTTGTTGATGACAAAACATAAAATTATTTTAAGTAAAAAATAGAATTCGTAAATTTTGAATTTAAGTTTTTACTCTTTCTCCCCCTTTTTTGTCGAAACAAAAAGAGCGTCGAAAAGAAACTAACCCAAACAAAAAAGAGAAGAAAAGAGATTAGAGAGTGATTATAAAAGATGAGAAAAGGTAAAGTAGTGCATAATTTCTCCCCCTTGACGAGTGTTCCCCCTTGGTGACGGCGTCAAGTATTTTTGGAAGGCTAAGAAGAGAGCATTGCAAGTTTTAC
Organism: Chrysanthemum makinoi; assembly: GCA_910596185.1. Taxonomy (NCBI): domain Eukaryota; kingdom Viridiplantae; phylum Streptophyta; class Magnoliopsida; order Asterales; family Asteraceae; genus Chrysanthemum; species Chrysanthemum makinoi. The sequence continues at coordinate 218,599,471 of OU343220.1, forward strand.
AATGCTTTTGCTTTGATGAAAGCTCTCCCTTATTGAGTGCGTCAAGTATCCGAGTGAGTTTTGAAAATTTACAAAACAAAGGTTATAATGCAAGCATATAGTTTGATAGTTTGTAGAAAATAAGCTGAATGGTGACTCAGAACAGTTTCTGAGCACTCGGATCCGCCGGATCCATTCTAGAATGGATCCGCAAGGTACAAAATAAAGGATCCGGCTACCTGCAACTGTTAGTAGCAGTTTAAATAAAAGATAAGCCATAAAAGACCATAGAATTAAGTCATAATCACACCAATATGCTCAAATAAGCAGTAAACATAAACAAGTAGGTCCATGTAATAAAATGAAAAGAGAGGTACAATAATGACCAATCTATAAAACTAATAACATGGCCTAAAACTTAAGAAATCCTAAATAAGGACTAAGCTAAGATTAGAAAAGAGATGAAGGTGACCACTTGTGCTCACAATTTTTTATAATGATTCTAAGGGTGATTTGGTTTGTTGATACCATCTAAACGTTCAAGGATGTGATAGAACATGAAACATACTTTCTCACGAAGTTGATGAACTAAGGTTTGAATGTATTGACAATGGTTTCAAGTGTCTTCATGACTTTGTTGTGGTGATAGAGGTATGATTGAGGTATAAGGACCTGAGAGAGAAGGTTGTGGGTGCACAATGGATGTTGGTGGAGATGTGTGTGTTGGTGGATGAGGTAGAGATATGTCAACATCCATGTTGTATGGTTTTGGTGGTTGATGTCTAGTCATTACCCAAAATGGGCCAAAAGAAGGTGATGGAGAAGAAGATACATGTGCTATTGGTGGTGACACATTAATGTCCACTCCTATGTTGGGTGAATGTAGTTGTTGTGTAGTCATTCTTTCAATGGAAGAGAATGTAGGTAATGGTGAAGGATTAGGAGGTCTAGGAGAAAAGTCCTCCAAAGTATTGTAGAGATGTAGCGAAGAATGAGGTGTAGTAAAGGGGAGGAGAAGCTCTTGTTTGTTATGTAGAGATGGGAATGTTTTTAGGTGTTTATTTACCAAATAGTTGGGAGTTTGGTTCAAGAGGTGTAATTGATGGTGCTGTCTTAATGGAAGCCAGTGATGGTGATGGTTTGATAGGAGCAAGTTGTGGTAGTGTTGCTTCAATGAAAGGTGAAGTTTGGATGTAGTTAGGTGAAGGTTTCTTGATAGGTGAGGATTTGGTTGATGCTATTTCATGGACAATGCGAACAATATTTCTAAGAGGGCTTCTTGTCGAAGAGTGAGCATTTGGTACCTTAGTCCTTGTGAGAGGTGTTTAGAATGTGAATTTGTAGCTGAGAAGGTGATGTTGAGGTGTGGGATTGAAAAACAAACACAAGTAGTTTATATATTGGAAGAACATATAAGGTATTTAAAGCCTAAACACTAAAATCCTTCAATTTATAATCATTTTCATGTATAAGAGTCAACTACTAGGATACAATCTTCTTAGGAGAGCATTTTTCAACTCTCTGTTTGCCCGGATCCACCGGATCCTTTTCAAAAGGGATACGGGCAGCTCTAGCCAAGGGATCCGGCTAACTGAGACATAAAAGAAGAGGAATGATTGAGAGTTAGCTAACACTACCCTATATAATTTGAGCTGATGAGTGCAAAGAGGTGTCTTAAATAGTGGAAATCGTGAGAACTTAAAACTAATGATGTGAGGTGACTAATGATGGTTTTTATGGAGAAATGAGAGCTAAAGGAGGCTAATAAATGATTAAGGATAAAACTAGTTGGATTAGGAAATGGTCAATGGTGAAAGGAATTAGAGAGTGGTCAAGAAGAAAACTAGAAAATTTCTTAAAAATTATAAGAAATGAAAAAATAATTTTAGAGTATTTTAAGGGTAAAATGAGAAAAGAAATTTATGAAAAATATGATTATTATGAAAACAAGCGGATTAAGATGAAGGAAAGAAGGTGTAAGCACTGGAGCGGAGAAATGTTGAGTATTAGAGAAATGATAAATCATAAACATCTTTAGAAGGATCCTAAATCATCCATAAAAGAATGGGAGAACTACTGAGACTAAGGATAGCTCAATTGAGACTAATAGAGCATAGGCAACTAATCTAATAAGGCCTGGAAGGTGAGAAAGATGTAGAGAGGTATAAAACACAACTCTGTTTGGCTGGTTCCTTCGAATCCTTTCTAAAAGGGATCTGGCAGGTTATCCCAAAGAGATCCGGCTTCTGATGACTAAAAACAACACAGTGGGCTCGCCGATTGGCACTCTGATGTGTCGGATTGCAACATGCTAAGTTTTACAATACTGCTAGGTAGTGTACCTAACCGTTGTAGTGTAGTATAGGTAGGACATAGGGGATTTATTGTTCTCTAGGGGAATAGTGTTGTGAAGGTCAAAGTGTATGACGAATTAGGTCTAGAGGTGTAGGATGATTCTTTTTGTATTTTATATTTGTATATTAAAGCAAGTAAAATCTCGGGGTTTGAAGAGTGGGTTTTTATACTAATTAACTAAACTAAATAAAAATTAAATTAAACTGATTGAAAGAAAAGTAAATTTGTAAACTCGTATGATAGGAAAAACATGTTTACTTAGATTATCTTTACTCCCTAGTTATCTCTTATTAATTAGTCGAATTGTCACGTCCTTACTTAATTGGCGCGTTATATTCCGGTATTATCATAGAGTGGTGCCAAATTCCCTAATTTATGAATGTATAAGTCTCCCTTAAGAAACCCTAGATCTACAAGTGAAAATTAAGTCATCTCCCTAGAATCTCCTAAGATCTACAAGCTGCAATTCACGCAATAAATACGACGAATAAAAACCACCAGTGCACTATAGGGTATAATGCGTTTAGTCGGATTTAAAAGCTAACACATATAGGATTATAGCCAGTTTTCATACTCCTAACGCGAGACAACCAATTAAACAAGATGTAACAATTAATAATTAATAACTGGGTTTTATTCAATCCAAACAAACACTAATAAATCTAGCCGGACATGTTAATCGAAAGAAAAGAAACACATATAATCAAACAACATATAGACATATTGAATGATTAAAGAGGAATAACTTATCTTTAATTAAACATGAAGTTGGGGGTTATAAAAACCCTAAACAAGCTGTTGAAATTCGGACTCCAAAGTGTTCCCAATTCGGACTCCAAAGTGTTCCCAAGACACGTCAATTTATAGTTGTGACCTTGCCAGCTCGTCGTCATTAGAGTTTTGCCTTATGCAAGTTGTCATTGTGACGCCGTCGCTTAGTACCTCTGACGCCGTCGTGAACTATTTTCATTGCTGGTGACGCCGTCAGCTCTCAAGCCTTGTAATATTTCTGAGTCATTGTGTGTAAAATATTCATCAAATCTCTATGCCAAAATACAAGTGATGACGTCACGTTGTAGAATGTGAAAGGGATTCAGACTTTTTCTTGACTTGGTCATTTTCTTTGTTTTCTTGTCTAAATTAGCCCAAAACGTGTCGGTTTCCAGCTTTTGCGTCCCAAGTACCTAAAATGTAAAAAGGAACGATTTAAGGCAATAATTAATCACAAATGTACGATTTTAGAGCTTAAATGACCCCCTAAAAATGCACGTTTTAAATCCTTATCAGACTCACTCATCAAATTCCACAGCTTGTGTTTCTACTAGTAAATATAAATGGATACAAGTCTAAGGTAGCAAGGAGAGCATGTAAATAGGGAATTAAGTAGGATTAAATCCAAAATTTGAGGTAAGATCAAATATGGTAAAATTTCTTAGACATAGAAAACATGATTACAAACGTTCAAAAAACTACTCAGCAAAGTAAGTATTCAAAGTGCCATCAGTTTACAGACATACTACCATAATTTAAGAAACAATCATGTTTGATCAAGTCACAATTTTCACATAGACTCTCTTCACTATATCATGATTGTCTTGAGTTACTTTTCGTTGCTTCAGTCATCGTTATCGCTTGTGGGATCATCAAGGAATACAAAGTTGATGGATGATTCGTAAGTGTGACTCATTCAAGGGTTCTATTACCCTATTGATTAGTGAATATTGAGGACCTTGAAGATATGGGTCAACATGCATGAAGTGATGATAGAGACGAGTTAGGAACATCCCATAGGATATTAGTTTGTTTGTACTACCTTTGAGGCGTACGATTCGCTTAGCAAAGAAGTAAGAAAGATTGTATGGTTGTTGATTTTGAATGCAATAAAGCATGTGAGCACAACATACCGGTATGTACTTACGATCTTTTACTAGACTCAAGACATTTTCTCGTAAAATAACCGCCATGGGTTGTAGAAATAACGAAGCTTAAGCATACGGATTCTGTTAGGATGGTTGACACGAGGTGGATTGCATCAAAGGTTAGTTAACTCCTCTGATGACATAATGTATGTATAATATGGTGTATTTACTTCTTAACAAAGAGAGTTAAGAGATAATTATTTCGTATAGGCATATTGCCCAAGATTTGGAAGTCCAAGAATTTAAGCAAATTGTTCAAGGGGCAAAAGAAACTTGTAGTTTTTTATACAAAACCAAAGGGATAAAGATCGATCCTCGTTACGTACGATATCAATTTTACGAAAGAATTCTAAAACAAAACATAGACAAATTTGTTCGTTAATGGTAAGTAGACACTCAAAACCTATGGCTCGAAAGGCTCTGTTAATTTCTTCCTGAAAGACTAAAGGAGGTTCAAGAACCCGCCCTTCATGAAGATAACATGACTCAATGTCTTTGAATCCATGAATAAATTCTCTAGGTGTGTAAGGATCTAATGAGATAGTTGGAATGTAGATGTGGAATGTAGATGTTGGTTAGATGATGATCAAAGTCATACATGTGTGACATCTTGAGATGGAGATGATTAGAGGACTGAGATGAATGACGACTGAATCCTAGAATGAGATGGTGTGTGTTTCAGTTCATTTGGTATAAAGAAAAGGAAAGGAAGGAATCGTCTGTGATGCTTGAATATTATCTGTTGTCGTTATTGCCGGTTCCTTTGAAAAATGGATCCGGCCCATTATGATGAAGGGATCTGACATGACAACAGATAAAGGTGAAATTTGGAAGGTTTGGTTTTTGATGTATTGTTTGTTACTAGTCCAATTGTTGTTTTTTAGGTAAATTATGAATATATGGCTAGAGATCCTAAGTGATAGTTTGAGAATTTTCAGTCAATAGAATACTAATATTTCAATTTCTTTGGTGCACAAGGAGATACAAGAAATTAGATGAGTAGAAGAAAGGTAAATAGTCATGAGAAGAAATGATTTCCGTGAGCAAGTTTGAGACGGGGATAGATGAGTATCATCAGTGTGATTATGATGATGATCAAGACCTAGAAAAATTTTCTTTGCGTCGACTTAACTTTTTTGTTTGAGGTGTTTTTGAGAGATGAGTGTAAATGAATTTTGATTTTATATGCTAGGAATTGATGGAATGGAATACAATTCCTGACCAATTGAAGGAGTGTGAGAATTTGTAAAGAGGGATTAATGAAAATTGTGATTTGGTGTAACAAATAATTCATGTAAATATAACACTTGATGTAAAGCATACCAATACTATGACCAACTAGAAAAGAAAATAGTCAAACAATCATGTAGATGCTAATCATAAAAGAGAAGCATATATACCAACATTTTAACCATATGTGGCTAACATATTATAAGTGACCAACTATTAGTAAGAAAACATATCTTTGCTATGTTTTCTAGGATGGTTCTTGAACCATGGACTCGAATTACTTCATGAGCTATTAAAATACCTTTACTATTTTTAGTAACGTAGGCTCATAGCTCTTTTACGTTCTTCTTTTGTGTGTAAACTCCATTTTTCCTTTACTAAGACGAAGTTTTCGAAGATTCCTAAACTAAAGATTTCTTTAAAAGAATTGGTTAGAGATATTTAGAAATATACAAAAGGTAATACCAAATCTATCAATATCAAAAAACTAGAAATTTTATCCTTTTAGTAAAGATGGATTTGATGTTGGTTTTTACAAGGATTTTCCTTCTTTGTAGTTTTCAAAATATTCACGGATATTTTCAAGTTTTTTAAGTACAATATACTCTAAAAAGAAGTTGGTAACGAAGCTCTGATGCCAATTATAGAAAACTATAAGGGTGGTTGAATAGTTTTACCGATTAAAACTTTATTTTAAAACTTTTAGATCGACTTATGTCAATCTGTTTTGGAGTGTTGGAAATTGATGGTTAGATGTGATTAAACTATACTACGAGATAAAAAGAAAGACACAACCATAACACAAGTATTTATAGTGGTTCGGCTACAAGGTCACCTTCCTTGCCCTACTCTACTCCCCGAGTACCTAACTCGAAAGTTTGTAATCACTACACAGGACAAGCTCCTTTTCTTGGCAGAAAAGCCTTCACAACATTGCTTACACGTTTTCCGGTACACGGCTAAATACCAAGTTCTTCACACAAGGTAGAATTAAACCTACGTCGCCTACACTTTATCCAGTACAAGGCTAGATATCGGGTTCTTCCACAAGGTAGAACCAAACCTATGTCGCCTACGCTTTATCTGGTACAAGGCTAGATGCCGAGCTCCTTTATAATGGAGGAACTAATCCAAGAACCACTAGTTAACACAACACACCAATTACATGCTTGAGAGGAACCAACGACAGGAGATACTTATGTGATCTTGTGATGATAATGAATTCTAGCAACTCATGTCTTCGAGCTTGCAAGTATTCTATGCTAAACGTCGTGATCTCTCCTTTAAGAGGAACCTAGAGAATCACTAATAGAAAAGCTACATAGATGATCCTTGGATATGAGGTTAGAGAAGTAAGAATACAGAGAGAAGATATATCTAAAAGTGGTGAAAAGAAATGAGGAAATGGCCAACTATTTATAGGAAAACTATCCTCTAATCACCCGAATCCGCCGGATCCTTTCCCAAAAGGGTCCGGCCAGTGTTATCCAAGGGATCCGACTATCTAGTAATACGAGTCCGGATTTTGGTTACATTTTCGGGTTTTGGGTTATGGGTTATAATCCATGGGTTATGTGATGTCATGCATGATGTAATAGACATTTTGGGTCATGGGTTATGGACTTTGGGTCATGAGTTATGAACCTTGGGTCATGGTTCATGGATTACCCATTTTGATGTCAAACATGATGTCATACATATGGTCCATGGGTTTTGGGTCATGGGTTTTGGGCATGGATTTTGGGTTATGGATAGTCAAATTTATTTATATTAGATGTTACATTTAACTAGTATGTATTTTTTATAAAAATGTTAGTAACCAAAGTTACTTATAAGTGTTTTATAAAAATGCTTTTGGTTTTATGTAAAGTATTTAACTAAACATGTTTAATGATTTATTTGTTTAGTGAAATGAGTTAGTAAACTATTGGTTCAAAACTTTACATATTTTATTTATCTCGTTAAAATGATTTTACGATTGTTATCGATAAAACATGATAAGGTCGTAAAATATAAATAAAGTTTTTACGATTTATATGTATTAACTATCTCCCTCTTTTCGTTGATGATAAAATATAAAACTATTTTAAGAAAAAAAATAGAATTCGTAAATTATGAATTTAAGTTTTTACTCTTTCTCCTTTTTTTTGTCGAAACAAAAAGAGCGTCGAAAAGAAACTAACCCGAATAAGAAAGATAAGAAAAGAGATCAAGGATGATTATAAAAGATGAGAAAATGTAAGGTAGTGCATAATTGATCCCCTTTGACGAGTGCTCCCCCTTTGTGAGGGCGTCAAGTATTTTGGGAAGGCTAAGAAGAAAGTATTGCAAGTTTTGAAATGCTTTTTCTTATAAGAAAGCTCCCCCTTATTGAGGGCATCAAGTATCCGAGCGAGTTTTGAAAATCTAAAAAATAAAGGTTAGAATGCAAGCATTTAGTTTGATAGTTTGCAGAAAATAAGCTGAATGGTGACTCAGAAAAGTTTCTTAGCACGCGGATCTGCCGGATCCGTTTTAGAATGGATCCGCCAGGTACCAAACAAAGGATCCGGCTACCTTTCATTCTTAGTGGTCACCATTCTCCTCACATTTCATTAAAATACCCACTTAAAAAAAAACCTCACATAAACTCAGAAACAAAATAAAAATAATAAAATGTACACATTTTGTACGTCAACCAAGAGGCGAGTGACTCAACTTTCACTTTTATTTTTCTCTTCTTTGTCGCGTAACACAAGATGAAGCGATTGGGCTTATGAGTGAAAAGTGGTGTGAGGGGTGCGCCGTCACCCACCACCCCCTTCAGTCTTAGTTCAAATTAACTTATAGAAGTGGTTTTGAGCTCAGTTTGAATATGTATAACGTTAACTTGTCGGCAACAAGTATAAAAACAAATATCCTTAAGCTTATTAAATTACTCATTGCATTTACAATACATCAAGTATTAAACACTTGATGCATTTAATGCATTCAATACATAATACATTTAATTACTAAAACTTAAAGGAAAGCTTTGAATAGCGAAAAGCTTTTCAAAACTTGACTCATTGTGGATGCTCTCATAAGTTTAAAAAAAGATATCCTTGAACTTATTAAATTAAAGGGTAAATTTCACTGTTGGTCCTTGAACTTCGCCCCGCTCTAACATTTTGTACACCCCCAATTTCGTGATACACAACGGAATTCAAACTGGGTGTTATTTCATGGAACAACAGTTATAACAATAGAAAAGGAACTCTAATGGAGTCGTTTTAAAACATTTATCATTCAATTATATAAATATCAGAGTTTACAAAAATGAGGTCCTAGTAGTTTCAAGGTTTACAAATTACATTAAATGGGTTTTCGAATAATAATTAAAATTTATAGCCTTCTTGAGTATCCGTGCTCCTCCGTGCCAGCCTTGTACATTATGGACCTGAGATAAACATGCTTAAATCGTCAACACAAAGGTTGAGTGAATTCATAGAGTTTAGTTTGATTGTTGAACACAATATATTCGTAGTGAGCTATAGACTCACACTCATAGTTTGAAAACAAAACAATTATTATTTCACTAAACTCATGCAACCAAAGCGTTAACGTGTACCAACTAAATTGGCGTGTTTGTCGCCCATGTAGGTAATTTGCCGTTATACCTATTGTTCTCAAATATAGTGCATTTGTTTGAACGTACTTGGTCAACACAAACGGGATTCATCAATCCCAATAGGCATATTCACAATATTTGCGCTCACTACCCAAAGTGATTAATTGGTTCATGATACGGGGCCTTATGTTTGGCAATGATGGTACTTAGTGACAATAAAACAATCAGATAAGCATACAGTTCAAATATTTGCGTGTTCATGTTTAAAATAGCATGTATCTCCCCCAAGGGTTTGTAAAACAATTAAGTAATAAAAGTGGGGCTATGAACTCACCGTGAGTTTGATGATGTTTAGTACTTAACGAATATGATGGATAAGCCGAGAAAACTCTACTCGCAACCTAGAGTATGATGAAATGTCTTAGGTTTGTTGGAATGATGATGTGAAAATATAAATAAGTCTATATACGTCTTCATATTGATCATTATGTAGCACTTAATAACTCGTATATGTTGTTTATAGAAGTTTTTTATTTTGGGAAAAAGTGTTTAGTTTATATACAACGTAGTACCGTTTGGGCCATCATAATCCAGAGGTCATGTAGTAAACGTACGAGGAGCTAGGATACTTTAATTTGTAAATCCAACAACTCGTCAGTACGTTCACCCCGAAGAGGCCCCTCACATGAAGTTCTCTACTATTGAAGTACTTTAGTATGTAAAACATATGTTTTGCAAATATATCATAAGTGTCAAAATAGTTATACGGTTTGTAACGTAGATTTATTTGTTTTCCGTAATTCGGTTCTTGCCGTTTTCAATGTAAAATGAAAGTTATGAAATCCTTAGGTTGTTTGGTTATTAGAAAATATAATGGCGGTTTATAAGTTCTCATCATTTCATAATTTAAGTATATAAAATTATGTCGTTTGGTTTGTGTTGGTGTTGATTTGCCAAGGTTAAGACCTTAGTTAACGGTCTTGGGTAAATAAGCCTTGAGGCTTTAGCCATGGCCTTGCCGTGGCTTTGGTCTCGGCTACCATGGTCTTGAGACTCAGCCTTGGCCTTAGCCATGGCTGTGGTCTCGGCTTAAGGCCATTATGCCTCTTGGTTTTCCTTTAGTTGTGACAAAAGTATATTCGTGAGACTATATATATAGGGCAGTTTCATTTTTTGAAGGATAACGGCCTGTTTTAAGCGTTTTTAGGGCCCGAGCTTCCTAACTACTGTAGGAAAACGTTGTTTCGGACAACTTTCTTGTTTTAACTTTTTGATGAAATGGACCAGAAGGCCTTGAAAAAAAACGGGCAGACCCTTAACAGTTTCAATTTGGCAGTTTCGGCGTTTTGGTTTTGCTAACTTCTTTTGGCCGTATCTTTTGACTCGTGTACTCGTTTTGGGTGATTCAAATTGCTATGTTTTCCTTGTAAAATCCTTTTTAACAGTAGGTAAGTGTCTAATATCATGGTTATACTATTTTGGTCATATTTCACAACATATGTCACTAGTTTTCTTGTTTACCCATTTTAAGTTATCATATAGTTCTCATAACTTGTTTTAAAGATTTTTGTACATCATGATCATAACATAAAGACCATATATAGCATAAATGAAGTATGAGAAACATGCTAATGATGTTGAGCAATAGAGTGTGTTAGGGTTTCTTACAACTTTTGGCTTTCTAAAGAAAGGAAGTAAAGAAAAAGGATTAGGGCTTTGATTGAACTAGGATATTTAGCTTCCAACTTCTTCAATCTCTTGACACCAACTTAGGATTACTTGGGAAATCACTTGAAGTATTCTACTAGAAATACTTATTTTGTGGCTTAAAGACCAATGGAAGGAATAACTAGAACTTTGGATCAATCAAAGCTTAACAAGAGCTTTGGAATTGATATGGAGCTTGTTCTCTTGAATAATTCTTGAAGGAAACTAGCAAAATGAAGTATGTTTTGTGTGTAGTAATGGTACGAACGACCAAGAGGGAGGGGAGGGGGTATTTATATGAGTTTTAGTTAGTCAAAGGCAGTGCCAAGGGTGGTGATTCATCATACTTACTAGCTAAGTCTTGATATGTGTCATAAGATGAAGAAAACTTAAGTCTTAAGGTTGAAATGTGTAACCAATCCATCCAAGATCAATCCTAACCATTCCATGTGACCTAATTAGTCACAAAAAACACCACATATGGTTATTTTGATGAGGTTAAGAGTTTCAAATAATTATCTTGCTTACGGAGTGAGTTTTGGTTCCGTTAATCGCTAACTGAAAGTCGTAAAGTCATAAAACTTAAAACCGGGTATCCTATGTTGGAATCACTCCTAAACAGTATTTCAAGTATTTATATTTCATATGTAATAGGTAGCTTTATTATGGCCTTTATGTTTGTTTAAGGTCAAGCTTATGTAGAAGGCCCATAAGCTTGATCCAAGCCCAATAAGGAATAGGGAAGGAGAGGGAGTGTTGCCCTAGCTCCTTGCCTATAAATACATTGTAATAACCCTCACTTGAGGGTTGGTTGTTCAAGTTATTCTCTCTTTCACTCTATATGCTTTAACCGTATTATTATTAGTATGTGTGTGTGCGTATAACTTGTTCATCCGCCTTCATCTCTTCTCCTATAACTTGTGTTTGTAAAACTAGTGACCTAACATCCTAAAAATATGAAACTTGTAGAAATGATTAAACTCATCATTATACTCCATAATAAAATATAAAATGAGTGGTAAGTTCCATCAGGTTGTTTAAACGCGGTTAAAACTTGAAACGTAGGTTTAAAACGCGTAAATCGCATAAAACGCAGAACTAGAAAACGTAAAATTCCAAAACTTGTGAAATTGTCGTATGATGTGAGAAATACATATTTATATTGTTTGTAAGGTTAACTGGACATATCAAGATTCCTGAATGACGTTTAAACCTAAAAGTAAATCTCATGCACGGTTTTGTGAAATTGGTTTCGGATGGATTCAACGTACGTCGTCAGGACGACTCGTCGAGTATCAATTATCTTGTCATGATAGTAAAATAAAAAAAATAAAAAAAAAATTACGAGATGAATAGTAAAAGTGAATAGTAAAAATTCGAGAATAGATATAAATCCTGAAATGCGAATTGTTACACATTTGGTCCCCCAACTTCTTTTTGTGGCATACGTAGTCCACAATGTTTCCTACCATCGTCCTTTTGGTCCTTGGTACCTTAATTTGGCTAACTATGGTTTAATTTCGTCCTTTGCTGATGTTTCATGGTTGTGTTTCTAGTCATATCGCATTTTCACCATTTGTAAATCACGTTTGGTCCCTGGTACTCACATTAAATGGTATACAGGGTATAACTCTTTCCCATTGTACTTTTCAACCATACTCTTTTTTTCTCGCCCTTTTACATCACCCATAAAATCTCAAATCCCTCGAGTCTCGTCCCTCAACTTTTAATCTGAGTAAAGTTGAAAAAAATATGTGTCTACAATTTCGTTACCAACATGGAAGATGCAAAAAAAAGGACCAAGTTTAACATCGGAACAGTTGGAAATAGACTGCAAAAAGGAATATCGTAATGAATTGAAATCCTGTTGGTTTGAGATATATTTTGATATGAACTTGTGTTAATTTATGTTGATTTAGTAAGTAACTGGTTTTTTGTCAACACATTTATTCACCATACAAATACACCATGGTGGGTTATTCATGAGGTTTCCTGGTATAGAATACGTTGGAGGTGATGAAGATATATTTGACAGGGTTGATTCTGAAGTTTTCTCGATGTTTGACTTAGACAAGATGGTTACTCCATTAGGCTACTGAAGTATGAATGAGCCTCTGTTTTATCATTATTTAAGACCTATGAGTAGTCTAGATGATGGGTTGTATGCACTGGCATGTGATGAGGATGTTTGTAGTTTGAGTACCCTACTTGTGAGTTTCAAGTTAATAGAGGTGTACATAGAGCATGGTTGTACTAGGCTTAATTGTTTCCAAATGCCACCTAGACAAATTAGGGCCAGAATAGAAGAATATAAGGAAGATGTGTCCAGTCAACCTTGTACTAGTGCCTCTAAGGATAGAAATTTTGGAAAAATGTTGTTCTTGACATGACATGATAATAGTGATATCTATGCACCTACTGACAAAGGCTATAGTAGTCACTTTGTTTCAGCTAAGTGTACACCTCAAGGTCTGACATATACACAATTGACTGGCCATGAATGTGGTGAAAACCAAAACAATAAGCTTCCACATATAGATTCACAGTTTAGCAGTCTAAACCCTGACTTTCAACCCAGTGGAACCAGTTGTTAATGAATGTGGTACATGATCAAATAGCTAATGCGATTAGGTTAATGGAGTTTGAGGAAAATGAATTGGAAACCGGTCCAGAGTTTAGTTATTTGGATGATATGAATGTTGACAATAGTTTTGGTTTAAGTCATGATGAAACTTTTGGAGTTGATGAATTGGACTTAAACCTAGGCTTGAATGTTGACCTAAATGTTCCGCAAAATGAATTGCAAGAAGCTGCTAGAAGTGAGGAACATGTTCATGTACAAGCAGCATTTGTAGAGCCTACAAGTGATGAAGTTGTTGAGCAGGGTAATCGTCAACAGGTACAACATGATATTCAGGATGACATGATTGATAGTTCTCATGATTGTGAATATGAAAGAGACTCTAGTGATAATGCAAATATAGATAAGGAAGAAGATGCTGTTATGGTTGATGAATAACACCAAATAGCAGAGCCTGAGGTTGAAGTACGTATGTTTCATCTAACTAGGAATAAGATTTTAAGAGCATTGGCAATTACAGTTAACTTGGAGATGAGGTATTAGTAGGAGAAGGAGAAGGGGTAAGTGTAGAAGGTTTTGATAGTGGACCGGGTTATGAGAATGAACTAGGTTATTGTAGAAGCAAGAAGTTAAAGAAAATAAGAAGACATATGGAAAAAAGCTTGGAAAATAAGCATCTTGTAAATCAGTACTCATTTTACGTTGGTCAAGGTTTTAATTTTGCAGGTGAGGTGAAGAAAAGAGTACATTTTCATGCCATTGAGACAAGAAGAAATTTGAAGCTAAGAAAGAATGATGGTGGTAGGATAAGAGTGCTAACCAATTACCAGTTTTTACAGAGTCACAATGGTTTGGACCAAGTAGCCCAAGTGAAGCAAGAGGTGTTAGGCCTAGTGGATCAAGTGGCCTAGTTGGCAGAAGTAATAAAAGGAAGAGTGTAGGAACTTGTGAGGAAAACAATCAATGCCCTTGGGTCATGTATGCTAGCAAAGACAAAATAACAAAAAATTAGGTTGTGAAGACACACAGAGATATACACAGTTGCCTTCAATCAAGGGAAATCAAACACTGCACTTATAAATTCTTGGCAGATAAGATCTTTGACCAAATTAAGGTTAATCCACAAATCTCAGGAAAGGCAGTTCAAGACCATCTGCAACGTAATTTAGAGCTTCAGGTATCTATGATCAAAGCATTCAGAGTTAAAACAACAGCTAAAAGAGAGGTTGCAGGTGATTACACACTGCAGTATGCAATGCTTAAAGACTATGTTGGTGAATTTCTGGCTACAAACCCTAATACCATTGTGAAGCTTGCAATTGATAGGGATACTAATCCTGAGTTGCCTACAAGGGTATTTAAAAGAACAATGTTTGTTCGGGAGCCTTGAAGTATGGGTTCAGGGCTTGCATAAGAGAATTGTTAGGGCTAGATGGTGCTTTCATGAAAGGGCCATTTCCAGGCCAAGTGTTGGTAGCTGTTGGACTTATCCAAACAATGGAATTTACCCATTGGCTTATGCATTGGTAGAAGCTGAATGTAAGATTTCATGGTCTTGGTTCTTAATGTGCTTGGGTGATGACATAGATCTACAACCTAATTCAAATTTCACACTGAGTGATACATAAAAGGTTAGTAACATGATTCACTAGTTAAATTCTTAAATACAACATTATATGAATTATTATTTTCTTAGTGAATTGGTTTATGCATGCAGGGACCCATTCCAGCCCTAAAATCTGTGTTCCTAAATGCAGAACACAGATTTTGTTTGAGACACATTCATGAAAATATGAAGCAGTGTTGGAGTGGACAAGTATATAAGGATGCTTTGTGGAGATGTGCATCTGTTACAACTGTTAATGACTTTCAAAGATGTATGCAACATTTGAAGACTTTGAATCCTAAAGCACATGAATGGTTAAACAAGATACCATCTGAACATTGGATAAGATCTCATTTTTCTGGTAATATTTATTTATTTATTTATATCCATACAGTGGTTACGATTAATGCCATGTTATTATTTGACTGAACAAGCGGTAGTTAGACATGTACATCATTTAATTCTTTTATATTTACGTACTTCAGGTAGAGTGGTTACAAATTTATTGCTTAACAACATTTGTGAGGTCTTTAATGGTAAAATAGTTGGAGCTAGGGACAAGCCAATCATTACACTTTTAATGTGATGGTCCTCTAACCCCTACCGCAACAAACATCTTTGAAGCCATTAATAAAAAGGCTCATTTGTTGAAAGTGATATGGAATGGAGGAGTTAAATATCAGGTAACAGGGGCAAGGGGTGATCAGTGTGTGGTTGATGCACAACTTAGGAGATGTACATGCAGGAAATAGGAATTGATAGGGATACCTTATAAGCATGCTGTTGCAGGCTGTTGGAAAATGGCTCTCAATGGATAGGAAGTAGGAACTCCAGAATCTTGGGTAAATCCTTGTTATTGGTTGACCACATGGAAGGAAGTATACTCTCACTTGGTAGAACCAATTAGAGGAAGCAACTACTAGGAGAAGACCAACTGTGCGACACACCTGTTGCCACCAAAGCATCATGTCCAGATAGGCAGACCAAGGTAGAAGAGAAGAAGGTCCAAATAAGAGGATGAGCCTTTTTTAAAAGATGGTAAACTGACCAAGAGAGGGAGAAGCATACATTGTCAAACCTGCGGAAACATTGGACACAACAAGGCTACATGCAAAGGACAAGTTCAACCTCCAAGAATAGGTAGTTATTAAATTTTCATTGTTAACTGTTTGTTTGATTTAAATATCAGGAATAGTTTTCAACTTCTTTTGAAATGTAAGTGTCAACAATGCAGAAGCTAGTGGTAGTGGAACTAGTCAACTTGGTCAAGTTGATGCTGGTGTTGGTCATAGGCAAAGTGTGCAAGGTAGAAATGGATCTGCTCAAGCTGGTCCTTCATTAAGTGTTGCAAGTGAAATACCTGCTCATATACCAACTCAATCTAGCCAAACTAATGATAGTCAATGGCCTTTCCTCTAGTCATATTTTAAATTCAGGACAATTATGTGTTTAAGTACAATACCTGTTATCTAAGTCTGTAATGCAAGTCCACACTAGTGGCAAACATCAAAGTACACACCTTTGGCACTTCTCTAAGTCCTTTTAAAGGAAGACATAAAAGTCCACATATGTGGCAATTTTCAAAGTCCTTGTAAAGGCAAACTTATAAAGTCCACTTGTGTGGCAATTTTCTAATCGTAATATGTTATGGGTTGGTTTATATGTGTGACTTTTTTTGGTGCAAAAGGAGAACATATATTATTAAGAGTCTCCAGGCAAACTATCTCCAATTTGCAGCCATACTGCAGCTTCAATTCACCTTTAATGCATCAAATACCATCTAACTGCATTACAAGGAATCTCAACTTTGTAATGGCCTACAATGTAAGCTACAATAGCAAAATTTTTGATTTTTGCTGCTGTTATCCATGAATCCAAACACCCCTTAAGATAGTAAACTCCTTTAGAAACAATACAGATCAATAACCAATACCAGACAACCAGTTAATTCATGTTAATCTATCTTGGCAGCATTTAACTTCACACCCCAATTAGTTGTTTTGTGACTTGTTTGACTAAATTTTGTCAGCATCAATTACTTAGGTACAACACATACATGTTGTTTCATTAAGTATATACAACCTTTTTTCATATACATATCTTGGACAAAATGGGTAAGAATCACAATGTTCACGAACCTGGATAGCTATACTTGTTCTTGACTTGGTAAAGTCAAATGAATCAACCAAATCAATGCTACACAACTGAAAATGGAACATACGGATGTTCAAACACTTAACAATCAAAAGATTAATTTGTAAATTTGGTCCCTGCCTCACACATTGAAAGTCAAACTTGTGAGAAGTTAATACTCCTTACCTACCTCACACACATATCCTGTTTATCACTACACAGTCCTCCCCCCACACACTCTCTTAAGTTAAGTTAAAAATCCCCATTTCCTTAACCATGAATATGTCTCCTTGTGATATTGACCTCGCGGTTGTTTGTAACTCATTTGTGCTAACACAAATTATGCTTAGCCCTTACCAGACAAAGATTCTTCAAGACATGAAGTAGGCACACGATTTGGAGAACAAGTCCCAAAAGATTACTAATAGTGTCGGTCGTAGGGGGAGCTGATTGTTGAACTTTGAAACTTTTCACAGTCGAGAAATGCAAGAGACAATACGAAGAAGCTTAGGATACTCCAGACTATTGATAAGCATAGGGAGAGGGCCTTGATGATGATGGTCAGGCAACTTCACAACAATATTCTTAAGAATATTGAGTCTGTTGTGTGGCAGAGGTTTACGTGAAGGAGGTTGGTTGATGGGATTGGGATGGGTTTCTTTTGTAAAAATATGGTTATGGTTAATTAATGAAATGGATCTTTTGATTCAGATTTTCATTGTAGAATGTGTTCATAGATGTTTTTACTGATTTGGTGTCTTTGATTATTATCACAAACGTAAACATGAAAATTACATTAATCAAACCATAAAACAAAGACCAAAACATGAAAAAGGAAATATGCAAAAACAAACTAGTTATAGTAGTGAACCATCCTTTGGACACTGGATGGTACCTATTTCTTCCTGTTTTGCTGCTAATACAACTCTGAACATGAGACATATCTAATAGAGCATACTCATCCACTGGTGTTCTTGTTTTTAATGAAGTTTCTTGGCTTCTTTTCGCTTGACTTGCTCCTGCAGTTACTTTTTCTTCACTACTCTCCCTAGGTGGTGTTCTTGTCCCACTTCCATCTCCTTTACCCACTGCACCACCTCCTCTAGCTATGTTTCCACTTCTAACACCTAATCCTATAACACCACCACTTATAGCTACTGCACCACCAGCTCCACCATCTGCAACAACACCTCTGCCTCTGTAAACATTCCTCCAACAAGAATACAACATACTTTCTCCTTTAGGTAGCCTTGCTTCAAAAGTTAAACCAGCCATATTTTTAACTTCCATATAACAGCCAATGCATCTCATTTTAGATGATTCACTGCTGTCATCCAACACCCATATGTGTGTATCATTACCAGTCATATTGTTTCTCTTTAATTTTTTAGTTGAAGGGTATGCCATATCTATGTTGGAAGACAAGTTATAAGGAGTATTTACTTCACTATACTAGTTGATAGGAGAATTACTCATGGAACTTTGAAATACACTCGTTTGACTTTCATTATGTGAGGTAGGTAAAGAAGTATTAACTTATCACAAGTGCTATGCCAAACACTCCTACGAATGAGCTACTACAGCTATTATGGCAAATATTCCAACATTTCCCATTGTAACTTCTCACAGGGATACCTTGTGTTACAAGGATATGGAATCCCAACAAAACCTATTTTTCCAATGCAACTACCCAAAGAAGATTTGGGTCAAAATATTGGCAAAAATGGATATGGACTGTGGCATGTAGATAGCATTGTTAGAACACTTTGTATGGCTGCAAGTCTGTAGATAGCGTTGTTAGAAGACTTTCTAAGTCAAACTACTAAATTTTAATTGTTGACTTTCCTAGGTCAAACATATTTATCATTCAACAAACAAACACTCTAACTAACAAGAACAACTCACATTCAATTGATCAAATGCCATTACAGTTTAGCCATAATATACATACAAACCTAAAGACTTAGTAAACATTGTTATTGATTAGATTCAAATAAGACCATCACCAACTACTACTTTGCCACCCAAAAAATATCATAGGATCTACACATTTGCTAACTCTGTTTATAGTTTTATACACTCTACTAACTCTGTTTCTACCAAACTGTGCAGACATCCAAACACCCCTAAAGGTCTTCGCAAGACAAGAATTCTGCTAATGAAGTGTATGCAGACCTGTAACAAGTTGTAGGAGCTTAGTCTAGCTTAATTTTAGCATTAGTTGGTTATTTCTGTGTTGTATAGCTAGCTAGCTTAGTTGTAGTATTTATACCACGAGATGTGGCTCATTTTACAACACTTTATAATCAAAACTTTCTCTCATTAATTCAAAGCAATTGCAGTATGTCTTGATTTCTCTATACTTTTGTTTTTTGACTACCTTAAGTCAAACATACTAATGCATTGAGCAACCAAAAAAAATTCGTAACAATAACAAGCCACATTACAAACTATTGCGATTTAGCCGTTATTAAAAACTACCATTTTCATTCATCATTATCCAGGATTGACAACCATTACATCCAACTTCTTCACAGACCAAAGACTATCACCTAATGCTTTACAATAATACTATAATCTTTCATCCACCACCATCACAAACTAACAACTACTACCTAAAAGAGACTTGATGATAAATGGATGAAGACATGTCAAGCAGTAAAATAAACATACAAACCAAACAAAACCCAACTGATGATGAGATAGTTCTTGTACTTGGACCATTGTTCTTCAACCAAATCAACATCACCTTGAAGACAATTAATCCTCCTCAACAAACCAGGGATAATCTGTACTAACCTTGGGCACACTGGAGGATCGAACCATCCCAGAAAATGGACAGTTTGAGCCCTGAAACAACACAATGTGTAAATAAACAACACATTTTGCAAATAAACAACACATTGTGTAAACTTGATAAACATTTCACCAATAACCAAACTTAAAATTGTTGGACAGCCAAAGAAACGGCGACCTAGATTCCTGTTTGTCGAGAAAGTGTTGAAAACATCTGGTTTACCACATGTGCAAACCACCATCGATGCTCTGTATTTGTTTTTGGAAATGTCTATGTTTTACACAGTTTTGTAATGGAGCAACAGTCGTATATTTGTGGACAACAAGTTTGAATGCGTACAGTGTATAAAAATGTTAGGGACCAAACGTGCGAAGAAGAAAGTGGTGAAATGACTATAAAACCAATCATGCCACATCATCAAACGTGTAAATTTAACCATAGTTAGCCGAAACGGAGTACCAGGTACCAAACGGGCGACGTTATGAAAAGTTGAAGACTACGTACGCCACTAAAAAAAATTTGGAGACCAAATGTGAAAATCGGACGAAAAGACAACAGTGATATTTACCCTAAATTAAATGCTTAAAGTTGACAATTTAAACATATTTTATAAAAACACGTGGGCCATCAATTTGACTTTAAAACTTATATACGTTCGGATATGTATGAAACTATGAACCATTCTACCAAAGCTTAAACCTTCCCTATCAAACTTCATTTTCAAATCACGCCACCATTTTATAACTATCCTAAATCCCATTAATCTCCACCTTCCGATTATGGACTACACGGTATTCAGTGTGTCAGTGATGATGCTACTACTTGGCACCGGACACTTGCAACGAGTTGAAGCACAACAACTACCCATGATCAGCTGGTGTGATCCAGTTGAACTCAGCTGGTGCTTGCAAGCCATTGTCTCGACCATTCCCCCGACCCCAAAATGTTGCCGGAAACTCAAGGGTCAGGAAGCTTGTCTTTGTGCAGAAACGGGTGACCCAACTTTTGGTGCCTATCTTAAGCTTCCGCGTTTCAAGACTGTTTGCACCACATGTAATGTTACTTTCCCTGATTGCTTGTACGCAAGTCATTGACTGATTGTGCTAGAATATATATTGTTTGTTGTTTATATACTTACATGTGCCTGTGTGACCAATTGAAATAATACGAGGTTTTTAACCCGCGCTTCGCAGCGTAGTGTTTGCATACAAACGTATTATTTAACATTTGAGCTAAGCGTGTTTCTATTAGATATGTTTAGTATTTTAATTGTGAACAATATAATTAAGCGGTTGTGAATTTATAAAAAAATATGTTATCAAGTCTTTGTTGCGTTGCGTTTTATATAGAGCTTTTTAATTAAAAATGATAGAATGTCGTTATTTAACAACCGTTAAGTAACGGCCGTTAGTAGGACTATCTGTGTAACGAACATCTAACTTGATGGACCAATTATGTACAAAAATTTACATCATTAGTCCCTAGAGGACCTATTTTGCAACGCAAGTTGAACCTTAGGGACTGTTGTCGCATTTTAGTTTTTTTAAAGCATTAAAAAAAAGTAACGACCGTTAGTAGATAACGGACGTTAACTAACGACCGTTAATACTGTAGCTTTTACTGTTCATTAAGCCCTAGCAAAAACAGGATTGCTCCTAGCAATCTCGCTGGCATAGTGTATGCATAAAATACTGTAGCTAATACTTGTTGGGTGCTTAAAGCCACATTCATAAATGTACTTTAGTATAATGTATCCAATTATTTACATGTATAAATGGTAAAATAGTGTGCTTGATTAACATTATTTTTCATTTCATAAAAAAAAATAAAAAATAGGCAAATACTTTTAAAAGATATCATATTTGCTATCATTTGCTTTTATGGTTATTGAACAAAACTTTTTACTTTTGCAGTATTTTTCTTTAAAATTCATCTTTTTTAAAGTATTTTGTGATATTTTTTACCTTTCGGGGGAAAAACAATTTTATTAGCTAAGAATAGTAAAAATGTCCAAAATTTCGCAAAATAACCCAAAAATGATGAATTTGAAAAAATAAATACTCATATAAGTAAATTAATTTATTTGCTACCCACAAAAGTAAATGACGACAAATATGACACGATTTTAAAAATATTTGCAAAAAAAATATGTGAAGATTCTCGATTAGCCAAGTCACATGAATTAGCTAGTTTTATAAATCTAGCTTAATTTTATATATTAAAAAGTTTCCGACTATACAAGCTACTCGTATAAAAAAATGAGTGATGCTACATCCACAAAAGTTTCCAAATCGCGCCACCATTATTGAATAAGAACTACGATAATTTTCTAGTGACATCCTAAATTCAATAATTTCAAAAAATATCATTTTTTGCTAGGAGTTTCTAAGAGTACAAGGCATAGATGTAATTCACATCCTAAAAACACACGATATACTCTATTTTGGCAAGCGTCATCCTCCAATTTAAAAACCAATGGCACGCCATTTCATATCATCAAATATGCTAAACACAAGCTAACGGAATTTAAGCCAGTGTATTGGCTCACGCCAAAGGTAAGATGTTGCATTTTTTTATTTTTTATTTTGTGAGTTAGTGGATATTTTTAGTGGGGTGTATTGGGGAATCCAATATGTGTTATTGATGTGTTATGAAGGATGAGTATTTTAGTTATTTGTGTGTTATTTATGTCGCTGATGTGACATACCAATAACGTGTTATCGGTTCCTACCTTACCTTGTGCTCTAAATGCATCTCAAAATTACCAATGGCTAGCTAAATGCCGTACCGTCACTTATGCCATTTGTGAGCCAAAGGTATTTGAGCTAGTGAAATGACTCAAGCCATTGGATTTTTTTTGTCTATTGTGAGTGAGTGGGTATTTTTAGTGAGGGTATTTTGTGGGACCCAATAACATGTTAGTGGTATGTTATGAGGGAGTGTGTTTTAGTTATTGGTGTGTTATTGAGAGATGTATGATATGGCGCTAAGGTGGCATATCAATAACGTGTTAACGGTTCCTCCTATATCTTGTGCTCTAAACGTTTTGGGGATGAATATTTGACACGTATTATGGTGCCCGTGTTTTTGGTGGCTGTTGGTGATGACGCTGATTTGTCATACTTCCCTCCAGCGGCCCAGTCAAAAGTTAAAGGTAGAAAGTTTCATTGTTTTTTGCATAGTTGTCAAAATCGTGATCATGATCGTAAGATCCTACGATCCTACAAACAAAAAATGATCAGGATCTTAACAAGATCGTAACTCAAGTAGGATCGTAGGATCGCGCGTAGGATCGTAGGACCGGATCGTATGATAGTAGGATCGCCTATTATTAATTTTATTTATTTATTATTATTATTATTATTTTTGCTATATGAACTTTTAAGCATAAGCTCGTGTCTTAAAACCCAATGACCAAGAACTTTTTATGAAAACTATTATTTTGGTGTTGTTAATTAATTATCTTTTGCAAGATTAATGAGTGTCAAATTATTATGCTTTTATGGACTATTTAGAAATAGTTTAGATGTGTCTTTTTGGGTTATTATGTAAAACGATTTCATGCTTTATAACATGTCAGAAGCTTGTTTTTGAGATAAACCATCTAAATACTTGACCCAATTTTCTTCCTAATTTATTTTATGTTACATATAAAAGCATGACTATATGTTAAAAAATTTCAGTAATATCATCAGAATATCCTAATTTAATTTATTTGGTCATCAAGAAAAAAAAAATTGTGTTGCCCTCTATTATAAGTTCAATCAATTTATATTTTTACATTAATCTATATTTTGTAACAAAAAAGTCACAGAATCGCGTACCAATAAATTAATACTATCTTTTTGCCTTAATCTAGATATTATCACAAAAAAACCTATAATAATCAATATTGAAACAAGAAGTAGGTGCACATATGTAGTAACTTTGTGCAAGTATGCATTGCAATTTATCTAATATTCTACTAGTATGGTACTTGAACATATAACATTTTTTTATCATCCATTTAGATTCGTTTATCATATGAAATATTATATAGAAATATAAAACTATAACCCCTATACAAAAATAAATACATTTTCATACGATCTAACGATCCCGATCCGATCCTACGATTACAGTCTTGCAAAGCCGAAAACGATCATAGGTAGGATCCTGATCCAGACAACCTTGGTTTTTAGTCTTATCTATTCTAGTCTAGAATATCCTTAACTAATCTATAAATAATTTCCCCCACCTTTTCTGCTCTAAGACCAAAAATTTTTATAAGACCTATGCTAATGGTGATCACAATTTTCAGCAGTCACCCTTGTCACATCAGCACCAACTCAATTTTCTTTATCCAAAATTACACTCAGACCATAAACAAGTAGTAAGTCCACTGTAACCACAACAACAAACATATCTCATAAAAAAGTATTTTTTTGGTAGAGTAGCATACCACAATATTCATTTGGTGGGGGGGGGGGGGGGGGGGGGGGGGGTCCGGGTGTGTGGTTGGTTGGGGGTTATGATGACCATTAGCATTGGTCTAAATGAGAGTATAGCTATGTTGTGTGTCCTTCCAGTTTTATTAGCAGGTGTCTTTGGGTCCTTTAGCAAGCATGAAGTGTTAACAGAATACTTGAGGAATCTCTTGGTTCAAAGTGTTGGTAGATTTGTATTAAAGTTAAAATTATATTAGTATTTGTATTAGATTATGATTGGTATAAGTCCAAATGTTAGGGTTTAAATATTGAGTCATATTTATTCTCTCATTAGACTATTTTTATCAACAACCCATCACAACCCAATCTCTTAATAAAATATTATTTTCTCTTTCCTCCACCTACACAACCGATACATACAATCAATATATATTTTTTTTACCATTTATGAACAACTCAACCTAACATATAATATTATTTCTATATATTCAATTTAATTACTTAAAGTTTTTTATAAACTATATATTTAATAAAATATTTACTTTATAAGTATATATCTGAAATAGTAAACGGTTTGATTAATAAAAAAATAATAATAAAATTTTCACTTTATATTTTTTGGTTTTAATTAAAATAAAATACGCTTTTCATTAGAAAAATGAAATTACAAAACATGAAGAAATTAAAAATTATAAATTTTAGAGATACAAATGACATAATTAATTATCATCGCCAAATTTTTGACATATATGCTCAATCAAGTCATTTTTTAGAGATGAATGAGCTTCTCTGTTGCACAGTTGTTCTCTATTTCTCATATAACTTCCCAAATCCGCAATTCGATCAGTAGAGTACTCAACAATATCATTACCATTTGTATGCGCGTCGTTCAAAAATTCTGATGGATCAAAATTTTGGTAAGTTTCTCATTCATCTTCAACTATCATGTTGTGCATAATAATGCAAGCATTCATAATTTGTCCCATTTGTTCGTAGTCCCAAATAAGACATGGACGTCGAAGGAAAGCGAAACGAGCTTGTAGAAATCCAAATGCCCGTTCCACATCTTTTCGAACGGCCTCTTGATGTTGAGCGAACAACCTATGCTTTCTAATTTGTGTAGAAGTTATAGATTTTACAAATGCAGCCCATGAAGGATATATGCCATCAGTAAGATAATATGCCATATTTTTTTGCTTACCATTCACAACATAACTCACTTTTGGTGCTCGACCTTCTGACACATCACTAAAAACAAGAGACCGATGGAGAACATTAATATCATTGCATGGACCTGGGGTTCCAAAGAAAGCGTGCCATATCCATAAGTCATATGATGCAACAGCTTCCAGAATGATGGTTGGCTTTCCACTTCTTCCTGCGTATTGTCCAGCCCATCCTGTAGGACAATTTTTCCACTCCCAATGCATACAGTCAATGCTACCTATCATACCTGGGAACCCACGTTGTTCCCCGACATAGAGTAGCCTCGCTAAATCATCTTCATTTGGCCTTCGAAGATACTCATCACCAAAGCAAGAAATGATACCCTGTACAAACAACATGAGAGACTTTCTTGTCATAGCACCACTCATCCTCAAGTATTCATCTACGGCATCATACGATATCCTATAAGCCAACACCCGCATAGCTCCTGTACATTTCTACAATGATGAAAGACTTGGTCTACCCGTGGCATCAGGTCTTTGTTGGAAATATCGATCATTAGCAGTAACAACATCAACAATACGTAAAAACAAGTGTTTATGCTTGCGAAATCTGCGTCGAAATATAACTTCATCAAAGGTTGGGTTGTTCACAAAATAGTCTGCCATTAAAAGTGCCTCACCTCGCTCACGTTCCCTATCACGATACACTCGTCTTGCTCTAGAAGGTTGGTCTTGTATGACTAAATTAGGATAGTTGATAATAACATCTTCAAGGATGCGATCAGTGCGTTGATTATATGAACAAACACGTAATTCCCATTCATGATACTCGATTGAGTTGGATGAGATCGAACTTGAATCAGAATCAGATGATAAGTCTTCAGAATCAGAATCAGATGACATATTTGTTTAGAGAACTTGAAATAGAAAATATTAATAGAACAAATAGAAATTGAATGGATGAGAGACTTTTATGAATTGAATTGTCCCATGATATGTTTTCAGTTTAATGATTGATGCTCTGCCTTCTAAGCTTACACATTTATTAATTGAATTGTCCCAATCACATTTATGATACAAAACACATTTATTATTGAATTGTCCCAATCACATTTATGATACAGCAAGGCTATGAAGAATCCAAAACATCACTTTCCATACAACATTTCATACAAATTATGCTTCATGTCTTCTTCTTCTGGTGACAAGTGATATCTTGCTAGCAAAGATTAGATGCAAAAGATACATCTTTTTAGTCTTTCTTTCTTCTTTTTTGATTTCTCTTTCTTCCCGTTTAAGCTCCCTTTCTTCTCTTTTCTTATCTACCTCTAGCATTTTATTCATTACTTCAATTTCACTTTCCCTAGTGATCCTAATTGCACGCAATTCTTCAACAAATTCGTTATTAAGGAATGAAAAAGATTGTGATGCCTAACCTTTTCCTTTCTTTTTAGCAGCGTCTCTACCAATAGGTCGTTGAATAGTTGAACCCCCACTATTTGGTGTTTCTTGGTTGGAGTAAACAACATACTCTCCTTCTTCATTAGTTCTCGATCTTTTCGTACTGCCACCACTTTCTTCATTAGGTTCTTCATCCATAGGATGTGAACGTGTATTGTCACGATCTATGTTTAACATCCACTTGGGATTTTTACACATAGCTTCATTAAATACAGTCAAGTCTAAAAAGTTACTACCATCCGCCTCATAAATTTTATGCACATCAAGTTCGACATCTTTCAAATTCATTCCACTTGTTTTTCTGCTATACGCTGCCCTATAAGCAGCGACCCACTTGCTTCCATTTTCACTAAGTCGTTTAAAACGACCTTTCATCTGATTTTCATTCCGAGGGCCAATATCTTTTGGTTTTTCAGATCTCGTCTGCTCATACATTTGACAAATTCTTGCCCAATTCGAACTTTTTCTTTGATTGTTTCCACGTGTTGAATCACTACTAACATGACACCATTCTGCCATCAAAGCTATATCTTCTTTGGTTTCCCATTTTGCAATTTTTTCGGTACTTTTACTGGTTTTGAGAATCTTGAAACAAATTTCTAGAAATACTTTGTGAAGTTTCATGAGGTATACTAGGCAATTGATTTACATTTGGAGATTGAGAGTTTAAAAGACTTTGATATTCTCCATAATATTGGGTGTTTGGGAAGTAATTTGGATAATTAGGATCCATAGGAGAACTACTAGATGTAAAAAAAGTTAAGAAACCAAAAATGAGAATTGAGAAGGTGTATGAAAATATGTTGATATTGGACTATATTTATAGAGAATTGAAAACTAAAATTATTGATATAATTTTTATTTAAAAAAAATATTTAAATTGTATAATAATAATGGTATAAATAAAAAAAGTTTAGAAAAAATAAATATTAAATATCCATTAAAAAGGTGACATGTGGCTAGAAATGGGTTGGCAATCTTGGTTGTGGAACGACCGGATCGAGTATGAATTGTCTTCACTATGTGTATTTTTTGTTTAATATTAATAAATGGTACATTTGAACCCCACCAATTGG
This sequence comes from Chrysanthemum makinoi, assembly GCA_910596185.1. Classification (NCBI taxonomy): domain Eukaryota; kingdom Viridiplantae; phylum Streptophyta; class Magnoliopsida; order Asterales; family Asteraceae; genus Chrysanthemum; species Chrysanthemum makinoi. The sequence goes on from OU343220.1 coordinate 218,627,500, forward strand.
TTGGCAATTTGCACCGATAAACATAGTCTTATTTGATTAATTCAATTTGTGAAAACATAGGGGGGGGGGGTGAATACGTTACCATTTAAAATCGTTAGATCTTTTGTATCAAATCATTTATGAGACTTGTTATAATATGAAAGTACCAATTATTTTTTATGACTAGTATAAAGCATAGTAAACCAAGTTGTCACACAAGCATCAACATCAAACCACATCACAAGCAATAGTATAGTGCAACTATAAAAGTAAAGAGATAAAGAAAGGAAAGTGCAAATCGAACACGATGATTTATAGTAGTTCGGACACGGATATCCTCTCCGCCCTACTCCACTCCTAGAGTACCCAACTCGAGAGTTACTTCCCCACTCTCATCAACCGCTCCCTCTCGGCGGGAACCCTTACAATCATCGCTCCACTTTTTCCCGGTACAAAGCTAAATACTGGGTTTTAGTTCGGTAGACCCCAACTCCCGTCTCGCTATACAATATTTCAGACACTAAGCTAGATGTCGAGTTCTTTTACAAGGGTACAACCACTCCCATTATGTTTTATGGCCCAACATAACAAACCTTGTGTTTTATGGCGCCCCACCATAACCATCTAATCTAGTTTGGTGAACCTGTTTGTGATGATGCAATGATGTTTTACAATAATGATCCATGACACAAAAGTTCCGGATATGAATAC
>OU343220.1:218628289-218677456 GCA_910596185.1 Chrysanthemum makinoi
AATGCGAACCAACCCATTTAAGTCATTTTTTTTACAACTCAAATTATTATATTTATTAGTGCGAAATGGTTAACCGGATTAATCCAACAACCCGCTTAATCTCGTGGACAAGCGCCTTGTTATAGATATGGTTAAATGGCCAACCCGAAACTCACAACCGGATTCAATCCGGTTAACATATTCAACCCAAACCTATTTAACCCGCCAACCCAAGTATATATAATGATTATACTCGTTAAATTGCTAGTTCGGGCGTTCTAAACAGCAGATGATACCAATTCGACGACTAAAACGCCGGTGGGCCGGATTTTTCCTGACCCGCCAACTTCGACAAACCCAACCCTGCCAACCCGAACTCAATCTGAATCCGCAAACTCCCCTACCCCATAGGCACCGTGTACACTGCCGTAAACACAAGAAAGTCAAAGAAGGCGGTTTACATTTTTTATTTATTTAATTGCCAGTAGTAAGTTTACAGAATGTGAGATATTTGTGTAGTATATTTTATATTGCCAGAATGTATTTATTTCGTGTATTGCTTTTCATTTAATTAAATAATAACAATAAAACATTAGACATTAAAACATTAAACAAATACAACAACAAATGTTTTTATAAACTTTTTATAAACATTTTTTACAAATTTTTTATAAATTTCTTATAAATTTTTTATAAGCTTTTTTTTAAACTTTTTTTATAAAATTTTTATAAAAAAAAGTTTATAAAAAAAGTTTATAAAAAATTTATAAGAAAAGTTTATAAAAAATAACGTAAAATAAATACCATGTAAAAACACTACATAATTCAATACACTATACATATAAAAACACTACATAAATAAATACACTATACATATACCTAAATACTACACAATTAAAAAAAAAAAAAAAAAAAAACTAAAGATATACACAATTAATTGACTTCCCATTGTACTCGTGGGTCCCAATACTTGATTTGACCGATATAAATTGTTCGAACAGCATGATTCAAAACAAGGCACCCCACGTGAATCAACCAAAAATGTATTCAATTCATGACCCCACCGACTAGTATAGAATATGATGGGGAGAGAGAAAACACAAGCACCCCCTACTATGGGGTGCCTGTCTAACACGTCCCAAAATATATGCTAAGAGGGCTAGGTGAGGTGAAAACATTTAACACGTTATTGGTATGCCACATCAGCCACATCATACCCTCCCAATAACACACACAATAACTAAACACCCTCCTTCATAACACACCAATAACATGTTATTGGGTCCCACATTTTTTCATTTTATCAACGTTTAAAAAAAAACGTTGGCGTCACCATTGAAATGGCTGGAAATGCTTTTGGCGGACGATTTGCGCCGGAGATGGCGAGGCAACGGCGCCATTGGTGATGATGGTTGCAACTTTGCGTGTTATTCGCTCCCTCACCGTGCCCTCTAAGTCCACAGTGTGTACTAGGTACTCTAGAAAATGAACGCCTACAATTTTTCAAAAAAGTGTGTAAATTGTCCATATTAAGAAACGGGATACACTATTCATACGGGGGCTATCCCCGTAGCCCTGCCCTTATTTTCGGGAATATTCTTTTGTCCTTCACTTTTTTTCAAGACATCACGCTTTTGCTTCTGCTCAGTATTTCCTGATTTTTAAGCGTTTGACTTATTAAACTTTATATTTACGTCCGCGATTTTCGCGCTTATAGCTTTGATATAAACAAAATTATAAAAAACAAAAAAAAATAGCCAATCGTATGAATAACTTAGCCCTAAGAAACAAGCTACAATGATGTGTGGCTTATTTAATTTTTGCGTAATCTCCGCTTTAAATGTGTATTTTTAAAGGCAAATGGCACAAAAAAGTATCAAATTTAGGGTCTTTTTTCAATTAAGATACTACTTTTTTTTTTTGCATACCCAACAATTTTTTTTAACGGATTTGGATTTTTTACTAACGTTCGTTAACTCACTTTGTTAGTAAATTACATGTTTGGCCATCGAATTCGTATAATCAATTCATGCAACATCCAAAATCATTTTTGAATTTTATTTTACATGTTTGGTCCTTGAAAAAAAAATTCAAAAATAAAAATTACATGTTTGGTCCTCGATTTTTTTTTAAATTCGAAAAAATTTGAAAAATTTCAAAAAAAATTTCGAAAATCCTTTTCGAATTCGTATAATTATTTTTGAAAATTCGAAAAATTTTGAAAAATTTCGAAAAATTTTGAAAATTTTCGAATTCGTATAATCATTTTTGAAAATTCTTTTCGAAAATTTTGAAATTTTTTTCTTGAAAATTCTTTTTGAAAAGTTTCAAAAGAATTTTCAATTTTTTTTGTCAAACTTTGTTAAAAAATTTCAAAAATTTTCGAAAAGAATTTTCAAAATTTTTCAAAAATGATTATACAAATTCGAAAAGAATTTTCAAAATTTTTCGATTTTTTAAAAATTATTATACGAATTTAAAAATAATTTTCGAAAAAATTTCAAAATTTTTCAAAAATTTTCATTTTTTTTTGAATTTTCAAAAATAATTATACGAATTTGAAAAGGATTTTCGAAAAATTTTCAAAATTTTTTGAAATTTTTTGTAATTTTCAAATTTTTTTCGAATTAAAAAAAAAAATTTCATGGACCAAACATATAATTTTTATTTTTGAATTTTTTTTTCACGGAGCAAACATGTAAAAAAAAATTTCAAAAATGTTTTTGAATGTTGCATGAAATGATTATACGAATTCGAAGACCAAACATGTAATTTACTAACAAAGTGAGTTAATGAACGTTAATAAAAAACCCAAATCCGTCAAAAATATTTGTTGGGTACCTTTTTATGCAAGAAAAAAAAAGAATAGTAAGTTAATTGAAAAAGGACCTTAAGTTGGATACCTTTTTGTGTCATTTGCCGTATATTCTTAATGGATTATACTTTTTCTAATTAAATTAAATACTTAATCATGTTACAAGAGATTGGTCATGTATACCGACGTAGAAAAAGCACAATGATCCTAAAGAAAGTCGATTGATAAACCCTCGGTATGAGAAATCGCAACTCAGTAATCAATATTCAACAACTTTGAAACACCTACTGTAATATATAAGCATATAACGGGTCGTTGTTAGGCGAGTCTCAAAACTAGGGATGAGCAGTTGAGCACGGTACTGGTCCAGTACCGATTCCGTACCGATTTAGTGGTATCGATTTTTTCACGAGCATAAATTAGTGGTACCGGTACCGTACCGAACAAAATTCGGATACCGGGTATCGCATCGTATCGAAATAGGGTTTTCCCTCGCTTTTTTCGATAATTTCGATTTTGCACCGGCCCGCATCAATGAGTGGTCCCCATTTTTTCACCTTATTTTGTAGTCCCGGTACCGTACCGTATATCAGAAATCGGTATGATTTCGGTACGGTTCCGGTTCCGGTTCGGTTTCAGGATTCGGGTCGAAATGCTCATCCCTACTCAAAACTGCTATATGCATTCAACAATTCACCATGGATTAGATTTACTCCGCACTATGCACCATCTAAACTACTGATATAGCTAACATCCTCATATCAGTTACGCATTTTCTTGATATATGTGTATGTGGTTCTATTTCCCTTCATAGACATGTAACGTTTTATTTTAGAGAAAATTCAAAAAATAGCTCAAAAATGAAAAGTACATTAAACATTTAGCCCAAAAAACATGACCTACAAGTTGAGATAAAAGAACTATATGCACGGGAAGAGATTATGTGAAGCAGTGGCGGAGCCAGAAAAAGTGGTTAGGGGGGCATCAATTATCAAGTGAATAAAAACATGTTAATGTAATTTAAAGTCGGGTCGGATTTTATTGAACAGAAAAAACAGTTTTACTTCATTGCAATTAACACTAAATAGTATGTTTAGATGTCAAATATAATTCGATTGGGACTTTTCTATTTCGTTCATCATATCCGGATGCCAAATACAAATACTTAACGCAAAACTAAACATACCAAGTATTGCAAAATTTATATTAAAGCATTTATAGTTTTTTATGTAATGTAAAGAAATGTGATCCTTATAAATAAGGCTAATTACTCAAAATGTGCCTCAATTGCCACATTTTACCGTTTGTATAACTATCTAGATCTATTTAGCATACTTCATTTTATTTTTGGTATATCGTGACTAGTACTGTGTGTATTATTCGACTGATTTACACAACTGGTCACACGATACACCAAAAGACCGAATTCAAAAAGTATGCTATGTAGTTAAAAAGAAAATTTAATAGATATACAAACTATAATAAGTGGCAAGATGAATATATAGATATATATTTTTTTTTCAATTAAGCCTTATAAATACATACAAATTATAATTAAAAAAGGGTAAGTATTTTTAAAAGATATCATACTTGTCACCATTTTGCTTTTGTGAGTACTTTTCTTTCAAATTCATCATTTTTAAGGTATTTTGTGACATTTTTTCCCTTCGAGAAAAATTTTTTCTATTAGTTAAAAGAGCCAAAAATGTCCAAAAATTTCACAAAATATCAAAAAAAAAAAAATAGATATGAGTTTGAAATAAAAGTACCTATAAAAGTAAAAAAAATTTGTTTGCTACCCACAAAAGTAAATGATGACAGATATGATACCGTTTGACGTTAACAAAAGTTTATACCAAAATCTTAAAATCTTAATAATACTAAGTATTAAAACCCTAACTTCAATAGTTATGTTAAAATCATACAATGGTACTTAAAGACTAAAAAAATATGTTGCGTAGACTAAAAAAAGTGGAAGTATTTAAATATTGTTAAAATCAAATGGGACTCTTGACCTTTTTTACCCACTCCCCAATTCCCAATGACCAGTCCCACTTTCGCTTCGCTCTTCTTCTTCACCAAATTTTCTTTCAGGTTTCCGACCAAACAAGACCACTAAAAAACCTGGTTTAAAATTTAGTTGACACTTTATTTATTAATTCTCATTAAATGACGAGGGCACTCTGATTAAGAAGTTGAGGGCACCGGACTTTTTTTCTACCAATTTGATATTTTTACTACATGATTTTGTGTATCTACAAGAGGTTTGTTGGGGGCAACCCCCCTAGATTCCCTTTAAGGTGGCTCCGCCCCTGATGTGAAGACAAAGAAGTAGGGTTCAATGGTTGAAGGAAGGGGACAAAAATACACAATTTTTTCATGCACGAGCGACTAGCAGACGGAAGCAAAACAATTTACTTAAGCTAAGAACAGATGATGGAAGGTGGGTTGATGATACTTATGGACTATGTAACATGGTATCATCCTATTTTGAAAATCTGTGAGTTCTACTAGTTCTACTCAACCAAAGTGTGCTGAGGTGGTATCATGTCTCGACAAATCTCTTTCTCATCCTAACATCGAAATATTAGGAAAATCGGTTTCTGAGTGTGAAGTATATAATGCGGTTATGCAAGTGCACCCCTCTAAGGCACTAGGGCCAGATGGCATGATTGCTTTATTATACCAAAAGTTTTGGAATATAGTTGGGCCTACGATTGTAAATGTTGTTGTGCAATTTTTTCGTAGTGGAATTATGCCCCTAGACATAAACAAAACTCTAATTACTTTGATACCGAAAGTTCCATCACCTGATTCTCTAACAGACTTGCGCCCCATCAGCTTATGTAATGTGATTTACAAAATTATCTCAAAGGTCCTTGTGAACAGAATTAAAGGGGTGTTGCCAGGTCTAATCAGTGAGACCCAATCGACTTTTGTTATGGGACGCCTGATTACCGATAATGCTATCGTTGCCTTTGAGGTTTTTCATCGGCTCAAAAACAAAAGAAGTGGTCGAAAGGGTGCAATGGCTCTTAAAGTCGATATGAGCAAAGCTTATGATCGTATGGAGTGGTCATTTATTAGAGCAGTTCTTGAAAGGTTTCGGTTCCCACAAAACTTCATCAATTTGGTTATGGCATGTGTGACGAGTGTCACCTTTTCATTAAATATTAATGGGCAGGTTGCGGGACATTTAGTTCCCACGAGAGGTCTCCGTCAATGGGATCCAATATCGCCCTACTTATTTATCATGTGCGCGGAATTGATGTCAGCAATGATAAGGGGTGCAGTTGCTACACGTCGTATTCATGGAATTAAAGTTTGTCGCGGGGCACCAGAAGCTAGCCACCTATTTTTTGCAGATGATAGTATTTTCTTTACAAGGGCTTCTTTATACAAGTGCACACAACTACAAAATATATTGGGCAAGTATTGTAGATCCTCGGGCCAAGTTATTAATTTTCAAAAGTCAGAAGCCTTTTTTAGTCCGAATGTAGAGATGTCAGCGCAGAATGCTATCATAAGTAAACTTGAGGTTCGTGAAGCTCTACAATAAACGACATACTTGGGGCTTCCTTCTATCATTGGAAGAAAAAAGAAAAGTGTGTTTCAACCTATTGTAGACAAGGTGCGTAAGAAGATTTCAGGTTGGAAAGAAAGGAATTTGTCGATAGAAGGCAAATAGGTGATGCTAAAATCCCTGGCAAAAGCTACGCCGATGTATGTTATGAATATATTCATGTTACCGGTAGGAATTATAAATGAGATCCATAGAGCCTTGAATTTCTTTTGGTGGAGAAATGGAAACAAGGATAACCCGATAAGATGGGCCTCTTGGAAATCAACGTGTATTTCTAAATCACAAGATGGAATGGGTTTTCGACACATGGGTGCATTTAATAAGGCTATTCTCGCAAAGCAAGGGTGGAGACTAATTAAAATGGAATATTCACTTTCAGCAAGAATCCTCAAAGCCAAGTATTATCCTAGAGATTAGTTTCTAGATGCAAGGATTGGATACCGACCGAGTTTCGTATGGAGAAGTTTATGCACGGCTCGGGACATAATTCGCAAAGGACAACGATGGAATATTGGCAATGGTATGAAAGTCAGAATATGGGAAGACTATTGGTTGGAGGGTTTTAGAACATTGGATTACCGCCCTAAAAATTGTGAGTATCGTATCGTTAATGACCTTTTGGATGGTGATACAAATGCATGGAACCATACTATACTGTTACAATTATTCCCACATCATATCGCAAGGAAGATAGCTTGTACACATATAAATACACTTGAACATGACTCTCTCTATTGGAATGCTTCATCAAATGGAGTATTCACGTGCAAATTTGCATATTGGATTGCTACTCAAACAGCAGAAGAGTTCCAAGACTCGTTATTAACGCATGAAAGGAGATCATTAAAGTGTATATGTTTGGCAAATATTCTTGGTAAGGTCAAGATTTTTGCATAGAGGGCTTGTATGAATCTACTACATATTGTAAGAAATCTGATGACTAAAGGTTTGGCACAAGGATCTCTTAGTTGTGTTCATTGTACAGCCCCCTAGGAAGACATAAAACAGGCACTTTTTCTATGCAATTAGGCTCGTAATGTATGGGCTAGCATGAATATGATTGATCTTATTGACCACGCTGCAGAAATATCCATTGAAGAGATAATAAATACGGCTAAGGATAGGGGAAATGAAACTTTAAAACTGATGTTGATGGTTATGTGGCGAATATGGTGTGCAAGAAATTCTAAAGCTCATGGGGGTAAACATATAGGGCCGAATGAAATAAAATTGTTGACGTGTGGGATATTGGATGACTTTACTCGAGAAAATGTGAACCCGGAAGCGCACATGATTACGCCCAATGCTCCATGTCAGGTACATTGGTCCCCTCCATCTAACGGAGTGATAAAAATTGATGCTGATGGTGGGATATCAATAGAAAATGGCGTTGCAGGACTTGGTTTTGTCATGAGGTGCTACAACGGGTCGGTTTCAGTAGCATGAAATAAACATGTAGCCAACGCGACATCGATTATTGAGGTCGAAGCAAAGGCTAATCTTCGGGCTATCCAGGTGGCTATTGCAAAGGGATTCACAAAGGTTATCTTGGAGACAGACTCAAGTATTCTTGTCGACGCATTTCTGCATAACAAGGAACTGTTGCATATTAGAGGTCTCTTCCTTAACATACGACGATTATGTTACTCCTTTGCTTTGTGCTCTTGGTCCTTTGTGCGACGTGATGGGAATAAAGTGGCTCATGAATTAGCTAGAAGAGCATTGTATGACATTGTAGATGAAGTGTATGATGGTTGTGTGTCGTTCTCAGTCAATCTATGGGTGAACCATTATGTAATGTACCTATATAATCAATGAAAATTCCTGTTTATCAAAAAAAAAAGAAAAAAGAAAGATATAGCTTAGGTTGACCGGACGATTGGGCGACTACAATAAGAATTTGACAAGTGTCATATTTTTTAATTAAAAAGTATTATACAACCTGGGTTCTTTGGGCAACTTGTACTTTAGGCGACTTGAGTTTTGTTTTTTAGTGAAAAAAATTGGGCACTTGTCACAATTTTAATATGGTTGCTCCGTATGTTATTAGTTGAGTTTTTTTTTAACTAGATGTTTAATGCATTTTTCATGTTTAGGTTATTTTTTGAATTTTCTCTTTTTGATACCTTAAATTGAGAAAAAAAAAGTTTGGTACCTTAAATTGAAATTGCACTTAAGTTTAGTACATTTTCATGCGATTTTCCCTTTTCTAAAAACCTAGTTACGAATTTCAAACTTGACCACTTTTATTTATGTTGAAGAGCTTGAGCTTGAACAACTATCACCAGATTAAACACTTGAACTAATTAAGACTACAATTAGACACTTGACCTATGATTTATTATTGAACGGCTACACTTGGCCTTGAATACTTGACTGGAGAATAAAGACTAAAAACCTAGTTACTGGATTTTAAACTTGACCACTTTTATTTATGTTGAAGAGCTTGAGCTTGAACAACTGTCACCGGTGTGGATAACTAGAAGGGGTTTGAATAGTTTTACCGATTAAAACATTGTTTTAAACTATTTAGATCGACTTATGTCAATCTATTTAAAGTGTGCGTTGGATGATGATAGATAAAGCATATAAACAAGTAATGTAAAGCTAAAGAGTAAGGAACACAAAACCACGACACGAGTGTTTATAGTGGTTCGGCTACAAGGACACCTTCCTTGCCCTACTCCACTCTCCGAGTTCCCCACTCGAGAGTTCGTAAGCACTACACAACACAAGCTCCTTATGTGGCGGAGAAGCCTTCACAACGTCGCCTACTCTTTATCCGGTACAAGGCTAGACACCGGGTTCTTCCACGAGGTAGAAACAAACCTATCACAACGTCGCCTACACTTTATCCGGTACAAGGCTAGATACCGAGTTCCATTACAAAGGAGGAACTACTACCCAACACTACACCAATACACAACAACCCTAAAGGAGACACACTCCTTATTACAACATCATAAGGACATCAATATCCTTTAACCCAACCTATCTATTTTGTACATCGATGCACCATATCGAATGTACTCCCTTGGCATCTTTCACTAATGCTCTTGACACGATCCTTCGACACCTTTCACTAATTCCTTCAACATGGACCTTTGGAACCTTTCACTAATGCCTTCGACACGGACCTTTGGCACCTTTCACTAATGCCTTCGACACGGACCTTTGGCACCTTTCACTAATGCCTTCGACACGAAACTTCTAGGAGGGAGGAAAGAACTATCAACAAGATAACTTTAGTAGTCTTGATGATGACGAAGCTTGGCAACTCATGGACTTGAGCTTGATCGACTTCAAGAGGTGGTGATCTCGCCTTTAAGAGGAACCTAGAGAATCACACAAACACAAAACTACATAGAAAGATCCTTTGGATATGAGGTTAGAGAGTTTACAATACTAAGAGAGAGTATGTGTAAAGGGGTAAGTTGCAAGAGAGAAATGACTCACTATTTATAGGCAATTTTCTCTACTGTTCCCCGGATCCCTCCCCAGAGGAATCCAGCTAGTGCAATCCAAGGGATCCGACAGCTGGGTCAGCTTAAGTCCGGATTTTGGATTGCAAACCGGGTTATGGGTTATGGGTTATGAACCATGGGTTATACAAGATGCAATGTATCTAGACATTGGGTCATGGGTCTTGGATCATGGATCATGGATAATACCCAACATGACTTCACGCATGATGTCATACAATGGGTAATGGGTTATGGATCAAGCTCCATGGGTATGGGTCATGGACTTTGGATTTTACCCATCAATGTTCAATGTATCTAGTCAATGGGTCAAGTACTAAGATTTTTACCCATTACAATATATACACATTTCCATATTATGTAAACACTAGTTGTTATATATATGTATTTCTATAATATGTAAACACTATTACTTATATAGTGTTTTATATGAAAATGTAAGTGTGTTAGTAAACTATTGGCTCAAACCATTTACGTATTTTATTTGTTTCGTTAAAATGATTTTACGTTTGTTATCGACAAAACATTAGAAGATCGTAAAATATAAATAAAAGTTTTTACGGCTTATTTGTATTAACAACCGGATTAAACACTTGAACTAATTAAGACTACAATTAGCCACTTGACCTATGATTTATTATTGAACGGCTACACTTGGCCTTGAATACTTGACTGGAGAATAAAGACTTAAACCGGAAAGATTATATTGACCCCCCCCCTGGCGGATATTAAACACTTGTTAAACTACTCGAACAGCTTGAAGTTGACCCCGTTACCACAAACTTCATGGGAAACTATATACACTGTTTCTGGGAGTGACACCAAATTAAAGATCGAACCACATCTATCCTAAGGTAGAGTCCAATCAGGATCATGTAAAGATCATGGCGTTGCAATGTGTGGCAATTGAATTTGGTAAAATCTTGATATGTTAAACAGATTTAGACTACCCACAGCAACGATAGAGGTGGCAAGTTGTGCCCAAAAATAAAAAAATGGGTTAATTTGGGATAATTTCTAAAAAAATGGGCATGTATGACCCATTTAAAATTTAAAATGACATTAACGGGCACATATATTCTCTTAATTGGAGAACATTACAATTGTTTTAAAAGAATTTGTTTTGCAATTCAAAAAGGGCTAGCGGCGCAACTTGTTGCTCGTTTGGCTTGCACCTCTATGTAAATTGAAATAACATATTAGTGTTAATAAAAAATGATTAACGTTGACATGAATAAAAAATATATATATAATATAATTAATTTTGTAAATATAAATGAGGTGTTACGTTTGAGAAATTGATTTCGTCATTTTAGGTCTTTTCTAAAGCGATTCGTATAACATGTGGTTGTTTGGCCTGTTCTCGTTTAAGCCCGTGCCCGTTTGGCTCGTGGTCCATGCATGGCCCGCCTGTTTTGCCACCTCTACCAACGACCTTCAACGACCTTCATTTTTCCTGCCATATCTATTTTCTCTCTCCGAAGACTTTTTACGACACCAAGGCAACCTTCATTTTTTTTTCAAAATTTTTACTAATAAATACCCATTAATTCACCAATTTTTAAACACCAACTTACAACACTCTTTCATCATTTTATACAAAAATGTCTCACGTAAACACTCGCCGAAACAATCCCTCGACACCCGAAAAAATGTTTAATCTAGGAAATACTCCTGTCTCAAACCCCAACTACGGTTCATCATCACAACAACATACGCACCAATCCATGTCTTCTATTTCTTCATTTCCAACGATAGAGGAATTAGTTGATTAACTTGAGATAGGTGATGAATAAGAAACTGAAAGTTCTAGAAATGCCAATTGATTTCTTACTAAGGAACAAGAACAACAACTTATTCTGGATAAAGATGCGTTAAGAGAAACATTAAAAGAAGAAGCAAGGGCTGAAAAATAGTGGGAGGAGAGAATTAGGGAATAACAAGCTCATGATGAGTTATTCATGTCGGAATTTGAGGTGTATTCTAATTTAAAATCAGATTAATCTAAAAGTTGAATAATTCCTCTAGCGGACGAACTTGTTAATACAAATAAGCCGTAAAAACGTTTATTTATATTTTACGATCTTCTAATGTTTTGTAGATAACAAACGTAAAATCATTTTAACGAAACAAATAAAATACGTAAACTGTTTAAGCCAATAGTTTTCTAACACACTTACGTTTTCACATAAAACACTAAAACAAGTATAAGTGATTTTATGATTTAGTAATATATATGTACAACAACTAGTGTTTACATATTCGGCAAATATATACTTAACTAGTATATACTAAAATGGGTAAAAACTTACAAATGGTATTGACCCATAACCCATGGTTTTATCCAAACCATTTGACTAGGTACATTGTACTCATGAGATACATTGTATCTAAAAAGAAACCCATGGATCAACCCATAACCCATGGCCCGTGATCAAAATACCCATGGGTAAAGAGGAGCGTCCCGCGGATGCCTAGCTTTACGCTAGCCGGATCCCTTGTGGGAGGGATCCGTGGGATCCGAGGAACAGTAAGTTTTCTCCTGTATAAATAGTGAGCCATTTCTTCCTTTTGGTTCACCACTTTCACACATACTTTCTCAAAGTATTGTACCTCTCTAACCACTGATCCTAAGGGATCTTTCTATGTACTTTTTCTTTTGTTTTTGTGTGATTCTCTAGGTTCCTCTTAAAGGCGAGATCACCACTTCTTGAAGTCGAGCAAGCTCAAGTCCATGAGTTGCCGTGCTTCGTCATCATCAAGAAAACTGAGGTTCTCTTGTTGATAGTTCTTTCTTCCTCCGTATAGATGTTGTGTTCAAGGCATTAGTGAAGGATGCCCGAAAGAGTCAAGACGAAAGCATTAGTGAAAGGTGCTTAACGTCCGTGTCAAAAGCATTAGTGAAGAATGCTAAAGGTTTCAAGACGAAGGCATTAGTGAAAGGTGCCAAGCGTTGTGTTAAAGGCATTAGTGAAGGATGCCTAGGAATCAAATCAAGTGGCATTAGGGAGGAATGCCTAGGTCGTATAATCGATGAGGTGCATCGTTATACATATAAGTATTAGTATGTATCCAAGGATGGTGATATCCTTGATGGTGTTGTAACAAGGAGTGGATCTCCTTGAGATTAGGTGTTGTGTTGTGATGGGTAGTAGTTCCTCCATAGTAATGGAACTAGGTGCTTAGCCTAGTACCTAATAAAGGGTAGGCGACGTTGTGATAGGTGTGGTTCACCTTGGTGTGAAAGAATCCGGTGGTTAGCCTAGTACCGAAAAAAGAATAGGCGACGTTGTGAAGGCTTCTCCGCCATAAGGAGATTGGTGTCGTGTTTACGAACTCTCGAGTAGGTGACTCGGGGAGTGGAGTAGGGCAAGGAAGGTGTCCTTGTAGCCGAACCACTATAAATACTCGTGTCGTGGTTATGTGCTTCTTACTCTTTATCTTTCATTACACATTTATATATCTATCTATCAACGTCCAACATAAACAACCAAATAGATTGACATAAGTTAATCTAAATGTTTTAAAACGAAGTTTTAATTGGTAAAACTATTCAACCCCCCTTATAGTTTTCCACAATTGGCATAAGAGCTTCGTTACCAAGTTTCTTAGAGTATGTTGTACTTTAAAAACTTGATACGATCCGTGTATGTTTGAAAACTACAAAGAAGGAAATATTTCAAAACATTTTCTTTTTCACGTTCATGTTGGACATTGATAGATCATTCTAACATATTTGTTTCAAGAAATCTTCATGCTAGGATCTCTTCAAAACCTTCATTTCTATTCAAAGAATAATGAAGTCAACCTTCGAGAAAGGATCCAAAAGTAATCACAACAAAGGATTACTTTAAGAGCTCATGAAGTATTGTTGGTATTATGTCTTCATAAGCCAAACCAAGAAGCATAAAGGTACGTTTACTTTTTCATTAGCTAACGTACATGATTATGTTGATATCATAGTTCTTATCTGTTTAAATAAACTGCTAGTCTCTTGAAAAAGTCTCTTTCGTCACTTTCCCGACTCACTCATCATCGGGAATAGTATTCCTTTTGATTTCGTCAAACTAACACCGTCGTCACAAATGGATTCTTGATAATTAACTTATCAAATCACGTCGACCAAAACATCCTTTTATTTGAAACCTTTAAACTAATTTTGTTCCGTAAGCTAGTTTATAGCCTACTACAAAATTAAAGCCACAACCCTTTTTCTCGTCAGCAGAGCCGGATCCCTCTAGTTGTACTAGCCGATCCCAAATACAAAGGATCCGGGAACCGTAGAACGTAACACGCCTATACGCATTTCAAAAACATCATAGACCAGTTTCCCTCTCCCCACATAACACAAAAACGACTCAACAATTGATTTCATCCTCATAGGACTCCAAACCCTCAAGTATTCCTCACTTGAACACCATTGTAAGTAATTACACTAACTTGTTCTAATTTCCATCATCCTCATCCTAGGGTTTATGGTTACACAATTTCTAAATCAATTAATTCAATTAGGGTTTTTAAAATTAATCATTAAAAAGGGCTTTTAATACAATTAGTATTACACTTTGTTCACAACATTGTTAATACAAATCAAAACCATAAACCTATCTCAACTAATTTTACCTAATTAGAATATTTTTGTTTCTAGGACCAACCATGCCTAAAGCCACTCAACAAGACCACCATGATACCGTCCATTACCTCACCCATTACTATCGGGAAGAAGGGCTATCAAAAACCGATCGCAAAGTCTTCAAAAGACTTGAAAAACGACTTATTCACGAAGGTCGTGTAGTCAAGGAATGTTTCCTTGAAGATACCGACACTCGTCAAGTTTCTCGGCAATCAACTTTGATTGTCTTCTTGACATTGATGAACCAATTTGCCCGGTTTTCATCTTTGAATTCTATAAAAGCATTAGGATCATTCGAAACGCCGATGATAGCATTTCAATCGCCTTCATCATCAATAAACAAAACTTCATTCTACCTCTCAACACATTTGCTCAAATTCTTCGCATTCCTTGTGAAGGAATTTGTATGTATTCTCAAGATTGGGAAATTAACGCTCAAAACCTTGCACTTGATTCTAAACCTATCTACAATACTCCTCTTGATGATCCCGAAACCATTCGAGATACTATCTTCAAGGTTAGGACCGACCAACTCCTATAAACCAAAACAAAAGCTCATTCACCATGATCCTTTTCAAATGGAACTTTTCGAAATGCATCCCATGTTTAGAAAATGGGAAGAAATCCTTAGGGAAAACGTCATTAGCCTAGTTGGTAACAAGGATCATCCAAATGCATGTCTTGTGCAAATGATCTATTGTATTATCCACCAAAAGCCATTTAATCTCGCCTATTACATGGTGAGGAGAATGGTCGGGGTATTCAAAGTTTCCAACATGGTACTTCCATATGGTATGCTCCTAACACGACTTTGTAAGTATGTTAGTGCATTGCAACCATCTCCTATCAACAATGATCATTTCTTTTCCGATCACGTAATGGTACCTCTTACCAAACAACCCTCTAAACGGTTCATGGTCAATGGAAAGAAACCTAAAGCTCTCTCGGATTCCTCGGAAGGAGAAGAAGAAGAAGATGGAGAATAAGAAGATGTCGACCCTATAGCTAATATTGAATTGGAACCCTTTGATTACTATGAACAACTTCCAACCATTCCAAACGAGACTGCGGAATTCAAACAATTAAAGGGTATGATTAAAAATCTAGCTTATCACCTCACAAAGTCGGGAAAGAGGAAAAAAAAGAATTGACGAAAGAGACTATAGGATTTTGTTTGTTTCTTAAACACTTGTTTTGTGTATGGATGATTATGTTTTAGCACTCTTGTTTGCATTAACTTGGATATTTGCTATTTCTACAATTTTCTATGAGATTTTTTATGTGATGACATGCTTATATTTATGTTTAGTTTAATGGTCGATTAGTGTGCAAAATCTGCACATGATTCTGTGATGATTCTGATCTACAGATGCCGGATCCCTAGGATTAGCCTAGACGGATCCCTCCTTTGAGGGAACCGTGGGATCCGTGACAACATATCAGCAATACATCATCTCATACATCAATATAGCTTACTAGATAACCTCACACTAGCTAAACATAAGATCTTAGAACTCAACTAATTATCCTTCAAGAATGAGAAAGTCTTAAACTCACTCATAGCTCACATAAGATCTTATTCAAAATGCCTTTTGATTTATCAAATCGTCAAAACTCACCATATTTCCACTTCAATACTCACAAATTGTTTTTCACTTCTCAAAACACTTAGGTGGTCATATTGAAAAATTTTAGAAAATTGTTTCTAGCCATCTTTATCTCATAATGGGTCAAAAATTAATTTTTCAATTCTTTTGATTTTTAAGGATTTTTCAAATTCCATCTCAAGCTAAAATCTGATCTCTAGGATCATTTATTATGACTTGACACCACCAAAACTCTTAGTGTTATCCTTGAACATCCATTGGTAGTCATTTAGTCTCATTTTCCTTCCATAAAAATCAATCATTTGCTATAACACTCATTACTCTTGATCATTCAAGTACACCCTCATCTTAGATACTTAGGAGGACTGAAACACTCAAGATGATATAGGTTCTAGTTCTTAGAAACTTCATTTCTAACCTTTCATAACTGCTGAGAGCCGGATCCCTAGGATTAGCCTAGCCGGATCCCTCAAAGGAGGGAACCGTGGGATCCGGGTAACAGATTATGTCAACTCTAGCCAAAACAATCATTTCAAGCTCATCTTGCTTACTTGAACACTCCACCTCATCTTTATTAAGATCCTAGATAAATGAAAATCTGAATATCAATCTTGTGCATGTTAATCATCACATTTCTAAGAATCTTAGTGGATTAAGTCTTAAATGCACTTGCCAAACTCTTCCCTTTATAAGTCATATTGCTAGAACACCTTAGTCGTCAAACACAACACAATTCTTAGCAATTACAAACATCTTCCTTAGTCATTTCATCATGAGAAAAGCTCCTAGTGCAAACTCATCCACCCAAGAACCACCCAAGAAACTTGCTAGGGTCATACACGAAGTTTCCTCCACCAAATCATCTCCGGTTAAATCCACAAATGCTAGGATTTCCCCTACACTAAAGAAACCAATCAAACTAATTCCCAAGAGGATTGCTCCCACAAGGATATCATCACCAAACTCTACTAAACCAAACACACCCTTTTCAACCCAACCAACATCATCGGTGCATAGAGCCACATCATTTAACGCCTCACAATCATCCCCAATTTCTCATAACTTAGAGGACTTACCCCCTTGGCCATCTCATCTTCCACCACTACCAACAAACTCAATTGAAAGGGTTGTGCAACAAAACCAAAGTGTTGAATCAATACTTGCACCAATATCAAATTCTCCAATTCCCCCCAATAGTCCATTTTGGATTATGAGGAAACTTCAAAGTCAACCACCCGACCACATGGAAGTTGACACTTAATTACCTCCATCCTCAAACATTGTTGAGCCACCACTTAATGAGCCTCCATAAATTCCTCCCTCATTTAAGGATCCTCAACCCACTTCACTTGAACCTCCATTTCAAGAAGCTCAAAACCATGACTAGGATTGCTATCATTGTCAACATGTTGAAAGGTTGATACATGAACTACGTGAAGAGCAACGTTTCGTGTTTTATCACCTCCTCGAACGTTTAGAAGAGGTCAACAAACCTAAACAACCATGAGCATAAAGCGGTGTCCTATTCTTAAGCTCAACTTAGAACATCTAGGAAACCCATTTTATCCTTAAGAACGTGGTTACTTCTTAAGTTTAGGTGACTCGTTAGTATTTGTAGAAAATGTATGGCTAGATCATTCTCTTAGTTTTAGATATTTGTTTGATTATCTCTTTGTTTTATTGAATGATATCTTATGTGCCATATTGCTTTGAGTGTATTATTTATACATATCTCACTCTCATATTTAGCATTGTTTGGAATATCACAATTGCTGAAAATCTGTCACCAGACAGACGGATCCCTCCAAAATTCCTAGACGGATCCCTCCACAAAAGGAACCATGGGATCCGTGGTACAGAAGAACAATTTTCTACTAACTTGAGTCTTATCTGCAGGAATTTATGCATTATACTCTTGTTTTCTAACCTTTATTTTGTAGATTTTTAAAATACACATGAAGATTTTGACACCATAAAGTTAGGGGGAGCTTTGTGTCAAACTATACATTGCAAATACATTTGCAACTCAATCCTTATTTGGATTACTCTTCATGACACTCCATTGCAAAGTTGCAATCTTCAAGGGGGAGCATTTTCGTCACAAGGACGAACCATTTGCAAACATAATTGCAAAACATTAGCTTACTTATTTTTATGTACTTGACTCCCTCACAAAGGGATGGACTCGTCAAGAGGGAGTTGAGACGAGAACCATTCCCGTCACTTTACATATTTCCTTTTTATATGTTTTTCTTAAAACTTTGTGTTAGTTTCTTTTCGACGCTCTTTTTGTTTCGACAAAAAGGGGAAGAAGAGAGTAAAAACTCTAATTCAAAATTTTTACGAATTCTAGTTTTTCCTTAAAATAATTTTATGTTTTGTCATCAACAAAAAGGGGGAGATTGTTAATACAAATAAGCCGTAAAAACGTTTATTTATATTTTACGATCTTCTAATATTTTGTAGATAACAAACGTAAAATCATTTTAACAAAACAAATAAAATACGTAAACTGTTTGAGCCAATAGTTTTCTAACACACTTACGTTTTCAGATAAAACACTAAAACAAGTATAAGTGATTTTATGATTTAGTAATACATATGTACAACAACTAGTGTTTACATATTGGGCAAATATATACTTAACTAGTATATACTAAAATGGGTAAAAACTTACAAATGGTATTGACCCATAACCCATGGTTCTATCCAAACCATTTGACTAGGTACATTGTACTCATGAGATACATTGTATCTAAAAAGAAACCCATGGATCAACCCATAACCCATGACCCATGACCCATGATCAAAATACCCATGGATAAAGAGGAGCGTCCCACGGATCCCTAGATTTACGCTAGCCGGATCCCTTGTGGGAGGGATCCGTGGGATCCGGGGAACAGTAAGTTTTCTCCTCTATAAATAGTGAGCCATTTCTTCCTTTTGGTTCACCACTTTCACACATACTTTCTCCAAGTATTGTACCTCTCTAACCACTGATCCTAAGGGATCTTTCTATGTAGTTTGTCTTTTATTTTTGTGTGATTCTCTAGGTTCCTCTTAAAGGCGAGATCACCACTTCTTGAAGTCGAGCAAGCTCAAGTCCATGAGTTGCCATGCTTCGTCATCATCAAGACAACTGAGGTTCTCTTGTTGATAGTTCTTTCTTCCTCCGTATAGATGTTGTGTTGAAGGCATTAGTGAAGGATGCCGAAAGAGTCAAGACGAAAGCATTAGTGAAAGGTGTTTAACGTCCGTGTCAAAAGCATTAGTGAAGAATGCTAAAGGTGTCAAGACGAAGGCATTAGTGAAAGGTGCCAAGCGTTGTGTTAAAGGCATTAGTGAAGGATGCCTAGGAATCAAATCAAGTGGCATTAGGGAGGAATGCCTAGGTCGTATAATCGATGAGGTGCATCGTTATACATATAAGTATTAGTTTGTATCCAAGGATGGTGATATCCTTGATGGTGTTGTAACAAGGAGTGGATCTCCTTGAGATTAGGTGTTGTGTTGTGATGGGTAGTAGTTCCTCCATTGTAATGGAACTAGGTGCTTAGCCTAGTACCTAATAAAGGGTAGGCGACGTTGTGATAGGTTTGGTTCACCTTGGTGTGAAAGAACCCGGTGGTTAGCCTAGTACCGAAAAAAGAATAGGCGACGTTGTGAAGGCTTCTCCGCCATAAGGAGATTGGTGTCGTGTAGTGTTTACGAACTCTCGAGTAGGTGACTCGGGAGTGGAGTAGGGCAAGGAAGGTGTCCTTGTAGCCGAACCACTATAAATACTCGTGTCGTGGTTATGTGCTTCTTACTCTTTATCTTTCATTACACATTTATATATCTATCTATCAACGTCCAACATAAACAACCAAATAGATTGACATAAGTTAATCTAAATGTTTTAAAACGAAGTTTTAATTGGTAAAACTATTCAACCCCCCCCTTATAGTTTTTCACAGAACTTATGTGTTTTTTATTTAATTTCAATGTCGTATTCTACTTTGTTGATGTAATGAATAAAAGTTTGCATTCTACTTTGGTTCTTCGTACTAGAAACTAAATTTCCATTTATTTAAATAAAATAGACATTACAATACGAATTTTAAAAAAATATACAAAAACACAATACTCCTATGTTTTACATGCATCCAAAAAAATTTATAATTCATTTGTTGTTCTAAATTTCCGCCTTTCTAAACAAAGCATTATGCATCTCGTAATCAAAATCAGATGCTTGATTCAAATAAGCGTCGATCAAAGCACGTTTCTCTTGTGGAATGTCACTGCATTCAGTGTATGCTTTTCTTAGATCATCTTTAGCCATGCTTGCATTATCAAATTATGCGCCTAAGTTCATAAGTACATGCTAACGAGCTTTGTCCTCGTCGATTTGTTTCTGAACCATAGCTTTGATTTCATCGACGTTGTGTGGAAGCGAACAATCCATTTAAAAAAGTTGATGAAAGTGTATATAAATTGTGTATAAAATGGTTAGACATATGCGATATTTATAGGGTAAAGGGTCTAAACTTTTAAAAGCTTTATTTTTTATTTTTTGTTTTTTTACTACAAAGCCAAACGGTCCAAACCAAAATGCATGCCGCGACATCAGTCAAGTTCACGACCTAAATCCCTCAGCGACCAAGGTCGAGCGATTCAACCACATCACTGGCGACCGAGTGTGACCGAAGGTCGAACGACCCCTTATATCAATGATAGGTTATATGGTACATAATTATGTAAAATTTTATAACAAAGCAGAAACCAAAACTTGAATCTCAATTCAAGTCAATCTTATTAACCAACCAAAAGCCACAACAAGATCAGAGAGACACTGATCTCAATCAGTATACCAACAGAATGAATCAAGAACCCACAACTTGCCACTGCTACTCAGGTGCAAGTCTATTGACTAAATTGCCAATACTTCATACAAACACTCAACCTCACAAGTAATCACAAGAACAAATCTAACTATGCTTTTGATTGAAACAAGAGAGAAAAACTGCGTGTGTTTTATGAGAGAAGGATAATGAAAACCCTAAGCAGAAAACAAGATTTTATAGCCTTGATCAATCTTTCAGTATATGTCAACTTTGGTCCTCAGACTTCTAGACTTTAGCCAACTTTAACCAAAAGATATCACCAACTATAACTGCAAGAAACAAATAAGGCAACATTAGTCCTTGTACTAATTTCCAGGTTGAATTATTACTTCAACATCCCCCCTTAACTCCAACCTGGAACATATCAATCATACCCAGTTTACCAACAAGCTTATTATGTTGAAGCTTGCCTAAACCCTTGGTCAAAATGTCAGCAGTTTGATCTGCAGTATGAATTTTTTCAGTTTTAATGACCCCTGCCAGAATTTTTTCTCTTACAAAATGTTAGTCAATTTCTAAATGTTTTGTCCTTTCATGGAATACAGGATTAGCTGCAATCTTAATTGCAGTTTGACTATCACAAAAGAGTTTAACAGGTAAAAAATGTTCCCAATTCAAATCATGTAAAATTTTAAGAACCCAAACAACCTCAGAAGTAACAGAGGCCATAGCCCTGTACTCATCCTCTGCAGATGACTTAGAAATGGTATTTTGTTTTTTGCTTTTCCAGGAAACTAGTGAACCATTTAAGAACAAACAGAACCAAAGTGAAGATTTTCTAGTTATAACACATTTTGCCCAGTCTGCATCAACAAATGCTTCAAGAGAAACATTTGGGCACCTGGTAATATGAATTCCCTTTCCAGGAGAACCTTTTAGATATCTTAAAACCTTAAATGCAATTTTCAAATGAGACCTAAGAGGCTTATGCATAAACTGACTCAAACAATGAACAGAGTAAGCAATATCAGGTCTAGTATGAGTTAAATAAATCAATTTTCCAATCAACTTTTGATACTCAGTTAAGTTATCTATCACAGGATCACTAATTGTAGGTTCACTAGTTAAAAACAGATTCTGTTCAAGAGGAAAAGCAGAAGGCTTGCAAGCAAGTAACCCAAACTCAGTTAATAAATCCAAGCAATACTTTCTTTGAGTTAAACAAACACCTTGCTCAGTTTCAATCACTTCAATGCCAAAAAAGTATTTAAGCTTTCCTAAATCCTCAATTTGAAACTTAGATTTCAAAAAAGCTTTAAAACTTTCAATTTCTTCCAAATTATTCCCAGTGATTATTATATCATCCACATAAACAAGTAAAGCAACAAAGTTACCTGAGTCACTCTTAGTGAATAGAGAGTAATCATTTTTGCTCTGTTTAAACCCATTCTTAATAAGAGCACTAGTCAATTTAGCATTCCATTTCCTGGGTGCTTATTTCAACCCATACAAAGACTTTTTGAGTCTACAAACTCTTTTATCATTAACATCAAAGTAACCCTCAGGTAAAGTCACATAAACAGTTTCATTAAGATCACCATAAAGAAAAGCATTATTAACATCAAGTTGAAATATAGGCCAACACATTTGAACAGCAAGATTAACAACACATCTAACAGTGACAATCTTAACCACATGAGAAAAGGTTTCATCAAAGTCAACACCTTCTTTTTGACTGAAACCTTTTACAACTAATCTACCCTTATATCTTTCAACCTCTCCTGAGGATTTATACTTAATCTTATAAACCCACTTATTTCCTATGGCCTTTCTACAACAGGTAATTCACAAATTTCAAAAGTATCATTACTGTAAGAGCATGCATTTCCTTATCCATTGCATCTCTCCAGTGCTGTTCCTTACAAGCTTCTCTAAAAGTTTTTGGTTCCACAACTTTATTTAGCTCAACAACAAAACAAAAGTTTTCAGAACTAAGTTTTGAGTAATTAACAAAATTTTCAAGTCCATACTTAACTTTGAAATCAACCACAAAATCTTTATATTTATTTGGAAAAACAGATGTTCTATCAGACCTTCTTAAGGAAGGCTGATCATTATTTTCAAAAACCAACTCTTCTGTTTGTTCTGGTAAGGGACTATTGACACCCTCAGAAGTATTCACATCAAGAGGTGTTGCAGCCATCTCACTTGTACTGGCAACCTCATTGGAACCACCAGAGTGCCCCAAATCACTCTGTTCTTGGTCAATAATTGTCTGCCTAGATTCAAGGAGTTGCTGCCATCACCCTCTAGATGATCATTTTGACTATTGTTACCCAAAGGGGTATCAATCTGAATATTATCATCATTGGGAGTGTCAGGGTAATCACATGTCACTTCATCAAAGAAATTAACATGCTCTAATCCCTGACTGAGAGGGTTAGGAGTAGCAGAAGAGTGTTTTATCTTGAAAGGAAACACATTTTCAAAAAACTTAACATCTCTAGAGAAGATAAACTGTTTCCTCTCAAGACTATATAATTTATAACCCTTTTGGAAATTAGAATAGCCAACAAGAACATACTTCTCTGCCCTACTACTAAACTTATCATTGCTTGTAAGAATAGTAGCAAAACAGAGACACCAAAAGGTTCTTAAATGACTAAAATTAGGTTTTCTACCAAAAACAAGATTGTAAGGAGAGCTTCCACTCAGCACTGAAGATGGCAATCTGTTAATCAAGTAAGTGGCAGTTAGAATACACTCAGACCACAAGAATAAAGGCAGTCCCCCCTGAAACATAAGGGATCTGGCAACATTCAAAAGATGCCTATGTTTCCTCTCAACAACCCCATTTTGTTGAGGAGTGTAAGCACAAGAGGTTTGATGTATAATACCTTTTTCTTTAAAAAAACTGTAAAATTGATTATTAACAAATTCAGTACCATTATCACTTCTAAAAATCTTAACACCTTTTTCAAGCTGTGTTTTTATGAGATTATAGAAGACCAATATACAATCAAACACCTCATGTTTACTCTTAAGTAAATACACCCAAACAACCCTGGTGAAATCATCCACAATAGTTAAAAAATATCTGTGACCTTCTTTACTTTTAACTTTATAAGGACCCCAAAGATCCAAGTGAACAAGATCACCAAGATCTTTAGTTTTATGATCACTTAATGGAAAAGGCTCTCTAGTTTGTTTAGCCTTTTGACAAATGTCACAAGGCTCAATTTCATTTTTATCTTGAAAATTGATTTCACCTTTAAGCACTGCTAACACTTGGTCAGAAGGATGACCAAGCCTGCAGTGCCAAGTTTTCTTAGGCAAACCACAAACAGACTCAAAATTCTTAACACCTAGGTCAGTACCTTGATCTCCATCAAAGTAATATAAACCATCCACTTGTCTACCAATCCCTAGAACACTCATCCCCCTCAAATCCTAAGGTAAAACATAGCACTTAGCTTCATCAAAAGCAATAACAAATTTGCTATCTCTAGCCACTTTATGAACAGACATTAAACTGACATAATATTCTGGAACAACCAAAACATCATACAGAGTCAAATGTTTAGTGAGTATCATATTTCCAACTTTGGTAATTAAAGCTTCAGTACCATTGGGGTGTGAAACCTTAATTCCAAGTTTGGAAATGTCAATGACATTCACTAAGAATTTGTCAGTGTATGTTAAATGTTGGTTGGCTACATAATCAACAATGACACCAGCTGCAACAAGTGCAACCCTCATTTTACTATTATGACAAAAAAATCTGTTAAAGTTTTGATTAAAGAACTTGCTTTTGTTAAAAACAATACCTGCCATATTGGCATGAACATTTTTTCCATTTCCAACAGTATTAACAGAGGTTTCTTTGATCAAGGAAAGAAGCTTTAAAATCTGTTCATCAGAGAAAGCTGAAGTGGAACTAGATCCAACATAATTGTTATTGTTAACAAATCTTTTATTAAAGTTTTGAGCACCTTGATTATTACCATTTCTTTTATTTTTACGTAAATCAGTAGGATAACCAATGATGTTAAAGCATCTATCCACAGTATGACCATTAAAACCACAATGCTCACAAACTAAGACAGGACCACCAGTAGTCCTACTATTATCATTATTTCTAGAGCCATTATTTGGTCTGAAAGAACCTCCAGAAGCAGCAGGCCTCTGTGAGTTCCCTCTGTTGGGCACAATGGAGTTAAACATAGATGACTGAGACCTTTGGGAACCCCAGCACCTGAACCAGTGACCACAGACCTATGAGATTCCTCACTAGAAATGACAGCAAAAGCCCCTTTAACATTAGGAAAGGATCTCTAGACAAAATGTTACTTCTAATTTGCATATAAGAATCATCTAACCCCATTAAGAACTGCATAAGCTTCATTAACTGATTATGTTTTTTTAAATCCTCAGCAGCATGACAAGTGGATCTAGGTAATTGAATTAAAGCATCAAATTGTTTCCACAAAGTGCCCAACCTATTAAAATACTCAGCAATAGAACTACCATTTTGAGATAAAGAGTTAATTTTATGATGCAGATTAAAAGTAACTGAACCATCAACTCTATCAAATGTTTCTTTTAACTCTGTCCATACATCAGAAGCTCTTTTTGAAAAAAAATTCCCCAAAAATAACTCTTCTGATATAGAATTCAAAATCCACCCTAATACCACAGCATTCACCCTGTCCCATTGTCTACCCAGAACTTCATCAGTGTTAGATCTTCCACAAGACCCATCTATAAATCCAATTTTATTCTTTCCTTCTAAAGCTAATAACATAGCACAAGACCACACATTATAATTTTCAGTTCCTTTTAGTTTAATAGACACAACAGTTAAGGTGGCAGAGTCATTAGGGTGTAAATGCAAAGGATTGCTAATGTCCAATTTACTAATTAAAGTAACAGGCTCAGGCTCTTCAGCCACAAAATCATCATCAGTATAACCATGCAAAGACATAGTGAAAAACTAATCAAACAAACACACAAGAAAGGGACGAGAAGGTAGTTCCCATGCTTCTTTGCCACTCAAGGTGGTAGGTCAAGGGCTGAACACACAAGATTCAAACAAACAAAAAGAACAAGATATAAAGAACAACAACACTATCAACTCCTTACAAACAATCTCAACTTCAACAATCCCAAATCCTACTCCCCGTCAATCTAAACAAGAAATAAGAAAGGAAAATAAAGTAAAGAGTGCGAGAGGTGTTACAGTGCACGCAAATCCAGTAAGCAGCGGAACAAGAACCCAGGTTATGATTCTTGATTCACTTAGTCAAGAATCACAACCCACACGATCTCAATCAACCCAGAATCAACAACCACCAAACCCTAAATTTCAAGATTTAGGGAAATTACCATAAGACCACTAAGATTCACCGGAAATACCAGTGAACCGATCAAGAACACAAAACCAACCACCAATTGAAGCTAGAGATCAAACCCCCAAAATATCGAAACCTTAATTTTTTTGAAAAATTAGGCTTTTTATGAGATCTTTTAGAATTAATCAATTAGAGTCAAAAAAACCAATTAATCACGATTAATTGAGTTTTAATCAAATTAATTTTGAAAACCCCCAAAAAATTTTGAAACCCTAATAATTTTTAGAGCAAGATATAAGAGACCTTGCTCTGATACCATGTAAAATTTTATAACAAAGCAGAAACCAAAACTTGAATCTCAATTCAAGTCAATCTTATTAACCAACCAAAAGCAACAACAAGATCAGAGAGACACTTATCTCAATCAGTATACCAACAGAATGAATCAAGAACCCACAACTTGCCACTGCTACTCAGGTGCAAGTCTATTGACTAAATTGCCAATACTTCATGCAAACACTCAACCTCACAAGTAATCACAAGAACAAATCTAACTATGCTTTTGATTGAAACAAGAGAGAAAAACTGTGTGTGTTTTATGAGAGAAGGATAATGAAAACCCTAAGCAGAAAACAAGCTTTTATAGCTTTGATCCATCTTTCAGCATATGTCAACTTTGGTCCTCAGACTTTAGACTTTAGCCAACTTTAACCAAAAGATATCACCAACTATAACTGCAAGAAACAAATAAGGCAACATTAGTCCTTGTACTAATTTCCAGGTTGAGTTATTACTTCAACAAATTAAAACGACCATCTCATTATTCATGCTTAATATAGTTACACTGATGGTCAGGGGCGGAGCCACCTTAAGGGTACCGGGGGGAGTTGCCCCCAACAAACCTCTTGTAGATACACAAAATCATGTAGTAAAAATATCAAATTGGTAGAAAAAAAGTTCGGTGCCCTCAACTTCTTAATCAGATTGCCCTCGTCATTTAATGAGAATTAATAAATAAAGTGTCAACTAAATTTTAAACCAGGTTTTTTAGTGGTCTTGTTTGGTCGGAAACCTGAAAGAAAATTTGGTGAAGAAGAAGAGCCGAAGAGCGAAAGTGGGACTGGTCATTGGGAATTGGGGAGTGGGTAAAAAAGGTCAAAAGTCCCATTTGATTTTAACAATATTTAAATACTTCCACTTTTTTTAGTCTACGCAACATATTTTTTTAGTCTTTAAGTACCATTGTATGATTTTAACATAACTATTGAAGTTAGGGTTTTAATACTTAGTATTATTAGGATTTTAAGATTTTGGTATAAACTTTTGTTAACGTCAAACGGTATCATATCTGTCATCATTTACTTTTGTGAGTAGCAAACAAATTTTTTTTACTTTTATAGGTACTTTTATTTCAAACTCATATCTATTTTTTTTTTTTTGATATTTTGTGAAATTTTTGGACATTTTTGGCTCTTTTAACTAATAGAAAAAAAATTTCTCGAAGGGAAAAAATGTCACAAAATACCTTAAAAATGATGAATTTGAAAGAAAAGTACTCACAAAAGCAAAATGGTGACAAGTATGATATCTTTTAAAAATACTTACCCTTTTTTAATTATAATTTGTATGTATTTATAAGGCTTAATTGAAAAAAAAATATATATCTATATATTCATCTTGCCACTTATTATAGTTTGTATATCTATTAAATTTTCTTTTTAACTACATAGCATACTTTTTGAATTCGGTCTTTTGGTGTATCGTGTGACCAGTTGTGTAAATCAGTCGAATAATACACACAACTAGTCACACGATATACCAAAAAATAAAATTCAGAAGTATGCTAAATAGATCTAGATAGTTATACAAACAGTAAAATGTGGCAATTGAGCCACATTTTTTGAGTAATTAGCCTTATTTATAAGGATCACATTTCTTTACATTACATAAAAAACTATAAATGCTTTAATATAAATTTTGCAATACTTGGTATGTTTAGTTTTGCGTTAAGTATTTGTATTTGGCATCCGGATATGATGCACGAAAAAGAAAAGTCCCAATCGAATTATATTTGACATCTAAACATACTATTTAGTGTTAATTGCAATGAAGTAAAACTGTTTTTTCCGTTCAATAAAATCCGACCCGACTTTAAATTACATTAACATGTTTTTATTCACTTGATAATTGATGCCCCCCCTAACCACTTTTTCTGGCTCCGTCACTGCTGATGGTAGTTGAAAGAAATACATGCAACTTCATAAAATCTCGATATATGTTACACCTGTTGTGGTAATGTAAAATGTACTTTTCAGTTTTCACACCGTTTTACAAGAACACTTTGTGAAGGATATAGATGTTGGAGTAGAAGCTCCCAGAACAGGGTTAAGACAATCAATGACAGTAGCAATAGAAACAATAAAGGGTCAGCAGTAACAGATACCACTAGGTGGTTACCGGATATCACTTGGAATCGTGTAATCACTTTCCAAAGTAAACTATTCGACCCTAATGCCTGGGTATCACGAATATCTACTTGGGATAAGACCAAATGCAGTTAGAGAATTAGGCACAATTCTATAACCCTTTCGCTTATAAGTATTTAGTGTTTTCTGTGTCTTTTTCATGCATAAACAGATCTCCTATTTATAGGAGGTTACTCTTAAGCTATTCCAATGGAATTATGAGTATTAATCGGCCCATTAATAGCCTCATAATTATCCCCATTATAGCCGTTAGTGGTTACATGACCAATTAAACGCGGTCATAAAGAAGTTGTAACCGCCATTTAGCAAGATTTTCCCATAAGCAAGCATACTTTCCACTAGCAAGATTTCACTTACAGTGGAAATACAGCCTATCGTGGAAACACCGCTATCAGACTTTCATAGCATCACATTTCACATGCTATCGTGGAAACACGCTTATCAGTGGAAGCATCGCCATCGCTGGAAACCACAAGCAGACTTTCCACAAGCGACTTTCACCAAGCAAGACTTTCATCAAGCAAGACTTTCACCAAGACTACCAATACAAACCACTATAAGAGTCGTGGTGTTCATGGACCTTATGGGTGTACACTGCACTCCTCCTAACCCATTACCAAGTGTGAACTAATCCCACAAGTGCACTAAATTTTCCAACAATCCTCCCCAAATTTAGTTCACTTCCTTTGCATGAAAAATAAACATCAATCAAAACATGTGCATAAATGAAAATGTCCCGAGGATTGAATTTCCATCTTAGTAATTACACGTTCAAATATTCGAGAATCATGGTGTTCTAAGAATTGAACCCTTCAACCCATTTGAATACCTAAAGATAACTACACACAAGTTTTCAAACACTTAATGCTCCGACACTATACAAGCCAATTGTCCATATCCAAATTCATAAATGTTGTAAAAGCTAAAAGTCCAAAGCTTCCTCAAGCGGCAAAACTTCAACATTTACATAGGTGGTTCCTCTTTAGTCATGCTCCTCCCAAGCACTTTTTCAAAGAAAATTAACCATTAAGAAGTAAAGACTTCATCCTCCTTTCACAGGTTCTCGAGCACAACCTCGGGATGTATATAAAACATGTGCTCCAGTCCACTGAATGTTCAGCTTTCCACATTGAACTCAGCTCCTAAGTTTCCTCAGAAGGGAGTTGGGTGTCCTAGCATTCAGTGACTAAGTTGGACTTAAACCCATCCCTTTAGCAGACTTTATAACCAAGTCTCTAGCCGGACCCTTCGTCAAGTGATCAGCTAAGTTCTGTTGAGATCTCACAAACTCTATAGATACCACCCCATTCATGATAAGCTCACGAATCATGCTATGCCCGACACCTAAGTGTCTAGACTTACCATTGTACATCCGGCTATAAGCCTTAGCCAATGTAGCTGCACTATCACACTGATAGAAATAGGTGCTATAGGTTTAGGCCACAATGGAATCTCAAGAAGCAAGTTTTTCAACCATTCAAATTTCTTTACCAGCAAATGCTAGAGCCACAAATTCAAATTCCATTGTTGAACTGGTGATGCAAGTTTGTTTCTTGGATGCCCAAGAAATTGCACCTCCACCAAGTAGGAATACCCAGCCACGGGTAGACGAATTGTCTTCGTGTTACTCGATCCAACTTGCATCGTGTAACCTTCCAACACCGATGGATAACCAAGATATGAGAGACTATAATCCATAGTTCTCTTCAAATACTTCAGCATTCTCTGAATCTGCTGCCGCTGATGAGCACTAGGATTACTAGTATACCGCCAATTTTCCCACTCGCAAAACCAATATCGGTCTTGTACAAGTCATGGCATACATTAGGCGTACCAATTACCCTAGAATACTCAAGTTGAGATACAGCCTTGCCATGATTAGGCATCAGCTTCTCACAAGTATCCATAGGTGTACTCACTGGAGTACAATCAAAGTAATTGAATTTCCTCAACATCTTCTCAATATAATGAGACTGAGAGATAGAAATTCTATTACTTTCATGTTTAATCCTTATACCAAGGATAACATCAGCCTCCCCCATGTCTTTCATGGAGAACCTTGATGACAAAAATTCCTTTGTCGTCAACCCGATTTTGGTCAGTGCCAAAGATCAACATGTCATCAACATATAGACAAATGATGACTCCTTTACCAGATTCATCAAATTTGCTATATACACATTTGTCACCTTGGTTAAGAACATAACCACTAGACAAAACCACTTCATCAAATTTTTGATGCCATTGCTTAGGTGCCCGCTTAAGTCCATAAAGAGACTTAATCAGTTTACACACCTTGTTTTGCTGTGCATGATGAAGCCCTGAGGTTGGTTCATATAAACCTCCTCTTCCAATTCACCATTCAAGAAAGTCGCTTTTTACATCCATCTGATGAATAACCAGATTGTGAATAGATGCCATAGCAATCGCCAGTCTTATGGTAATCGATACGAGCCACAGGAGCATAAGTATCAAAATAGTCTATTCCCGACTTTTGTTTAAAGCCCTGAATGACTAGTCTAGCCTTGAACTTTTCAATAGTTCCATCTACCTTCATTTTCCTTTTGAAAATCCATTTGCAACCCGAGGTTTGCAACTGTGAGGTAGATCAACCAACACCCAAGTGTTGTTGCCCATGATGGAATCCATCTCATCATTGATTGCTTCTTTCCGGAAAGCAATGTCCTGGGACTTCATTGCTTCTTCAAATGTTTTAGGGTCATCCTCAACAATGAAGCAATAGGAGTATTGGTCTGAGACCTCATCCCTAGTACCTTCAACTAAGTATAGTTGAAACTCAGGTCCAAATGACTTTGGAGCCCTGACCCTTTTGCTTTTCCTGAGCACAGGTTCAGGTTGTTGAACCACAACCTCATCAGGGACCACTGATGGTTCATCATCGTGGACCTCTCGATACACCAGGTCATGAGTTCCATTAGGAATCCTCTGACTTGGTCTAGGGACTGATGTGAATCTATTCTCATCAAAAGTTGCATCCCTTGATTCAATTATAGAGTTAATTGAAACATGTTCATTAGGTTCAATAACATAGAACCTAAAAGCCTTGGAATGCTCAACATATCCAACAAAGATGCAATCAATGCCTCTTTCACCCAAAGTCTTTAGCTTTGGATCAGGGAGTCTTACAACAGCCCTACAACCCCAAACCTTGAGATAGTTCAGTTTGGGTTTCCTTTTAGTCCAGAGTTCATAAGGGGTAACCTTGTTCCTTTTGTTTGGAACCCTATTTAATAAATAGCAAGTTGTTAACATAGCTTCACCCCGAACCCTTGACTCACCTAATAGGACAACATGGAATTAACCATCTCCTTCAAAGACTGCTTTTCCTTTCAAATACCATTTTGCCGAGGAGTATAGGGAGCAGTAGTTTCATGGATAATACCCACAGACTGAAAGTATTGAGTATCCATGTACTCACCTCCCCTATCAGTCCTTAATCTTTTGATCAAAGACCCAAGTTGTAATTCAACTTCGGTTTTAAACACTTTGAATTTATCTAATGCTTCATCCTTGGTATGTAAATGTATATACATAACAAAACCTTGAAGCATCATCAATAAATGTCACAAAGTACTTCTTATTCCCCAAAGAAGGAGTGGCATGCAAATCACACGGGTCACTGTGAATAAGCTCCAAGATCTTAGTCTCACGACTAACACCCCGAAAGGGTTTCTTGGTTATCTTGGTCAACATGCAAGTTTTACACTTTTCAGTGTCCATGTCAAAAGTAGGGATTAAACCATCCCTAGACATATCTTGCATCCTTTTATAGTGAACATGACCAAGTCTAGCATGCCAAAGGTTAGAATCACTCTGATCAAATGTGGTCACAAAAGCTGAAATAACACTGTCAGGGGTAATATTAAGCCTGAACATTTGATTACATAAATAACCAAAACCAATAAAACACCACATTTAGAAAGAACAAATTTATCAGATTCAATAACTTGTTTATATCCATGATTATTCAAAACACTACTTGAAACCAAGTTCTTCCTGATATCAAGAACATGAATAACATTAAACAAAGTTACAATCTTTCCAGAACTAAACCTAAGATCTACACAACCACGACCATGCACCAAGGTTGTTGACTCATTTCCCATGTGAAGAATAGAACCATCATTCGGTGACTCATAAGTCTTGAACCAGCTTCTATCTTTACACACATGAACTGTTGCACCAGAGTCAACCCACCACGCAACATCATCATCCCCGCACATAAAAGATTCAGATACATATGTAACATAATAAATCTGAAAAGACTTATTAAACATATTCGGACCTTTCAGTGAGTTGGCTGAACCACCACCCCCTGAACCATTAGTGCCTGATCCATTGGCTTTACCACCAATTTTAACACCCTTGCAGCCCCTTTTAATGTGACCAGTCTTGCCACATTTCCAACAAGTAGGTGTTGCCTTCTTGTTAGGATCTCCTTGTGTTATCATGAAATTTATGCTTGCCTTTGTTGTCATTGTATCTGGAGGAGTTGTTATGCTCCACCATATTGACAACAGATGGTCCAGTAGCATTGCTACTCTTTGGCTTGTCATTATCCTGCACTTTGAGAGATTCCTCAATGTGCAGATGACTGCCAACTCAACCAGAGTTAACTCCTCTTTCTTATGTTTCAAGGTATGCTTGAAATCTTTCCATGAAGGAGGGAGTTTGTCAATGACACAAGAGACTTTGATAGCCTCATCCATGTTCATTTGGTGTTGTGTAAACCTTCCAAGTATTCCAAGAAGTTCATTGTATTGTTCCATGACTGGTCTTGAATCAGCCATTTTGTAATTTGTGAAATTACTAACAAGGAACTTCTTACTTGATGCATCCTCACCCATATATTTGGCATCCAAGGAATCCCACAGTTCTTTGGAAGATTCAAAGTTCGGATAAATATCAAACAAAGAATCAGACATACCATTCAGAATAAGACCTCTGCATATGTAGTCATCATTCTCCCATTTGCTCCTCCTCCTGATCCGCTCCACAAGAGCATCATCCCCATCATCGAATAGGTGTAGTTAGCACATACACCACACTCATGCTTGACAGCAAGAAGTGCATCTTCTTCTACCACCTCCTAAAGTCCACCCCTTCAAACTTATCCAGCTTAGCAAAGTTTGAAGCCATATGTTTCATTGCAGCAGCAGCCATTGATTATCACAAAATAGTTTACTTTGATTGTTGGAGTAGAAGCTCCTGCAACGGGTTAAGACAATCAATGACAGCAATAGAAACAATAAAGGGTCAATAGAATGATACCACTAGGTGGTTATCGGATATCACTTGGAATCATGTAATCACTTTCCAAAGTAAACTATTCGACCCTAATGCCTGGGTATCACGAATATCTACTTGGGATAAGACCAAATGCAGTTAGAGAATTAGGCACAATTCTATAACCCTTTCGCTTATAAGTATTTAGTGTTTTCTGTGTCTTTCTCATGCATAAACAGATCTCCTATTTATAGGAGGTTACTCTTAAGCTATTCCAATGGAATTATGAGTATTAATCGGCCCATTAATAGCCTCATAATTATCCCCATTATAGCCGTTAGTGGTTACATGACCAATTAAACGTGGTCATAAAGAAGTTGTAACCGCCATTTAGCAAGATTTCTTCCCATAAGCAAGTACTTTCCACTAGCAAGACTTTCACTTACAGTGGAAATACAATATCGTGGAAACACCGCTATCAAGATTTTCATAGCATCAAGATTTCACGCTATCATGGAAACATCACTTATCGGGAAGCACCGCTATCGCTGGAAACCACAAGCATACTTTCCACAAGCAAGATTTTCACCAAGCAAGACTTTCATCAAGCAAAGACTTTCACCAGTACTACAAATACAAACCACTATAAGAGTCAGGGTGTTCATGGACCTTATGGGTGTACACTCCGTACCTCCTAACCCATTACAAGGTGTGAACTAATCCCACAAGTGCACTAAATTTTCCAACAATAGATACTCGATGTATCATAGATTACATACAATTTAGATTATTTCTAGCCTACATAATTGCACTCAGAACACTTGCATGTAGGTTACACAAATATTCACTTAATTTGGAGATTGAGTTTTATGCTTAAATATATCGATCTAGTTGGGGGAATGCATGCCGATCATTTAATTTGTTCATAAGCAAATTTATATCTCCAATGGACCATGCACCATGCCCCACATGCACCCACGTTTAAGGAGAATCAGCCAGTGGCCAATGTTTTGAAAGGCTCAAGGCGGCGCACTAAGGCGCAAACGGAGGCAAAAAGCCTCGAGTCGAGGCACATTCTAAGGCGCGGGATTCATAAATGCGAGGCGCACTAAGTACATTAAGTTTTTATAACATATGTGACCATTTATGTAGCTTAAATAACACAATTAACATTAAAATACGTAATACGTGGCACATATTGTCATTATAAAGATTAAAATGGATCAGTTGTCACTTCTAAAATGGATCAACTTTTTGGCTCGATGACCTATATAGAGATTAAAATCCATATTAGACTAAATATGCTTGTGTCCTACACTTGTATACCTACATCTAACAAAGCTTATAGTTTAACCCAAAATATCAAGCAACCAACGTATTAATATTCAAGGCACAATGCCACATATTCATGATAATATGTCATAAAGAAAATACTTAATGAAAAAAAGTAACTTCTTAAAGAAAATTTCAATCAATAAAATAAATATAAAATCAATTCAAATTTACAAATCATACAAATACTCACCCTATGACTTAAAAGGCCCATGTATATAACTTATAAGGCCCATTTATCTTATCTTAATATTTAGAAAAAAAGGCCCAAAAACCCGTTACATCTCCGAGGTGCAAAAATCCCCAAGGCGCAAAGGCGCAAATATCCCGAAGGCGCGCGATTTTTGTGGGATTCATGCATGTCGTGAGCCTCGATCTAAAAAAATCCCAAAGGCTAGAGCCTCGTGGGATTTAGCGCCTAGGCATGCTTTAGGCGCGATTTTTAAAACTATGGCATTGTTATTTTAGTAATTTTTTTCAGACTTGAACATGATATTCATTGCTTAAGTCTTGAAAAATGAAGATATCGGTATGAAATTAAGTTGTCAATCGTGTGGAAGAATAATTCTTGTATTAGGTTTAATGATGATACATAATTAATAATTATTTTGAACTAAACATCAGGGGGCTGAGTTAGATAAGGGTTTGGGTTTATAATCATAAAAATGTGAAAATTTTCATGTTTGAGCCACACTTAATTAGTTCAAATAAACTTATAGAAGTGCTAGTTTACAGTTTACCTGCTTTTGAGCCCGGTTAGAAAAAGAGATCCTTGAACTTATTAAGGGGGTGTTTCTTTTTTATGTTAATGAGTCTTAATGGGGAGATAGTGGTGGGGTCACACATATATAAAGCTTTTTCTTAAATGGTCTATATAGAGAGAGAAAGCAAAGAGTCCTCCTCCCCATTAAGACCCACTAACAGAAAAAGACCCACCCACTTAATCCAGAAAAAAAAAAAAAACAAGCCCTAAATCACCTTGTTGAGAGATTTTCTAATGTGTGTTATGCTTAAAGTTGACAATTTAAACATATTTTATAAAAACACGTGGGCCATCAGTTTGACTTTAAAACTTATATACGTTCGGATATGTATGAACCATTCTACCAAGCTCAAACCTTCCCTATCAAACTTCATTTCCAAATCACGCCACCATTTTATAAGTATTCTAAATCTCATTAATCTCCACCTTCCGATTATGGACTACACGGTATTCAGTGTGTCAGTGATGATGCTACTACTTGGCACCGGACACTTGCAACGAGTTGAAGCGCAACAACTACCCATGATCAGCTGGTGTGATCCAGTTGAGCTCAGCTGGTGCTTGCAAGCCATTGTCTCGACCATTCCCCCGACCCCAAAATGTTGCCGGAAACTCAAGGGTCAGGAAGCTTGTCTTTGTGCAGAAACGGGTGACCCAACTTTTGGTGCCTATCTTAAGCTTCCGCGTTTCAAGACTGTTTGCACCACATGTAATGTTACTTTCCCTGATTGCTTGTACGCAAGTCATTGACTGAGTGTGCTAGAATATATATATTGTTTGTTGTTTATATACTTACGTGTGCCTGTGTAACCAATTGAAATAATATGTATCAAATTATTTACATGTATAAATGGTAAAATAATGAGCTTTATTATCATTATTATTCATTTCATGAAAGAAAAAAAATATGTGAAGAAGCCAAGTCACATGAATTAGCTAGTTTTATAACTCTCGCTTAATTTTATATAGAGTAAATTACACTGTTCGTCTTTGTGGTTTGCGTTGACCGCAGCCTTTCGTTCTTTGATAAAAAAAATGCACCGTTCGTCCTTAAGTGGCAAACGTTATGCGCCGTTCGTCCCTTGACCAAACGACATTAAGTTTAACTGTTAAACTCCCCTCATCTGACTTGCACATGAGAGTAAAAATGTCATTTCATCTACACCTTGTATAGTTTGTGGTCAATACTCTTTCACATAAACACAAAACATCATCTTCTTCTCTCACACAAACACAGATCCAACTACAAACAAACCTTAAACCACCCCACCGCCACAAATCTGACCACAAATCCGACTACAAACCATCTCATTCTCTTCATCTTAAAACACTCGCTTGCCCACCTCCATCTTCTTTCATATCTCCTTCATCTCTAAACTACTTGTTATTATTGTTATGATAAGCAAATCCAAACGAACCTTAATTCATATATCATCATATATGTATATTTGTGAAACACTCAAATCCTAACGAATCCAGATTTTACAAATTCACACACACTCATGAAAACCACTTCCCCATCTTTATCTCCATCTTCAAGAATCAAAACCAAAAACTCTAAAACAAAAAATCAAATGCAAAAATTTCATACAAACACTCTAAACAAATCCACCCCCTCGACTGCTCCCGCCACCAACTCCCGCCACCCCCTCGACTGCTACCACCACGAAACCACCGTGACCAGCGTGACAACCACAAATCCAAAAATCTGTGGTTGATGGTCGTTTTTAGTTTTTACAAAAATTACGGCTTTTGTTTTTCTATTAAATTGGAGGAATTGGTTGAAGGTTTGTGTTGCTTGAGTGTAACTTACTTATTTATGAGGTTAATTTTGTGATTTGAGTTTAAATTTTAGGGTTTGGGTTCTAAATTCTTTTTATATCAAATTTGGGGATTTTGAGATTTTTGTTGAAATTAAGGAAATTTGTTGAAAGGGTTAATGTTTGGTGTTGTTATAATTAAGGAAGAAAGTGTGTGATGGTTATATTGATTGTGATGTCGATGGTTTTTTTTTTTCCAGATTTTGTATTAGTGTTGATGGGAGGAAGTGAGACTAGTTTGCCTTGTTGTTGGTTTTTTGGATATAGAAAGTGTTTGATGGTTACATACATATATCCAAAACATAACATTATTTCACATTATTTCAGGTTTTTTCTTTTGCCTTTTTTCTTTTTTTTTTCCTTGTTGGTTTTTTTTTCTAGATTTGATGAATGTTTAGAGTAGAAAAAAAGAGAGAAGATGAAGAGCAGTATGGTGTAATCGTGTGTCGTGTCTTTGGTCGGAATCTGGGGAGGATGTATTGTATATCTTTGAATGAAGCTAGCCAAGTTTACACAGTTCGTCCTTATGGTTGCGAAATGACGAATATACCCTCTTAGGAAAACAGGTTAACGAGCGTTAGTGGGCTCCGTTAGAGGGAGGGACGAACGACGCATAACGTTTGCCACTTAATGACGAGCGGCGCATTTTTTTGGTCAAAGGACGAAAGGCTGCGGTCAACGCAAACCACACGAACGGTGTAATTTACTCTATTATTAAAGATTGGTAGGACAAAACTTGCTAATATGTTCTCTATATTTCAAGTTTAATATATATTAAAAAAATAGCATCCCACTAACCAGTGAACCACTAGCGTGTATATCTGTGTATGAATCAACAATCATGATATGGACACGGTCGATCTATATGTATCATCCCACCAATTAGTTTTACCAAAACAATATTAAAACACAAAAGTGTTACAAAACACAATAATCAACAGGTAACACAATCGGTCAATCATATAAAACACAATTTTAAATAATAAATAACGAGCGTGATGAAGTTCTGCAAGTACTCTGTTTGGTTGACCAATATAATTTAAAAACACAAATCCTAGAAAATTTAACGCATACATATAATATAACAAGACTTTTTTTTAGATGATTCATAATATGTAACGATGAGCAGATAAAGGTAGTAAAGTTTGTGATTTGTTTGTTACAGCTTATGATTTGTTTTTCAAGTGAAATAAATAAAAGATTGAGTTATATTATCAAAATTAGAACTAACACAATATAATAGTCAATATTTGTAAATAAGCTATACAATGGCAAATAAGTTTTTTGAAAACTATTAGTTAGTCAAAAACTAGTTTTATTTGTGTTATTTTTTATTAACTTGTTATTTCTATCGTTAGAATTAACTGGTCATCAAATAATACATTCTTTTTCTTCCTTTTTGCGAATATATTTTTTTCTGGATATTCAAAACTTAATATAATTAAGTTGTCAAACATATAAATGATATGTGAATATATTTTATTGTACTATAAAAAAGATTTTATTCTTATAAAGTAGATTTTATTGTACCATAAAGAAAGATTTTATTCTCATAAAGTAGATTTTATTCCTCTAAAAGTTTTCCTTTCCAATAAAGTTATGTTCAAATCGCACATTCGCAAATTCACCGTTCGTACATTTGTATATAAAAGTCAAACAATGCTTTGATAGTGATGTACTTGCCAATGATTGTACTTATTGTCTGGACACGTGTCAACATTTTATTGGAATCGCACATTCGCACGACCATTTTAAGAAGAGATGTATATTTTGTACCTTTTGGTGACCACTAAGGAACTTTTCGTCCTCTTTTGAGAATTAGCTCAAAAAATAGTCATATACTACATCCACAAAAGTTTCGAAATCACGCCACCATTATTGAATAAGAACTATGATAATTTTCTACGGGTGTGTCTAAATACACCAAAATAATTTCACAATCATTGACTTGTTACATCAAATATACCAAAAAGTTATTTAATCTTTGATAACTATCTATACTACATATAATAAAAAAAAAAGGTCAAAGGGGAAAAGTTGAAAAGTTGAATTGTTGAAATGGGTCAAATGAGAGAGAAATCCATAGTGTAATTAATACTCTTATTAAAACACCACATTACTTAAAAGTACAATAATTTAATCACATTGTACAATCAATTAAAAGTACATATACCAAATTAAAAACAACCAATTAAAACACTCATTACTAAAAAGTACAATAAAATTTTTATAACATACAATTTAAAGAAGCTACAACATAATCCAAAATATAAAATAATTAAATACACTAATTAATGATATTTTTAAAACACTCTAAAATAAAAAGTACATGTTATTATACACATTATACAAATTAATAAAACACACAAAACTTCATACAAGCTAACAAGTTGATGTTACACATAGTTTTGAAAACCGGACCGGACAAACATGTTCAACCTGAACGGTAATTACTCTGTTCGGCTAACCATTTAAAGCAATCCGAAAACGAACCAGAGATGACCCGTTGAAACTGATACAAACTGGTGAATCAGGTCTCATCGAGATCTATTTCTACGGTTAATCGTCACAGGGTATCCGCCGCCAAAACGCGCAAGTACCCTGCTATATACTATATATAAAAGAAAAATCAAAAAGTAAAAAGTGAAATGTTGAAGACATATATTTCAAAAGAAAACTATTAATACACATCGAAAACCGGGTTGACCAGGGACGCTTCAAACCGGACGGGTTGACCCGATTTAATTTGACTTGTTTTCGACCCAACCTGTAATGATAGTGATGGAATGGTGGCGAGTGAAGTGAAAGGGTTTGTGCGGGTGCCTCATTAACCCCACATCACTCGCCACCATTCCATCACTATCATTACAAACCCTTTCATCTATCTTCTTATCATCTATGCTCTCTCTCTGTCTCTCACACACACACAGAGTTTCACACCAAAAACACACACTAAACACAACAGAGAGTTATGAACTCTCAAAGCAAGCTAAACCCTTTTGCACTACCTTTCTACCCTTCAAGATTCAACCCTCATCATCAGGTAACCATAACAAACCGTAACAAGAAATGGGTTGTACACTTTCCTGTGTCTACTGGACCAAGAAACCGTGTACCTCTTCGCCGTAAACCATCAGAAAAGCCACGTGTCACCGCCGCTAACTTCTTTTTTGTTGTTTGATAATATATGAGAGAATTGTTGGTAAATTTTTTGGAAGATCATTGTAAAAAGGAGAATGAAATGATGTCGGGAAATGGTGTAATAGCACTTTAACTAGACACACGAACACCATTCTCATGTGTCACCAACCCTCAACCCTAGACACACTGTTCAAAAAGTCTTAAGCAAACATGATCAAATCTTTTGTATCACAAGCAGATGAAATAACATGATCTCATTAACCTAGTTAAAGTGTTATTACACATGAAAGGGGGTGGACCCCAACACCCTGCCAAGATCTTGGTTTAGGTTCCAAAATCCACCATCCTACCCTCCTACCCTAATTGTTAAAATGACCAATTCAACCCTAATGGTTTAAAGGGTCTTTTTGATATTCGATGCTTGGATAGTTCTCATTACCTAAAACCCTAAACTAATACGCAGGTTAAGCTTTGGACAAACCCGAAGAAGCAGAATATATCGGAGGTCAACTGACAAAACCGCCTGGCGAACACGAGTTCGAGCCTTCATGGATCTCGTTCGTTATGGATATGTTTGTAGATAATAACATGGATTATTATGTTAGCGATTGGTGGTAAGCTTATGTATAGTTTTACACGTTATGGATATGTTTGTAGAGAATAACATGGATAGGTAGCTTATGTATAGTTTTGTAGATGATCATGTGTTAACGGTTTTTGAACCGTTTTGGCGATTTTGGAAACACATGACTATGTTAGCGATTGATGGTTATATATGATATTATGTTTAGCGAATTTGTGTTGTTGTAGCATAAAACATGTTCTGAAAACAGGTTGTTACATTGTAGATTTTTTCCGGAAAAAATCTGAAAATTACCCATTTTGCAGCAATTTTCTGCAAAATGGGTCAGTTACTTTTCCCGGGGACATGTCCCCGGAAAAAGTGTTATAGATAATCTTATCTTGCCATTTTCCCCGGGACAAGTCTCCGCAAAATGAACGCCACGCCGGACGTGTTTGACCGGTAAAATGGTCGGGACCCACTTATCCCCGGAAAGGTGGAAATGTCCCTCGGGAAAGTATTCCCAAGAGGTATTGTCGGGGACTTTCGCGGGGACATGTCCCGGGAAAGCTTCGCAGGGACTTTCCCCCTGAAAGCCCCATACAAAAGCCGACATTGTTGTAGTGACACACATAAAGACATTCATTTCTTTCCACGTTTTCTCTTTTTCAATTCTTTCCCAATTGTCCTTGTATCAACTATTTTTCAATACGTAAATCTTGACTAATCCGTAGGAAAATGTCTAAAGGTACACATATTTAGTATGTTATTATACTTGATTTTATGGTTAATTAGTTAAAACTTAATTTTCATTTTGAAACCCTAATTTTCATAGAAGTGCTAGATGGAACATTTGAGAAACACTAGCGTTAAAAGATGTGGTGGTATAGGAAACATTTGAGGAAACGGGAGAGGAATCAGTTGATGAAAATGAGATAGATGATGAAGATGAAACTGAAGTTCATGGAAATGTGAATAGTGATGGAACTCTTACTGAGGAACAGGAACATCAATTTAGATTAGACCAAGAAGCATTAAGGGAGACATTAGAAAAAGAAGCAAGGACTGAAAAATAGTCGAAGGAGAGAATTAGGCATGAACGAGAGTATGAGGAGAGGTGTTTGCTAGAATTTGGGGTGGAATCTGATTTAGAATATGAATAACTTGTAACTTAACTTTAAGGATTATTTCGTGTTTGTTGTTGAATTTCATTTAATGATTATGTTTGTTATTTGAGGTAAATCACATCGTTAATCCATTTGATCATCTTCATACTTAGTAGAACAAAAGTAATGCTATAACTACATGAGCACATAATCAAAGACAACACAAATGGTAGTAAAAGATACTACTCCTTAAAAGGCATCATAAATTAACACAACGTAAACTAAAAAACAATCCCAAAATAAAAATACCACCATAAATTAACATAACATGTCATGCATTTCATCTTGCTGAACTTGCTCTAAGTCCAAGTATGCACCTTTAAATTTCTCTTTGATTATTGGTTTCTTCTTAGCAACTCTTCTACTACTGCTAGAAACATCAACTTGCGACTGTGCTACCTCAACTTTAGAATTTTCTCTAAGTCCTTGTATGGACCCTGTCACTTTAACACGACCACTTGCAACATCTACTTGTTCTTAATATTTTGCATTCACAACCTCTACTTTTTTCTCACCGTATGCTTTTCTTTTTAAGTCTTCGAGAATTTCATCTGCTAATTGATCCATCAGTTTCAGATTCATCCCATATCTCTCATAAATCTCTTCCATGATTTCATCTGTTAGAGCAAAGGGGTATCAACACTTTGTCCCTGGGCCAATCCTAGGTGGTAGCCAAAATGGTGGTGCCATTGTTGTGTTACCACACCATCGGAGGGTTGTGCCATTTCCTGCTTAACTTAATTCACATGGCGTCAT
The DNA here is from genome assembly GCA_910596185.1 of Chrysanthemum makinoi. Taxonomy (NCBI): domain Eukaryota; kingdom Viridiplantae; phylum Streptophyta; class Magnoliopsida; order Asterales; family Asteraceae; genus Chrysanthemum; species Chrysanthemum makinoi. Next base: position 218,671,836 of record OU343220.1, read on the forward strand.
TTGGTGAAAAGTCATCTTTAAATTTTTTCTGAGTTTTGAGTTTTATTTGTGTTGTATTTGTATTTGGTGTGTGAAGTTTTTTGTGCAAGAAGTTATGTGGGGAAGATGAAGATATACTTTTTTTCCCTAAAAATGTAAACATGCTTATATATATTGGGCCGATGTAATACTGTTTTTTAAACATTAGTATGTTAAGAAAATTGTTAGTATGTTAGTATTTAACGCAAGCTGAGATACAACATGGCATACTTTTTTTTAATGTTATTTGTATTTTTATTTAATGAATGAAAATTTAGATTGTTTAAAAACATGAAAAAAAAATGGTGGGACCTAAAAACTGCTAAACGGCACGCAAATGGCTTAGGGTATGTTTGAAAAAATAGCGGTGAGCTTTGACTAATTTTTAGGAAGGCTAATTTTCCAATGCTTCTTTTAGATGCGGTGAGATGTAGCTATTGCTCACACCTCACAACTACTGCTCACTGCTAATTTTAACAAACACACCCTTAAGCAATGGTAGGGTTATTTTGGTGTGTGAATGTGAAATGTAAAATGTTTGGGGTGTGTGATTGTAATTAAACAAAGACATCCAAGACATGTTTTGACACCCCTTACTCTTAGTATCACTTTTGACCAATCTCTATCATCATCTATTCTTATTGGGTTAGCTTTAGTAATAATTGACATGATGAGAACTATTATGTGATGAGAATCAGGGTTTATTGATATTGGGGTAAAATGAGTTAAGGGATAATGGTGTTAATTACGAATACAATATATATTTGTAGCTGGGGTTGAAACACAATAAATTACTACACCTAACTAAAAAGATTTTGTACATTTCTACTTTAGTCCAAATACATCTTTAGTCCCTATTTAAATATCTTGCGAGGTTTTTTGAATCTTGTCATATTTTAATAGTAACATCTTAAAAGGATTTTGTACATACTTTTATACAAATCCAGCCAGTAAGATTTTAACACCCTTTATGTTTAGTCCAACCACAACTAGTAAAGTTTTAAAGATTTTAAATTTAGTCCAACCTCAAATATTTTCTTTTTCAAGATTGCATGTTTAGTCACCACGTAAGCATAAATCAAGATCTGCAAAAACTCCATAAACCCCAAAACATATAAACATAAACATCTGCAAAGACAACATAAACCTTAAAATACTGAGACACACAGTTTTAACATAAAACATGAAATATATTCATACGATTGCCATCATAGAGGGATCCCAGCACCATGAAAACATATACATACATTCTTAACCAACAAACACCCCACCATGCCGTAAAACTAGGGCAAATCACCTATAAATATATTTAACTTGCCACTTTTTCCCATTGTATGTAGCATTCTTTTTTTTTTCTCATTCTGTCAATAAACTTCTATCGTTAGTCCTTTGTGTGTACCCGTTACCAAAAAAACTGCATCGTTAGTCCTTTATGCTAACGACCGTTAATAAATAACTTAAAATTTGGTTATCTTAATGCTAAACTTGCATCGCTGGTCCTTTATACTAACGATCGTTAAAAAATAACTTAAAATTTGGTTTTCTTACGTTCCGTCCGCTTTTTTTCATCGTTTGCCCTTTTACGCTGCTGCTTTAACACATTTTGTCCGTTTTTCATGTTTCATACGTTTTACACACTTTCATCCGCTTTTCAAGTTTTTGTTCGTTTTCATGTTTTCATATGTTTTACACGTTTCATCCGTCTTTACACATTTTCGCCTGTTTTTTGCACATTTTCATTCGCTTTTATCGTATACCGCTTTTACACGCTTCGCTTTTCATTCATGCGTTTTTACGTTTTCATCCGTTTTAACACATTTTGTCCGTTTATGCACGCCCCTTCTACGTGATTCGCCGTTAATGCCATCCACATTTTTCATTCGTTTACACGCGCCGCCCTTTTAATGCTGCTCGTCTTTCACGCTTTTGTCCAGCGACACGCTTTCATCGCCGTTTTCATCCGTTTTACATGCTTTACATCCAACGCCATCCAAGCGCACATTTTTCGTTTTTTAATGCTGTTCGCGTTTACATCGCGTAACACGCCAGTAAGTTTTCGCCATTACACGTTTACATTCGTTGCACGCCGATTGCTTTTAACGATTTGCGTGTGTTTTACACAATGTTTTTTAACACGTTTTGGTCCATTTTTCGCTTTTCCCGTTTTCGTTTTCATCCGCTCTACACATTTTTGTGCTTTTTCACGCGATTTCATCCGTTTGTACACAAAATGTGCAAACACGAACGAAAACATGAAACAACGGATGAAAACGCAAAAACGGATGAAAACGCGGAAACAACAGATGAAAACGCGGTGGACCGAAAAAACATGAAACAACGAACGAAAACATGCAAAAACGGATGAAAACATGTAGAAACGGATGAAAACGTGAAAAAATGGATGAAAACGTGAATAACGGACAACGTGTTAAACGGGACGAAAACGTGTTAAAACATACAAAATGTGTAAAACATACTAAAACCAAAGATAATGAAAACACGAAAAACGGATGAAAACGTAAAAATAGATAAAACGGTAAAAACATACGAAACCATGTTAAAACGGATGAAACGCGTGTAAACAGATGAAAAACGTGAAAAATGAGATGAACCCGTGTTAAACGGGACAACTGTTAAAACAGATGAAAACATGTTAAAACTAATGAAAACGCAAAGACCTAAACTAAAACATGAAAACGGACGAAAACGGTAAAACGGATGAAAACGTGAAAACGAATGAAACGGGGAAAACGAAGAAAAGTGAAAAACGACAAAAACGCGGTAAAAAAGGATGAAAGCGTGCATAAACGGACAAAAATGTGGTAAAACGGATGAAAGCGTAAAAAGCATGAAAATGTGAAAACACGGAAGAAAATGTGTAAAAACGACAATACGTAAAAGCGAATGAAAATGTGCAAAAACGGGAGAAAATGTGTAAAAACGGATGAAAACGTGTAAAAACATATGAAAACGTGAAAAACGAACGAAAACTTGAAAAGCGGATGAAAGCGTAAAACGTATGAAAAAGTGAAAAAGCGACGAAAGCGTGTTAAAACGAACGAAAAGCGGTTAAACGCAAAAACGCGGAAAAAACGGACGGAAACGTAAGAAAACCAAATTTTAAGTTATTTTTAACGATTGTTAGTATAAAGGACCAACGATGCAAGTTTAGCGTAAGATAACCAAATTTTAAGTTATTTATTAAGCGATTGTTAGCATAAAGGACTAACGATGCAGGTTTTTTTGGTAACGGGTACACACAAAGGACTAACGATAGAATTTTATTGACAGAATGAGAAAAAACAAAGAATGCTACATACAATGAAAAAAAGTGGCAAGTTAAATACATTTCTAGGTGATTTGCCCGTAAAACTAAACTGATCATGTGTTTTGTCTTGTTGAACTTGCTCTAAGTCCTAGTATGCAGCCTCTAACTATCTATTTGATTCTACCTTTCTACCATGAAACTTTGTTACTACTACTAGCAACCTCAACTTGCGACTGTGCTATCTCAACTTTAACACTATCATTTGCATTCACAACCTGTACTTGGTCCTCATAGTATTCTTTTCTTCTTAACTCTTCTTAAATTTCATCTGGCAATTGATTTTTCAATTCCGCATTCCTTCCATATCTCTCATAAATCTCTTCCATGATTACATCTCTTAGTATCAATTTTGACCATTCCCTATCATCATCTATTCTTTTTGGGTTAGCTTTATTACCAGTTGAAATCATGAGAACTTTATGATGAGAATTAGGGTCAATATCTAAAATTTGGGGTAAAATGAGTTAAGAGAAAATGGTGTCAACAACAAATACACATGTTGAATATATATTTGTGTTTTGGTTCAAAGACAATAAATGACTTCACTTAACTAGCTAAATTTGTGGAAGACATGGAGGCGAGGCCGAATCTGGTCTGCAATGATTTGAAGACCATTTCTAATGCTGAAGCCGATTCCCTTGTGTGTTCGTTTACGCAAAAAGAAATAAAGGAGGCGGTTTTTGAATGTGGTAGTGACAAGGCACCGGGTCCAGATGGTTTCAACTTCCGTTTTATCAAGAGATTTTGGCACTTATTTGAAGGTGATTTTATGAAGATCTTCGGCAATTTCACGAGTCCGGGACGAGTAGGGGGTTGGCTCTTCGTTTATTACTTTAATTCCTAAGGTGGAGAACCCGGTGGGTTTAGGAGAATATCGTCCTATTACTTTGATTGGAGTGATTAGTAAGGTGATATCGAAGGTATTGGCGAATAGATTGAAGGCGGTGATGGAGTCGGTCACTTATGAGACTTCACGGCCTTCTGTCGTGAAGGTATATCCTGGATGGTCCTATGATTATTAGTGAGGTCATGTCTTGGGCAAAAAGGAGGGTAATGATCTTTTTGTTCAAGATTGATTTCAAAAGGCGCTGATAATGTTCATGGGGTTTTTCTAATCTCTATCATGAAGCAAATGCGGTTCCCGGATAGGTGGTGTAAATGGATTCATGGGGTGTTAGCATCGGCTGCTTCTTCTGTTCTGGTTAATGGTTCCCCTACCTTTGAGTTCTCGTGTAGGAAAGGTATTAGACAAGGTGACCCGATTTCTCCTTTTCTTTTTATTATTGTCATGGAAGCGTTATCTAGCATTATTCGAAGAGCTTGCCATATGGGTATGTTTGAAGGGGTGCGCTTGCCTAATAATGGTCCGGTCTTATCTCATTTATTGTATGCGGATGACGCTATGGTTATGGGTGAGTGGTCACAAGCTAATTTTAATTCCCTCAGAAGGATGCTGCGGGTTTTTCGTTTATGCTCCGGGCTTAGAATTAATATCAACAAATCCACGTTGTATGGGATTGGGAAGCCGATTATGGAGGTTCAAGCTAAAGCTCTTTGGTTAGGTTGTCGTTATGGAGAGGTGCCATTTAAATACTTGGGATACGGTTGGAGGTAATATGTCTAGAATTAACAGTTGGGATCCGTATTCCAAGTTTTAAAACGGCTTTCCTTGTGGAAGGCGCCTATCGATGGGAGGAAGATTGGTGCTAGTTAAGTCCGTTTTGGAGAGTATTCCTATGTACTACTTTTCTATGTATAAGGCTCCAGTAATGGTGATTAATAAACTAGAAAGTCTCATTAAGCTTTTTTGTGGGGACAGATGAAATTGGTAAGATACATTGGGTGGCATGGGATAAGGTAGCGATCCAAGCGCTGGTGGATTGGGTTTGAATCGCTTTTGATTGCAATTACCGATGATGTTCAAGTGGATATGGCGTTACAAGGTTGAAGAAAACGCGGTTGTGGAAAGAGTCATAGAGGCGCTTCATGTGTCTAATCGCTTGTGGATATGATTCGTGGAACAAGCAATCTAGTGGGCCGGGAGCAAGATTGTTAAGACCGCTATTAACTCAAGTTCAAGGTAAAGTTTATTAATATGATTCGTGGACGCATTGGGAATGGGTCGGGATATCCGTTTTGGTTGATACGGATTAGTGATGAACCATTGAAAGATCTTTTCCAAGTTTGTTCCGCATGGAAAAATAAGTGGTAAGGCGGCCGATCGGGTTTCATGCATGCTAATGGGTGGTGGTAGTCATCCAATGGGAATGGAGCA
>OU343220.1:218677556-218777532 GCA_910596185.1 Chrysanthemum makinoi
GATGAAATAAATTCCGAACGTAACACCTCATTTATATTTAAAAAATTAAATATAAGTTTTTCTTTAAAAACAATCTAATGTTCGAGAAAAATATATGCCCATTATGCCTATTTAACTTTTAAATGGGCAATACATGCTCATTTCAAAAAAAGAGGGGCCCAAATATGCCCAAATCTTTTAAAAGTTTGCCCATTTAGCCTATTTTTTTTATTTATTTTAGGCATAAATTGCCACCTCTAATGATAGATAAAGCATATATACAAATGATGCAAAGATAAAGAGTAAGAAACACAAAACCACGAAACGAGTGTTTATAGTGGTTCGGCTACAAGGACACCTTCCTTGCCCTACTCCACTCCCCGAGTCACCTACTCGAGAGTTCGTAAACACTACACAACACAAGCTCCTTAATGTGGCGGATAAGCCTTCACAACGTCGCCTATTCTTTATCCGGTACAAAGCTAGACACCGGGTCCTTCCACGAGGTAGAACCAAACCTATCACAACGTCGCCTACACTTTATCCGGTACAAGGCTAGATACCGAGTTCCATTACAAAGGAGGAACTACTACCCAAAACTACACAACAACTATCCCAAAGGAGATACACTCCTTATAACAACATCATAAGGATCTCACTATCCTTTAACCCAAACTAATCTATCTTGTACATCGATGCACCATATCGAATGTACACCCTTGGAATCTTTCACTAACGCCTTTGAAACGACCTCTTGGCACCTTTCACTAATGCCTTTGACACGACCCTTCGGCACCCTTCACTAATGCCTTCGACACGGACCTTCGGCACCTTTCACTAATGCCTTTGACACGGACCTTCGGCACCTTTCAATAATGCCTCGACACAACACTTCTACAGAGGGAGGAAAGAACTATCAACAAGATAACTTCAGTAGTCTTGATGATGACGAAGCTTGCAACCCATGGACTTTGAGCTTGCTCGACTTCAAGAGGTGGTGATCTCACCTTTAAAAGAAACCTAGAGAATCACACAAACACAAAACTACATAGAAAGATCCTTTGGATCTAAGGTTAGAGAGTTTACAATACTAAGAGAGAGTATGTGTAAAAGGGATAAGTTGCAAGAGAGAAATGGCTAACTATTTATAGGAAAATTTCTCTACTGTTCCCCGGATCCCATGGATCCCTCCCCAGTGGGATCCGGCTAGTGCAATCCAAGGGATCCGCCAGACTGGGTCAGCTTAAGTCCGGATTTTGGGTTCCAAACCGGGTTATGGGTTATGGGTTATACAAGATACAATGTATCTAGACATTGGATCATGGGTCATGGGTCATGATCCATGGATAATTCCCAACATGACTTCATGCATGATGTCATGCAATGGGTCATGGGGGTTATGGATCAAGCTCCATGGGTATGGGTCATGGACTTTGGGTTTTACCCAACTATATTTAATGTATCTAGTCAATGGGTCAAGTACTTAGATTTTTACCTATTACATTACCCATTACAATATAAGTATGCACATTTCTATATTATGCAAACACTAGTAGTTATACATATGTATTTCTATAAAATGTAAACACTATTACTTGTTTAGTGTTTTATATGAAAATGTAAGTGTGTTAGTAAACTATTGGCTCAAACCATTTACGTATTTTATTTGTTTCGTTAAAATGATTTTACGTTTGTTATCGACAAAATAATAGAATATCGTAAAATATAAATAAACGTTTTTTACGGCTTATTTGTATTAACATCATTGTCAATCTTGCTAGAAATAAATCCACAACACCATCAGGTATGTACCATACATTTCCATGGTCACATTTTAAATAAATTGTATGACTCACTGTAACAAACGCCTTACAACGTGTCCAATTCACAAATGAAGCAAAAATACACAAAATTAGCACAAAAAGCCATGGTACTATCAAAGGTTCTCAAGTTTTGGGAAAAATGTGGTAGAAGAAACTCCCTTTGCAAAACTACATGTTACAGCAACATGAGAAAATATAACACATATAATTCTATTACGTAACAAATTGTGGCCATTTATTAGTTAGTGAACCGATATTTTTTTGCTTGTAGCTACTGATTCAAAGGAATCATCGGTGACGGAACAGGAACCATTGCACTAACCTGATTTGGCCAACATATTGAAACAATAACAAAGAAATACAACGAGGTCCTGGCCAAAATCGAAAACAAAGATCCCTACCAGATTCCCCCTAACCTAAAATTCTTGGAAGATACACAACACATTTTCCAGTTTTGTTGATATAGCTAGGTAGTACAATAACCAAAAACGATTTTATCTTAGATAAAGTACTGACACAAACTCCATTGGCATTACCACCACCAAACACTGAAGAAACGACTCCAGTCCTTCTCCCAGCCATTGGACCAAGTGATGAACCATTTGACATCTGCAAAAGACTAGATGAAGAGTCCGCACCAAGTGAATAGGAACTCACTTCCACACAAAAGAAGATCCCGCAAGACAAAGTCCCAAAAAAATAGCAAGAAAATTAGAATTAGGCAGCAACCGATGAAAGCCAAAGTCCCAAAAAACTAAAATGTGAGAAGTGAAAAATGCAGTGGATAGGGTCATGTGGTTACATTTTGTAGATGCTAACAAAATAGGCATTGTTTCTTGTTGAAAATTTATGTAGTAATGTAATGGACCAAGTGATAACTATAAACTGAATCGCGTAACATCAATATCTATCGCATAGCTTTTGTAAACACATGGTCCAATAATAACCTCTGTTGTATACAAAGTATGATAGTTTACTGCTTTTTGTTTACAATCCTCGCCGTATACAATTTTGTGCAAAAACATATATCAGCAAACCTATCAAGAACCATATTCAGAATATCCTTAACTGCTATTTTGGGTTGTTACCTTAACTATAGTTTGGAATCGTTTGTGCCATATGATCTAAGTATCGTAAAAACAATGACAAAGAAGATAATCTTTTCCAAAAATTTGTCATTTGAACCAAAAAAATTAAAGGTCTATTCCTTTAAAACTGTTCCGTATCTGATTTGTGGTTGGTTTTGAGATATAAACTTTAACAAATAAAAACATCAATCACTAAAAGGCATTATTTATCCCAAATTGTTATATTTCAGATGCTCTCAAACGAATACCATATATGTCGGTGTACCTTACTACAAGTTGTTCATGCATTTATTAATACACTCTTAAAATAATAACACCAAACCACATATATGTTGAGGTTATGATACATGATATACAAATAATAACATGTAGACATCACAGAGTACACAACAGAAGACTTAGAATATAATAGAAATTAATTAACTAAAAATACAAAAGCGTAACATACCTCTTGCAATTAGTCAGATCTCTTGAACAAAGATGACGAAATGGTTTAAAGAGTTGTCCCTTAGCGTTTTACAACTCAAACCAAATTGGTGTAAGAATAATGTCTTACCACCACAGTTTTGTACACACGAATTAACCACGAATCAAATAGATTGCTAGATCTAACACAAGCCCTTGTTTTATGGAAAAAAAACAAAACAAAACCAAAACTCCCTTAGGAAGGGGGTTCGGCCGAATATGCAAAAGAGGGGGAGAGGAAAGATCTAGGGTTAATTCAATGCACAAAAGTTAACCTTAAAACTTTACCCTAGGTCTTGTATATATAGTGGTCGAATAACTTAGGAAAAAAGTTAGGGTTTGGGCTTGGAATGCCCTCCCTTGGCTGGCCACTATGAGAAGGAAAAGGGAACACCCGAATCTTTTCCATTTTTATGTTATTCACCATATATTCTCTCCTTTTTACTTTAACGGTCATTAGTAATTTCCGTTAAATACTTAACGATCGTTAGACGGCTTTTGTGTAATAATTAATCATAATCATTTAACTTTAATTATAACTTTAATTCTCATTCGATAATGTGTGCAATCTAATGGTCACGAGTTCGAATCCGGACATGTACGGTTTTATAAATATATACATTTCCAACAACTCCCACTTGGATATGTTTATAAAACCTGCAATGACATTAGTTAGCGTCTAGCAACACGCCAATGCCTCCGGTACAACTCGTGTATGGTTTTCTGGAGAAAAACCATTTTGATGATTCATCATCATATTCATCCTTTTATTTCTAATACCATGTTAATAAGAATATGGATCTCATCATTTCTTAATTCACTATTCTGTTTCTCGCTTTATATGATTGATCTAGATTATCAATTCTTCTGAACATATTCCAGAAGACCTTGGGCATGGCCATGCAAACATCTTGACAACTCTACGAGGGGCCCAACAGTATTATACTTCAAAATAAATTTGAAGAAAACAAATCCCGTTTTGACTACGAGCAGAATTCATAAATTTCGCAACACTTCTGAAAACAGCCCTTATAACTACCAGTTACGTATAGCGTTAGATTGCTTCACAGAAATTCACTCACATCCACACCGGTATCTCAAGTCAGAAGATAAATATTCATGATGTACTTAATGACTAAGATCCATAAAGTACCATCATGTGGTTGAAATAAGTCCTATACTCAATCCATTGAATATCATCTGAAACTAGTCATGCTATGCATCAATATACTTTCAAGTATATTCTAACTAATACTCAGATTTGTCTTAATTCAATATCGTTCCCATGTTATTGATCGACGGACTATTTAGAATAACTTAGTTATTCAAGGATTTAAATATGCAAATATAGGATAACATCATAATAAATGAATAATAAACATAACAAAAATACTTTATTTCATTTGAATAATAATGTTTACAATATCCTTTATCTAAAATACTTAGTCACAGATGGGCATGAAACTACTAGCTAAGCGAAGTCTAAACTTATGCACAAATGATTAAGTTTTTCACCAGGTAAGGCCTTCGTCAAAGGATCTGCTAGGTTATCATCTGTGTGAACTTTGAGCAACTCAATTTCACCTATCTCGACTTGTTCTCGAACATAGTGATATTGTCTAGGATAGTGTTTGGTGCCCTTCATGACTCCAGGTTTATAGGAAAAAGTAATTGCACCAGAGTTGTCACAATATACTTTAATAGGATTTTCAATCGACGGCATAACACCAAGCCCCGAAACAAACTTCCTTATTCAAACAACTTCCATGGCAGCTTCTGACGCCGCTATGTACTCACTTTATATAGCAGACATCGCAAGAGTGGTCTGTTTCTTGCTCTTCCAATCCACAGCACCTCCATTGATGAAAAATATGTAACCCGTCTGAGACTTCGTATCATCTTTGTCACACTTCCAGGATGCATCACAATAACCTATAACAGACAGTTCTGCTTATGGATTTCCCCTTTACACTATGAACATATCTCTTGTAGCCCTAAGGTACTTGAGAATATGTTTAAAAGCAGTCCAGTGAATTTCACCGGATTCTCGTTGATATCGATGGTCGTTTTGAGCAAACGCCACATCGGCCTTGTGCATCGCACCGCATACATGATAGATCCTGCTACCAAAGCATAAGGAACTTTCTTCATGCATGCCACCTCTCCGCTTGTGAAGCACAACCTTCGCTGCTCAAACCATGGTTTACTTGCATCGGCAAAAATCCCTTCTTGGAATTTTGCATATTGAATCTCTTCAATATTTTGTCAATATAAGCACTTTGACTTAAACCATTAGCCTTGATCTATCCATGTAGATCTTGATTCGAGTATATATTTGCTTCCACTAAGTCTTTCATCGAAAAACATTTACCAAGATAGGCTTTCACCTCATTTAAACTTGGTATATGATTTCCCGTGATTAATATGTCATCGACATACATAATAAGGAAAGTAACATGAATCCCACTAGCTTTGTGATATACACATGGCTCATCAAGATTCTGAGTAAATCCAAAACTTTTGATTTCTCCATCAAATCTTTTCTTCCATTGCCTTGATGCTTGCTTTAGTCCATAAATGGACCTTTTAAGCTTGCATACACGGTTAGGAAATTGTGGATTCACAAACCCCGCAGGTTGTGCCATATAGATATCTTCATCTAGACGACCATTCAGAAAGGCGGTTTTGACATCCATCTGCCAAATCTCATAGTCATAGTGTGCAGCTATAGCTATGAGAATCCTAATAGCTCTTATGTCTGCTATAGGAGAGAATGTCTCCTCGTAATCAATGCCATAGGTTTGAGTAAAACCTTTGGCTACCAGACGATCCTTATATGTGTGTACATTGCCATCCATGTCAGTTTTCTTCTTGAAGATCCACTTACTTCCAACGACTTTAGCATTAGGAGGAAGGTCAACTTCAATCCAGACATCATTATCTTTCATGGATTGCATTTCCCCATTCATAGCAATCTGCCATTTATCCTTTTCAGGATCAGCCATGGTAGCATTATAGTTGGTAGGTTCATTAAGATCCCCAACCATATTTTCCTCCACCTCTACGTATTACAGACGGTTGGGCGTAAGTATAGTCCTTCAGACCTACGAATGGGAACAACTTCAGGAGGAGCACCCAAGCTTTTAGGCTCTTCTTGAAGTTGGCTAGTATCATCAGAAGGTGTTGTATCTTCATGATCATCTTCTAGATCATATACTCTCCCACTGAGTTCTTGAGATATGAGATTCCTTTCAAGGAAGTCTCCATACCTAGCCACTATGACTTTGTTATCAGGTGGGTAGTAGAAGTAGTAACCCATAGTTTCCTTAGGGTATCCTACAAAGATACACTTAACAGATCTTGGTTGGAGCTTATTTGGTGAGTCACGTTTAACAAACGCCTCACATCCCCAGACCTTTAAGTAAGAAAAGTTGGGAGCTTTTCCTGTCCATATTTCATATGGAGTCTTAACAACCTTCTTCGTTGGAACCATATTCAAAATACGAATAGCAGTTTCAAGGGCATAATCCTAAAAAGTTAAAGGAAGAGTCGTAAGATTAAACATTGATCGTACCATGTCTAGTAAAGTACAATTTCTCCTTTCGGATACACCATTTTGCTGTGGAGTATAAGGAGATGTGAGCTGCTGGACAATTCCACACTCAGCTAAGTAATCTTTGAACTCTTGGCTTATATATTCACCACCTCTATCAGATCGAAGAGCTTTAATCTTCTTACCGAGTTGTAAGTCTACTTCACTTTTGAAAACCTTAAATGTTTCAAATACTTCATGTTTATGTTTAAGTAAATAAACATAACCATAACGACTGAAATCATCAGTAAAGGTTAAGAAGTAGGTAGCATCGCGTTTTAACACATGTCTAAGTGGACCACACACGTCAGTGTGTATCAATCCAAGTAGCTCTGAAGCCCTTTCCACTTGCTGTGAAAAAGGTTTCCTTGTCATATTCCCAGATATGCAAGACTCGCATTTGTCAAATGATTTATCATCGACAGTTTGTAAAAGCCCTTCATGTTGCAGCTCTTCCATGCGTTTCTTGCCTATATGAGCAAGGCGACAATGCCAAAGATAAGAAGAGTCCCAGTTAGACTTTCTCTTCTTATTGCTAATGATATACAACAAATTATTTCATCCATATCAATTTCAAACACACCATTTATAGTAATTGCACTAAAATAAAAAACATTATTAAAAGAAACTGAAATTCCATAACTGGTAAAAGTGTGCATAAAACCAATATCTTTTAATAAAGAAACTGAAATAACACCCCTAACAATGGAGGGTACATAATGACAATTATTTAGTTCAAGAATTAAGCCCGAAGGCAACACGAAATCAAAAGTCCCTATGGCTTCAACTCATCGCACGCTTCAATTGCAACGCAGGTATCTTTCTCCACGGCCGCTTCTTCGCTCCTCTAAGTCCCCTGCAATGTATACATGATGTGAGTACCACATCATGTATCATAAATCCAGGAATTTTGCTTTTGAGGAAAAGAAAATAATTCAAATATAAAAAAACCTGATGAGCTAGGCACCATCTTTTTTTTTATTCTGAAGCAACTCACTCATCAACAATGGACAGTTCTACTTCTAATGACCTGGTGAGTTACAATGGTGGCAAGCCGAATCCTTCTTAGGATTCTACTTTCTCTTTGTAGGGTTCTTCTTAGGAGCTGGTGGGATCACAACTTGTTTCTCCTTTCCTTTTCCTTTCTTATTCTGCTACGGCTTTGGCTTATTTACCCAACCACCTTGTATTTCTAGTACCGCAGGTGTAGGTGCCTTCTTAGGTAACCTGTTCTCGAAGTCTACAAGCATTGCATGTAACTCATTCACTGTCTTCCCCGTGCAATGTATATTGTACTGGCGCACAAAATCACCAAACCGCTCATGATTAAGGGAGTGATTAATGAGGCCAACACACACATATTGGGAGTAACCACAACCGAGCTTCTCCAATTTGTCCAAGTGATGTTTCATCTCAAGGACGTGGTGGGATACATATTTACCAACCTCTTGCTTGCAGCTATGAACCTTTTGAATAAGTTCATACAATTCAGCTGCTGGTGGCTTCTCAAACATACTTTTGAGTTCATCTAGCATGCTCATAGGCAGATAGTACTCAAATTGTTTTTTCAATTGAGCAGACATCCCCGAAAGCATAAGACACGCCACATCATTGTGCTTCTCATACTCGACACGATACTCCTCTTTTTCAAGAGCAGTAGCCGTATCAGCAGGAGCTTTAGGCAGAGGTGTAGAAAAAATCTCAAGTCTTTTGGCAACACGAAGGATGATCCTAAGTGCACCATGCCAATAATTGAAATTTGGGCCAGTCAGTTTGTCTCTTCCAATCATATATTTGAAAGCAGCACTCATTAAGCTCATAGTGTTTTCAGGTTGATGAGCCATCTACAGAAAAAGTTCAAAAAACCATAATTAGTATTTTCATAATTTTCCTTTTCAATAAAATTAAATACCCAAGGTTCATATTCATATAACCAATTAATTATTATTGAAAACTAGGATCCAAATTGTCATAATCTCATCACGTCAGTTGATAAGCTAGTAATGAATTTATACAAAATGGTACGAGCCCTTGCCCAATTGCCAATTTCAATTGCAATTCCTAGATTTATGGGATTTACATTTAGCCAATTTCAATTGCCATGTAAACATGTTTTATCCCCATCTTATGCCTTGAGTTGCTAGTTCTCACCGCCTAACTCAATTGAGTTGTCCAACTTAAAAACTGCAAAATCATCCATGCCCGTTCTTACGTCACGTAGATAATTTACGCTTAGATTACGATCTAAATCACGTTCTCACGCAAATAAAAGGTAATCTCAGGTGTTTCCGTTTCGTTGGATGGCATACAACTTAAATTAAGGGTAATAATTTTGATGTCAAATTAAATATGTACAAAGATGTCATGCATTCATCTTCGTAGCATAAGTTTTTATTAAAACATTTATATCCTTGTTTTAATGTTTAAGCTTTTCATCATCAAACTTTAATCGAGGAATTGGTTAACCAATTAAAAAATTACCTTTAATTACCACTATATCCTACTGTTGCATTAGTCATAAGACCCAAGTTATTTGGATAATTACCACAAAAGTGGTGCGTAGAATTTAAGATTAATTCACCCTTAAGATTTTATGCACATTACATAGTAATACTTGGTAGCTCCATTAAGACGCATACACGAGCGGATGATTAGGTCAACGCGAAGCATATTACATACCCTCTTCTTTAAGGTCACAATTTAATGCGTACCAACCTTATACCCATCTTATAGTTTGTCAATAATGGGTGAGCCGTTCAAACTATTTTGTGCATAAACATCAATAAATTAAACGTTTATGACTACTATGCTTGAAAAAACACATGTTTCACCATTGTTTTGATCAATTTCTTTTTCTTATAAAAATACCCTTGTCACACAAAACAAACAAGCAAATATTTAAAAAAAAAATAAACATATAAATAATGAATACATAACTTAACAATTAATCATGCATATCAAACGGCCACATGCAAACCTTTTGATAAATCCTATTAAAAATCAATTCTAGATCTGTCAATATGTATATGTTTGATTAAAACTTTCACCCATTTTCATCTATGTACAAGGTGAGCCACATGCATCGATTCATCGATTACGTAAGTCAAAATTAAACACATACCACATAGCACATAATTGATTTATTAATAATTATGATTGAGGTATTCCCCAATTTTAGATCTATCAAAAATTAGTGTATATCACTTAACCAATTAAAGCATATAATAAAAGATATCCTTGACAAAACATGCATGTATTTATCATGGACATAAATTACACTTAACAATTAATGCAATTAAACAAGAGCTACACAATTTAATACACATAAAATTGCATACAACCTAGGGTTTTCTAATCCAATTAAAAACAAAAGTTTACAAAACCATAATTAGGGCACAAAAAAAGCGCCCCTCCCAAAAAAAATAGGTTTAGGTTTTGCAAACCCTAGATCTAAGCATACAAGTAATAACACAATACAATTTATTTGTTTTATGCATTTCAGTAATTAGTTGCTCATTATAACGGCTCTTGATGCCACTGTTGAGGTTATGATACATGATATACAAATAATAACATGTCGACATCACAGAGTACACAGCGAAAGACTTAAAATATAATAGCAATTAATTAACTGAAAATATAAACGCGTAACATACCTCTTGCAATTAGTCAGATCTTTTGAACAAAGATGATGAAGTGGTTTAAAGAGTTTTCCCTTACCGTTTTACAACTCAAACCAAATTGGTGTAAGAATAATGTCTTACCACCACAGTTTTGTACACACGAATTAACCGCGAATTAAAGAGATTAATAGATCTGACACAAGCCCTTGTTTTATGAAAAAAAAAACAAACAAACAAAACAAAACCAAAACAACATTAGGAGGGGGGGTTCGACCGAATATGCAAAAGAGGGAGAGAGGAAAGATTTAGGATTAATTCAATGTACAAAAATTAACCTTAAACCTTTACTCTAGGTCTTGTATATATAGTGGTAGAATAACTTAAGGAAAAGGTTAGGGTTTGGGCTTGGAATGCCCTCCCTTGGCCGGCCACTATGAGAAGGAAAAGGGGACATCCGAATCTTTTCCATTTTTAAGTTATTCACCATATATTCTCTCCTTTTACATTCCGTTCTTCAATTTAAATACTTAACGATCGTTAGACGGGTTTTGTGTAATAATTAATCGTAATCATTTAAGATTAATTACAACTTTAATTCTCATTCGCTAATGTGTGCAATTCCGTGATTACGAGTTCGAATCCGAACATGTACGGTTTTATAAATATATACATTTTCAACAATATCCTCAGCATAAAATTTTTTGGTCAGCCAGTGCAACAACAAAGATCCACCAAAAGAAAAGTATAACAAAAAGGACAAACATCAAAATTGACAACACATTACTAAGAAACATTATACTTTCATTTCATTCGTAACCACCATTATTTACATTTTTACCATCAACCAGTTTCAGATTAACGTTCATCTGATTCCATATACAAACATTCCTAACAGAACCCTTAACAACCGCTTAGACCAGCTACCTAAAACACCCAAACTAACTTACGAAAATACATAACTAAACCGGACAACCACAAGACACCCAAAAACCAACAAACCCTTCCCTGACAAAAACACCGAGCTAAAGACCATTCATAAACTATTTACAACCATAAACCACCATAAGACAACTGAGATCCATATAAGCTCCAACAAACAACAAGCTTAAAGATTAAAAAGCCTATTCATGACATGCACTTTATGATCAACATAACGATGGCGAACTTTACCCATATCAACCAAGGCATCTATCTCCACCCTGTCTTAATCTTGACACAACCTCAGCGGACCCAGGCTCTCAAACACCCACCACCATATTCCCCCTCATCTGCTCTAGCTCCCTAATCAGCATACCCCTATCCCTCATACGTTCTTCCACCACCTTACAGACTCTCTTCAAATCCTGCTCATCGACCCTATTAGCCTCCCTCTCCTTTTGAAACTGATGAAACAAGATCCGATCCTCTCCATACCGGTGGACTTTGCCTCTTCCGTTAACTGATCTTATATTGAAAAATGTGCTGTCATTTTTGTGAGATAAGGAATATGTGTGTGTGTTGTTTTTAGGTGAAACTTCTTATATCAGAAGAGAGAGATATGCGTGCTTGAATAAAAAGGAAAAGAATGACAGTTTATTGAGACGCACATCGATCGGAATGGTTATAAAGGAGCTATCATTGTGAAGAAGTAAATATGCACCAGTTCCATGCAAAAATGTCTACTCAAAGCCTTCTAAAATAATCTAAATACAAAAACATAAGCCAAATATCAAATTACAAATATTTATATTCAGGTTACCTTATAAAATTTTAGACCGGGTTATTTAAGTCAAATAGACTTCGATATATAGTTCCGCTCAAACTCAACCCGAGAAAAAGGATAATTATTATTATTTTTTTTTTTCTTTTTCATTTAATATCTATAAGAAAAATATCCTTTGGCGAAATATGACTTCAGCGGTTATAAAAAAAAACATTTTAAACATACAAAACCTAACCCGGGTATATTACGCATTAACTAAAATAACTAGTCAAAATTAGGGGTGTGTGCAGAATTCGGGTTTCACACACAGAAACCAAAAATCAAAACCGAACCGAACCGAAGTAAATATTTGGTTCTCGGTTCACATATGGTTATGGCACAATGAACCGAAAACCGTATTCACATAAATATATATAACTTTTATATATTCATATACAAAAAAGACATTAAAACTTTTTCATAGTATAATTATAACATTTTTTAAGTTTGATTTTTTATTTTTTTTTTTTGAAAAAACTGTACATAATTATATAAATAATTAATTAAAATATGTGATTCGGGTTATTCGGTTTGGTTTTCGATTATTCTGTTTGGTTTTTAGTTATTCAGTTCTGGTTTTCAGTTTGGTGTAATCAAATTTGAATTCGGTTTGGTTCGATTCTCAGTTTTACCCATAATTGTTTTTAACTGAACTAACCGAACCGAATAAACCGAACAACCCAATAACTAAACCAATGAACACCCTTAGTCAAAATACTTGCAAAAAGAAGAAACGCAATTTTAAAAACCGCAACAACCACGCTTCGCAGCAACGCGAGAGTACATCCTACTCATTTTGGTACATTTAATACCCACAACCTTCACTGTCACACCACTTCTATAAGAGCACAAGGTATGGGGTGCCATGGTTGGTGCCTTGAATGCCAATTCGTGTGCCATATCAATAAGGCGTCGTGTCATTAGAGAGCCAAAGCGTTTTGAGCCAATGAATGGCTCAAGCCATTTTTTTTTTTGTATTGTGAGTGAGTGAATATTTTTAGTGGGGTATTTTGTGGGACCTAATAACATGTTAGTGGTGTGTTATGAGGGAGGGTGTTTTAGTTAGTGGTGTGTTATTGGGAGGTGTATGATGTGGCGCTGAGGTGACATACCAATAACGTGTTATTGGTATTGCCCATACCCTGTGCTCTAAGTTTATCCCAAACACATTGTTTCCAAATCACGCCACCTACGATAATCAATTTGAGTTTAAAACTTATAGGTTCGGCTATATATGAACCATATATGCCACCAAGCTCAAACCTTCCCTATCACACCACTTAAGTTTAACCCCAACACTTCATTTCCAAATCACGCCACCATTTTATAACTCTTCTAAATCTCATTAATCTCCACCTGCCGATTATGGACTACACGGTATTCACTCTCCTGATGATGATGCTACTATTACAGGACACTTTAACGAGTTGAAGCGCAACAACTCACGATCACATGTGATCGGTTGAACTCAGTTTGTGTTTACAAGCCATTGTCTCCGTAATTCCCAGACCTCAAAATGTTGCGAGAAACTCAAGGGCCAGGAATCTTGTCTTTGTACAGAATTGGGTGACCCAACTTTTGGTGGCTTTCTTGAGCTTCCGGGATTCAAGACTGTTTTACCCAGTGGCGGACCCAGGATTTTCAAAGGGCGGGGGCAAAAATTTTTTGATAAAATTTGTGATGAACTTTAATAAAAGGTCATAAAAAAATTTTACACTAGAAATTGATAGATTAGTTAGAGATCTAAGGTTTTTACATTGTTTGATGTTAAGGTGGGGGCAATTTGATTTTATAATGGGGTGCACTTTAATAAAATTGTCATAAAAAAAAATTTACACTAAAAATTGACATCCATTAAGTAGCCAAGCGTTTTGAAATTGCTGATGGCTCGAAACCATTTTTTTTTTGTATTGTGAGTGAGTGAATATTTTTAGTGGGGTATTTTGTGGGACCTAATAACATGTTAGTGGTGTGTTATGAGGGAATGTGTTTTAGTTAGTGGTGTGTTATTGGGAGGTGTATGATGTGGCGCTGAGGTGACATACCAATAACGTGTTATTGGTATTGCCCATACCCTGTGCTCTAAGTTTATCCCAAACACATTGTTTCCAAATCACGCCACCTACGATAATCAATTTGAGTTTAAAACTTATAGGTTCGGCTATATATGAACCATATATGCCACCAAGCTCAAACCTTCCCTATCACACCACTTAAGTTTAACCCCAACACTTCATTTCCAAATCACGCCACCATTTTATAACTCTTCTAAATCTCATTAATCTCCACCTGCCGATTATGGACTACACGGTATTCACTCTCTCAGTGATGATGCTACTACTTGGCACCGGACACTTGCAACGAGTTGAAGCGCAACAACTCACGATCACATGTGATCCAGTTGAACTCAGCTGGTGTTTACAAGCCATTGTCTCGCTAATTCCCCCGACCTCAAAATGTTGCGAGAAACTCAAGGGCCAGGAATCTTGTCTTTGTACAGAATTGGGTGACCCAACTTTTGGTGGCTTTCTTGAGCTTCCGGGATTCAAGACTGTTTGCACCCAGTGGCGGACCCAGGATTTTCAAAGGGCGGGGGGCAAAAAAAAATTTTTTTTGATAAAATTTGTGATGAACTTTAATAAAAAGGTCATAAAAAAAAATTTTACACTAGAAATTGATAGATTAAGTTAGAGATCTAAGGTTTTTACATTGTTTGATTTTAAGGTGGGGGGCAATTTGATTTTTTGTAATGGGGTGCACTTTAATAAAATTGTCATAAAAAAAAATTTACACTAAAAATTGACATTTTTTGGCGAACCATGGAGGGCACCGGCCCCCCCTATGTAGTTCCGCCCCTGTTTGCACCACATGTAATGTTACTTTCCCTGATTGTATGCAAGTAATTGACTGATTTTGGTAGAAAATATTGTTTGTTGTGGACCAATTGCAATAATATATATCAAGTTATTTGATCATTAGTTATGACTGAGTTGTGCATGGAATATATTTATGTTTAGGGAGCTTTATTATCATTATTTTTCATTTCACCAAAGAAAAAAATGTGTGAAGATTCTCGTTAAGCCATATCATTTTCTAGTAACAACTATATAATTCATACAGGAACTATGATAATTTTTCATTATTCTCGTTTAGGGAGCTTTATTATCATTATTTTAAGGAACTATGATAATTTTCTAGTAGCAACTATATAGTAATTCATAAAGGGTGTGAATGTACATTATTCCTGTAACATTTTCTACACTCAATGGTATATGCAACTTAATTTATTGACAATTGTTTCTACTTTTCAAAGATATCTATTGTAGTAGTCATTAGTGATTTTTGACCTAACATTACTACTCTTGAATCGAGTTTTTTCTTGACCCTAATATTTTCAAAATAAATTTAACAAAATGATTACAATCAATTATATTTAAAATAGAGTAAAGTCTAAAATATATCCTTGTGGTTTGTCATGTGTTTCGCTTTACATCCCTAAACTTTTTTTTGGAACAAAACCATTCTTCCGTTAGTAAAGTTGGCACAAATACATCCCTCTGTTAGTAAAATCAGTTAATGAGGACTAACGGTGCAAATATTTCTCCGTTATCTCCTAACAGAAGAGAAAATATTTGCACCGTTAGTCCTTAGGACTAACGATGCAATACGTCGCTCCCCCTAGTCTTTTGAAATTGTCACTTTTGACCAAAAGTAGTATACGAGGGGTTCACCTCTCATTTGGAAACTATAAACCTAAAAACTACTTCTCTCCCTCCTCTCTTTGTGCAGCCGCCGGAAAACCAAGCCACCACCACCATCGCCACTGTACACCGCCACCACCACGACCAAAACACCACCTCCCCGCCTCTACTCTTGTATTGTGAGCACGTTTTTGTTTGGATCACGACCAAAACACCACGACCACGACCAAAACAAAACACCACGACTGGGTTGCTGATTTACAAACACCCCCTAAAACTAATAACCAAACAATCACTTCCAAATATTCAAAAAGAAAGTTAATATTTTTTGTACCTCAGCTTCAGAAACCATCGTATCCACATACCCTTTCAACTTAGTAACCCTCAAAGCCTCAGTAAAAAACCTAAACTGTTCCTGCCTAACAGAATAATCAACATCAAAAACAACACCAGGACCAAAATTAGGAACATTAAACTGATAAACCTCTTGCTAACTCAGATCTTCCTCACTTGCTTTAAAGAAATGAGCAGACACTTCTGGGCCAATCAAAAAAGTAATATTCTTATTAAAAAACAAGTTGAGTGTGAAAACAGATCCTAGTTTTGGGTATTCTTTTCGAAGCATGACTATTGGTCCTTTAAGAAACTGTAACAGGTATGATTGGGACTGGTGTTTGGATTGCTGGTGGGAGGTTTTGTTTGGGTTTTGGGAGTATGAATGTGGAGATGATTTTGAATGTGATTAAGGTTGTGATTAAGAGGGTTGCTATGTTTACCCATTTGGGATCTAATTGATCCATCATTTGGAATGAGAGATTGGAAGTTAGGAGATGAAGTAGTGGAGTGAGACTAATAAAGATTCGTACATTGGCCATCGTTAGTCCTAAGGACTAACGGTGCAAATATTGTCTCTTCTGTTAGGAGATAACGGAAAAATATTTGCACCGTTAGTCCTCATTAACTGATTTCACTAACAGAGGGATGTATTTGTGCCAACTTTACTAACGGAGGGATGGTTTTGTGCCAAAAAAAAAGTTTAGGGATGTAAAGCGAGACACAGGACAAACCACAGGAATGTATTTTGGATTTTACTCTTTAAAATAATATGTTATATTTGAAAATTCTTACGTAAAACCATGGATTTTTAGCGGCATTCCAGAAACGACTAAAATAAAATGAATGTCTTAAATATCTCGCTTCCCATGTAAACAATTTCATACGCATACATACTTATAATGGCTTTTGTCAAACCAAATGAATAAAACTATGTGTATAAATCAAAAGTGAATGGTGTCGGAAAACTCCATATTTTGTGAGTTTCAAACAAAAAAATCTCAAAAGATTCTGGATGGACAAGATGGCTTGTCGAGAAAAGGAAATCAAAATATTTATATTGTAAACGACTACCATTAAACAAAACCAAATGAACAAAATTTGATATGATTCTCACCGGTGCATATTAATTAGTAGCGTCATATGAAATGAAAACGACAATAAAGGTCAGTTACTAAAACAAATAAACTCGGTCTTGAAAGCATGTATATCTGTGGTTTTAGTAGTAGCGACTAGTGAATTTAATTTCCTGAACACTAATGACAACTAACTCTTGATATCATCATTGTCCGTGATTGGGAGAGGAATGTAATTCATCATTTTCTCAAAACCTGACGGAAATTTACATTTACTTTGATGCAATTTTTTTTGTTTATCAATAGACGTAGCAACATGCAGTTGATTGATAAGTTCATTGAACATTATTCCATATTGAACCTTGATTGCTTTGCTCAGGTCGGTTTGTTATAACATACACTTTCTGGTCCATCACAAAATATTACCACCCCAATAACATAATAGTATAACACACATGGTTAGAAGTCGAGAACCTGGTAAAAGAAACATATTGAAACTTTACAAAACCTGTTAAAACCTTACTTCTACATTAGTGTTGATTAATTTATCCCAAGAAACATGTAATCATAATATGAATGATCAATAACATAAAACATAACATTAAAACTTACTTGATGTCGAGGAATGAAATCACCATGAATAAAGAACATTGATAGGGATGAAGATCTACTTAATCATCTCTTCTTAGTGATGGATAATAATTAAGTTATGATTATGTAATCATTACCATAATTCATTACTTAGACAATAGCTCTTAAGGGAATTGGATCTCCCATTAAGATATAATATCCTACGGAGTTACATTATGGTAACTAAATATTATTTAATTACTCTTAATATTACCGATATAAATCAACAATATATAATGTACAAATACACTAATGTAATAAATAGGTTAGGCCATAATTATAGAGAAATATCCAATATGAAAATAGGATATTTTCTAACATTCTCCCACTTGGCCGTATACCTCTTTATGCTTTGAGTTAATATTTGCCAAGTTGTTGATTTAATAAGTTCATCACGATCAAATAAAATTACTAATGCAAAACAACATAATCACTTGTATCACAATTAATGCAGGACCTCTACCGATTATACAATTAGCTCTTCTAGACGAAGAATGATTATCATAAGCCATAATGAATATGAATAGAAAAAGAAACATAATGGTAATAAAATAAAACCATTAACATGATCCACCATAAGTTGTTTGCTCATAAAATCTCGTATGGTGCACAATAATGAAAAATAGCAAACATTTAACAAAAAAATGAAGAACACAAGTAGGGTCCTTGATTATAAGGTTATCAAATAATCCCATACCGGTAATTATGCTCGAATAAGAGCTTGGGTGATAAACCTATGATAACGCTACACGCGTCGTTCGGGGTCAAAGGAACTTCTTTTTCGTCGAGCAAGTTTTTCAACACCCTAGGCAGTGAACCTAATCATTGTAGTGTAGTATTAGGGTAAGCCACGGGAATTGATATCGTTCTCTAGGGGAATAGGAATGCTAGTGAGAAGTTACTACGCTAAGGTTGGGGTTGAGGAGGATTAATTTTTTTTATCTTTTTATGTTTTTTTAGGAAATGGAAAGGTACGAATCTCGGGTTTGGATTGGGGGTTGGTATTTATACCAATTACTTCTACTTATCTAATTATCTAAGCTAAGGTGTATGTAGTCTATGTCTATTATTGTGTGCTCGTATGATAGTTAAAAATGTATTTGCTTAAGCTTTATTACTCCCTAGTTATCTCCTATTGATGGTTGAATTGTCACGTCCTTATTCTTAATTGCGTTGTGTCTCTAAGGTCGTAGGGTATGCGTTTATCCCTAACTCTTTGAAGCTACTAAAGGTTAATGACTACAAAATCTCTAGGATTTATAAACTTTAACTCTAAGGTATTCTTTGAATTACTAGCCTACAATTACTCTAGGCGATTATAAACTAAGGTTCATCAAAGATTAATCAAGCATTACAAACACAACGAATGACCTATCGCAATACTAGGTCAATCAAAATTAAGATAAGAGACAACCAATCAATATTCAATAACTAAGTTTCATATTACCTAAGCAAACACACAAGTAAATTTGCCGGACATGGGGAACATGCAAGCATACACACAATCAAAGGAAGACATAATTAAATTAATGAAGTAAAACACTTATCTTGATGTAAGATAGGGTATGGAACCCTAAAATACTGTACAAGACAGCCTTGGTTCGGTTTAGGTTTTTACTCCAAAAGACTACACACTGAAAACTAAAAAATTCAGATTCTATATATAAGATTACAAATGCGACGGCGTCACCCTTTAATTTGTGACGCTGTCGGGTCGCCGTTATTAGGGTTTCGTCTTAGCCACGTTAGTCTAAAATACTGTACAAGACAGCCTTGGTTCGGTTTAGGTTTTTACTCCAAAAGACTACACACTGAAAACTGAAAAATTCGGATTCTATATATAAGATTACAAATGCGACGGCGTCACCCTTTGATTTGTGACGCCGTAGGGTCGCCGTTATTAGGGTTTCGTCTTAACCACGTTAGTCTTGCGACAACGTCACCTTATGCTTGTGACGTCGTCCCTTTCGATTTCTGACGTCGTCTGGATCAAATCTAGGCCGTCTGAGCTGCGACCCCTTACTCTTTTAAAACCGCCACTTGTAAATGAGCAATTTGGCTACCGAGTCGTCACAAAATTTGTCCGGACACGCCTCTAGTTGAACCTGACGCCGTCTTATTTTAGAACCTGACGCCGTCCCCTTCAGTTCCAGCAGCTTGAGTGTCTTGATTCTTGACTTTGGCCATTTTCTTCGTATATTCGCGCCTTTTCGTCCGAATAAGTGTAAATTAATTTATAAGTTAGGGGTCATGAAGCATTAGTTTAGAACGATTCACAACACATATAAGCCCCGTAAAAGTCATAACAAGCACAGAAATTACATACTAGCACCTCACATGTGGTGTTTGGATACTCACATCTCTCGGGTGTATATGAAATATAACAAGTTGGAAATGGAAGATAAAAACTCATTAACCGGTCCTAGTACATAGATTACCATAGGCTTGAGACTAGATCAAACCTCCATCGCTTTGGCGTAAGCACCTTGGAAAGACTATCCAAGAGGTCTTTTAAAGGGTTGTAATGATAGGCTTACGGTAGGGGAACAAATGGTTTGGTGGGATAGGCTATTTAGTGGTGGCAAGTTAAAAATCTTTATGTTACAAGCATGCGAAGAATGGCGTTGCTAAGCCAAGACTCGACACTCTAAACTCTAGATAACTGAAAGAAACAAACACAAATTTAAAGATAGATGTAGGATGGTAGCCCGTATGTTTTTTTTTTTTTTTTTTTTTCATACACTTTTACTCTACCATCATCTACGATAACATCAAAATGATAGGGATTTATAGACACATCCCTACACTTGAGTTTGTATTACTCTAATACTAATTTGACCCGAATTGAAAAGATCAAAACACTTGGAGCACATTATTACGCAAATAAAGGGAATTTAAATTTAACGTTCCCTTCCCGTCATATCATAAAATTTAACTTTTCCCATGAGTCCCATGAGTCCCAAAACTGTATACAAAGGATATGACTCGACTTAGCAACTTATGCTAGCAACAAGATAATTGAACTAAGGGTTTAGTGTGATAACAATACTGCACTAAAAGTGAGTTCATACAAGGTAGGCTAAGGCAATTTGGGTGTACATTTGGGGGTGAGGTGTAAACAATGCTCTTCATTGATATTCTGGAAAACTGAAACATCACGAGAACCACGAAAAGGATAGGCTCTGAGGGGTTAACTAGGGGTATCGTGTACTAAAGATGAGTACAACACAAGGGTGTGGGGGAATTTCTCAACCGATGTGGAAGAAGTAATTATATTATGGATATCAAACAAGGGTTATCCTAATGCTTCTTATCATTTGGTTATTCCTAACTACACAAGTGTAGTCTTACTAGCGATCTCGGGATGCATCTCAAAACAAGTTCTAGAATCTATTATACTACCAGTTCACACTCTAAGCATTAAAGATGAATGCTTTAATTCCTACAAATCTAAGGGCGGTCCTCACATTTTAGGTGGAATTTAAGTGGTAAAGGGTTTTTGTGCTAGTCATATAACTTCCTATCCATGAGACGCTTTATTAAGACTAATGGCCCACTCCTATATGTCATGAAAAATTTTAAATTTGGTACCAAAATTACCCTAACTGACATTTTCTCATGGTTTATTACACAAATGCAATTGGACAAAGCAAATAATCAAGGATAAGCATACCGTTTTATTTTCCCTCCCTACACTTAAACTGAACATTGTCCCCAATGTTCCCCGAAAGTATCAAAGTTATGATAATGGAAGGTAATAAAAGACGAAAGAAACTAATACTCCCCTGATTAGCTCGGTAGGATCCGTGTAAAGTGGTGGTTACATTTTTCTTCAAGAAGAATCTTTGCGTGAAAAGCTCCTTCTCATCTTGAGTATCTTCTTCTTGGTAAATTAAACCTGCACACTTGAAGAAAATAAACGAAACCTTCGCGTAAAATCGGCGGTAACAATATATATAGGACTCTACTAAACTAGGATATAATGCTTGTGGAATGGATGTTTACAGATTTTCTCGAAAATTAAGACTGAAAATTCCAAAATTTTATAAGTAGCTCGTAAAACGAGAAAAAGTAATCAGTTGTTTCGCTCCTTCCCGACGCCAGGTTGCGATCCTGACGCCAAAGTTATCCCCGACAAAAACTGGTCTGCGATTTTCTCGAAAAAATTCTCGAAAATTTTTATCTTTAGAATCAAAAATTCTGCAAAAACATCCATTATGACTCGATACAAGCATTTGACTCGAACAAACACACATGTATATCTTTTAATTAATTGTAATTCTCATGTTTACGTTTCTTTTGAAAACGTGTGTAATCCTCCCTACACTTATCCCTTATGTAAAATACCTTTATATGTAATTAAGACGAGGTTAAAGACCAAATAAAGTATTTTTACAAATTTAAACATGAGAATAGACAATCAATAAAAGATACATGACACAAACAAGCAAACAATTAAGCATGGGTTGCCTCCCACGAAGCGCTTTTCTTTATTTATGAGTCTTGTAGCTAGACTCGAAGTCGTGCCCCTACATACCGATATAAGTAAGCTTGTCCTCAAGAATGTCATAAGGATCAAACTTATCATTTAAGTTCCTAGTAGTACGTTTTGTTCGATAAGCTTTTTCAAATTTCTCTCCATCGGGGTCATAGATCGTTATCCTAATGTGCCACTCTCCATTACCATCACTAGGCGGTCTATCCCAATCCCACTTATGTTTAGGCTTATCGCTCTCAACTTTCCACTTATTCATGACAAGGTTGACGGGCAAGCTTCCTAGGAAATCAGTCATCTTCCTAAATACTAAGGCGTCCTCGAACGGGTTCACTTCCATGTCCTTAGCCATTTATTTTTCATGGAAAGTTGCTTTACTAGCAAAGGCTTCATCTAGGTAAAAAGGTCGTTGGGGACCTATGAAGTTCTTATCGATCCAAGGTCCGTATCTAGATGGCGCTCTATCCAACCTAATCTCATGTGGGATTTCCTCTTCTTTGTAGTAAGTATGCTTTTTGACATCGTAAATTGACCTAGCACTCCCTTCTCCTACCACTATTTTGGACATCTTAAAATCAATGATGGCACTAGCGGTAGCTAAGAATCCTCTTCCTACTAGCAATGGGCATGTCGGGTCCTTATTCATGTCTAACACATGGAAATCCGCCAAAATAGTCAATTCTCCTACGTGTACTACCGTGTCTTTTATTATTCCAACTGGATGTGCAATACTACCGTCCGCTAGACCTAAGATGGTTTCCGTTGGTTCTATCTTACCTAAGTTAAGGCTTCTATGGAGGGACAACGGAACAAGATTAATTCATGACCCTAAATCGGCTAGAGCATCGAGAGGTTTGGAAGTTCCAAGCCTACACGGTAGAGTAAATAGCCCGAGATCGTCTAACTTTTTAGGTAGATTATTTCGCACAAAAGCGGACCCATGTTTTCCAAGTTTAAGTTCTAACTCATATTTTTCTTTTAAAGCATTATAATAAGGTGCATGAGCTAAGACTTCAAGAACCGGTTTTTCTTGATGGAGTTCCTTGTACTCCTCCTCTAGATTAGGTTTGGGTTCTTGGTTGACGGGTTTCTCAAGAGTAGGTTCTACCAATGGTGCGGGGCCTTGGTACCTCATTTTGGATTGCTTGAAACCCTTGTTGATAGCGCACGAAAGTGAACCGTTGGGTGTGAGGGGCATGGATGCGCACTCTCCCATGGTGAACAAGAACATGAAGTCGATGAAATCGAACTCACTTTTGGGTTCTTTATAGTATCACTTGGAAGTGCTCCAATTTCCCAGTCATTAAAGGCTTTTAAGAGGGCATCAAGCTTGTTTGTCATCTCGCCTTTATCGCCGCTAAAATCGGCTTCAAGCTTAGTCAATCGAGTTTCTTGAGATGACATGAACCTAGATGCAATTGCCTCAAGACTAGTGGAGTTCCCGGTGTTTGGAGGGTTGAACCTATTAGGTGGACTAGATGAGCTTTGGGGTGTGCTTGAATTTTTGTCCCACTTAAGGTTAAGGTGGTTCCTCCATGAGGGGTTGTAAGAATTTCCTAAGTTGTTTTGTTCGAGCTTGAAAGTGTACCACTTCTCTCCCGCTCCGTCGGTACGCGTGGAGGCGTAGTCCGCAAAAGCTTGTTCGGGGAGTCTTGTGCAATCTCGAGTGTCATGGGAACCACTACACAATTCACAAGGTAGAGTGATTTTGTTCACTTGTTGTGATGACTTAGGATTTTTGTAGGAGCTCATTAGGAATTTAACTTGATCTTCAAGCTCGAGCATCCTACGGTCGGAAGATTGTGAGTCAATGGGAGGCAAGGAGATTGCCTTAATGGTTTTGGGCAACTCATGGGGGTCATTCCAACTTTCGTTGTCATATGGATCACGGAGCAAGGTCCTCTATTATGCCCCATGATTCTTCCGCGGTGAGATCACTAAGTTTTCCACCAGCCGCTTGGTCAATGGATCACTTGGTGGGGAAGTTGACATGATCATAGAAGAGTTGGACTTGAAGTCAAAGATCAATGCCGTGATGAGGGACTTTATGAAGTAAGTCCTTGAATCGAGTCCATGCTTCGTAGAGAGATTCACCTTGACGCTGTTGGAACATCAAGATGTCATTCCTAAGCTTAGTGGTTCTCCTCGGTGGGAAAAATTGAGCAAGGAAGCGAGAGGTGAGATCATCCCAACTTGAGATGGAGCCGGCGGGAAGTCGCTCAAGCTAATTACTAGCTTGGTCCCGTAGAGAGAATTGGAAGAGACGTAGACGCGTGGTCTCCCGAGTAGTAGCATCGAGGTCGATGGAATCGACAATTTTAAGGAAATCCTTAAGATGCTGATTAGGATCTTCGAAACGAAGTCCATGGAATACACATCCGTTTTGCACAACCGGATAGTGTCGGATCGCAAGACCGTAGTTTGGGCTTGGTCGGGAAGCTCAATGGTGTTTCTATAGCCTAGGTGGCTTGGTCTCGAGTATTCACCAAGAGTACGGACTCTTGGCGGGTCATTTGGTGGTAGGTTGCTGAATGGTGGTGGGTTATCACCTTCCATGAGGAAAAGTGATGGGGTTACGAACAAAGGTCACGAAGAAGGGGGATAGACTACGAGGAAGCTAAAAATAGGAAAACAAAACTTACTTGTTAGGAATCAAGCAAGGAAACCTAAACGAGGTGGACTCCTAACTAGCTATTCTATTCCCCGGCAACGGCGCCCAAAACTTGATAACGCTACACGCGTCGTTCGGGTTCAAAGGAACTTCCTTTTCGTCGAGCAAGTTTTTCAACACCCTAGGCAATGAACCTAATCGTTGTAGTGTAGTATTAGGGTAAGCCACGGAATTGATATCGTTCTCTAGGGGAATAGGAATGCTAGTGAGAAGTTACTACGCTAAGGTTGGGGTTGAGGAAGATTATTTTTTATCTTTTATGTTTTTTAGGAAATGGAAAGGTACGAATCTCGGGGTTTGGATTTGGGGGTTGGTATTTCTACCGATGACTTCTACTTGTCTAATTATCTAAACTAAGGTGTATGTAGTCTATGTCTATTATTGTGTGCTCAGATGATAGTTAAAATGTATTTGCTTAGGCTTTATTACTCCCTAGTTATCTCCTATTGATGGTTGAATTGTCACGTCATTATTCTTAATTGCGTTGTGTCTCTAAGGTCGTAGGGTATGCGTTTATCCCTAACTCTTTGAAGCTACCAAAGGTTAATGACTACAAAATCTCTAGGATTTGTAAACTTTAACTCTAAGGTATTCTTTGAATGACTAGCCTACAATTACTCTAGGCGATTATAAACTAAGGTTCATCAAAGATTAATCAAGCATTACAAACACAACAAATGACCTATCGCAATACTAGGTCAATCACAATTAAGATAAGAGACAACCAATGAATATTCAATAACTAAGTTTCATATTACCTAAGCAAACACACAAGTAAATTAGCCGGACATGGGGAACATGCAAGCATACACACAATCAAAGGAAGACATAATTAAATTAATGAAGTAAAACACTTATCTTGATGTAAGATAGGGTATGGAACCCTAAAAATACTGTACAAGACAGCCTTGGTTCGGTTTAGGTTTTTACTCCAAAAGACTACACCAAAACTAAAAATTCGGATTCTATATATAAGATTACAAATGCGATGGCGTCACCCTTTAATTTGTGACGCCGTCGGGTCGCCGTTATTAGGGTTTCGTCTTGGCCACGTTAGTCTTGCGACGGCGTCACCTTATGCTTGTGACGTTGTCCCTTTCGATCTATGACGTTGTCTGGATCAAATCTAAGCCGTTTGAGCTGCGACGCCCTACTCTTTAAAACCCTGAAGCCGCCACTTGTAAATGAGCAATTTGGCTACTGAGTCGTCACAAAATTTGTCCGACGGGCGCTCTAGTTGAACTCGACGCCTTCTTTAGAACCTGACGCCGCTCCTTCGCTTCTAGCAAGTACTGAGTGTCTCGATTCTTCACTTTGGCCATTTTCTTCGTATATTCTCGCCTTTTCGTCCGAATAAGTGTCATTCCAGCAATTTGCCTTCAAGATACCTAAAAAGTGAAAATGAACGATATTAAGTAATAACGGATACAAAAGTGATCAAATAAGGGCTTAAACGACCCCTTAAAAAGGTACATTTTAAAACCTTATCAACCTATCATAAGTAACATAATACATTAAGTTAGTGTACAAATATATTTGATGACAATGTTCTTCAACCTTCTCTCAACCTTTTACATACTTGGTGTTGAGATGTTAAATACTGACATTTGTGTTATTAAGAAAGATATCATAACACCGTTAACATTTGTGCTATTAGGAAAATTATTAAAAACACCTTAGAAATGATATAGTCGAAACATGAAAATGCATCATGAGTACAATATGATAGACAATAAGGAAAGTAGAATGTAAGTAACCAAGTAGCTTATGGTTATTCTTTATTGAAATAATTAACACGAGTCTTAATTAAAAACTTATCTTATGAAACCACAAAATTGACTTTAACAATATATACAATTGATGGGGAGTAAATATTTATTTATCAAGAGGTTTAAACATTAGAAGGTGTTTAGAACATCCATAATGTTCTTTGTAGACCCATAGTACACATCATGATTTCTATGATTTTATGACATCTTTTAGATCTTAAGTGCTTTAAACAATCTTTAAAATTCATAAAAACTTTGCTCCCACTGATCTTAAGATATATATGTCAACAAGTAATCAAATAACTTTCATATACCATTGCCAAATGTAGGATCATTATTTTTATTGTGTTGATGATTCGGGTGGTCTTGGGAGATCAAAATACATGTTTACCATTTTAGAGAGAGAAAGTAGAGAGAGAGAGGGTGTTCTTGCTAGAGGTTTACACAAAAGTTGAATATTAGATTAATGAAAAGAAGCACCACCCCTTCCATGGATGGAAGGGGTATTTATAGTTACAAGAAATACGACCTCCCATCGGCCTGTGGATCGGGATACAAGGTAAAGACCCGCCCTTCCTCCACGATGATACACTACGCTAAACTAAACTAATAACTAACTAATAAACTGATAAATAACGTAAACAACGACAAATCTACGAGCTAACATATGCTAGACCATTATTGGGGTGACCGACTCTTTAACATGGAATTTTCTAATTCCTAACAATATCCCCCTAAGGGAGGTCACCCCATGAAATACATTTTTGCTTCCTAGCATTCTATCTTTGACTTCGCTTCGAGCTCGTAGACTTGAATTCTTCACTTTCGCAATCTTTGTGCTTTTGTAGCGATTCATCAAAGTCCGCATTGATTTGTACTTTGAGTGGAGGTCTTTGAACTGATCCACATCTTTGATGATCTTTGAGCTTTCGAGATCATCACCACAGAAATCTCTAGATCACTCTTTGTTGTGTTGCCATCATGTGAAGTTGTGACTTTCGGACCGACATGCTCACACTTTTGAATCATGACATCTTTCCATCGGAGTAGCGGAAGCCTTATCGGTTCAAGATATTTGCAGCAGCAAGACTAACAAGTATAGAAATATCCGAGCCGTGTTATGTAGATATGCACCAGTCATGATTTCTTCAAATTAAGTGTGGATGCCGTGAGCATGCGGCTTTGGAATGACTCCTCAATTCTGATCACCGCAACCGCCCAAATGTACCGCAAACAACAGCTAGTTAATAAAACACACGAAAGTGTCTTTGACCACTTTCGTTGAATTGAGGTACACGCCCACGGTTCCCGCTGATCAAGACAAGTACCGCCTCGTGATCGTAGGATTCGAAGAATCTCCTTGACAGGGTTTCGCAGCTATTCTAGTCGTTCTCAAACCGGAACGTCTCAAAGAAGACAACACGGAGTGAGTGAACCAGCGAATTGAGATTCGCTGATTGATGAAAAATTTATTTAAAAAAAATCGCGTATTGCTTGAAGAAAGAGTTTTGCAATACGACGAAGGTTTTATGAGAAAGATCAATTTTCAATCAAAAATACTTTTTGTTATTTGAAAAGAATACACATTCGACGTGCTAGAGAAAAGAAGATTTTTCGCACATCGAACGTTTTTCCAAAAGTATTTTTCAATCGAGATACTTTTGTGTTTGAAATATGAATACACATTCGATGTGCTATAGAAAAGAAAGGATTTGCACATCGAACGGTTTTTCCAAAAGCATCCGTCAATCCATTTCCGGGACCAAGGTTGATTCACGAGTGAATCGCCCCATCGTTTCTATCCAGTTGTCACATGGTTGATCTATAGAATAGATCTCACATGTCACCCACCAAGAGCTTGTTTGATGTTGGCTCTAGAAGGATTTCCATCTTCATCGTGAATATTTTTACATATCACTCAGATGTTCTGGCAATACCACAAGGATAATGCGTAGGACTCTCAATATATACTTACTTTCCACATTGTGTGAAACAGCAAGTCTTCATGAATTTAGTGTCCTAATGAGATATTGTGGATGATCTCTTGGCTCTAGACTCAATCGTGCACATTTGGTTCCTATGCCGAGACTAGGGAGAGGGTCTCCTTCTTCAATATCAACAATCTCTAAGAGAAAGTCGATAGATTATGTCGGTTCCCGTGAGAATGAAACAAGCCCTTTTAAGAGGAACTTGAGTAGTTTGGGAAGTTTAGTGCAGTGCCACCGGGTCCATGACGCCTTGTCTTCAATACCTGTTACCTTGGTAACAACCAGAGCATATGTATTGAACCCTTACTGCCCTAAGGTTGAATTGATTGAGGGCTATTTCTTTTCACCCTTTTTCACATTCAGTTCTTTTTCATTCTTCAACCCCTTCTGCTTACCGAGACTTCATAACTAGAACCTTGTTGGGTTTATTCCAGTACTAGCTCTGTCTCAGTCTGCACTCTTCCCATATTCTCATTTTTCTCCTTTTTTCAATATTCCTAAGGACTCTACACTATCTAGTGGATTGTCTCTGGAAGATCCCTCCGCTTCGGATCGTGGGAACTAATACCTAACCTAACCATCCTTATAACACCATGCATAAAGTAAAGTGGTCGGTCTTTTGGTACAATTCATTCTTCTTGAAACCAATTGAAAAATCATTTGGAAAAACAATCAAGGTACTTGTGATACGAGATCAAAGCATTTTGTACCTTAATAGTTTTGATCATTTAGAAAACCTCCCCTCAACATGTGCATATGATATTGAACTTGTTTGGCACATGGAGGCAAGAGTTCTTTGAAATAATTTATTTGAAATAATTTCTTGATCACATTTTCCTTAGAAAAAGCCATTTGAATTTCTTTTGGTAAATTCTACCCCTCAATATGTGCATAGGATATTTGAAAACATTTTATCACATAGAGGCAAGAGTTCTTTTGAAGCACATCCACAATCACAAAATCCATTAAGAAAACCATTTGAAAACACAATCAAGGTACTTTAAAATCTCTTTTAAAAAAACTTTTGTACCTCGATGGTTTTGCTCCCCCTCAATATGTGCTTCTAGATTCGAAAGCGTTTAGCACATATGAGAGAGCAACCTGCACAATTTCATCAAATCGATCACCTTTTATCAAATTTCATTATTAAATCACAAATTCTCCCCGATCAAAAATATCAAACCCTTTGAGATTTTGGATCCCAAGTGATTTAATTAGGTTTAGAAAACATGGGAGAAAATGTGGCCTTGTTTTAAATACTCATCTGGTTTTTGGATAAATCATCCTCCTCAACATGTGCATTGTGTATTTGAAATCGCTTGGCACATGGAGGCAGGAGTGCCTTTGAAGGACTAAAACCAATTCCATTAAAACAGATTTGAGATTTAAATCACGATCTCTCCCTTGATCAAAAATTTCAAACCAATTGAGATTTGTGATCCCAATTGATTTAAATCATTTAAAAGATTTTGGGGAAAGACGTGGCAAGATTTAATTTTGAAAAATGACAGATAGGAACAGATTTAGACATTAAAGATTGTTAGTGTCAGGTATGATTGTTTTATGAGATCTTTAAGTAAAATAAAACAATTTCACAATCAAACAAGAACAGAAAAAATTTCATTTTGAAAGACCTTGATTCAAAAGAAAAATCATACCATGACATAACATTAAATCTTTAGATCACCACATTTTAACGTACAAAGCGGAACTTTTGTGAAGAAATATCGTTTGAAAATATTTTATTTTAAATCACTCTCCCCCTCAATCTATGACAGAAGTCAATAATTGAGTGACTTAGGTTTTGATACTATGAAGACCGGTGATTTTCAAAAATTAGTCCAATATATTTTCAAAACAATATTTTCCATTTTCAGAACAATTTTATCAAGTTTGTTTTAAGAAAAATGGTATCATCCACTACTTTTTCCTGCACAAGAAACGTTAGATGGTTGAGAAGCTTATGTTGTTGCTGTAGGGCTTGGAAGAAAAACCGTCTGCTGATGCAGTGAGACTTCTTCTTTCGTTGCATTTTGAATGCCAACCGAGGTCAAATTAAGCTCCGTTTCTTCAATCAATTAGAAGAAAACCATCTCACGATGCAAAGGAGACCTCTTACGTTTCACTTATGCCAACTCTCCATAGAAGTCCAATTAAGCTCCGTTTCTTCATTTGTCAACCCAAGATATAGTTACCCTTTCCTTTCGGCATCCAAACATCATATTATGTGGGATCCGGATCGGGAACATTCTTATACCAAGATACCTGCATACGTTAGTGAACACACATACAGATATATGGTGGTCGACAACACCCAAACATCAATCGACTAATAAAAGTCAATTCAACATATCAATCAGTTCATATAAGGCATGGGAATAATGTTCATCAATCTATAAACATCTAAACCTAACAGTCACATCCTAGAAACCTAGTCCTTCAACATAGGCAATTATATTTTTAATAAGCACGAGGATGATTAAGAAAGTCCGTTAGATGATATAAATTTGAAAAATATTCTTCCCCTCAATCAATGACTCTTTTCCTTGAAAAGTTTTAAAAGTGCTGAAGTCATCGATTGAGTTTTTGCAATTAATAAAAACTCGATCCGATTGATTTTTTCAAACAACTCATTTTACCACCATTTTTGAAATACAACAAATATTTTTCTGAAGAATTTTAGACGGAAAAACATTTGTGTAGGAACAGCAGCCCTTCGACATACTTTCCTTAAATAGTTTTAGGATAAGTGCACAAAATATTTGAAAATTGTTTAGCGTAACACTTTCCTTTCTTGAAGAGCGGGTTGCTATCTGAAATAATAGCAAACCATAGTTTAAGCACGGGTTACAGTCCTCAAGTAACGCAAGCCATCATATGAAGCCCGGTTACAAATAAATAACTGAAGCCATAGTTTTTGACATGTTTTGAAAAGAATATTTACACCTCCTGCTCGAACTTCATCTAAAGTCCCGTGCCATTATTGAATGACATTTCTAAGACCGTAGATGTTATCGATACCAGAAGACATGTCTTGGAAAACATATTTTTGGTCTTTTTCAAATTTTCTGATTTTTATGGCTTTTTGAAAATTTTATATTTTTCTATTTTTTTTTTTTTTTTTTTTTTTTTTTTTATAATTTTCTATTTGGTTTTGCTGGTTTTATATTTTTGTATTTGGTTTTTCAGAAAAATATATACAAAGATAGAGTAGATGATATAGTTAAAGAAGATAATGATACGAGTACCGAGATAAGGATATCGAACAGCCTCGTTGTAGAAGATAGAAGTCATCATCCCTAAAACTTTCACCACCAAAGCTTCCAAGACTCTTGAATCGAAGAGAGAAATTGAGCCACTTGAAAGTGAGACTCTGGCAGCTTCCCCCCAAACCGAAAATCCTTATGTTGAGCAGATTCGAAGCTCTATTTCAAGCTTGCCTTAGCCAGGTGCACAGAAAAGCACACCATTACCATAAATCCCGCTGCTCCATTTAAGAACGATAATCGAGGATCTCCATTCGGGGTTATATCATCCAATAGAAGAACAACAATGTTTCATCCCACACTAAAATAATCTTCTCAAATTTCCTTTTCCACTGAAGTCTGAAGCGATCCATTCCAAAAGGTGTCAAGAGAACACTTCCCCCAAGTAGTTGAAATAATGTAGTCAGCCTCTTAGTATAATGCTCAAGAACTCTCCCTAATACACTTCATTAGGGGAATGAAGAACACCTTCCCATGTTCACATTTTTCTTCCCTGATGAACGTGTATGGAGCTCAAGAACCCGAAGTACACCAATCTCCAAGAACTCTCCCGAATACACATCATGAGGGGAATGAAGAACACCTTCCCATGTTCACATTTTTCTTCCCTGATAAACGTGTATGAAGCTCAAGGATCCGAAGTATACCAATACACAAGGAATGAATAACTGAAAACATTGAAGAAGCAGCCAAGTCACCGATTATCTCTCGGATGACAATCTCGCGGATGTCAACTCCAAAATAAGTGATTATATCTCTGAATCACTGATTAAGCACTCAAGTGAAACACTGAGCATCCCCAATGTACACAATCTCTCCCCCGATCATTGTGATACCATTGAAATCACCACACACTAGTGTACCTCTTATATCTTCAGAAACTTTCTCTAACATCACTTCCCCCACGTAGATGAAATACTAACACTAAACGCCTTGATGAGTAAAACCTTGACTTTCTCTGCGGTCATGACATTTGTTTTCCTGGGATATCTTCAATCACTTAGAAGAGTTAAGTTCATCAAGTTTACTCGCCATGAGTCAAACCTTGAGTTTCTCTGCGGTAATAACATTTGTCTTCCGGGATATCTTCAATTACTTAGAAGTATTAAGTTCATCAAGCTTACTCGCGTTTAGATGCTTGTCTCCTTCCCCCTTTCTAGTTTTGATATTTCAGAATCAGCAACTCTTTGAATGCCCAAATACTTGAAATTTGTTGAGAAGATCGCTTGAAGTCTTTGTGAGAATCAACTTGCTGAAGACTCACTCTGACTATTTTTATCAACCCTTATGTAGACAATTTAAAGTGACAACTGAAGAAGAAAACCGATATACCCTACTTGAAACTGAAGTCAACTTCCCCACATTTGTATCTTAAGCTTGCACCTAATGATGGAAGAACGGTGTAGAGAATTTATGCTTCAATCAAATCTCTAAGTACTCACTACCCAAACAAAGTATGAGACATTAACACCTCTTGCGTTTATCCACACCGTCATATGCGTGTGACACTGAGTAAAACAAAGTAACTCCTAGTAGTGATAGTTAACCATGTCTTCAACCATCCACCTCGACTGCTGGTAACTAGATAAGCCAAGTCTTCAACTCAAATTCTTAAGCCCGAGCAAGTTATCAAATAAGAACACGCCTTTGTGAAAGTCAACTTCAATCTCAAATATGTGATAAATGATTAATTCCGAAGTAATCACCTTGTGTCAAATGTCCAACAATAGTCAATATCAACGTCTCGAGTAGTCACTGCTAAAGAATATGAGCACGTCTAATTGGGAATTGAATCAGACTTATAACTTTCTCCCAATTAGTGCTCTCCCTAAACCGACAACTGCTTGATAAATGCCCGCATTAAGAAGAAGTCTTTAGATCGTTAAATGCAACTCGTCTTTTAGTCTTCTAACATGTAGCAAAAATGTAGAACAGATGCATCAGACTCGACCTTCTTCAAGATTGTGCGTTGGGAATAGATAGTTACCATCTTCAACTCACACCAAAAAGCATCCCACCAAAAAGCATCCCAATTAACTTACATCTTGCAAATCCCCTTAACTAAAATCCCTCCCAATCAAACAAGAACAAAGATGTTCATCAAGGAAATCAAAGAATCAGCCGCAACGAACACACAAGATGGTAACACCAAACTACCAATCACATCAAACAAGAACAGATAGATTGTTCGAAATCATCATGTTGATGTATACGTGAAGCATTAACCGGAAGCACTTTGTCGATAAACTCATCAATCCGAGTGAAGATGTCAACCAACCGCTCTTAGCAGAAAAAACTCCATGTGAAGATGACCCGATAAGAAGAAGCTCGGTTCTTACATGAGTTTAGAGCCGTATGACCATTTATATTCTCAAATGTCAATCAACAATGCAAAAAATTCACACTTCTTCTCCCCCTCA
Organism: Chrysanthemum makinoi; assembly: GCA_910596185.1. NCBI lineage: Eukaryota > Viridiplantae > Streptophyta > Magnoliopsida > Asterales > Asteraceae > Chrysanthemum > Chrysanthemum makinoi. The sequence goes on from OU343220.1 coordinate 218,712,217, forward strand.
AGAATTGCATACGGATATGCCATTCTTGACTAAATAAGTGAACATCATCCAAATGTAGTCTATTCACACTTCTCCCCCGCAAAATTAGCACAGGATGTCGCCACCGTCATTATAGTTGAGAAAGTGGAATCAGAAAAACAATCTACAGTAGCCCGGTTCACTTGATGACTGAAGCGCATGGAAAAAGTATGAAGCATGTTGATGAGAATGGTCATAATAGAGAAGATTTCTCTTCTTTTTGAAGATAAAGCGCACTGACACGTACACTTTTCTTTTCTTTAGAGTACGAGGCATGAACTGATGTGTTCATACGTCATAATCTCTCTCTTTTCAATCTCTTTAGGCAAAACACATAATCAACCCATTATCATTCAGTAGGCTCTTTGTCGTGACAGCTGATGGAGAAAACCCAATATGATGAATTTGACCCAGAAGTAAACTATCCCAAACTCGTGACTTATACTTGCACATATGTAACAAAGAGCGGTGTCGAGACTTCATCCTCCATTGAATCTCTAAGTACTCTATACTCTTCAACCAACCAACCATCAAGTATAAGACGTACATCACCTCTTGAAAATCCACAATTGAATGTGACACGAAAGCACTACAACGTAACCCCTTAAAGTGATAGTTATTTTGAGATGATAAGAGCCCAATTCCCCCAAGTGGTAAAAGAAAAGGTAAAAGTCACACAACAATAACTAGATTTCCAAGTCTTCATTTTTGATAATAAGCTCGAACAAGGATCATGAAGAATCTTCATCCATCCATCCCCGATACCTTCAGATACTAAGTACACTCTCCCGTGATAATTCACTTCAACCTCAAATAAATAATACCGAATTAACGCCGTTGTCACATTTTCTGAACTGCTCAAATCTAGCCTCCTTTGACTTTTTAAGTGAACTATGATAATGGTTTCATCCCGACCATGGTTTAATGAGCATAACCCCGTAAAATTTTGAAGTAGCCAAACCGCCATGACGAATATCCAAACACACATCCAATTCATGAAGTACACCCTTTTATCCCTTCTTCGAAGCAGAAACCGTGGCACCAACATCAAAAGATCCGAATTACACTTTCTTTCTCCAAGATGGTTTCATCATTACAGGATTTTACAACTCTATGGTTTAAACCGAGAAATAGTTTCTTTCGCGGATTTTACAAAACCAAGAATAAACCGTAAGATAGATCCGGAAATGCACTTTACTAATACCAGGATGTTTCCATTGTCACGGGATTTTACAAGTCTATGATTTAAACCGAGAAATAGGTTCTTTCGCGGGATTTTACAAAATCAAGACAAAACCGTAAACAATGTCAGCTTGAATGTGTTATGACGACTTTGGTTTCAGTGTATATCTGTTTTAGGGGAACATGCAGTGGTTCATCAGCGGTTCAATATCCAACATCATTAACATCATCAACCATCCAATCAACACTTTGATAAACACATCATTCACGCATTCTGTCGGCTGTTGCTGTGACCACTTGGTGAAGTAAACCCGAAATGTCAAACTTGATCATGAAATAGAATTTCCCAGATTTGTTACTTAACCTTGTACTAATCCTTGTGAAGAAGAAACGGTGTACCCAATGTACAAAACCTCTTGACATATCCTCAACTGCGTGAGGCACCGAAGTGATAGTTACGTTGTGGGTTAAACGAGAAAGAATCACAACCGTAATTAAATAGTCAAGTCTTTATCACCCTCTATAAACGCCCAAACAAGTCATCTTTGCGGAAGACGAAATAAGTAAACGCGCCCGAAAAACCTCACTTCAAATCCAAATAAGAGATACCGTTCAAACAACCCCGTAGTCAACATTTTCCAATAAACACTTCAAGCCGTGACATAATATTCTCCGTGAAAGTGTATATACTAAAGTATCCGACCTCCTAACACAACGAATCTCATCATCATACCCAATCGCATCATCATCAAAACTTTTCAACAAATCTCATTAAGTCCAAATTTCATAGACCTCATATCATCAAATCTCCTATTTGTCAAATCACATAAATACGATTTCAATATATGATGCAATTTGAGAAGGCCATCCTTTTAGCAAACTCATATACCAACATTAGCCGTAAACAAATGTATCATTTGTTGAAAGTTAATGACCAAAAATTGTTTCATTTGTCCACAAAGTCCACCATAATATACACCGACCTCCTCAATAAATCAACTCATCCAAGTAAATTCAGCTCATCATTATCGCACCACATCTCATAAACCCGAGCCATTAAAATAACAAATTACCACATATTATTAAGAAAAATCATGATATAGTGACTTCAAACCAAAAAAAATCTCGGCCCCATGTCAAATTAATAAACAAGGCCCAATAATTCTCCAACTATATCACCAACACCAAGAGGTAGAAATAGAATAAATTTCGGTCCAATTAAGATATTAGCCAACGACCAAAGTCTTTTCCTCCTGGCCCATTTACATATCTCGGCCTAAATAGATACATGGAAGATCCGAACCAAAACCTTCCCAACCCTAATCACACGGGATATATAAAAGCCACATAATCTACCTCAAACCCTAAAAATACTCTCACTACAAACCAAATCCCTAAATAATCTCTCACAAAGAAACGCCTCCCTTTTAGTCAGTTCACAAATCCAACATAACTCTTCAATTTAGTCCGCCCCTTAATATAGCAGTATTCTCCTAATCTCCATATCAATTAAGTCGAACTTATTTCAATTAAGTCGACTTCAGAAAAAAGGCAAAGCCACAGGGATGGCATCACATGAGTTCGGTTTATGAGGACAACCCAAGAAATTTGGTAAGTTTCAATCGCTTTGACATGAGATAAACGAACCAAAGATGACAATTAACACTTATGTTAATTTGTTTTTCTTTATATGTTCGGATATTAACAACAATTTTTTTTTCTTTAGATCCAAGAAGCACACGATTATTGTGTATAGATCTTTAGATATCTATGAGTTTGATGAACCTAACACAAAAGAGTCAAAGCTGAGATCATTTTTGTATGCTTGGTCACGAATCTGTGATGATAAGTTGGGAGGATTTAACCCTTGTGGTTTTGATAAATCATGAAGAAACCCCCCACGATCTGAGATTTAATTGATCCATTTCATTAATCGTCTTGTTTAAGATGTAGATGTGTATTTGTCTTGATATGTTGTCTTGAATCTGTGATGATGATACATTCATGTGTATAGACCCATGGTGGTCTTGATGGTTTTTCATTTTAAATTTGGTTTTGTACTCATGGACTGATGATGTTTGATGGACAGAAGTCGTGAGTCTTGGTGTTTGGTTTTCATGGTATTTGTGTTGTGGTCAAGTGGTCAAGGTCTAATACTTTGTCATTCGTCTTCTTCATTTCTGTTACAAGGTCAAGTCGCTAGTGACAATGGTATTGAGCCAACTCGCCAGCCAACTCGCTAGCCAACTCGCTAGCCAAGTCGCTAGCCAAGTCGCTAGCCAAGTCGCTAGCCAACTCGCTAGCCAAGTTGCTAGCCAAGTCGCTAAGCCAACTCGCTAGCCAAGTTGCTAGCCAAGTCGCTAAGCTAACTCGCTATGACTTGTTAAATAACAAGTCGCTAGGTCACCATAATCACACAACTCGCTACCAAAGTCGCTAAAAATGAGGTACAATGTATTTGGACACATGGGCAAGTCGCTATGAAGAATGACCACTATTTTTCGACCATCTTCAAACAATACCCAGAAAAAGCATAAAGAGCATCTATTTTACCCATTTAGACCCAGTTTGACCAAGAAAAAGAAACCATTTGACCACTTTATCACATATTGGTGACAAAAACATCAGTAAGTATGAAACAGAAGCATGTAAGAACTGTTTTTTAGACCAGAAACATATTCTAAGAAATATTTGACCCATTTAGACCCAGTCACCAATATGAAACAGAAACATGTAAAGATGTGTCATTATGTTTAGAGTTTCCCAAGACGATTTTGAGACCAAAGATAGGATACAAAACAGTTAACTAGAACCAAAAACCACAAACAAAAACCATGATACGGACCACACAAATCAATAATAACACAATACAATAACCTGGCTCTGGTACCAATTGTAGGATCATTATTTTTATTGTGTTGATGATTCGGGTGGTCTTGGGAGATCAAAATACATGTTTACCATTTTAGAGAGAGAAAGTAGAGAGAGAGAGGGTGTTCTTGCTAGAGGTTTACACAAAAGTTGAATATTAGATTAATGAAAAGAAGCACCACCCCTTCCATGGATGGAAGGGGTATTTATAGTTACAAGAAATACGACCTCCTATCGGCCTGTGGATCAGGGATACAGTGGGTAAAGACCCGTCCTTCCTCCACGATGAAACACTACGCTAAACTAAACTAATAACTAACTAATAAACTGATAAATAACGTAAACAACGACAAATCTACGAGCTAACATATGCTAGACCATTATTGGGGTGACCGACTCTTTAACATGGAATTTTCTAATTCCTAACACCAAACAACCATAATATAAACATTAAATTGATTGTTTCCTGTTTATATCTTATCTAATACTTGCATCCTACCTACTTTATGGTTAAATATCTTATGCAAGTTAAAGTTGAAATATATACAAATTAAGTCCATAATATAATTCTTAAACATGATGAACTACTAAAGTAATGACTTATGACATTTTTTTCCTTTTATGATAAAATAAAAATGTCTTATATAAAGACAATCCTTTTATTGCAACATTATGTGACAAGAAACAATATTATTATTATTTGATGTTTCTTTTTGGTTTATATTTGTAGATCAACTTGCATTAAAATGGGTTATAAGTATTTAGACAACCCGCAAGTAACTAACATCAATAAAATAAAATAAATTAACTTATAATTAATGACTTTACGCCAGAAAGTTAAGTTATCACAAATAATGGTATTGTTAAAAGAAAAGGAATTACAAAATGCCTAATCACTTAAAACATTATGAGATTATTAATATATGTGGTGATTTATCGTCATGAGATGAAATGAAACATTTTATAACATGTAAGGCGATTTATAAACTAGTTTAGTAGGATTAGAAATTAATAACCCTTAAACTAGTTAATTTGTTAGTCCCAATTATAAACAGTAAATAAAAATATCGGAAAGTTAATTCCACATTCTTAAGGGTTTCTTTAATTGTCTTCGTTCATAGGTGATGTTTGATACTAAATCACAGTCCATACATTGTACCATGTTCATAAAGGTACAATCGCCTTTATGTAAAACCATTTAATTGAGTTTTTTTTTTGGGTAAAGGGTCTTCCACCCGGTAAAATATATTACTAAAAAAAAACAGTTAAGTACAATGAAATGTGGCTGAAGTACCACATTAACCTCAAGCAACCACTTGAACAACCACTAAATCATTCATGACATGCCATAAATGATCAACTAGCTACATATAACTAGAAAGCCAAAACAAAAACAAGTATAAACTAAGACACATCAACCTTTATGCTAAATAAAGGAAAAGCAACCTATCCAAGTCTAATATCATGGATGTCAGCAACCTTTAATTGGGCCACAGATAGACCACAATCATCAAAGTAATCATCTTCATAATCATTGTAGTCACATGTACCATCTTTCCATTGATCTAAAAGACTCCTCGCGTTCCCTCCACTACCAAAATAATTAGTCTCGTTACGATCTTCTAGAACTTCATCATCGTCGCTATCAGAAACAACCACATTACCCACCTTGGAGAATGGGTTACCCACTTTACTTGAAGAAGTACAATTAGAGGAAGAAGTACTAGGCTTAGTAGCCACAGCCTGCTCCTTCTCTTTCAAATCACTCACAAGGTGATCTTGTGACCCCTTACTATTCGGTTGAAACCCATCCACATCCTCCTCCCCTAACGAGTTCAAAACCTCAAAATAATTAGAAGACTTTGTATTCATACCTGATTTAGCATTAGAAGAAGTATCCTCTTGAACCTTAGAATCCGAACGTTGATTGGTAGTTGTCGTCGATTTCGGTCTCAAAAAGTTAATTTTTGGCTTATTAAGCTTAACACCTCCAATAGGCCGAGATTGATCAGCTGCCTTTTTCACTTTATCCTTACGATTCTTTACCTCGGTAAAACCCTCGTCTTTCTTTTCCAAAGTTGCAACTGCCTTAGCTGCCACATTAGTATCAATTGTCCAAAATGTGTTTAATTGAGTTGGTTAAGGCTTATTTAGGTGATTTTATAACTTCATCCCACACATAAGACAAATAGACTGGGGCATTTAATATAACGTGCTTATCATAATACAGTTTCACCCCCTAATTGACCCAATATTTTATCTTAATGGTTTATTTAACTTTTATAGAACCCGGTCTTAATAAATTAGAGATTCTCATCAAGTACACTTTATAATCATCAATATTAACAAAACAAAACACATAATTTTCAATGTCATTCATGAAAATGTACACATCCCTATAATCGAGTTTTTACTTGTTAAAATTTGGGTCCTACTAATGCAACACCCCATGGTAGGGGGTGTTGCATTTTGCTCTCTCTTCTTTAAATGCCATGTGATAAGTGAGACAGTGATATTTATACAAAATGTCATTTGTTTTAGTGATTTAATGACTAATCATCAAACAATTAAAATGAGCAGCAATACTTTATAGGACAAATATTGAACAGACTCAATTTTATATAATAAATTTTTAACTGTGGTCAACAAAGGCAACCATAACTAGACAAAAAAATTACTCGTATACCAAAATGATAGTGTCCCTTTATGTTTAGTAATCAGCACCTATGTTTACTCATTATGCCGACGGAAGAAGACAAAAAGAAGGAAAAGAAGGAGTATTATCATCAGCACCTATGTTTACTCATTATGTTTAGTAAATTTTATTTTTTTTTAAATTTGTAAACTTAACTTAGTTTTTTATGTTGTGTTAAAAAAAACGTAGTCAAAAAATTACAAAAAATTATTGAGAATTTTAATAGGCTCAGATTTGAAGGTTGCAAAGTGATAAAGTCTCACTTTACCGTCCATTCGTTTTCGGTGGTTTCAGTTATCATCATCGCCTTATCTCGAAAGTATTTTTCAATGACAAAACATGTATAGACGATTACTGATTTATATTGTAAATGACAAAACATGTATAGACAATTATTGATTTATAGTAAACGACTGGTCATATTACTGATTTATGTTGTGAATAATTATACAAATTCTTGTGGTCTGAAGTATTATGCATGTCCGTTGTCAAAGGTAAATAATTAAACGTTTGCTTATTTGCGTAAATATATCAATAACTTGTTGTTTAGAATACATTTCTTATAATTGTTTCATCATGTAACAGCCAGGGACTAAAGACTATGGGTGTCGATACTTCATGTGGAAGGAAATATTTGGCTCAAAACAATTTGTTGACGGCAAGAATAAAGACGTTGGAAGCATCACTGGAATTGGCAAGAAATCCAGTTGATCACGCATTTCAGTCGAGTGGAATACTCTATGAGCTTATAGATGACATTAATAATCTTAATGTGGAGTAGATTTCGTTGTAATATTGAATACATTTGTTGTTGTACTTGTTTAATGTTTTAATGTCTAATGTTTTATTGTTATTGTTTAATTAAATGGAAACAAATACACAATTAAAAAAAATAACGTAAAATAAATACCATATAAAAACACTACACAATTAAATACACTATACATATAAAAACATTACACAAATAAATACACTATGCATATACCCTAAACATTACACAATTAAATAAAAAAAAACAATACATAAAAAAAAAAATAATAAAAAAAAATAAAAAAAAATCCAATCATTGTCCCAATGATTGGTCTATTAGGGTGCATGAGAAGGAATACATGGGGTGCAAGATTAGATTACCCCTAAAATAATTGAAATAAAAAAAATAACAATAATAATAATAAAAAACTTCTCAAAGAGTGTCACTAAGTTCAAAAGTACACAGTAATATTTCTTCCTCTAGTTTCACCATATTACATTTTTAGCATATTCATTAATTATGAATATGAAGGTTTTAAACTATTGAACCATAAACAAATAATATGAGAATGAATAACTCTAGATTCAAAACACTTAATTTGAACTAATAAATTAAGTGTCAAATTTAGCATAATAAATAAGGTTCTTGAATAAACTTATGAAGCCAAATTCTCAATTTACAGTAAATTATTTTGGTTTCAGAAAAAAAAAAACTCATTCTCATTAATGATTCGTAACCTTCTATAATGTCATTAAAATTCTTGTTATTCACTTAACATATGCTTTTAACATTTGTGAAAATTTATTTAAAGAACTCTTGAACATAAAGCATTTTCTAAGACATTGTTTCAAGAAATATTTTAAGATCATTAGATGTGTCTTTAGTTAATTAGTCTACACGTATAGAGAAACTTTGATTATCATACTAAAGTTTTCTCGTTATTAAACAATTAAATAACTTGGTGGTTCTAATGTAAGCTATAAAAATTAAATATCTCATCTTTATAGATAGTGGTAATAAAAAAGGAGGTGATTTGCACACTCTCAAAAATGATTGAGACATTTAATTTTTTAGTGTTTGGACATTTATACTCTCATATTATTTTTAGTTGTGTTTATTCTATAAAAGTATAAATGTCTAAATACTCTAAATAAAAGTGTCTCAATCATTTTTAAGAGTGTTCAAATCACCTTCTTAATCAAAATTGTTTATTTCATAATTTTCCTTTTACTTTTTATTATAGTTGATGTAATAAAGAAAGTCAACAAAATTAATAAGAAAAATATCATAATGAAATACATAAGAGAACAATTTAGAGATTACCTTATCTATGTAATTTCAAGATAACATAAATGCTTACACATACCATAATAGTGTAGACCTAATGATGAGAAATTATTTATTAGTGTACTTTCACCATTATTGAGTTTATAAGGCTGTCTCCAATAGTATCGATTGAGTATCGATCAAGTGGAATGTGGCGATCGACTCCCGTCGATCATCTTGCTGTGGAGTGAGTCGATCGCCAAGATTCAGAAACAAATAATTCGCGTGCTCGATCGAAACCACAAACCACAAACCACAAACCTCCAAGTATTTTAGCCGTTGCATATCCAAACAACAACAAAAAAATCCTACCGTTTGAAAATTAATATTACCGTTTGATTTAATAAATAAATAAATAAATAAATAAATAAAATACTACTAAACTACCCTATAAATACACAACATATTTACACACAAAACTCACAAATCTCATAATCCTCTCTATCAAAAATCTCATAATTATCTCTATCAAAATGTCTAAGAAAACACCACAACAAAAAGGCCGAAAATCCCGTTTGGCACAAAACGCCCCGCATATTTTGACACCGGATCCGAATTTTCAGTTAACCGGTGTCTCACCAAGAATCAATTTCAACCCCCTGCTTTCGAATATCAATCCCAACAAGCTCCACAACAACAAACTAACAATTCATTTTTTATGAATCGTCCATTTGTTCCACCGTATAAAACATCCAACAACAACAACAACAACAAAGCCACTCTCGTCGAAGCCACCAATCTATGTATGGCTCACCCGAATCTGTGTACCGTCCAACAATGGATTCATCAACGTCTTCATATTCAAATTGTCAACAACATTCTCCGGTTAACCGTATCAATCTTGATTCTTTTGATTTCGAAGAACAATTATACAACAATCCTGATTTTTTTTGTTGGAAACGGTTCAGGTTATCCGGATCAAGAGTATCACGGTTCGGGTACCGGTTCGGCTCATGGATCGTATCACGATTCGGTTAACATTGATGACGAAGAAGAAGAATAATGTCGAGAAGAGACGTCACCGGTGAAACCGAAGAAACAAGCTACAAAGGCGAAGAAGAAGGTTGTCGAGAAAGCAAGCAAGAATGATTCGTCGCTTTGGACAAAAGAAGAAGAGATCGCCTTGTGCAATGCTTGGTGTGATGTATCCGAGAATAGTATAACGGGAAACAACCAAAATGCTAAGGGATTTTGGCAGAAAGTCACTGCTTATTTTGAGAAGGAGGTTGGTGCAGAAAGAACGTACAACTCTATCATTACCAAGTGGAAAAATAGGATTCGTCCTAGAGTTGGTCAATTTTGTGCCATTTACAACAATGCTTAGAAGAATTACGGAAGTGGTGAGAATGACCTCACTGTTTATACACGAGCGTGTGATGAATACCAAGTAGTGTGTAATCATGGGTTTGTTTTGGGGCATTGTTGGCAAATTTTGAAGGAGCATTTGGTTTGGAAGGATAATGAGATGCCGACTTTTTTAAGCCAAGATGAGGGTCGCAAAAAAGCAATGACTTCAACCGACTCGGATGTGCACTCAAAATAAGGACTATATCAAATTATTAACATAATAATATAACTAACCATAGGGCATAAGTTAGTTATTGGAATCTAACCGCAACACAAAATAAGTTTCACATAAGAAGTTGCATGTAATTGTTAACTTCTCGTTGGTTCCATTAACAACCCATTAATAACTTCTACATTTAATATGCAAAATCAATCAACAAAATACATCACCGTTGGGCAGAAATATTTGCTAACTACTTATTTAATTTGCAAAATACCGTTTGACGGTCAAAATTATGATTATCCGTTGGGCTAATCCACGATCCCGAACACACCAACACATCACTTAGTATGACTTTAATTCACGTAATTGTTTTGATTAAGTGTTTTCCGATGGGCAAACACTAACTTCGATAACTATGTAGTCATTATTGTGACGTTCATTCAATTAACTGTTTTGACTAACCTTCCTTTGAACATCACAACAAGTCTTAACAGTTAACTAGTCATTAGACATGTTAAAAGATACTTATTAATAAACATGTCAAATATGTTGGAGGTGATTAGCCCAACAGCAGAGTAAGATAATCAGTAGCAATGCAATACCACTAGGTGGTTATCGGAAATCACTTGTAATCGTGTGATCACTTTCCAAAGTAAACTATTCGACCCTATGCATGGGTTACACGAATATCTACTTGGGATAAAACCAAATGTTAGTTATTGAATTAGGCACAATCAATAACCCTTGCGCATGTAAGTGTTTTAGCTATCTGTGTGTTTCTCCTGGTTTTGTATATCTTCATGCTGATGATGACATTCTCTATATATAGTAGAGAACACTCAATCCTAGTCAATGGACTTTATGAGTAATTAACGGCCAATTAATCACCCATAATAAGTAGGGATGGCAAAAAAATTCGTACCCGATGAGGACCCGATCCCCAAACCCGATTTTGACTGGGGAATCCCCGAGTTGACCGTGGATGGGGACGGGGATGGGGAACCCAGAATATGAAACCGGGGATGGGGCGGGGATGGGGATAACATAAATCCCCGAACCCGACCCCGACTCCGACCTTTCTAGTGTATTAGTATTTAGAATTTATATGTTATATCCATACTCGATTAACTTGTATATGTATATGTATATATGTTTATGAGTATCGACATGTATATTTATATGCGTATGTGATATTTATAGAATCAAGTACCTTTAAAATTAGAAGTATAAGCACCAACTACATTTTACTTATTATTTTTTCTGAATAGACACATATGATACATATTATTTTTATATTATATGTGATGTACAATGTTAAGGATTTTTTAAAGTTGAATTCAAATTGTAATGAATCCAACTATGTGCGATGTACGCACATTTCTTGAAACACTTTATGAGTTAAAATTCTTTATATTTTCGATGAGTTGGTGGAAACTTTATGTTAGTTCATAAGGATTGAAAATCCCCGAATCCCCACGGGGATCCTCGATCCCCACTGTGGATGGGGATGGGGATATAAAGCAATTCCCCAATGGGGATGGGGACCGGGATGGGGATGAAGAGTGAAAACGGGGATGGAGATGGTAAATACAATCCCCGACATTCCCCGCCCCGTTGCCATCCCTAATAATAAGCCTCCATTATCATAGGAATAGTGGTTACATGACCAATTAAACGTGGTCATAAGCAGGTCATAATGTACCACTTGAATGAGTCAAAGCGTTACAAATTAATCAACAGTAACACTACCGGTAGGAACCATTACACTAGCAAAGCAGGAACCAATACACTACCAAGAGAACCATCGGTTACTACACTAGCAAGAGTAACCAATACACTAGTAGCGTGAACCAATACACAACCAGTAGGAACCATCAGTTACTACACTAGGAATAGTAACCAATACACTACCAGTACTAACCACTATTGAGTCAGGGTGTTCAGGGACCTCATGGGTGTACACTCCATACCTTCTTACCCAAAACCAGGTGTGAACTAATCCCACAAGTGCACTAAAGTTTCCAACAATCCTCCCCAAATTTAGTTCACTTCCTTTGCATGAAAATAAAAACATCAAACAAAACATGTGCATAAACGAAAATATCCTGAGGATTGAATTTCCATCTTAGTACATTACCCGTTCAAATATTCGAGAATCAGGGTGTTCTAAAAATTGAACCCTTCAACCCATTTGAATACCTGAAAATAAAATACACACAAGTTTTCAAACACTTAGACGCTCCTGACACTTTACAAGCCATGTGTCCATATCCAAATTCTTGAATGTTGCAAGCGCCAAAAGTCCAAAAGCTCCCTGAAGCGGCAAAACTTTCAACATTCACATAGGTGGTTCCTATTTATTCATGCTCCTGCAAAGCACTTTTTCAAAGAAATTAACTATTAAGAAGTAAAGACTTCATCCTCCTTTCAGCAGGTTCTGAGCACAACCTTGGGATGTAAAATAAACATGTGCTCCAAATGACCTGAATGTTCAAATTTTCCACATTGAACTCAGCTCCCAAGTTTCCTTAGGAGGGAGTTGGGTGTCCTAGCATTCAGGACTAAATTGGACTTAAACCCATCCCTTTAGCAGACTTTAAAACCAAGTCTCTAGCCAATCCCTTCGTCAAGTGATCAACTAAATTTTGTTGAGATCTAACAAACTCTATAGATACCACCCCATTCATGATAAGCTCACGAATCATGCTATGTCTGAAACTTAAGTGTCTAGACTTCCCACTGTACATCTGGCTATAAGCTTTTGCCAATGTAGCTGCACTATCACAATGGATAGAAATATGTGCTATAGGTTTAGGCCACAATGGAATCCTAAGAAGCAAGTTTTTCAACCATTCAGCTTCTTTACCAGGAGCTGCCAAGGCCACAAATTCATATTCCATTGTTGAACTCGTGATGCAATTTTGCTTCTTGGATGCCCAAGAAATTGCACCTCCACCAAGTAGGAATACCCGGCCACTGGTAGACGAATTGTCTTGATATGATCCAACTTGCATCGTGTATCCTTCTAATGAAGGATGACCAAGATATGAGAGACTATAATCCATAGTTCTTTTCGATACTTCAGTATTCCCTCTGAATCGCTTGCCGGTGATGAGCACTAAGATTGCTACTATACCGCTCACTTTACCCACTACAAAAGCAATATCGTGTCTTGTACAAGTCATGGCATACATCAGCAACCAATTACCCTAGAATACTCAAGTTGATATACAACCTTGCCTTTATTAGGCATCAACTTCTCACAAGTATCCATAGGTGTACTCACAGGAGTACAATCAAAGTAATTGAATTTCTCAACACCTTCTTAATATAATGAGACCGAGAGATAGAAATTCTTTTACTTTCATGTTTAATCCTTATACCAAGGATAACATCACCCCATGTCCTTCATGGAGAACCTTGATGACAAAAATTTCTTTGTCAGGTCAACCTGATTTTGGTTAGTGCCAAAGATCAACATGTCATCAACATATAGGCAAATGATGACTCATTTACCAGATTCATCAAATTTGCTATATACATATTTGTCAGACTGGTTAAGTAAATAACCATTAGACAAAACCACTTTATCAAATTTTTGATGCCATTGCTTAGGTTCCTGCTTTAGTCAATAAAGAGACTTAATCAGTTTACACACCTTGTTTCATTGCCAGTCAAGATGAAGCCCTGAGGTTGGTTCATATAAACCTCCTCATCCAATTCACCATTTAAGAAAGCTGTTTTCACATCCATCTGATGAATAATCAAATTGTGAATTGATGCTAAAGCAATCAACAGCCTTATGGCACTGATACGTGCCACAGGGGCATAAGTATCAAAATAGTCTATTCCTGACTTTTGTTTAAAGCCCTGAATGACTAGTCTAGCCTTGAACTTTTCAATAGTTCCATCTACTTTTATTTTCTTTTTGAAAATCCATTTGCAGCCCAAAGGTTTGCAACCAGGTGGTAGATCAACCAATACCCAAGTGTTGTTGCCCATGATGGAATCCATCTCATCATTGATTGCTTATTTCCAGAAAGCAATATCCTGGGACTTCATTGCTTTTTCAAATGTCTTGGGATCATCCTCAACAATGAAGCAATATGAATATTGGTTAGAGACCTCATCCCTTGTTCCTTTGATTAAGTATAATTGAAACTCAGGGACCTCTGATATACCAATGTCATGAGTTCCATTAGGAATCCTTTGACTTGGTCTAGGGACTGATGAGAATCTATTCTCATCAAAGTTAGCATCCCTTGATTCAATTATGGAGTTAATTGAAACAGATTCATTAGGTTTAATAACATAGAATCTAAAAGCCTTGGAATGCTCAGCATATCCAACAAAGATGCAGTCAATGCCTCTTTCACCTAAAGTTTTCAGCTTTAGATCAAGGAGTCTTACAACAGCCCTACAATCCCAAACCTTGAGATAGTTCAGGTTGGGTTTCTTTTTAGTCCAGAGTTCATAAGAGGTAACCTTGTTCCTTTTGTTGGGAACCCTATTTAATAAATAGCAAGCTGTTAACATAGCTTCACCCCATAACCTTTGACTCAATCATGAATAAGACAACATGGAATTAACTATCTCCTTGAGCACCCTATTTTTCCTTTCAGAAATACCATTTTGCTCAGGAGTATAGGGATCAGTCATTTCATGGATAATACCAACAGACTGAAAATACATAGTATTCATGTACTCACCTCCCTTATCAGTCCTTAATCTCTTAATCAGGGACCCAAGTTGTAATTCAACTTCAGTTTTAAATACTTTGAATTTATCTAATGCTTCATCCTTAGTATGTTACAGATAGACATAACAAAACCTAGAAGTATCATCAATAAATGTCATAAAGTACTTCTTATTCCCCAAAGAGGGAGTGGCATGAAAATCACACAGGTCACTGTGTATCAGCTCCAAGAGCTCAGTTTCACGTTTAACACCCTGAGAAGGTTTCTTAGTTATTTTGGTCAACATGAAAGTTTTACACTTTTCATTGTCCATGTCAAATGCTGGGATTAACCCATCCTTAGACACTAGGCGAGTACCCGCGCCTAGCGGCAACGGTTCATAGCGAAAAATAATTAACGATATGCGATATTGTGGTAAGTGTTTCATACAACCTTCAAAATAGGACTTGAAAAGATCACAATGTTGTACAAGGAAGCACATGTCTAATATTTTCTTCCAAAAGTTGGCATTAATGATCAAAATTATATTGGCATTTCGTGACACCAAGACCCCCTAGGTAGTTCTCTGTTATCAGACCCTGCGTTCTCGAGTTTTATTTTTGAAAGAAGAGAAAAGAAGTGGGCAGTAAACAAAATAAATTCGTGTTCATGAGTTTTTTTTAGGACTGAAGAGAAAAGAAGAGGAGAGTAATTTTGGCTAAACTTCTCTCCAAAACTTTTTTTCCAAAAGTGAGATGATTTAGAAAGAAGTTATATTAGGAAGCTCTAAATAAACAAAATTACTTAAATGACCTAATAAATAACATAAATTTTATATATTACTAAGGGTATAATTGTAAAACCATTTGTTATCTCTTCTTTTTTCGAGAACATAATATAAAAATTTTAATTTCATTCATTTTCTCTGTTTTTTTTTTGCCAATTTTTAACTTTTATCTTCTTTTCTTTCATTTCAAAATCTTGGAAACAGAGTGCAAGAGGATTTTTTTTTTATCTTCATGAATGTGCTGATCATGTGTCTTGGCCTATACATGTAGACGGAGTTGAGCTTCTATGATATGCACATCTAAACTACATTTTGACATTTTCAATGCTTAACTACACAAAATAAAAACTATAATAGCCGTACTTACATGTGATTTTTACATGCTTCCAAACGATATAAAGTATTAATTTGAGTTTATAATGAGTACATTAATAATCGTGCATGATACAAGCAAATATTACATTATCATTAAAGCAAGTTTGTAAATAACCAAGAGATCTATTTTTTTTATGATACAACAACTATACTCATTCCATCTAAAATTATGGTTACATGCATAGTTATTTACGTGCATGATTTTTGTTAGTTTGACCATGTTCTATAATATTCCACGAAATTAGGATAGTGGTAACTTAATACATACAGGATTTGCAAAATTCAACGATTTGGAAATAGCCAATATTATCCTAAATCAGTTTCGATATATATCTTTTTATTGAAAATAAACGATTATTACTCGAAATAATAAAGCGATTTAAAAAGATGAATCTTTTACTTTCAAGAATAAGTCAACTAAAATAGTTTCCTAAGTCAACTAAAATAGTTTCCTCCACTCTACTCGTTTCAGTTTACATGCCATATAGTTGCCATAGTTTCTACTCGTCTAGTATTGGAGATAATATACATGTATTTCTTGGGCTTTAGTTGTTACTGGTGTATTAAATGAGTTTAAACCTTAATAGTTCGAACAATGGTTGAGCTTTGTCATTTCTTATCAATATTTGGTTCTAATGTCTATGTAAACCAAACAAAAAATAACAACTACACTTAACGTAATCTTTGTTACTTTTAAATATGCTGAAACGACTTACTTCGAGAAATAGGTTGAGAGGGAAAATATAGTGAACATCATGTATACACATCTAAAATCCTATATATCCGTTGGTCTAAGGACGCTATCGTCATTCTTGGAATATAGTCTATATAATAGAACAAATGATAACAATGAAAAATACATCATAACAGGAAAATATAGTGATCTAAGAAAACCAACAACTTCAAGATCAAAGTATGCAACTCAATAAACCAAAACCAACAACTCAATAAACCAAAACCAACAACTCAATTGTTTCATGCATATATGTTTGCATTATAGAAAAAGAAACTAAGAAAACCAATAGACTATTTTTATTTATTGTTAAACAAGATGTTTTAACAAAAAACAAAAACACAAATTTGATTCTTCATCACTTATATTTTCATCAACCAAACAATAAACTCGTTTCCGACAAAAATTGATGGGTTGACTCGTTTCTTCTTCTTCATCATCATCTTTGTCATTAGTTGATATAACAATGACGTCATCCCAATTCCAAATTATCAAATTAGGATTGAAAAAAAGATTCGGGTGTGGAGCAAGGTTAGGAGGGGGATGAAGCTGGTATAAAAACAACAAACAAGTTGTGTAAATAAGGATTTAAAACAACAAATAAGATCATAGAAAAGAAACTATTTCTAACCTTAAGATCATAATTCACATTTTTTTGATTTTTCATCTCCATTGTTTTCGGTCGAACCAGAAATGATTATGCATCTCCATTGTTTTTCGAGGGTTGTTTATATAGGCAAGGATTTTGCATCTCCATCTCAATTTGCATTTTCCCGGTTGAAATATTATGTGTATGAAATAAGTTTCTCCTCCATTAATGTGTTTCCTGAATTAGTTTGCATACTTTCTAAACGCATGGAGCAATTCCAAATTTAATGCATTCTGTTTTGATCTTATAATGTAGTACACTTGTTTGAACTTTTCAAACGCATATTTCACAATATTTCGTTTGTATATTAAATGCCTTTCCAAATGCAGTACAATTGTTTGATCTTAAATGTGCCTTGATATATTACAATAAAATATTTCACAATTACAATGCAAAATCAAATTAATGGTCGTGATATATGCTGGCGTCCAATATTACACTATTTTATTTTTTCCACTTTTCACTTTTCCAACATTGACCATGTTGACCATTTTTCCTTTTAATGTAGTATAGATATCTTGCATCCTTTTATAGTATACATGGCCAAGTCTAGCATGCCAAAGGGTAGAGTCAGTTAGGTCAGAGGTGGTCACAAAGGCTGAATTATCACATTCATTAACAATATTAAGCCTGAACATTTGGTTACACAAATAGCCAAAACCAATAAACACACCATGCTTAGATAGAACAAATTTATCAGATTCAATAACTTGTTTATATCCATGATTATTCAAAACACTACTTGAAATCAAGTTCTTCCTTATATCAGGAACATGATAACATTAAACAAAGTTACAATCTTTCCAGAACTAAACTTAAGATCTACACAACCACGACCTTGCACCAAGGCTGTTGACTCATTTCTTATGTGAAGAATAGAACCATTATTCAGTGTCTCATAAGTCTTGAACCAGCTTCTATCTTTGCACACATGAACAGTTGCACGAGTCAACCCACCCGTAACATCATCATCACGCACATAATAAGATTCGGATACATATGTAACATAATAAATCTGAAAAGACTTATTAAACATATTACGACCTTTCGGTGAGTTGGTAGAACCACCACTTCGAACCATTAGTGCCCGATCCATTGGCTTTACCACCAACTTTAACACCTTTGCAATCCCTTTTAATGTGACCGGTTTTGCCACATTTCCAACAAGTAGGTGTTGCTTTCTTGTTAGGATCTACCCTTGTGTTATCATGATGTTTACGTTTGCCTTTGTTGTCATTGTACCTGGTGGAGTTGTTATGCTCCATCATATTGACAAATGATGCACCAAGAGCATTGCTATTCTTAGGCTTGTCATTATCTTGCACCCTGAGAGATTCCTCAATGAGCATATGACTGCCCAACTCAACAAGAGTTAACTCCTCCTTTTTATGTTTCAAGGTATGCTTGAAATCTTTTCAAGAAGGAGGGAGTTTGTCAATGACACAAGAGACTGAAATTGCCTCATCCATGTGCATATTGTGTTGTGTAAACCTTCCAAGTATACCAAGAAGTTCATTGTATTGTTCCATAACTTGTCTTGAATCAGTCATTTTGTAATTTGTGAAATTACTTACAATGAACTTCTTACTTGATGCATCCTCAGCCATATTTTTGGCATCCAAGGAATCCCATAGTTCTTTGGAAGATTCAAAGTTCTGATAAATGTCAAATAGAGAATCAGACATACCATTGAGAATTAAACCTCTGCAAATGTAGTCATCATTCTCCCATGTGCTCCTTCTCCTGATCTGCTCCACAGTAGCATCATCCCCATAAAGCTGTTACAAATTAATCACTGCAACACTACCAGTAGAAATCATTACACTAACAGCAAGAACCAATACACTACCAGTAAGAACCATCAGTTACTACACTACCAAGTGCACTAAATTTTCCAACAAAATAATGCCCTATATGAAAGAAAATACGATTTAGATAATTTGTTTAAAGCTTACAAACAAATTAAAGACATTATAGTATTATCTTCCCTTTAAGCATAACATAATGAAAGAAAGCATTCTCGCATAATATCCAGATTTTGGAAACCGCTTAAAGAACTTATAATGTTTCTTTGTACTCGGTATAAATAATTCGAGTCTATACGAATGCGACATTTTAGTGTGACATGAATTAGTGTCAATATCATAATGATTATAATTAACGTCAATATCAAAACATTGATATTTACTTATTTTATAATAATTATCATTATTATTTTTGCCATAAATAATGTCGCATACTAAATTGGATGGTAAGTAAATTACTTAGAATGAGGTTGCACATCTTGCAACGAAACATCCTAAAACTTAACCAATAAGCAGAATATTAAATTTAGATTAGGGCCACCATAATTCATTGAGTTTAAAAAACATAAGTTAGTGGTCGGCAAAAGCTTGAAATACCAACATTAGCAATTACGATAATAACAATGAGGAATATTAAATGTGATGAATCAGGTACTAAACCGATACTAACATAATCACATATTACAATCGTTCACGTTGATATCTATTATACGTCAAAAAGTTTAATTATAAACGAAAACCAATTAAGTCATCAGAAAACAAACGTTTTGACTACGGAAAACTTAAACATAAGCAGACATCTATGATCCGCCTTACATTACTTTATGCAAAACTCAAGCAAGAAACATAACTTCTTTCTATATTTATTCTAAAAGTTTTTATTCTCCACTATAAGGGAGGAGGGAGTGGGCACGGGTAGTGCCATCGAGTACATGAACCCGAGCGGGTACACCGCCCCGAGCAAATCGGGTACTTGGATTGAGTAGCAAATTCGGCTTGTGAGCTCGAGCGAGTATCATGCATAAATTTGAAAAAATTGACCGTTTGGGAGGTCCAACGGTTATATGCAAGAAATAAAAAAAAATAAATTTCCCTTTAAAACCAAATAACATACACTCATTTTAAAAAAAAAAACACACACTAATCTCTCAAAAAAAAAAAAAAAAATTACCCCCACCTTTCAAAAAAAAAAAAATGAAATTGGACTAGGGTACCACTCCCCCCACTTAGGGTAGTGTTAGGGTAAAATTGGGTAGTTTTGAGTTGGAGGGTTTTTATTGGATAGAGGTGATGTGACACCCATGGTATTAGAGTACCACTCCCTCATCCCTAATAGATATTAGGATTCTTGTATGAATTAAAATGATTACAACAGATCGAACGACTTAAAGTAATGATCATAAATTCATGGATTTTGGGAAACGAGAAATTGTTCAAACGAGTGTTGGAAAACCCGCGCGATGCAGCGGGATTGCTTAAAGGACTTACTTTGCAACGACATTTAAACCTCAGGGGTTGTTTTTGCTAAGTTGCGAAAAGATTATTAATCTAAAAGGAACTTACTTTGCAAGCTGACAATGAACCTCAGGTATTTACGCCAAGTTGAAAGTTGCATTTAATGTGCGGGTTGTTATTCTCTCTCTTCCCCGCCTTTTAGTATATATAATAATATAATGATTACACTATGTAAACCTTGCTCCACATGTTGATTAATTTATCCCAAGAAACATGTAATTATAATATGAAGGATTTTTCTAACATGTGCTCTAAAGACGTGTTAAGCATAAAAGGACCTGCAAGAAAGAAAGAAATTCCGCAGAAAAATACAAATTTTTACGTGAATTTAAATGTTTCTTTTCTTGTCTTTAACGCTTAACATTGCTTAACATGTTAGACAAACCCTAATATGAATGATCAATAACATAAAACGTAACATTAAAACTTACTTGATGTCGAGGAACGAAATCACCATGAATAAAAAAACATTGATAGGGATGAAGATCTACTTAATCATCTCTTCTTAGTGATGGATCATAATGTTTGTGTATATTATTATGAGGTTAATAATCCTCTATTTATAAAAGAGATCAAGCACGGATCAACTCTTAATTAAGTTATGATTATGTAATCTACCATAATTCATTACTTAGACAATAGCTCTTAATCCTACGCAGTTTCATTATGATAACTAAATATTATTTAATTACTTTTAATATTACCGATATAAATCAACAATATATAATATGGGAATATATTAGCTAAAATTAATTGTAGCCAATTGGTTATAATTTTGTCTTTATATAATGTGGGTCTCTGATTTTTTTTGTGGGTCCTGATTTTTTTCTGTGGGTCCCTGATTCATTGATAGTGTAATTTTTATTAAGGATTGTAGCCAATTGGTTACAAAAATTGTAGCTAAGCTATCCCCATATAATATACATATATGTAATAAATAGGTTAGGCCATAAATATAGAGAAATATCCGATATCAAAATAGGATATTTGCTAACACATTAGTCCATGTTCTTGAGGTTAATTAAACAAAGAATAGTCCATTTTTACCCTTTTTCTCTTTTAACGTTATCTTCATCAATTTCTTACTTAACTGTTTTGTTCTTATTTGTTACGTATAATAAAGGATTGGGGAGATGATTTGTACACATTGTATTTTGATTTGCACACTCTAATGTGCAATCTGTTAAAGCATAATAAATATACAGTACAATTATTTAATGCACAGTTTTGAGTGTCCCAATTAAATTTTAGAGTGTACAAATCATTTCCAAAAGGATTGTGGTTATGTGATACTGTACTTTTCATCATATGTGTTCTAGAAGGCAACTAAAAACGACTATATATGGTGTGGCGGTTGGTGACTATTAATTAGAGGCGGTTGGTCACGATGTGAATTGGATATCAAACATGTTGGAAGTGGAGTTCCATTTGCAGCTGTGCATGCCAAAGGAAAGTCTGATAAGGGTTTGTGACATTTTGTTTTTTTACGTTTTCTTTTTTATTATTCAGTATTATGAAGAAAAAAATAATAAATACTAGTAATAGAGTAAATTACAAGGATCGTCCCTGTGGTTGTACTAAAACTATGGATACCGTCCTTGTACTTCGGAAATTACACCAAGCTTCCTTATACTTCGCTTTTCTTAACAAATTCATCCCTGAAAGCTAACAACGTTACACCCTCCTCGTTAACTGTTATCAAGTGATTCCCACGCGAGGGTAAAATCATCTTTTCCACTTTCCCCCAACTTTCATACCCCAAGATCACAATCGTTTTATTAGTTATAATTTTCACAGCAAATCATTTTAGTAAATGAGGTCTCATCTATTTTTACAAACACAATCCTTTTAATTAAGCGAGCCATATCAATTTTCAAAAAAATATCATTATAATGAACAGAGCCTGATCGTAAGTTCATAGATATTTTTATAAAATACTGATCATATTTGTGTTATATTACAAAAAGAGGTTCAGTATATGGGATAAAAGTTCGCTCAAGCAAGATCTTTTTAAGACAAAATCCTATTTAAGAAAGACCATTAAAAGAGGTGCAGTAGTGCACATTCTTAAGTAACCTTACTTTGGTGTTAATAAATACCAATAGGACTAAATCCTAATTGAGGAAGATCAATTTTGTTGAAAACTAAAGTAGCATCATTAAGCTTTCAAGATTCAAATGATGTTTCATACAGAATATGCACTACTTTTGTAATGAAATAAGGCTCACCAAAAACAGCTCAAGATGCCACACATAGAAAAAGAAGGGTTTTCATGCTGATAATTCAAATAAAAAGCTAGAAATAATAAACATTGCCATGAGCTAAAAGTATGCAGATTATTATAAACAAATTAAAGATGTAAACGATGCAAATTTTTAATGACAAATGTGACAGTTCCTGGACAATGGAGTGTAAAATCTACAGGCCGACACTACAGTGGCATCTAGAGTTGAGCAAAATCACCCGAAAACTAACCCGAATCCACAAACCGTTCGAAACTGGCCGAACCGAATCGAACCAACCTTATTCGGTCCAGTTTTTGGTTTTGTATACTTATTCGGTTTTACTCGGTTTGGGTCAAAACATACTTATTTGGTTCGAAATAGTTAAACCGACCCGACCCGAACCGCATTGACCTTATTCGGTTTGGTTTCGGTTTCGGTTTCGATAGCTTAGTTTGGTTCTCGGTTCACGTTTTACATTTATTCGGTTTTCGGGTCGGCCGAATTTAGCCTGTTCGGGTCGTGTTCTACCTTTATTTGATAGCTTTTACTAATTGTTGATGATCAACAACTAGTACAACGAACTAAAAAAAAAAGAAGCTCATTACAGTGACCACACTCACCTTCAACATATTCCAACAAAAAAAAAGCGATTAAAATGTTGTAATTCTCAATTAACTTTGTGATCAGAGAATTAGAAGGGGGGTTGAATAGTTTTACCATTTAAAATCTTTGTTTTGAAACTTTATTGTAAGATCAATTGATATTGATCTAAGATGTGTTAGTGAAGAATAAATAATATGCAAGCAATATATAATAAGTAAATAAGGAAAGAAACAATCAAACCATGACAAAGATGTTTATAGTAGTTCGGTCTACAGGGACTCTTTTTCCTTGCCCTACTCCACTCCCCGAGTCTCCAACTCGAGATTTATCTTCACTAATCAACAAGCTCCTTTAACCGTCGGAGAAAACCTTTACACGTCGCTTACACAATATTTCCGACACAAAGCTAGATGTAGAGTTCTTTTACAAGGGTACAACCACTCCCAACACTCTATGTATTTTGAGGACTAAAATACTAACCACTCACACTCAGAGGTTTAAGATGGTTTGGTACAACAATGATGTACGAACAATACTAAATCACACAACAACAAAACAAACATGCCTTCCAACTAATTGTTGAAGCTTGATTATGCCTTGATCTTCTTTGCTACAAAGGATGATCACTAGAATGAAATGAAACCGAGTTAGAAGTAATAGAATGAGAGAATGTATGTGTTTTATGCTAATGAGGGATGAGAAAACAACTAGGGTTAGCTTGCTATTTATAGGCCAAATGATCAGCAGAGCCACGGACCGGACGAAACAAAAAAAAAGGGTTCCGCCCTTGTTAATTTTTGGTTCCGCCGGTCTGACAGTAAAGATTACAAATTTTTTTTCCAATATCACCCAAATCTCTCCAAGATCATGTAAAATATGATGAGTGAATATCTAACCAAAATATTCTATGAAATCTTTCAAAAATTTCCAATGTGATGCAAGCCATGATGTAATATATTGTTTTCTATTTTTAGAATTAATATGTTATAAGTAAATACATATGTAATATTATGTTTAAGAAACTAAACATACTTGATCTAAAAATGTTAATGCACATTATAGTTTAGAAAGATATCAATGTTAATTGATACATACCTAATCAACATGTGATAAGATGTAAATGGTTAAGCGATGAAGACTTTATTTAAGGAAAGCTTGTTTTAATGTCTATTAATCTTGACAAGCTTTATACTTTATAAAAATGAATTTTACTTTTGTCGTTAACAAAATAAGGTAAAGATCATAAAATATAAGTAACGTTTAATGACGATATTTGTATTAACAATATGGGCAACTATAATAACTCTCATTCCCATTACCAAATGAGTATCAAAATAATTCTGCAAGTGATTTATACGTTTACAAGTCAAAATCAAGACTTTTAAAAGTCAATATTAAGACTATTATATGTCACCCATGGCACATCTGGTACCACAAAGTATTTATGAACAATCAAAATGACATAGCATAAAATGGTTCAATTACCATATATCAATGACACAACATGTTTTGCATCACAAAACATACATGATAATTCCTTAACAGTTTCATCAAAGAAAATATTTAGTGTTTATGGTACTGCTACCAAAACAAACTATGAGAACAACTTAAATCACTTGATTGGCTTGGCGCTTTTCTTGGTTCTTTTGACACTTGGTTGACTTCCACTCGCACCATCAATTTGACGTCCAAGTTGACTTGCACCTTGTCCTGTGCAAGCTCTTTTGTTGTGTCCCTTATTTTTGCATATACTGCAAGTGACTGACTTTCCTTTCCTGATGAGTTTCCCCCTGCAACAATCTGACTAATCTCATATGCACTTCTCTTTCTATTCTTCTTTGGTCTTCCCACCTGTGTGTGATGCAGTGGTGGAACCAAAGTAGTTGGACACTCATATTTTTCCCACATATCTCTACCATTCACATGATTTATTTTAAAAGAGTATGAATCTATCCATGTTTTCAGGTATCTTTGGATGCACCCAATCCTCTGGAATTCCAACTTCCATTCCATTTTGTGCCATATTCCAAAGACTTGCAACAGCATGCTTACACGGGAGTCCTGTGAGTTCCCATTTCCTACAAGAGCATATCCTTTGACCCATATCCACAACGCACTGGTCCATCCAAGGCCCTTTCACTTCGTATCGATCCCCTCCATTCCATGTAGCAGTATATTGATTTGCTGCTGTCTTTATAACTTCAAAAAGTTTGGTTATATTGATCAATTACTGACAAAAGTCAGTAGGCTGTAATGTTTTAGTTTTAAATGGGTCTAAACTTGGGCCATAGACCAAGTAAGTCTGTAAATAAATAAAGGCCCGTATATGTGGTAGTTTAGAGTCGGTTAGTAGGGTTGTGTCAGTTATTAGGAAAAGTTGTGTAAACTTCATGAATCGGTTAACTATCAATAGTACCGATTCAGGTATAGTATATATATATATATGTGTATATATATATATATATATATATATATATATATATATATATATATGGATCTTATGTATGTTAACAATATATCGAATAACAGTTATAGTTTGTATATCCTTTTCTGTTTTCGTTTCTTATAAACATACACACATACACATTCATCAAATTCCTGTTAATATGCTTAATATGATCAAAGATCGTTACAGCATGAAGGTTGTGACCAGCAGACTTAAACCCAATTCCAACAATTAGCATCAGAGCGACAAGGGGACCTTGAGAACCTGTGAACTGTGAATTCGAAGACCAATGGACGGTTCCCATAACCGATTTTACAGGAAGTATCGTTACCATGATGATGACTTCTGGAATCAACGACGAAGGGAAGTAATTCAGAATTTGGATTGCTTGAAGTTATACGATCCAGATTATTACAAGTCTAGATTGTATATGAAAAACTCGAGAAAAATGAAGCGATCAAGATGTTATATATACTTCATTAGAGGGCATGCTTACTGGAATTGCCCAAGAAAGTCCAGAAGAACCTAATTCAAGAAAGAAAAACAAGTGAAAGTAAAGACCGAAGCAAAAACAGGTTTTGATAAGGCCACAGAAAAGAAGTTCGACATCATTACACCATCAATGAATTGGAAAGTAATAGGGGCTGACAAAGAAGGATGGGATGACATTTGGTACGTCTCTGATGAATACCCGAGACACATGACTCCGTTGTTAAACCTGTTCGAGAAGTTTAAAGCAAAAACGATTGGAACGAGTGCAACTGGTGAAGCGGGTCTGAACGTTCAAGGGGTTGGGGAAGTATTGGTTCGTACAAAGACGAGTAACTTCGTGATCCCAAGGGTGTTTTATGTGCCTAATGCAGGTTTAAACACGCTGAGTTTAAGCCAATTGATCCAACAAGGTTATGAAGTAGTTTTCAAGTACACATATTGCGTGGTGAAAAGGCTGTTTGATGAAGAAAAAAACGGAGAAAGTGATGGCAGTAATGATGAAGGTTGCATGGAAGAACAGGAGAGGCAAGAGATGGTCAGAAAAGAGGCCATTGAAGCCATATTGGATTATTGTGACTCTTTATATTATAAGGAGAACACAATTGAAGAGAGTTTGGATGGGTTCATGGAAATGATTGGCAATCATGAAATAATGATGGAATGTAAAGATGTGGTAAAGAACCACTTTGAGTAGTTAGTAGCATGGTTCTACAAAGATTATATGCAAGTGAAAGGAATGGGTGGTCATACCCGAGTGACAATCAAGAATGATTGGATTGAAGTAGCCAATGCAATGGGATTCCCAAAGGAGTATGCAGATGGTTTGAAGGAGTGTTATGCAACACACTTGAGTCTCTTAGGAGCCTACTATGAAGTAGCAAGAAATTATTCCAGCAGTATGGATGTACCAAAGGCAAGGGAACGTGAGGGTACGAATGGAATAATGGCAAAGGAGTTGTCAGGAAAAGAGACCAGACCAAGCTGTAGCGGAATTGAGGCAAGGCAGAATGAGGGAAGGTTAAAAGGCAAGATTGAGTTCGACAATGGTAAAGGACTGATTGAAGATTGCATCGATAAGGAACCCATGGAAGAAAATGCCACAAAGGCAGTAGATGGCAGTGGATGAATGTGGAAGACTAAGAAGAAATGTGTGTTGTGAGACTTTGTCGTTAGGGGTAAGTATTGATCCATAATGACAAAAGTCAGTAGGCTGTAATGTTTTAGTTTTAAATGGGTCAAAACTTGGGCCATAGGCCAAGTAAGTATGTAAATAAATAAAGGCCCGTATATGTGGTAGTTTAGAGTCGGTTAGTAGGGTTGTGTCATTTATTTGGAAAAGTTGTGTCGCTTCATGAATCGGTTAACTGTCAATAGTGCGATTCAATATATATATATATATATATATATATATATATATATATATATATATATATATATATATATATATATATATATATATATATATATATATATTTATATTTATCTTATGTATGTTAACAATATATCGAATAACAGTTATAGTTTGTATATCCTTTTCTGTTTTCGTTTCTTATAAACATACACACATACACATTCATCAAATTCCTGTTAATATGCTTAATATGATCAAAGATCGTTACATCATGAAAGGCTGTGACCAGCAGACTTAAACCCAATTCCAGCATGTTACAGTGGTAGTTAGCCCATTACATTTCATTTAAAGTTTTTGAACAATAACAATTCTTTTCATCAAGTATTCTCTTATGTATTCAAGTGCCGATATGATTGGTGCATCCCTAGCATCCAACAACTGTCTATTGAAGACCTCGCATATGTTGTTCAACAAGATATCACATTTCGGTCTACCTGTAGATTTAGCAAACACATAAGTTACATAAGCATTATACATTTACTAGTAAGTAAACATAATAACCAATCAACGTAAAATATCAAAATTAATACCTGAAAAGCAAGACCTACTCCAGTGTTCAGCTGGTATCTTCTTTAACCACTCATATGCTTGAGCATAGAACTCTTTCAAATCATCCATACACTTATTGAATTCTACAATGGTTGTTTCTGTTGCACACCTCCACAACATATCCTTGTATGCTACACCTTTCCATGTATTGTTCATGTTTTCATGAATGTGTCTCAAACAAAACCTATGCTCATCACATGGAAACAACTTTGATATGGTGGGTATGACACCCTGCATTCAAAAAACACCACATGCAGACACATTTATAAAACACAACAAATATAGCTAGTACATATTAACAATGACTACGGAGTATTTTAAAGGATGTGTACCTTTTGTCTATCTGTGATGAATGTGAAATTAGACATCATTCCCAAATCAAGATCAGATCCAAGACATTGTAAGAACCATGTCCATAAGTTTATGGTTTCTGCTTCAACAATTGCATAGGCTAGAGGATAAATGCCATTGTTAGCATCTACACTTACGGCTGTTAAGACCTGTCCAGGAAATGGACCCTTCATGAATGCACCATCAAGACCAAGTATATCTCTCAAACCAGCTTTAAATCCTAACTTCAAAACACCAAGACACATATATATCCTTTTGAAAATCCTATTGTTTGACTCTGCATATGTTGGAGGTTGTACTTCTATCTTCAAAGTTGTGTCTGGATTACATTTTTTTTAACTCTCAGACATAATCCCTTAATAATGAATACTGTAACTTATAATCCCCTCTTATCTTTGTGCTTTCTGTAGGTTCACCCTAAATGCTTTCATTCTAGAGATACCAAGTGAAAACTTTTTCTGCATTTGCTCTTGAACAACCTTGACTGGTATCTCTGGATTTTCGGTAATTGTTTCCATGAGATGTTCAGCTAAGAAATTTGCAGTGCAAGCTTTTA
The DNA here is from genome assembly GCA_910596185.1 of Chrysanthemum makinoi. Lineage (NCBI taxonomy): Eukaryota > Viridiplantae > Streptophyta > Magnoliopsida > Asterales > Asteraceae > Chrysanthemum > Chrysanthemum makinoi. The sequence continues at coordinate 218,741,743 of OU343220.1, forward strand.
TATTTCTAGATTGAAGACATCTATGTTCATCTTTTAGTGTTTTTACTACCCACTTTTCATCACCTATTTTTGAAACATGTAAGACCCAAGGACACTTACTTTTCTCATCTTCCCTTTTCTCTACAATTGCATTTTTACCCTTGTCTATACTACCTTTGTCTTTACCAGTTTGCTTGTCTTTTTTATTTTCTTTCAAACCACCCAAAGTAGTGTTGTTTACCTTCTTTGCAATCACCTAGTATTGGACCACCTTTTTTTTGCCATTAAAATGTCAACATTAACCTTCTAGGTACCAAATTCCCCATCATAGTTTTTCAAAGTGGGAACTACACCAAAACACGTGGCCCTTACCCTTTCAAAATCATTTTTAACAAGCATTATATTCCTTCTACTTTCAATACTATGCTTTTTTATTCTATCCTTCAATATCTCTCTTGAAGTAAATTCGCTTTCATCTGTTTTCTTACATTTCTAATTTCCTTTCTTCTAGTAGAATCAATGTCATCCACAATTTCACTCTCAAAAGAGTCAAAGTCTATAACATCTAAGTATTCCTCATTTATAACAACTTGAGGTTCAACATGAATCTCTTGTGTACCCAATCCACCTTCTATACTTGCATGTAGTCTATAATTTGTCATGTCAACTCCTGGTTCATCTATAATATGCTCTTTGTGGAAAACTAGAAGGGGGGGTTGAATAGTTTTACTGATTAAAACTTTGTTTTAAACTATTTAGATAGACTTTTGTTAATCTATTTAATTTTTGTGTTGGATGATGATAGATAAGCATATAAATAAGTAATGCAAAGATAAAGAGTAAAGAAAGACAAAATCACGACACGAGTATTTATAGTGGTTCGACTACAAGGACACCTTCCTTGCCCTACTCCACTCCCCGAGTTCCCCACTCGAGAGTTCGTAAGTACTACACAACATAAGCTCCTTAATGTGGCGGAGAAGCCTTCACAACGTCGCCTACTCTTTATCCGGTACAAGGCTAGACACATGGTTCTTCCACGAGGTAGAACCAAACCTGTCACAACGTCGCCCACACTTTATCCGGTACAAGGCTAGATACCGAGTTCCATTACAAAGGAGGAACTACTACCCAACACTACACCAATACACGACAACCCCAAAGGAGACACACTCCTTATTACAACATCATACGGATATCACTATCCTTGTAACCCAAACTATCTATCTTGTATATCGATGCACCAACACCTTTCACTAATGCCTTAGACACGACCCTTCGGCACCTTTCACTAATGCCTTAGACACGACCCTTCGGCACCTTTCACCAATGCCTTCGATACCCCTTCGGCACCTTTCACTAATGACTTCGATACGACCTTTCGGCACCTTTCACTAATGCCTTCGACATGACCCTTCAACACCTTTCACTAATGCCTTCAACACTACACTTTTATGGAGGGAGAAAAGAACTATTAACAAGAGACACTTCAGTGGTCTTAATGATGACGAAACTTAGCAACTCATGACCTTGAGCTTGCACGTTTTCAAGAGGTGGTGATCTCGCCTTTGATAGGAACCTAGAGAATCATACAAACACAAAAACACAAAAACACAAAAACACAAAAACACAAGAACTACATTGAAAGATCCTTTGGATATGAGGTTAGAGATATTACAATATTAAGAGAGAGTATGTGTAAAAGGGGTGAGTAGCAAGTGAGAAATGGCTCACTATTTATAGACAAAATTGTCTACTGTTCCACAGTTTCCATGGATCCCTCCCTAGAGGGATCCAGCTAGTGCAATCCTAGGGATCCTATTTTGGGTCAGTTTAAGTCCGGATTTTAGGTTGCAAACCGGGTTATGGGTTATGGGTTATGAACCATGGGTTATGGGTAATGTTTTATGGATACCCAACAAGATAGAATGTATCTAGACATTGGGTCATGGGTCTTGGGTCATGGATCATGGATAATACCCAACATGACTTCGTGCATGATGTCATACAATAGGTCATGGGTTATGGATCAAGCTCCATGGGTATAGGTTATGGATTTTGGGTTTTACCCAACAACATTCATTATATCTAGACAATGGGTCAAGGACTTAAATTTTTATATATATATATATATATATATATATATATATATATATATATATATATATATATATATATATATATATATATATATTTCCATATTATATAAACACTAGTTGTTATACATATGTATTTCTATAAGATGTAAACAATATTACTTGTTTAGTGTTTTATATGAAAATGTAAGTGTGTTAGTAAACTATTGGCTCAAAGCTTTTACGTATTTAATTTGTTTCGTTAAAATGATTTTACCTTTGTTATCGACAAAACCTTAGAAGATCGTAAAATATAAATAAACGTTTTATAGATTATTTGTATTAACAATCTCCCCCTTTTTGTTGATGACAAAACATAAGATTATTTTAAGTAAAAACTAAAATTCGTAAAATTTTGAATTGGAGTTTTTACTCTCTTTTCCCCCCTTTTTGTCGAAACAAAAAGAGCATCGAAGAGAAACTAACACATTGTTTTGAGAAAAACCTATGAAAAGTAATAATATGAAATATAGAGAGAGAGAAGAGAAGAATTCTCGTCTTAGCTCCCCCTTGACAGATGCTTCCCTTTGTTGAGGGCGTCAATTAATTAGGAATACTAAGCGAGTGTGTTGCAATTATGTTTGCAAAGGGTTTCGTCTTTTGACGAGATGCTCCCCTTTGACGAGTGCTCCCTTTTGAGGAGGACGTCAAGTAGTAAAGAAATCCTAAGTGAAAGTATTGCAAGCGTTTATGCAATTGCTTTGCTTTGACGAAAAGCTCCCCCTTGTTGAGGGTGTCAAAGTCTTCATGTATATTTTGAAAACCTACAGAACCAAGGTTATTAAGCAAGTATATGATGCATAATTTCCTGCAAATGAGATTCAAATTAGAAAAAAAAATGCTTCTGTTACACGGATCCCACGGTTCCTCCCTGTGAGGGATCCGTCTAGGAAAAAGTGAGGGATCCGTATACCTGCACTCTCATGACAGCAATGTGGATGTGAAATGTGATGTTGACATCAAGACAAGTTATGTATGATGGCACTAAACATTTTCTCAAGATCATATGGCATATAACATGTAATTTCATTCAATAAAACACAAGAAATGATATACATATCTTAAAACTAAGAGAATGACAAAAGCATGAAGTACATTTTTTAATAATTCTAAGTTGTGCCGAAAACTAACAATAAAACATTAATGTGCTTGTAATCTCAAGTTCTAAGGACGAGTAGATTTGTTGATTTGGTCAAATCGTTCAAGGAGATGATTAAACATGAAATGCAACTCATTTCGTACTTCTTGAACTAAACCTTGGGTGAATTGACAATTTGAGCAATTATTGTCATGAGTAGGAGATGGAGGAGATGGGATATTTTGAGGAGGTTCCACAAAGGACGGCGGGATTTGTGGAGGTGAAGTAGGGTGTGGTTCAACTAAGAATGAGGGTGATGATGTATGGGTTGGTGGTGGAGATGGTAAGTTATCTATATGGTTAGGTCTTTGGTGATTCCTTGTTCCTAACGATGGATTATTTGATGGTGAAGGTGATTGGAATACGGGTGTTGGTGATGTTTCATCATCAAAGTTTTAGTGTGAAGGTGGTTCCCTATTAATGAAAAGGATGGTGAATGAGAAGTCCTCGGTGGTGAGTCTTCTAAAGAGTAGAGGTTTGGATGTGAAAAAGGCACAGTAAAGGAGTGTAGTCTAGGTTCTAGAAATGAAGGCTTAGCTAGGTGTGTTTGGTTTAGAGGGTATGGTAGTGCTTGGTGAAGGCCTTTCTAAGTCAAAAGGTCGAATACTAAATCTAGCAGTTCTTCTAGCTTTGGTTGGTTGAGTTTGTTGAGGAGGTATTTTAGTATTTGAGCACTTGACGGGTGATGACTCGGTTGAGGAAATCTCATTAACCATATGAGCATTTTTCTTGAAGGAACCTTTGGTTGAAGAGGTTGTGCTAGATGCTTTAGTCATAGTGAAAAAGAAGATGTAATGGATGTATTAGCTACTGAATTTGAATGGTGGTTTGAATGATGGTTTGGAAGCATAAACACACTTGGTTTATAAAGGATGGAATTAGGTTAGTGAATTAAATTTTTGACTACTAAGAATCTTGGCATGCACTAAGGTCAACTATAGTGTTGTTCTATCCTAGGGAGTAATTTAAGACAATGTGGGGTGTTCAAGTTAGCAAAGAGAGCTCGAAATGATTGTTTTAAGTAGGATTAGCTTAGTCTGTGCAGCCAGTTCCCACGGTTCCCTCATATGAGGGATCAGTCTAGGCTAAACCTAAGGATCCGGCTCTCAGCCGCCAAAGAGAAGGAAGATGATGTTTTGTAAGGTCTAGTACCTACACATCTTGAGTGTTTCAGTCTTCTCAGGTGTCTTAAATGATATGAGCCTTAAATGATCAAGTGAAATGAGTAAGGGTAGCTAATGATTGTCTTTTAAGGAAGGAAATGGGGTTTTTATGAGCACCAATGGGTGATCAAAGATGACAATAAGAATTTTGAGAGTGTAAAGTGGAGTCAAATGATCCTAGAGATCAGATGGTAACTTAAAAGAAATTTGGAAAATTCCTTAAAAATCATAAGAAATGAAAAAACTAGTTTTTAGCCTATTTTGAGGTAAGGATGACTAAAATCAATTTGATAAAATTGAGAGAAATATCAAACTAGGTGTTTTGAGATGAGACAATCAATGTATGAGCATTAGAGCGGAAATGTGGTGAGTTTTAATGAAATGATAAATCAGAAGCACCTTGAAGGTGATCCTAAGTTATTTATGAGTGGATGTGAGACCAACTGAGCTTGAGGAGGACTTAAGTGATCCTAAAGTATCAAGTTGAACTAATCTAATAAGGTCTAGAAATTTGGGTTGATGTGGAAAAGATTAAATATCTATTTCTGTCTGCCCAGATCCCACGGATCCCTTATTCGGCTAGTTATAAATCAGGGATCCGTCTTTTTGAGATAGAATACTCCACAGAAAACATGCAAAATTTTGTTCTAGGTGTCTCATACTAAAACTAATGATTTCTACTGGAAACATACATCAATACAAGTAAAAAGCACAAGATATATTGCACATAACGACAACCTATAGGTGAATAATTATGATAACAACCAAACATTAGGATAAAAGTAACAAAGTAAGTCTTGCACAATTATGAACATACATTGTTTGATAATCATAAAATTTCTAAAATAACCATAAAGACAAGCATAATGTCTCTTTCGTCAATCTCTTCACTTCTTCTATTTTTCCCGAGTTCATGATGAAGTGAGTTAGGCATTTAAACATCCCCTTTGTTTGCTTGAATTATTCAGACTCATTTGGAAGAGTGGGAAGTTGTTCACAGTAGGTCATGGGGTCGATTTGAAAGTTAGAGACGGGATCTACTTCAACTTCTTCATCTTTGTCTGAAGATTCCGAGAGAGCACGAGGCCTTTTCCCATTGATCATGAGCTGTTTGGGAGGTTGTTTGGTAAGTGGTACCATAACATGGTTAGCAAGAGAATGATCATTGGTAATAGGAGAATGTTGCATTGCACTAACATACTCACAGAGTCGTGTTAGGAGCATACCTGTGACAATCCGTCAATTTCCCGGCTATTATTTTTAGACATTTATGTCAGAAATTTAGAATTGTCTATTTTCTGAGCATTAAAACTCAAAAACGAGAAGTCATCTCGTGTTTCCAAAGTCCGGCACAACACGCATACCGACACATTAACGATAGTATTGGCACAAAAATTATTTCCTAATCTCAAGATAACAATAATACCTCATTATGTCACTAGTCAAGACGTTCCCAAAAATATAAAAAATTTAATTTACGGATACTCAAAAAATATTTTAGGTAGAAATACGTTTCCGTTTACGGTACAAATTATACAGTACGAGGTACACAATACACAAGTAATTATAATAATAAAACCAAAAATAAAAATATTCCAACCTACCCTATCTCTAGCCGCCCCTCCCTATTATCGGTATTTCATAGTCTTCACTTTTCTTTTCAGAAAACCAAAACCACACCTCTCACCTTTTTTCTTTCCAAGTTCTTGTTTCCTCCTCTTCTGGAAATCGTACTCACGCTATCCTTATCTCAAACCCATCAAACCTCCATTTTTGTGATAAGTCTCTTACACCCTCATCAATCACTATCTACCCTAGGTCAAAAGGCTGTGGAGTCCTTTTTCTCAAGGTCAAAGACGCGTGATAGAAATCAAGGAAGAATGGTGAGTTTAGCTCCAAATAGATGCATCTCATCTCCTATGCTCAGAAAGTATGTCGAAAGCTTTCACTATTATCTTCTTTTATTGTGGTCCGATTCCTAGTACATCCACACACTCGAAACATATCACGAAGGGTTCATAAGGTCTAAGGAGCAAAGGACATCGATCTAAAAATTGGTCGTGTGTGTGGGTTGCTTGGAATTTGGATTCGTATGGCTTATTCTTTTTTTTTCGACTCTCAATCCATTGTAAGGACTTCTGGAATTTCATTTATTTTGATTGTTATATATTTTGATGAATTGTTGTAAATCAGTTCATATTTTTATTCAAGTTGAGATGTTGTTTCGATGTTTATCGATCGACATAAACTTCTGGAAAAATGTTGTTGTTGTTTAAGAATGGTATAAACATAATTAGGTTGGCTTTTGGAAGTGGTTATCCTATTTCTTGTGCTTTGTCCCTTTTGAGGTCCACAAGTCCAATGAGTCCTCTGTTCGTTTTTTTCTCTTATTGTGTCGGGTGTGTCGAGAGTCAAGAGCCACTGGGTATCGAACCATAGTGGTAAAGTATAATTTGGACTTTGTCCTCAAAAGTTCCTGTCATATCGGTTACAAGTATCGGAGAATAGTCTTCTTGACTTGTTAGCCTAGATTGATTTTGAGAAATGAGTCTAAACTAGGTGGGAAAATGCTTTAACGTGAGGGTTACTAGCAAAATCTTTTGGCTAAAATCTTTGATCATGTTTGTTTTAGTATGTGAAGAGTTGTATCAATGAAGTTCGTTTGGTCGCTACACTCAAACCCAACTTATAGTCGTTACATGAGTCCATCGAGCTTTCGTTTTAAGTCGTGTCGCAAGGTCGGGGTGTTCGTATTTTCCCTTGTTTACTCGCCCCCTCCTAACTTGAGCTTTTACCTCACTTCTTCCTTTTCTACCTTTCATGTACTAAAGGGGTCTTAAGATGTTATAAAACTTTTGATGTTAAATTCATGCTTGGCCATTCATGGTTCATTATTCGTCACAGATTGGGCCTAAGCCCATTGAGTCCAAAGCGTCCAAATTGATAGTCCCGTGTTGGGCCACAAAACACTTCACGTGCTTAGGATGCGTCTGTTTGTAAAAACCTATCAGAATGTGTAATTATCCAATGTATAACACAACTGATTTTGGTAATCCAAAAAGTGCCGCCATGTACTTCGTACTCGACTTATTCCGCAGCTCATTCTCGACCCCTTACATTCCATTCGACCAAGATGTTCAAGACGTAATAAATAACTAGATTTTTAAAACTCGTTATCATAACTATATATATTCGAAATATACAATTACAAACTGTAATATACATTTAAGACTTATAAAAACCAGACTAAACTAAAATTATAAGTTTTAAATTTATTTGTAAAATTAATTGACTTATATCACTCTTTTAACTTAAATAAAAATTGATACGAATTTATAAAAAGTTACATGAGTCTTGTAAATAATATAAAATGGTTTATCATATATATATATATATATATATACATACATACATATATATATATATATATATATATATATATATATATATATATATATATCATGTAACTTATAATTATCACTAGAAAGCTACTACCTATACACGGTTCATGCTCGACTTTTCGTTAAAATATATATATATTTAGCTTATTTTTATAAATAGCAACCAACCATGAGTAGTTTTATACACACCACTTCATTTAAAAGATAAAGGTACTAAACAAAGCTTATTCTTACATTTTTTTATATACTTTAATAATTTTGATAAAGGTATGTATATGCACACCCTTAGTTATATATATAGATATACTTCTAACAATAGTGTCTACATAATCCGGCGACGTCTAATCTTACTTGAAATTATTTTTTTCTGTACTTCCTCTTTCGGTTATTGTCAAACCAAAGATTCATTTATTCTGATACGGTTATACTGCGTACACTTCCAAGAGCCAATACTTGAAAATATTTAGAAGACTATTTTAAATTCAAATGCTGCCACACCCAGAACAATAATACAGAACCTTAAAACTTTTGAACTTAATTAAAGTCTTAAACTAGAGCTATGAACTAAGACTTGCCGTACTAGTCTAGGTTGCGTGTCGGTGCCATCCAATAATCCCATTTGACTTGCTGCTTTAGGACTGCTAATTGCCAAGGTGAGTATTCATGTTTTTATCGTTTACTTATTTGTGGTGAAATGCATGAAATTAAATCTTAAACTATATTTTTTATCTAAATTATGAATTTATTTGGACTATTTGATATATCCTGAACCCTTAGACTTATTGTGACCTTATGACTTGTTCCTGACCCCTTAGTATGCCTAGAACGATAATGTGCCTTACGTGCTAAGTCTTAAAGTCTCCCATGTTCGAGCTTATATTGATAGATGTTATATTGTTCGCGTAAGCTAAAGTCTCTTTGAGCAACACAAAGTCTCCCCCCGAGCAAAACTGAAGTCTCCCTTTGAGCAACGCTAAGTCTCCTTTGTCGGCAGGAGCAACGCAAAGTCTCTCATGTTCGGAGCAGTGGTGATCTATTATGTATATTAGGCTCTGTATTTTGACCATATGTGGATTGACTACCAGACTTACTACTTGACATATGGAAATGTATGTCAACTTGTATGTTACAAGTCTTGTATGGGCGGGACTTGTAACATGGTGAGTTGACAAGACATTTGCAAGGTAGACATATTCAAAAATGTTTTCGTACTAATTAAATACTTTCTCAAAAATTTGATTTTAAAATATGAAAAAGGACTTTTATTAAAAATTGGCTTTTTGTAATACATAAAACATGTGTACTCACCAACTATTTTCATAGTTGACCCGTTTTCTCATGCATTTCAGGTGATCGTCAATAAGCTTGTTTTATGAAGTCTTTTGCATAAAGGAGTCTTCACGTGTCATCTTTGGTAGTCAATTATAAGATGTTATCTTTTGGAAATCAAGTTTTAAGATTTTATTTCCAAAGTTGGCTTGAACAATATTGTAACATTTTACTATTTCCTTATATTTAAAGATGGTATTGTACTATATCTCTTTTGCGATGCATATTGATTATGTTGCACCTCGCGTTTCGCCTCAAGGGTGTGAAAAGATTGGTATCGAGCCGAAGGTTATAGAGAATGCCGAGTTTTCTAAAATAAAAACCTCAACTATAACCAGGCTAAAGTTTTTATAAAACCCCAAACATGGTACGAGTCGATTAGCCTGAGCATTTCATCATTGTTCCGAAATTATGTATAGCCTGATCAACTATGCATAATTCGGGAGGAATCATGAGATGATTGGGGTAGTTACTTTAGATCATGTTTGGTAGGAGTCAGAGTCTAGGTCACCTGAGAATGCATTGGTCTATGTGCGTACATCTATCTTATGTGTTTTCTGCATTTATGACTATGCTGCTAGGCATTCTGTGTGCTAAGACTTTTGCCTTTAGGACAATATATGAGCTTGAACTTAAGTACTTTGAATTGACTTGGCATGATGTGCATTGAACCCTGTAGTCGGACATGTACCTTTAGCATTAGGCATGCTTTCGTTTTTGTCATGTGGCGATCTCGACGTCATGAGCCTTAGTTAGACCTTTAGCCTTCTCACTAATCTGAACCGCCACTATTTGTTGAATTGATTGGTTTAAACAATTTCAAACTCGAGCCGAACCTTCAAAATGTCTCTTACAAAGATGAGAGGCCATCTCTTTCTGACAACTTGTTTCCTAGCTTGATCTAGTGACAGTTCCTGTTAGATGAGTTGCGAAAATCAAGTTAGAATCAGGTTGTTACTCAACCTACACAACTTAAACTAATGACCGGTCAGGTCGACAAGTTGTGAAAATTCACCAACTAAGAGTCTTTTGAGGGCAAAGTTCGAGAATGAGAAAATTTGAACCATGAGAATGTACGCCTGTAGTGTAGACGGACTGAATCTCGAGGATGAGATTCTTTTTAAGGTTGGCAGACTGTGACAATCCGTCAATTTCCCGGCTATTATTTTTAGACATTTATGTCAGAAATTTAGAATTGTCTATTTTCTGAGCATTAAAACTCAAAAACGAGAAGTCATCTCGTGTTTTCCAAAGTCCTGGCACAACACGCATACCGACACCACGATAGTATTGGCACAAAAATTATTTCCTAATCTCAAGATAACAATAATACCTCATTATGTCACTAGTCAAGAGGTTCCCAAAAATATAAAAAATTTAATTTACGGATACTCAAAAAATATTTTAGGTAGAAATACGTTTCCGTTTACGGTACAAATTATACAGTACGAGGTACACAATACACAAGTAATTATAATAATAAAACCAAAAATAAAAATATTCCAACCTACCCTATCTCTATAATCTCTCCCTATTATCATCAGTATTTCCTAGTCTTCACTTTTCTTTTCTGAAAACCAAAACCACACCTCTCTCACCTTTTTGCTTTCACAGTTCTTGTTTCCTCCTCTTCTGGAAATCGTACTCACGCTATCCTTATCTCAAACCCATCAAACCTCCATTTTTGTGATAAGTCTCTTACACCCTCATCAATCACTATCTACCCTAGGTCAAAAAGCTGTAGAGTCCCTTTTCTCAAGGTCAAGGACGCGTGATAGAAATCAAGGAAGAATGGTGAGTTTAGCTCCAAATAGATGCATCTCATCTCCTATGCTCAGAAAGTATGTCGAAAGCTTTCACTATTATCTTCTTTTATTGTGGTCCGATTCCTAGTACATCCACACACTCGAAACATATCACGAAGGGTTCATAAGGTCTAAGGAGCAAAGGACATCGATCTGCAAATTGGTCGTGTGTGTGGGTTGCTTGGAATTTAGATTCGTATGGCTTATTCTTTTTTTTTCGACTCTTAATCCATTGTAAGGACTTCTGGAATTTCATTTATTTTGATTGTTATATATTTTGATGAATTGTTGTAAATCAGTTCATATTTTTATTCAAGTCGAGATGTTGTTTCGATGTTTATCGATCGTACATAAACTTCTGGGAAAAATGTTGTTGTTGTTTAAGAATGGTATAAACATAATTAGGTTGGCTTTTGGAAGTGGTTATCCTATTTCTTGTGCTTTGTCCCTTTTGAGGTCGCAAGCTGTCAATGAGTCCTCCTGTTCGTTCTTTTTCTCTTATTGTGTCGGGTGTGTCGAGAGTCAAGAGCCACTGGGTATCGAACCATAGTGGTAAAGTATAATTTGGACTTTGTCCTCAAAAGTTGCTGTCACATATCAGGTTACAAGTATCAGGAGAATAGTCTTCTTGACTTGTTAGCCTAGATTGATTTTGAGAAATGAGTCTAAACTAGGTGGGAAAATGCTTTAACGTGTGGGTTACTAGCAAAATCTTTTGGCTAAAATCTTTGATCATGTTTGTTTTAGTATGTGAAGAGTTGTATCAATGAAACGTCGTTTGGCTGCTACACTCAAACCCAACTTATAGTCGTTACATGAGTCCATCGAGCTTTCGTTTTAAGTCGTGTCGCAAGGTCGGGGTGTTCGTATTTTCCCTTGTTTACTCGCCCCCTCCTAACTTGAGCTTTTACCTCACTTCTTCCTTTTCTACCTTTCCTGTACTAAAGGGGTCTTAAGATGTTATAAAACTTTTGATGTTAAATTCATGCTTGGCCATTCATGGTTCATTATTCGTCACAGATTGGGCCTAAGCCCATTGAGTCCAAAGCGTCCAAATTGATAGTCCCGTGTTGGGCCACAAAACACTTCACGTGCTTAGGATGCGTCTGTTTGTAAAAACCTATCAGAATGTGTAATTATCCAATGTATAACACAACTGATTTTGGTAATCCAAAAGTGCCATGTATGTACTTTACTTTCGACTTATTCCGCAGCTCATTCTCGACCCCTTACATTCCATTCGACCAAGATGTTCAAGACGTAATAAATAACTAGATTTTTAAAACTCGTTATCATAACTATATATATATATTGAAACATACAATTACAAACTGTAATATACATTTAAGACTTATAAAAACTAGACTAAACTAAAATTATAAGTTTTAAATTTATTTGTAAAATTAATTGACTTATATCACTCTTTTAACTTAAATAAAAATTGATACTAATTTATAAAAATTTACATGAGTCTTGTAAATAATATAAAATGGTTTATCATATATATATATATATATATATATATATATATATATATATATATATATATATATATATATATCATGTAACTTATAATTATCACTAGAAAGCTACTACCTATACACGGTTCATGCTCGACTTTTCGTTAAAATATATATATATATATTTAGCTTATTTTTATAAATAGCAACCAACCATGAGTAGTTTTATACACACCACTTCATTTAAAAGATAAAGGTACTAAACAAAGCTTATTCTTACATTTTTTTATATACTTTAATAATTTTGATAAAGGTATGTATATGCACACCCTTAGTTATATATATAGATATACTTCTAACAATAGTGTCTACATAATCCCGGACGTCCATCTTACTTGAAATTATTTTTTTCTGTACTTCCTCTTCCGGTTATTGTCAAACCAAAGATTCATTTATTCTGGGTACGGTTATACTCGTACACTTCCAAGAGCCAATACTTGAAAATATTTAGAAGACTATTTTAAATTCAAAATGCCACACCACATACTAATACAGAACCTTAAAACTTTTGAACTTAATTAAAGTCTTAAACTAGAGCTATGAACTAAGACTTGCCGTACTAGTCTAGGTTGTGCGGTGCCATCCAATAATCCCATTTGATCACGCTTAGATCTGCTAATTGCCAAGGTGAGTATTCACAGCCCCCTTTTTATCGTTTTACTTATTTGGGGTGAAATGCATGAAATTAAATCTTAAACTATATTTTTTATCTAAATTATGAATTTATTTGGACTATTTGATATATCCTGAACCCTTAGACTTATTGTGACCTTATGACTTGTTCCTGACCCCTTAGTATGCCTAGAACGATAATGTGCCTTACGTGCTAAGTCTTAAAGTCTCCCATGTTCGAGCAGATCTTATATTGATAGATGTTATATTGTTCGTGCTTGCTAAAGTCTCTTTGAGCAACACAAAGTCTCCCTCTGAGCAAAACTGAGTCTCCCTTTGAGCAACGCTAAGTCTCCTTTGTCGGCAGGAGCAACGAAAGTCTCTTGTTCGGAGCAGTGGTGATCTATTATGTATATTAGGCTCTGTATTTTGACCATATGTGCATTGACTACCAGATTCTACTACTTGATGGAAATGTATGTCAACTTGTATGTTACAAGTCTTGTATGAACTTGTAACATGGTGAGTTGACAAGACATTTGCAAGGTAGACATATTCAAAAATGTTTTCGTACTAATTAAATACTTTCTCAAAAATTTGATTTTAAAATATGAAAAAGGAATTTTATTAAAAATTGGCTTTTTGTAATACATAAAACATGTGTACTCACCAACTATTTTCATAGTTGACCCGTTTTCTTATGCATTTCAGGTGATCGTCAATAAGCTTGTTTTATGAAGTCTTTTGCATAAAGGAGTCTTCACGTGTCATCTTTGGTCGTCAATTATAAGATGTTATCTTTTGGAAATCAAGTTTTAAGATTTTATTGCCAAAGTTGGCTTGAACAATATTGTAACATTTTACTATTTCCTTATATTTAAAGATGGTATTGTACTATATCTCTTTTGTGATGCATATTGATTATGTTGCACCTCGCATTTCCGCCTCTGGCGGGGTGTGACAATACCATAGGGAAGTACCATGTTATTGACTATGAACACACCTACCATTCTTTTAACCATGTAATAGGCAAGATTAAAAGGTCTTTGGTGGATGAGACAATAGATCGCTTGGACAAGACACGCATTGGGATGGTCTTTGTTTCCAACCAAGCAAATGACATTTTCTCTAAGGATTTCTTCCCACTTTTTGTAAATGTGAAATATCTATGAGAGTTCCATTTGAAAGGGATCACGATGGATGAGTTCTTTGTTGCGGTTGAGACGTGATTGGTCGACTCTTTTCTTGAAGATGGTGTCTCGAACAACTATGGGGTCATCGAGAGGAGTGTGATAGATAGCTTTGGAGTCTAGTGCGAAGGATTGGGTAGCTATTGACCTATCTTGGGAATACATACAAATTCCTTCACATGGTATGCGAAGGATTTGTGCAAATGTGTTGAGGGGTAAGGTAATGCTTTGGTTGTTTATAATGAAAGCGATTGAAATACTTTTGTCATTGTTTCGAACAATCCTAACAATCTTGTAAAATTCAAAGATAAAGACCGGACAAATTTGTTCATCAATTTCTAAGACACAATCAAAGTTGATTGCCGAAAAGACTTGATGAATGTCAGTGTTTTCAAGGAAACATTCCTTAACTACACGACCTTCGTGGATAAGTCGTTTTTCTAGCTTTTTGAAGATATTGCGATTGGTTTTTGATAGCCCTTCTTTCCGATAGTATCTAGAAAGGTAGTGAACGGTGTCATGGTGATCTTGTTGGGTAGCCTTAGGCATGATTGATCCTAGAAAACAAATATTTCAATTAGTTAAAATTTGTCAAGAAGGGTTTATGGTTTTAATTTGTATTAACAATGTTGTTTTGAAAACCTTTAATTGTATAGAACCTTTTTGTAATGAAACCAATTTTATAATACCTAAGTTCTTCAATTGATGATAAAAAACTGAATCTTAATTGAAAAGTTTAAAACCATAAACCCTAGGATGGAGATGATGATGAATAGAACATGTGAGTGTAATTACTTACAATGATGTTCAAGAATGAGATTCTTGAGAGTATGAAGCCCTATAGAGATTGAAGCAGAAATTAGGTCGTTTTTGTGTTTTTAGGAAGAGGGAAAGATGGATTATTTTGAGTTTTGAAAAGCGTATAACTGATGTTTGTGTACACGGTTCCCTTGTTTTAGGGATCCGGCTACTACTACACAAAAGGCCATAGATACCTCTTAATAGAGATTGGTTTTAAAAAAACTAGTTTCTATAGTTAAAAAGTAAGCAACATAGGAAGCATACAAACCATTTTTTTCAAACAAACCGGTCTCTTTAATCCACATCGCACTAAAACTGGTTTTTTCTTTAAGAAACCGGTCTCTGCACAAAATCAAAGACATTGGTTGTTTTGAAGAGACCGATCTCGACATTTTTCTACGATAGACACCGGGTGTTTATCTCTAATTGATATAATATTTCCAAAAAATTCAATTAGGCGCCATCATTTGGTGCTTATCTTTCTTCCAAAATTTTGAACTCCTCATTTTCTCAAATTTTCAATATTTGGCATCTCCCTCTAACCCTTCGTAATTTCTTTTACCATCTCAGTTTCCCACATCCTTCATAAATTTCAACCCTCTCCCTCTCCCCTACATGATAAGTGTATGTTTGTAGTCATAGATCTTTAATTTCATACATTCACAAAATCATGAAGGTTTTGAAGAACTAATTTTGACCCACACAAGAAGTTACCATCTTTTCTCTCTCTCACACATCTTTTGTAACCCTAGTCTCAACAACAACCGTCAACATCCTTCCGACCATCAGATTTGGCCGGCGGTCTGAAGGGTCTCCCTCCCGTCACTTCACAGCGCAGTTTTAAGGCCATCGGTTCGGTGGTTTTGGGGCTTGTTGTTTTCACAACGCAGTTTTAGGGTCATTACATAAGTGGGTCAAGGGCATGATGAGTGTTGGTTTGGATGATTGGATCATTGTGCAAGTGGTTCCGGTCAGGGTCTTTAACTGGTAGAGGTCATTATTTCTCTTTTTGACACTTGCTTTGGACTTTGTTTAATCTACATTGTCTATTTTTTTCTAGTTAAATATATCTTCAGTTATTATTTATAGGTTAATTGAAATTGGTTTTAATAGCTCCCCAAAAGCATTTTGCTCGGATGGCTTAGCCAAAGACGTATGTGGTATATTTCTTTAATTCTTATTATACCAATCACATGTGAATATTCCCGAACACTTATTACTCCGTATATTAATGTTTGGCTACTAGATAATCTTCTTAAGTGCCCATCATAGGAAATGTTATTTTTGTTTATATATGGTGAATTGGCTAGAAATGTAGAAAAGTCTGTCGGTAAATGATTGCACAAAAGATTGCACTACCAGGCTTCGATGATGATCAAAGGTATGAGGGGTTTATGTTCCAGCCAAGACTTGCCTTTCACCTGAGAATAAGAAATACGAAACACTACGCAGTGATTACGCCAGGGTTGGACTCTCGCAAACCACCTCCGTGAGAGTAAGTATGAGTTATGGTTGTATAAGTGTTTGTAAGTAAAGAGATGAGTGTGAAATGAGCATACCATAATCCATTGCCCGGCCAACCTATTTATAGTGGATGAAATAAGGTTGAGAGCACTTCATGATGAATGTCGGAGATCATAGGGGCGTCCCATGATTGTGGGTAACCACTAGGGTTTAGTGACCCACGCTCGGACTTGACCGGGAAGCCAAAAGAGAGAAAGAGATCGCGGGTTTGACCAAGGGCTTAGGGCTTCGAATGGCTTAATCGAGGTAACCTTCGTGATAATGAATGGTTTGACGCCTATGGATATTGTGGAATCCTAACTTGGGCCTCCAATGGAAGGGCTTTACGCCTCGGAGGAGTGTCCTTCGAGCTACTCTGAGGGTACATCATCAAGCTTCCCCAAAAAGTGATGTATATATGAGCGAAGAGGCATTTCTTTCGACTTCATGCTTCAAAATACCATCCGCGCTAATCGTATTAGTTGGAAGATAACTATGCAACTAACTCGGCAGATTTAATGCTAATTAGACTTTTTTTGCTGCCTCCACAGAATCACAATTCCCCATCTTACCCGGAGACAAAAAGATAATTTTTAAAATTTAAAAGTTAAAATCGGATAAGAGTAATTATCCAGACACGTGTGGCGGTGCTTAAGAGAGGTGAAAAGAGTATTTAAACGGGGTGGTTGAAACCTAGCCCATTTTACTCTCTCCGCCTCTTTCTACACTAAAGAAAATTTGATCGCCACCACTCCAAATCAAAAGGTAAACCTTCCTTCTTACTTTTTTAAATGGATTCCAAGTTTATCATAAAACAAAGAAAATGTACATTGTCCTAAAAGATTTACATGATCACCTAGCTGATTTTCCGATCCCATTGGAGTATAAAATCATGTTGCTTAAGTCTAATCAGGGTATATTTGATGCTCCTGAAGGGTTCGTAGGGCTATACACACATGCATTTAGCCATTCCAACCTTAGGATTCCACTCTACCCACTGATATTAGAGTTTATGCAATACTACAAGCTTCATATTTCTAGGTTCAACCCATTTGGTTTAGCCAAACTGACCACATTCATAGTAATGTGCAAAGCATACGGCTATGAACCAACTTTAAAGGTGTTAAGGGGTTTTTTGAACTTGTATCCTAGGGGCAACTGGTTAAAAGGCCTGAGGCAGATGTGCCGAACCTGTTTGGGAGAGTATACACCAAATAACAGGTTGGAAAGGTAGCTTTTTCTATGTGCAAAACACTATTGTTCCCCAACTATCCAAAGTTGTTGAGTAGGAGTACATGTTTGATGCAAAGCCATACAATGACCCCCTCATATGAGGTGAAGGGATCCCCGCTATCGGTGGCTAGATACCTGATGTGCAAGTGCCCGAGCCAATCTTATACATGTATCGGATTGCCCATCGAAGGGTCTCCCAAGAAGCTCAAGTATCATGTATCATGGACAAAGTATGTTTCTCTACTTCTTGTAAAGTAGGACCAATGTAGCACTGATATTTATTTCTTGTTGTTTCTTTTTTGCAGAGATGTCATTCAGGAACTTTATGTACCAAGATTTGGATGAAGACTTGAGCTTCATGCCAGCGGATAAGGCCGAAGAGTCTTACGGTGTTGGCTCTCCTTCCACATCCGTTAACAACAATGAGGTGGATACTCCAAAGCCGGAGCCCATTGCATCAGCACCCCTGCAGCTTGCGCTGGAGGGTCCATCTCAACTTGTTGAGAATGTTGCTAACTTAGAAGATCTTGCGGATGAGGATGTCTCGGTTGTAGGTTCCACCGGCATAGCTGACAGGTTGAAAAGCCGAAAAGAAACAACTGGCAAGGCGGTTAAGTCAACCAACAAAAGGAAGAATCCCCTTCCCGCCTCCGGATCTAGGGCTGTGAAGCAGAAGAGTGAAGGTAGAAAGTTTATGAAGTCAGCCTTTGAGTTACCAGATGAATCTGTGGAGGTTCATGGTAAGCAGTTTTTCCTTATAAAACATGTGAAGTGATAATTGTCAAAATTAACTTAACCCTTATTCATTGTATTGGTCGCAGGCCTTCCAGAAACGAAGGAGCTTCTCAATGCTTTGGCATGTCACTGGATTGCAGATCATGTCACCCCCCTTCATGGAAAGGTTTGATGGACAATATGTCCATTGAAAGGGTTTGTGATATGCATGACAATGGTGTAGCGAAAGCGCGATTGGATAATCACTTTAAACAGCGTAACTCAGGAGTTGCTCGTGGCTGTGACCAAAGATAGACAGAGATGGATGTCATGTTAGAAAGGGAAAACATAGGGATCGAGTATGCAAAATTGGAGGCCAAGTGTGATGAGATTGAGAAGGACCTTGAAAAGAATCCTCCTGCTCAAGACCTTCGTCAAAAGGTTGCAGAGTTTACAACCTGGGTTGTCGACTCAAGATATAGGGAGGGTAGGATCGTGACTCTCATTGGTCAAAATGTCAGGCTTGAAGCGAAGTACCGGTTTGGAGAGTGAAAGATCTAGGCTCGGAGAGGTAGAAGTGAAACTAAGGGATGAGATTGATGGCTTGCGTGATGAGATACAAAATGCAAAGGATCGTATGGAGGTTGTGTCTAAAGTGGTGCCATATATAGCCATAGAACTCTACCATAGTGATGAGTTGGGAGCTCAGATGTGGAAGGTCATCAAATCGCCTATTTTTCATGGACGGTGCTTGGCGTTAGAGGAGGCTGCCAAAACAGGTAAGCCTGTGGACCTTTCCAAGAGGAGGCAGGAAATGCGTTTGCAACCGTAGAGTACTCCTTCCTAGCTGAAGCTACCAAAGATCCTATGGCACCCCTCGAAGACCTCCTTTCCAAGAAGCCTCGCAATGGGCCTACGCACTCTACCAAGAAGACAAGTTCCGCCAAGCCTACCTCAGCCAACTGCCTCCCACCCCTCCCCAAAAGTGTGAATGAAGGCTGCGTGGTTGGCAGAATTGGCTCTCAAGGGTGGCATGTACCCTTTAAGACAATTTATCTTATTAGACAATGCTTGTCTTGTTCTCTAAACAATTTGAATGCTTGTGATGTATGGCCTTGGGCCAAAGACAATTTAATTGGGGCTTAGGCTCCCGTGCAGTACAAGGGCACTAGCCCTCATTTTGAATGGTATAGTGTGGGGGAATACCTCTATACACTTGATTTATTATTTGAGTTTGTCTTGTGATCTTCTCGTACGCCATTTTTCCGACGCTTAACTTTTACATCCTATGGTTAACTGATGACGTATTCTCCCGACGTCGGGACCCCCTTCGCGCCTCAACGAATTGCATTACGAAGACCTAAGTCTTTCTTCATAAGTCATTGGTGGCTTAAAACCATTCATCATTGACATGGTTACCGCTAATTTCCGGCACCAAGGCCTATGCCCTTCGATGTCTTCTCTTGAAGACGCCAAGACAAAGGGGAACCTTGACTTGGTCTTCCCCCACGTTCCTACTATTTCCTTAGCTTCCCCGCCAAGTCCAAGATAGTGGGGATGAAGCCCTAGCGGTTACCACAAATCAAGGGACGCCCCCATGATCTCCTAAACGTGTGCTAACACTCTCCAAGCTATTTTCATCACCTATAAATAGGTTGGACGAAGTATTTCAATGGTATGTTCACCAACACAAAGATTTCACATACCTATATTATTTACAACATATATCACATACTACTTTACGCCGAGGTGGTGCAGGCCAAACCCCTACGCAATCACTTAACGAAGTGTCTACTATTTCTTCAGTGCATTGGCTACAAGTTTGCAAGCATATCACCTCATACCCTTCGACACAATCAAGGCCCTGGTCGTATCAATTATTGTACAATCGCATTTATCTGTGGGACCCGCTACTA
Source organism: Chrysanthemum makinoi (assembly GCA_910596185.1). NCBI lineage: Eukaryota > Viridiplantae > Streptophyta > Magnoliopsida > Asterales > Asteraceae > Chrysanthemum > Chrysanthemum makinoi. Next base: position 218,762,182 of record OU343220.1, read on the forward strand.
TTTCTCTCGTATTCCAAACTTACAACCAATCAATCACTCTCACTAGTTTTACGGCATGAATCAAGGAAGAGAAGATACACTCCTCCCTCTCGACCTTGACACCAATCCTTGAATGATCCTAACAACCTTCCCAATATAACAAGATCCACCTTACCCACACCGATCTCACCCCCAAATAACTCCCAACAACCACGCTCAACCTCGGCACCCTGAACCGGTAATCACCTAATATGGTCGGCTATCGGCTTTAGAATCTTTACTACAGCTCAAGGAGGCAAGCCTGAGGTGGCGTGGGAGTTAGAATACTCGCCGATGAGTACGACGGAAGAATTGGAAATGGAGGCTAGGCCTCTTGGCCTCGGGCACGCCAGCTAAGGATTGGGTCTCCGGCAAAGGAAGGCCCGTGGAAGGTCGGTTGGTTTAAGATTCGGAGAGGGTCTCACTAGAAGGGAAGGCACAATAGAAGGCTCCAATGGAAGGAGTCACCGGCGAATACTACGGAGGTTAATCTGCCACCGCTCTTGGCACTCACCGGAAGAACTGTGAGGGTTCTTCATACCTTCTCCACGCATTCGAGTAGAAGGCAATCCATCTCAAATGAATGGGTGAGGAAATCTTCCTCCTCATGGTATGTACCCTCCTTTCTGTGCTCAATCTTACCCTCAAGGGGTCTACCCCCGCCTAATGGGCGTGTTAACCCTAGTTTTACTCAACAGTACGGTAGCATGCCCTATGGGCAACCTATAGTATATCCTTCGACTCTGCCTGGAAGTCACCCTCCTTATATACCTAATCGCTTATCCTCAATATGTTAACCAAACCCCGTTGAATACCTCCAACCATAACCCATACAATGCTGCCCCTACCTACATGCCACTTATAACTGCTTTATTCGAGTCCATGGCTCCACAACACCTTTGTAAGATGGATAGAAGACTACCTTTGCCCGATGGGTTGAAAATGCCCGCATTATTGGTACTTTACGATAGGAAGGGGATTGGATAACCTTTACACCTCGCTCGGGGCTAATGTAATGCGTATGGGTTATGCCTGCTGTTTGCCACATGTTTACATACACCCTACGAGACTCGCCAGATATGGTGGAACGGGCAAAAACCGTGTAGCATTGTGAATTTGGATGATCTCAAGGCCAAGTTCGATCACATTTCACCCAAAAAAAGTTTACAAGAACGCACCTAACAAAGGCACAACATCAAGCGTATGGAAAACGAGAGCACCGTGGCTTTCATTACTGATACACCGATGACACATTACGTATAATGGGCTTGCACCTAAGACCAACGATCTCGTGTTTCGTGCATGGCCTAGGAAATGTAAGTTTGGTTGAATTCCTCTCCACCGATCTTCCCGAACCTATAAGGTTTGGTGGAGAAGGCTTACACCGGATCAAGCAAAAGAAGTGTCTACCAACGGGCCCGTTGAAAATAAAGAAAGTCATTTAAAAGCCCTCAAGCATCCTTCGTGGGAAGGGTCAAAGAACAATTACAAAAAACGGGATGTGTTTACACCGCATCACAAAATATCAATCATGGGCCTATTAATCATTCAAGTCTCCAAGGAGATACTTGCTACGGAAAGGCTGCAAAGACTTTTGATCCTCCTCCTCGCTGTAAACAGTCTTAGATACTTCCAAATTATACTTTCATGACGATTACGGACACGCACACCAACAATTACAGAGCTCAAGAAACAGATAGAAGAGGCCGGAAGTCCCGCCAATTGGGACATTTGGTGAAGGGTATAAAGAAAGGTAAAGAAAAGGTCGCACACAGTTGGGGAAAGATACCACACTGCCGGCACCCATCCTCATGGTGTACAAGGATGACTCTGGTTTAAAGAGGAAGGAAGCGGAGGAAGCATTATATGGAATAGGAGATGTCACTTTTCCTTCAATCACGTGGAAAGTTCTTTCAAATGATCCCGTGGTTATCAAGGTCTTGATCTCCAACAGAGAAGTAAACAGGGCCTCTTAGACTGTGGGTAGCCCCCGTGAAGTAATCTATGAACGCCGCTTAAAGCTCAAGCCTTCGGAGGTCGAAGAGAGTAGATTCAAGGCACCCTTAGTAAGGTTCTCGGGGAACACTCATGGCCCTTTGAGAGAAGTCCCTCTAGAGGTTACGATTGAGAAGGAAGGCTAAAAAGAATGAAACTCGTTTTCACGATCGTATGTCCTCAATCTCCCTATAACCTATTGATAGGAGAACAAAGAATGCGTAAGATGGGCATCGTTGTCTCCACCATACATGCCGCGACATCAAATTCCAAACACCTTCGCATTGAACGGTTTTCTCCAGCCTATATCGCGGTTATTGCCTACCAAGTAGGCAAAAGGATCAAACAGTGTGCCTAAGAGCTCAAGGATGTTCTCGCTGAACGACGCCAAGAACGACAGTAAATGATCTCTATCCTCCCGGACGGTGGTAATCGGAAAGCAGTTCCCAACCTCCTTTAAAACATAATTGGAAAGAACTCTCACCATAGACGGAAAGCTCTTCTAAGATCGAATTAAGCTCAATGAGTTCAAGCATATTGAACCTAATGCAAAAGGCGGAGCCCGGGCTCTCGAAAGAAGTGCCGCGATGCAAAGAAGTGGACGAGCTTGTAGCAACAGCATACTCGTGAGAGGTGAAGTATCAAACTTGGGTGCCAATCCGGTGATGGTCATAGCTATGATGGAGGATGGCTTAATGTGCTGGACTCCACGATATTAACAAAGCCCGCCTGAAGGACCGCTATCCTGTGAAATTGATTGGAAAGTGGAATCCTTGTCGTGGTTTTGGCCGGCGCATTTTAGACATATTACCATCAAATACAAATGGCGAAGAGGACTTAAGAGAAAAGCCCCTTTTGAAAAGGAGCTTATTTGCTACAAAAAGATGCCTTTGGATTGAAAAATGCGTGCTACCTACCAACGCTTAGTGGAAGCCAGCCAAAGGCAGAGGTAGGAATCGGGAGGCGAGGGATATGGTCATCAAGAGTAGAACGGAGGAGGACATGCTCTCCGACATCAAGGAAAACTCACCTCACTGGCCATCAACATGAAGTTAAATCCCAAAAAAAAGTCCGTGTGGAAGAAGGACAATTTTTGGGGCATCCGATCACCGCAAGGTATTAAGGCCAATCCTTCAAGGTTAAGGCCATCACGATTGCAACCTCCTAAGTCCCTAAAGTGCAAAGTCCGAACGAAAAGCTAGCAAAATCGGCGTCTTCTATCGGGGTGCGCATGATCTTTGCCGCTCTTCAAAACACTCAAAGGATGCACGGACAAAAAGACGCTCCAAGGGAGTATAGATGCGTATGTTCCAAAGCTCAAGGATTTCATGGCTATTCTACCTACACTTACCGCCCCAATCAAAGGCGAAGTGTTGTTTATGTATATCGCAGCCTCCTTCGAAGCATCGTGCACTGTTATTGGCGAAAGGAGAAGAAGCAAATCCCTAACTACTTCGTAGCGTGGTTCTCATGGAGTCGAGCTAAATTATCCAAAGATTGGAGAAGCTAATTTTGGCCTTGGTCCATGCCGCGAGATCGAATTGCAGTACTTCCAAGCTCACCCCATAACCGTACTTTCTCGACAAACCAATAAGCGGTGATACTTTCAAAACCGGAGAAATCTGAAGGATAGCTAATGGGCAATCGAGCTAGGAAAGCACGAAATTGAATACAAGGGTAGAAACTCGGTCAAATGGCAAATATTGGCATACTTCAGTAAACACCCTCCAACCAAAACATGACACAAAGGTTATCGAAAGAAGTTTGATAAAGCGGTCGGCGGTGGAAGTTTATATCGATGGAGCCTCCACCGACTTCCGCTCGGGCGCAGTCTCATGCTTGTTGATCCCAAAGGAAGGAGTACACTATGCACTCCATTTTGAATTCGACGCCACGAACAATGAAGCTGGAGCACGGCTTGCTAGCGTGCCTCCGGCCAAAGATATGAAGGTAGAAGACTTGGCTATTTTCGCTGACTCACAACCGTGGCCAACCGTGATAAAGGCTCCTACGAGGTACAACCTCGCGGATCAAGCAATACCGATAAGGCCAAGGAAAGCTCAAGGGTTCGCGATCCTACAACATAGAGCATGTTCGAGAAACCAAACAAGAAGGCGGACTTAGCAACCGGCATCAATGGCATTTGCCCATTTAACCAAAGAAGTTCTAGTCGGTGTTGGCAGATAGGTCCATCGTCCGAAAGGAGGTGTCCGGATTTATACAGAGGAAGACTCAATTGGATGACTCCGGAGAGAATATCTAATAAGTGGTATACCGCCTAAGATCGGCGGTTAGCTCGAAGGTCCGTGATCAAAGCAACTACAAGATAAATCATGGGAAATTATCTATACGTAAGATCCTTTCGTCCCCATGGCTTCACAGTTAGGACCTAGGCAAGCTCGCCAACATCATTCAAGAAGTGCGAAGGATCCGCGACTTCACGCAGCCCCCGCCGTTGTTTCCAAAATCTGAGGGGTTGATATTACGGCCTTCGATGCATTGTGGACGCTGCTCGAAATCATTCAAGTGTGAAGCCCGTCAAGTTCACTCAAGGGTCCCAAGGCTACCAAACAAGATATGACTTCCATGACGTCCGTGATGGCCCTTCAACCAATGAGGGATAGACATCGAGGTCCCCTCGCCAATTGCTCCTCGAGGAGAAATTTGGTTGTAGCCATCGACTACTTTACTAAATGGGTGGAAGCCGAAGCCTTTGGCATCCATCACGTGAAGGCACATGGAAAATTTTGTGTGGGAGCATATTATCCGCCGGTTCGAGCACCTGTATCATCATTTTATAATGGGAAGCAATTCTCTCAAGGGTATTCCCGTTTGCGAGGCCTCAATATCAAACAATCTTTCACTTCCGTTTACCATCCTCAACGTAACGGACAAGTGGAAGTTACTAATGTGACATCATACAAGGAATATAATGAAGGCGGATACACCTCACGGTTGGGTAGATGAACTACCTCAAGTACTTTGGGCTCATAGAACGATACAAAGTCAGTCAATGGAGAGACACCTTTAACTCTGACATATGGCATGAAAGTTGTTATCCCTTCGGAAGTCAAACGTAGGGTCATGAACTCGGCGCGATAACGAAGAAAGACTGTAAAACGGACCTACTTGAAGAACTAAGAGAAATAGCCCCAATAAGAAAAGCTATCCATAAGCAAAGGTTGAGGTACTGGTTCGCCTTCGACCTTCAAACCGGGAATACGCCCTTTGACTCAACAACGCATAAAGCCGGTAAGTACCGTATAAACTAGGACTCCATGGGAAGGGCCCCACGCTATTAAGGAAGCATATGGCAACGGCCTACAAGCTAGACACTTTGGATGGAGACGGCTGATAGAACCCGAATGGCACTACCCTTCTTAAGTTCTATGTATGAAACTTACAATGTCCAAGGACATTCTTTATTTTTGCTTTCAATCAATGTATTTGCATTCTTCTCACTTGGGGAAAGAAGCATTAATGGTAGATGCCTCTAGTATTCATTTCTTTAAAATGATGTAATCCTCCCTACCCAATTTAATGATATAACACATTTCCTCAAATCTCTTTTTCAATACAACAAAGATTTGCCCACCAAGTCGCTTTATAAGTTTCAATGTCGAATGGATGTACAAAGACTAAACAACATGTCTTGCTCATATGCATAACATCCATCTCAACTTCACATTAACTTTCCTATATGGCCTTAAGGTATTTTAAGTTTCCTGCCCAAAGGATCAAGATGGAGTGGGTCACCCCTCTGCCAGATCAAATTATAATGATTGCTAATATTTTGGTGAAGTAACTATCACACAATGAGGCTATGCATCTACCATAACCTTAGGGTTGTAAATTTTTACGCAAGTAAAATAAAAAGAGAAGAATCATACATGGCAAAATTCAAGCCCTAGTGGCTTTAATGTAGATTAACGACTAGTTAAACTAGTCTAAACAGGCCGCTGCCTTTAACGATTCAACCAAACAAAATATTGTCTTAGGCCGAGCCTACATCACATACTACATGTTAATTGTTTCATCGTGCACTAAGCCCTGAAAGGAACACGTGCATAATTATTTAAATGTGGTACATACCACTGGGATCAAATTACAACCACATGGTTGCCTTCATCAAACTTTGAATGAGGGATCACCAACCTGGGAGGGAGCTTGGGGTGACAGAGTCTTCTTGGAGGGAGACGAGGTGAACTTCCTTGGCTTGGCCATTGGTCCTCAATTGAGGCCGGGTCCTTCGTCACACTGTGAAGAAAAGGAACTCTAAAACGCAAATGATTACCGTGATCATCATACTCTTTCTCATGAGTTTCCTATAGTAAGGAACTTTCTCCGCCTTATACCGGTTCCCCGCCTTTAGCTATCTCCTCCAAAGTGGTACACTTACCATGGAAAATGGCCGCATTCACCACGTTCCCAATTGCACCCCCACATCATCGCTATGGTAAAGTTCCATAGAGACATAGGGGATCACCTTGGTTACCAAGTCCACTCATTCTTCTTCAAAGATTTTCGTATCGGGTTTAACCCATCTACCTTTTCTCTCGAGCTTGATCTCTTGTCCAAAGAACTTCTCTCTTGTTCAAGCCTCCACACTTGGATGAAAGAACATATATTTTCTCTTTATAGCCTACGACCATTGAGCCTTAGACAAATACCGGCCAGATTCACTTTCTGCTGCCTTGACCTTTAAACTTTCATTCTCAGATCTTGCACCAAGGGTTCTTGTCAAAATCTTCCAAGGCATCCTCACACTACTTCTTCTCCAAGTCTCAAGATACTTCCGATCCCTAGCCTTCTCCCTTTCAAAGATAACATCCATTTCTTCTCGAAGCTTTGTGACAAAGACGGAGCGCTTCCCTGTCCTAGCATTGAGTTGGTTATCTAGCATGCATCTGTCGGACATAACTTTGTCATGAAGGTCCAGAGCCTTTCTATGGACATGTTATCCATCACCCCCTTCCATTTTTGGTGGGATCACATGGCTCACGAAATGGGTGACAAGATGGGGAGAGGGAAGTCTTTCATATCGTAGAAGTCTTTGCAACATATGTAAATTTGTTTATATATTATTACCGGTACCTAATTTTGTTCACACAGCAAGAAACATTACCATGGATATCATCGCCACTGGCCCTTCGATGGCTAGAAATTCCACGTTCTTACCCCGGGCACTCTTTGCCGTAGTTCGAGAGGGAGGAGTAGGTAGGATGAGCTTCCTTTTAAAGCAGATTTCACGCCTTTAGCATCGGCATCTTCGCCTGACCTCTCACCGTACGCCGAGGGTCCTAATGATGGCCAATCAACCTTCGTGTTCATCGAAGTAAGAACATTCTCCACAAGTTGATCTTCCACATCTATGGGTTCCTTTGATTCGAGGAGCGTGACGATACAGTTCGATGGGCTAGGCCTCCATCATTGTTATTTATGACACCGATAGGAGCCCATGCCAGCTTATCTCTTGGGATTCTTTGAAAGGAAGCTTACCTCCTTTGCACCACCGCCTACCACAAAATTTCGAATGACATCTGCACTAAGAGCAAATAAGATAAATATGAAAAGATAAGTTTTTATCTTATTTTAATCAAAAATTACATACTTTCTCCGTCACAAATAATCTCAGTACCAAAGGAGACCCCTCCCATCTTTTCAAAGAATGCCGGCCATGAAAAGAATTGGCTGGGGAATGTTTGGCAATCACCGATGACGAGCCAAACGATGATACAAAGGGTTTCTTCACGCATAGGGCAAGGGATCATTGAACCTTTTTTTCACATATTGAATTCCGGGTTTAACAATGCAGTATATGCCGGAGGGATAATGGGTGTTTGATATAAAAGAATTGCCTTTCCAGCCTCGATGTTCGTAAAGGCCTATCATCGAATGGGTACATCCTTTTCACCCCTTCTTGCCATAATAACCAATTCCTCCCTGTATTGTTGGGAATTATGTGAAGTACTTAATTATGTCAATGGATTCTCATCAAGTGTATGGATTCACAAGACATAGTTCTACTAAGTTATATATTTATTAGTTTGTTTCGTGGATATAGTTATTCCGGTTATTTCTATAGTTAGATATACATGAGCTTTATTAGGAAGTGATTGTGTATATCTTATTTAGTTTTACGATTCTTAGAGAAGAAGTTAGGGTTCCTTGTCTATAAAAGGAACACAATAGAATGAATTATGGACTAGACGTTTACAAGTTATTAATATAACTATCCATAGAGGATCAAAGAGTTCTTAGTTATCTGTGTTTTATACTTGTGTTTATATTCCGCTAAAGAATACAAGTTGTAGAGATTTTATTTTAGTTTGTTTGTGATTACACAAGCAACACTAACGATCTACGAAGCTCAAGATCTATCAAGGTCGCAAGTTTAACAGTGGTATCAGAGTCTCGTGAGAGTCTCTAATGATACTAAGAACGGGTTTTTCTAAACACCCTTACAACCAAATCAAAACTCACCATGCCTAGTTCAGATGTTGATGGTGAAATCACCAACAACCAAAACTCCACCCATCTGCAACAACTAAGTCTCTCTAACAACAATGCTAAGTTTCCTTACCTAAAAAAGGAAGAGTATGATCTTTGGGCGATGAAGATGCAAAACTGGATCTCCAACATTGATTGGAATCTATGGGAGATAGTAAAGAAGGGAAACAGTTTGAAGAAAACTACCATTGATGCTGAAGGAAAGATGACCTATGTTCCTCCCAAATCTGCTGAAGAGTTACTGGCGGTTCAAAGAGAAACCAAGGTTAAAACAATTCTTCTTCAAGCTATTCCCGAGGATCACTTGAGTGATTTTCACTTCATGCAAGATGCTAAGGACATATGGTTAGCAATTAAGGCGGTTCGTGGGAATGAGGAGTCTAGGAGAATGAGAAAGTCCATGCTGAGACAGTTTAAGACTTTCAAATCTCTGAAAAGGAAGGAATTCATAAGGGCTATGACAAGTTTCACAAGATTTTAAGTCAAATCACCTATGTGCAAAGCCGATAATGATGATTGTAATTCTAAGTTCTTGAGGTCTTTACTCAATCTCGCTACAAGTGAGCATTTCTTTAAAAGCAAAAGGTGGTTTGGATATGCTTACTTTTGATGAGTTGTACAACAAACTTAAAGCTCTTGAACATGATGTAAGAAGTCCTTTTAGATCATCATCTACCGCTAGTCACACAAGATTCGTTGGAGCCTCTGCTCCAAAGATGAGTTATGGTCCAAGTCCAACTTACTCATCATCATCTTACACTACCACTCCATCAAGTTCTCAATCTGGAGGTATAATGGAAGATGTGCTTGAATCCTTCTTTGCTGATTATGATCCTCGCCAGAACTTGCCTATGAGGATTTAGATCGTGGATCCACCGGAGATGGAAGAGATGAAGCCGAAGTGGCAGGTATGCTTCATGGATATCAAGAATTTTGAGCGCAAAGTCGTAAGGTTTGGCTTCCAGGAAGAGATCCACTAGGTTTGACAAAATAAAGGTCAAGTGCTTCACATGTCAACAGATGGGTCACTTTCCGAGAGTGTAAAGATAGGAAAGTCGGTGATGAGACGAGATACTCTACTTATCAACGAATCGAGGGAGGTCGAACTTCAAAGGGATCAGCAGTTTGGTCACTCTTGACACACCAATGTGGACTGGAAGCAACATGAGCGGAAAATGATGGTCCTTATATGGATAATGTTGGTTTGATTGCAAGTGACTTAGAGGATAGGCATGATCAAATTGCCTTGATGGGCATCTCATGTACAAAAATTGTTTGGTTGTAGTGAAGTATAATGAACTCAAAAAAGCTTATGATATTTTGAAACCTAAATATAATGAATGCTTTGTAGAAGTTGAAGCTTATAAACAGGCTTTAAAACCACTAGAAAGACAAAAGGTTTGGTTTCGTAAGAATCAAATAGCTTATGATGAGAAGATAAGTGTGTTAGAAAGGGATCTCAATGTGCTAAGAATGAGTTAAAAAGACGGAGAAATTAAGATGCATGTAGTGATCGAAAATCTAGAGCTAAAAGTGAAACTAGATGAGGAAATTGCTAGGCATAATGAATGGTTGTTAAATGGAAATAAGTTAGCTAGTCACATCTATGCTAGTCAAACTCCAAATACTTCTATAGGTTTAGGCTTTAAGAAGTATGTAGGATTAGAAGCTAGGGATGACACACCTAAATCCACACCAAGTGCCTAGCTAATTTTGTGAAAGAAGGTGACCTACATGTCAGACGTGGACCTATTAGAGGTGAGCACATGCCCATTGACCTTTCCCATCGTTGACTTTGATGGATCACACCATCTCTATGGCAAAAGTCAAAGACTTGCCGACTCGATACTTCTTCTAATGACTTTGTCTCTTGTGTTAAAAGTGACAAGTCCTCCGAGCAAGGGTCTACAGAGTGTGATTTAAATGACAAGTCGACCTTCCCAAGTCTCACCCCGCCGCACCCAAGACTACCAATAAGCATGTCGAGTTGTTGCAAGGAACCCTCTTCCAAGACAGCTTGCCTCAAGACTTGCTTTTAAATTCTTTGCATAATAATACTGTTAAAAACAATTCTTTTCATGGTTTTGGTTTGAATACTTCGGCTTGTAATAGAACATCTTTTGGTTTGAATAAATCTTCTAAACACAAGACATGTTTTGTGTGTGGAAGTAAATTTCATTTAATTAAGGATTGTGATTATCATGAGCAAAGAATGGGTAGGTGTGGTGATTCTAGGACATCTAGACCAATGTGGACCAATGTTAATGCTATACCACCTTATGTTCCACAAGAAACTTATACTAATTCTCCTTTTCCTTGAGAAGACCATTGCAAGACCATATGTACAACCAACAAGTTCATATTTTAAGAATGGTTATTGGCCCCGATATGTTGACTCTAAGACTGATGGAAAGGGTATTGGGATACCGTCAAGTCCTCAGCATGTTGTTCTTGGAATAAAAAGGGACCTAAATTTCAATGGAAACCCAAGAACAATAGTAGATCTTATACATCTGCATGGCATAACTCATATGATTCATTAAGGCGTGTTCAAGTCCGCAATGACTTGAGCCTCAATAGTGTACTAATATTTTGTATATTTTTGTTGTTGTAGAATCATCCTCTTAAGCATAAAGATGTTGGCATTGTTGATAGTGGTTGTTCAAGAAGTATGTCGAAAACAGGGATATGATGCATAACTTTGTATCAATTGAAGGAGGAAGCAATGTAACCTTGGAGGAAGTGATGGAAGAATTACTGGGAAAGGGACCATCAAAACACCTCAACAGGACTTTGAGAATGTATACTATGTCAAGGAACTCCAACACTTCAATTTGTTCTCGGTCTCACAAATCTGTGACACCAAGAACAAAGTACTCTTCACAGAGGATGAATGTCTTGTGTTATCTAAAGACTTCAAACCCCGTAAGAAACTTCAATTCTCACAAAGTTCCTCGAATCACAATCTTTATACATTCAACTTAACTGATGTTAAACCAGAAGGTGACTTAACTTGTTTGGTGGTTAAAGCATCCTTGGATGAGTCTACCAAATGGCATAGGAGGATGGCCCATGTCAACTTCAAGACCATAAACCAGCTCTCTAAACTGGGTCTTGTTGAAGGTCTTCCTTCCAAAGTTTTCACCAATGATCATAATTGTGTTGCTTGCAACAAAGGAAAGCAACACAAAGCCTCATACAAAGTTGTTAATCATGTGAGCATTATTTCAACCTCTTCTCATTGCTTCATATGGATCTATTTGGTCCAACTCAGTGAGAAGCATTGATCAAAAGTATTTTTGTCCGGTTATCATGATGGTTATAGCAGATTTTGTTGGGTATTCTTTCTAAGGACCAAAGATGAAACATTCCAAAGGTTGAAGACTTCATTACCCTTATTGAGAATCACAACAAAAGGTTAAAGGAATTCGTTGTGATAATGGGACAGAGTTCAAGAATGCTATACTTATAGAACTCTGTAGGTCTAAAGGAATCAAAAGGGACTATAGCACTCCAAGAACCCCACAACAAAATGGGGTGGCGAAAGGAAAAATAGAACCTTGATAGAGGCCGCAAGATCAATGTTGGCAGACTCTAAGCTACCCACCATGTTTTGACTGAAGTCAAGCACTGTTATGTACGTAATAGGGTATCCATTACTAGACCACACTTCAAAACACCATATGAACTTCTCTATGGGAAAGTTCCGGCTATTCATTACCTTAAACCTTTTGGATGTCAAGTGACCATTCTAAATACAAGTGATCCATTGGGCAAATTTGATGAAAAAGCTGATGATGGTTATATTGTGGGATATTCTCGCCATAGTAAGGCGCATGAGTTTACAATTTATCTTCCAAGAAGATTGAGGAGACATTGAACCTGAGGTTTCTAGAAGACAAGCCTAATGTTCAAGGACATGGTCATGTTTGGTCTTTTGACCTTGATTACTTAACTGATTATTTGGGTTATTCTAGACATATGGCTAATCAACATGCAGGTACTCAAGAGTCTCCAACTAACAATGCATATCATGGATGCCGATTCTCGATAGTGAGTTTGAAGATGATGAACAACCCATTGTAGTGCCTTCTTTCTCCCCTAACAATTTTTCGGTGACACTCCAAAGTTACTTCGATGAGAGTGAAGACGAGTCCATTATGCAGGACCTTGCTAGGCTAAAGAACAAGAGTATGCAAACTAATCTAGAAGTCAAAGGAATGCGAGGAGAGTGAAAGAGAAACAATCGCTGGAAATATCCATTCTCAATGAAAGTGATCCGTTTCTCCTATCATCACCACCACGAAGGCTAAGGGTCGTTTCTACTCCCATTTCTACTAGAGTGTCCACACTTTGGAGATCCTTATATACTGCTTCCAAGACCCTCGGATCTTGGTAATCATCAACCCAAAGCTGGAGTCTTCACCTCACCTTCTATGATAATCGATTTTGAACCTACTATGACTAATCTTGATTCTTCCATTGAAGTCAACACCATCAACTACAAAAGGATTCACAATACTCATCCACAATCAAATATTATTGGTGATCCTAATGCACCAGAACAAGGGCATCGTGGCAGTTCTAAATATGGTCAAGTGGCTTTTATCTCTTATGTCTCAAATCAAGAAGAGACAATCACACGACTATGAACATTGTCTGCTTGTTTGTTTTCTCACAAGTGGAACCAACCAAGTGTTACTCGGCTCTTGAAGACTCAAGTTGGCTTGAGGCAATGCAAGAAGAGATGCAACAATTTCAAAATCAACAAGTTTGGATATTGGTACCACTACCTGATGGCAAGTATGCAATTGGGACTAAATGGATTCTAAAGAATAAGAGAGATGCAAGGGGTGTTGTCATTAAAAACAAAGCAAGATTGGTTGCTCAGGGTTATAGACAAGAGGAGGGATTGATTATGATGAAGTGTTTGCACCTTAAAGAGTTGAGGCCATACGGATATTCTTGGCTTATGCATCCTACATGGGATTTATGGTGTATCAAATGGATGTTAAAGGCGCTTGTATGGTGAAATAGACGAGGAGGTTTATGTCACTCAACCTAAAGGATTTGAAGATCCAGATCATCCTACTCATGTTTACAAGGTTGTCAAAGCTCTCTATGGACTACATCAGGCACCACGAGCTTGGTATGCTAGGCTTTCATCATATTCTACAAGCATGGATATCGAAGAGGTGCCATTGATAAAACACTTTTCCCGAAGAATTCCACGACATTATTCTTGTGCAAGTGTATGTGGATGACATTATTTTTGGATCCACAAAGGAAGCTTGGTGCGGGGAGTTTGAGGAGCTTATGAAGGGAGAGTTTCAGATGAGTGCCATGGGAGAAATGACTTTCTTTTGGTCTCAAGTCAGCCAGAAACCCGATGGTATCTTTATCACGACAAATATGTGAGGGACATCTTGAAGAAGTTTGGTATGGAGAGTGTAAGAACTGCCACTACACCTTATGAAGCTCCAAAGTCAAAGACCAACAATGAAATAGATCCACCGGTGAATGTACATCTTATACGATCTATGATTGGTTCTTTGATGTATTTAATGACTTCAAGGCCCGATATTACTTTTTGTTGTGAGTGTTTTTTCTCGACATCAAGTTACTCCACTTACTTCCCATCTCAATGTTGTTAAGAAGATCTTTAAGTACCTCAAAGGCCAACCTCATTTAGGCCTTTGGTACCCAAAAGAATCTCCATTTAAGCCGGAAGCATATAGTGATAGTGACTATGCTGGTGCAAATCTGGATAGGAGGTCCACCACCGGAGGTTGCCAATTCCTTGGAAAGAGATTGATTTCTTGGCAATGCAAGAAACTGACTATTGTGGCTACCTCATCTACCTAAGGTAGTACGTTGTCTGCTGCAAATTGCCGTGGATGTGTTCTTTGGATTCAAAATCAATTGTTGGATTATGGGTATAACTTCATGAACACAACAATTTTATTGATAATCAAAGTACCATATGCATTGTTAAAAATTCAGTTTTCACAAATGAACAAAACATATTGAAATTAGGCACCACTTTATAAGAGATGCATATGACAAACATTTGATAAAAGTGGTTAAAATTCACACCGATGATAATGTGGCAGATTTGTTAACAAAGGCTTTTGATGGACCAAGGTTTCAACACCTTGTGGTCCATATTGGTATGCGAACCCTTAACTCAGGCGTAAGGGGAGGCATAGGCCTCGTGGGAGGCATATGCCTGGGAGGATTTGTGTATACTTTGCATGTTTTTATGTAATTTTGTAGGTTTCTAACACTAACCACTAATGTAATCTTAGTTTGTTTTTCTTTTGTTGGTTTGTGTGTTTCTCTGTTTGTTCTGTTTTGCGATTGGTTATCGAGTTGGAATTTACCACAAGAAAGCTCTCTAGTGCTTGTTTCTACCTAATTCAAAGTGTCAAGTGAGTTACTGTTCTCCTCAAGACAATGTAATCTTGAATCGGGTTATAATGTTCATTCAAGAGAAGTACTGCAGCAAATTGTTCATTTATTCATTCGAGAAATAGTTTACGCCTTACAAATGTATAGTACAATCAACATCAAATGCAACTACAAGAAGAGAGCTATAAATGATCTACTAATCTAGTATTCATATCATCTATTCACCTATCGCCGTTGGATATGCATGATCGCCACATCTTTTCACACTAGATGCCGATATGCGCTTTGTGGTCTTGCATAACCACCCATTCCTTTCTATCTCTCGATGGCCGGATATGCATGACTACTATGCCAAGGATGCTAAGGATCAAAATGGGAAGGATGGATTGATGAAATGGTGATGATGACGATGAATGA
>OU343220.1:218777632-218865338 GCA_910596185.1 Chrysanthemum makinoi
TGTTGAGCCCAACCCATAGGATTCTTTGGGCCTTAACCGGACTCACCAAGCCCAACTCCATTTCACCATTGGACTCTCACATATCACTCGACCTAAACATTTCGTGGGCCTCATTCACCATCCAAAGCCCAACTGATTTACTTTTTCTTCTTTCTTGACCCATCAAATAGCCATATCAAGCCCACAAGGCTCAAATGAGCTTGTATACAATTTTGATGTAGCAATATTTCCTTTAAAACTTTTCTGTGACCAGAGCAACCAAGGTCAAAAACCAAACTAAGTTTTCCACCTATGAATCCCAAGACTTGCGTGTGTAAGGACAAAGAGACACAAGGCCACACCTCTTAGCCACCCTAAAACATAAAATAATATCACCCTAAGCACCCTTGACCACCTTTTGACTCCTTAAACCAAAGGGTAATGTGTTTTCATGTTTACTTTGATTCGACAAGTCCAAACTTGTGCCCTATGTTTCGGCCGACTAGAAGCATGCTCAAGAGCCTCTCGTGGATCATTTCACTTCAACCTTGGAACTAGTGGAAGCACAAATAAAATATTAGCCAAGCCATACTTTTTCTTCCTTATAAACCACTCTCAACACAAAGTTCACTCACCACACTCACAAGCAAAACTCACAAACTACTCTCACCAACACTCACACTCTCTAAACTAATATTTGTCCACTGAGGAACGAGTCAAGGAAAAAGGAAAACGTGCTAAGGCAAGAGCATAAGGAAGGTTTGGAGATTAACTTGGTTATAAGGAGAACAAAGGGTTCTCGTAGCGGTTTTACTCATCTCGTTTCATCCCATTCAACCGAGTGTAGTGAGTCTCTCTTTTCACACCATTTCGCTTCATTTCTCTCGTTACTAATATTGTCACTCGTTAATGCATATTACACTAGATTAAACCAAAAATGCTATGTAATGCGTTGTAAGTACAAGAGAACCTAGCAACATAACCAAACTAAGAACTTTCCACTTAACCCTTGTCAAAAACTATGTCACGTTATATTTTTTTAATATGTCTCGAACATCAACACTAGCTCACACTCCCTTTCACAAATAACATATTGCAAATGCACTATACTAAACTCGAAACCGAACACCACGAGCCCTTAAACCCTCCCCTATTGCCTCGTTTTCCTCTTAAACCAAACTAGCCTCGCATTGGGCCTTAAGGCCCAACACACAAAGAATCACAACCCATTTCCTCTTGACCGACCCAACATGAATATAATAGAGTTCACAAGCTAAAACAAGCTAGTATCAAGCTTTTGGAAAAGATAAATAAGCTAAAAGGGTCAAAAGATACATTTTGGACTAAAGTTGCAAAACGTGTAGTATTCGGGTTAAAAATGTAACTTTTCCGAAAGTTAAAGGCTAAGTTTTAAACATTAAATGTAAACATAGAAAGTCTCGGGTCTATTTTATATTTATACGAAAAATAAAGGACTATTTCATACGTATGCATGAATGCATGAAAACCACAAGGGCTGTTTTTGTAATTTGAGCAAACTAGTTATAAGGTGAAATAAAGTTTTGTGTAAAAATGTAAACTTTGGGAATAGAAGGGCCAAACTCGTAAACATCAACTTTTAAAATATTATAGAAACAGATTTGTAAAGGGACCGAAACTGTCAATTTTGAAAACTTGATATAGATTAAGTTTCGGGGTAAAAATTATCATTTCTCAAAGTTAAGGGACTAAACTTGTACATTTTGAAACTTGAGGGTAAAAAGTGTAAATTCAGGAAAAAGTTTAGAAAACTTATAAACTTATCATAACTTTGTAGAAACGAGTATTTTGATCATTTAAGTGTTTAGAAGTATTTTACCATCGAATATCGTAAACATATATGTGTATATATATATATATATATATATATATATATATATATATATATATATATATATATATATAGAGGGGTTATCGTAAAATAGTGTCTTAAAGTAGGAAGCGTAGGAAGTAATGTTAGCACGACATGTGTCCTTAAATTACTATAATTATGGAGTGGACATTTCAAGAATTCATGGAGTGATAAGGTTATTTTGGTAAAACCGTATATTTAAAATGTAACAATATCTTGACTTTTCAATGTCAGATATTTCTTTCTTCTCATTCCCGTAATACACAAGATAATCATCAATACTTTAATACTAAATACAACCACTTAATATCATTGATCGCAATTAATACTCTTTGTTGCATTAAGTATTTTATCGCATGAATATAATATGGATACACAACCTGTTAATGCAGACGTACGAATATAATAATTCACTAGTTAATGCATGAATTAATACTCTTTGATTCACAACCTGTTACTGAAATATATTACATCATTAATATGGATACATAAATGATCTTGGTTCTTGATACATAAATATAAAAAACTACATATACCTGTACATAAACTAATGATACATCAAAGGCTATCGATATCAATCAAGGTTTAGATATGGCTGTCAACAAAGATTAAAAACCGGTTTCAACATGGCTATCGGTTACATTGCATATGGATCTCGATCAAAAATAGTCGGCAATAGCCTCATTTACGCAAGATACATGGCTGAAAATCTATGATACACATATTAGTATTTCATTATTTTAATACACATAAACTTATTTAAACAACGATCGATTGTTCTGTGATTCACATTTTGTAAAATTTTTGCATAACTTCTATATAATGTTGTGATACATGTGTTTATAATAATGAAAGATACATCTTAGATTATTGAGACAACTAGTCGGCAGATTTGATATCTTGAATTTACAAATCAAAAACCTTAGATATGAATTGGACTATATATACAGTCATACACATAATTTATCAACATTGATATAGAAGTATAGGCTTAGAGCGTAAACCAATGGGACATCAAAATCTAAAAAGGTTGATACATAAATTATAAATTTATAATAAGTTAGATCAATGTATCAAAACTGAAACCGTGTAACCAAAACAGAATACGCCGTCGTTCGGTAGGGTTCCGATTTATCGTCGCCTAGGATTACAAAGCCGTATAAATTAACAAATCGAATTTACAAGCGGCGGCTGTGATTATGATATGGTTCCAATTGTTCGACACTGGTTATAAAAACGACGAAACTAAGACTCGTTAACGTCGGATGTAAGCAGTTTTATTATTGGTGTAGACAGAAGAAGGGTTTTGACGGTTTCTTATTGGTGTAGGAGATCAACTAATATGAATGAGGAGAAGGGAATTACCAGTTGTACCCTTTTTTATTTAAGAAAATTTAACATTAGTTTTAAAGCATAAATTCCACTTGGCGTTTAGCTATTGGCTTCCTACACTATCTCATTTAACAACTATCCACATGAACCTCATTCTATAAAAATATTATATATATATATATATATATATATATATATATATATATATATATATATATATATATATATATATATATATATATATATATATAGTTAGGATCAAATAAGAAGATTACTTAAAATAAGAAGGAATAAGAAGAATTATAACCGCAAATCCGAGATGCACCGACCTATATTAGATGCATCCCTATAATCTTAGATGCATTATACACGCCATAGTGTGTTTTCTGCTTTAATCGATGCATATACGGTATATTAGATGCATTTCATGATTTCTCTTGTTTTTGTTCCTCTCAGACGCGATGAAATAATGAAAATCAATTTGCACTATCTATACATCAAATTAACTTCTTCGAAACTCTAAGATGTTGCATTTATATGAATATAAATGCATCCAATGCAAGTCGTTGCATCTCAAATGCTGATTTTGGTCACTTTCTTATTTTAATTTACTTCTCACTGGATCCCTACTATATATATATATATATATATATATATATATATATATATATATATATATATATATATATATATATTTATAAGATTATAATTATATATAACTACAAGCCGGTAAAACGCATGTGGGATCTAAAACACTTAATAATATCATCATTTTCACAACATCACAACGGGGGAACATTTAACTTATCCGTAAGTGAGGATCTTTGATAAATATCAAACTAAGTCAACGTAGCACGTAAATCAATCTAAAACGTAAGCACGCACACACCCTATTGAATTGGACAATTCAATGATCTATTGAATAAGAATATTCAATGCTCTATTATTTTGTCACACCAAAATGTTTATCATATTATGAGACTCGCCATCTCATCATTTTTAGGTTTCGGTTTGGAACCTCCGCTACATTGTGCTTGATCTATTTGTGCTTGTTCATTATCATCAAGGTGAGTTCATAGTCTCGCTTTTAATTTTATTTGCAAACCCTCTACGAGGGAGATACATGCTCTAAACTAGAACACAAGGTTTTTCATAAATGTTCGCTTCTTGATTATTGGAATTGCCTAAGTAGTTAGCCATAAGTCCCTTGTATCATGAACCATTAGTCACCGCGAGTGAACGCAGATTATGGTAATTGAATAGTACTATGGGGAGTAACGACCCGCCTTGGTTATAGGAAATAATCGGGCGCACTATATTTGAATTGCATTAGGTAAGGCTATTACCTCCTTTAGGCCAAGACTTAAGTACACAGTTAATTTGGTGTATGCCGCTGATTCTTGGTTGCATGAGCTTACGCAGAATAATAATTTCGTGATTTTCTTTATGATATTGTTAGTTTACAATTATCATGTTCATTTTCTTGTGTTCAACTATTATTTAAACCTATGGATTTCACTCAACATTATTGTTGACCTTTTTAGCATGTTATCTCAGGTAATCAGTGAAGATTATGTCCGAGGCATGGAGTGGGGCATACCAAGACCTTTCTTGTGGTGTAATGATACGCTTACACAGCGCGTTCGGGGTCAAAGGAACTTCCTTTTCGTCGAGCAAGTTTTTCAACACCCTAGGCAGTGAACATAATTGTTGTAGTGTAGTATTAGGGTAAGCCACATGAATTGATATCGTTCTCTAGGGGAATAGGAGTGCTAGTAAGAAGTTACTGCGCTAAGGTTGGGGTTGAGGAAGATTATTATTTTTATCTTTTTTATGTTTTTTAGGAAATGGAAAGGTACGAATCTCGGGGTTTGGATTTGGGGTTGGTATTTCTACCGATTACTCTACTTATCTATTCTAATTAACTAAGCTAAGGGTAGTCTATGTCTATTGTTGTGTGCTTGTATGGATATGATTAAAATGTGTTTACTTAGGTTTTATTACTCCCTAGTTATCTCCTATTGATGGTTGAATTGTCACGTCCTTATTCTTAAGCGTGTGTTTCTAAGGGTGTGTGTGGGTATGCTTATCCATAACTCTTGAAGCTACCAAAGGTTAATGACTACAAAATCTCTAGGATTCATAAACTTAACACTAAGGTATTCTTTGGATGTTTAGCCTACAACAACTCTAGGTGATTATAAACTAAGGTTCAACAAAGATTAATCAAGCATTAATAACACAACTAATGACCTATCGCAATACTAGGTCAATCACAATTAAAATAAGAGACAACCAATCAATATTCAAATACTAGGTTTCATATTACCTAAGCAAACACACAAGTAATTTAGCCGGACATGGAGAACATGCAAGCATACACACAATCAATTGAAGACATAATTAAATTAATGAAGTAAAACACATATTTTGATGTAAGATAGGGTATGGAACCCTAAAATATTGTACAAGACGGCCTTGGTTCAGTTTAGGTTTTTACTCTACATAACTACACACTGAAAACTAAAAAATTCGGTTTCTATATATAAGGTTACAACCGCTGATGACGGCCACCCTTTAGTTTGTAAAGTCAGTGGGTCGCCGTCATTGGGTTTCGTCTTGCCACACGTTAAGATTGGCGACGGGCGCCACTTTGCGACGGCGTCACCTATGACTGGACGCCGTCTCCTTGTCTCGACGTCGTCTTGATCAAATCTAGGCCGCTGAGCCGCGACGCCCTACTCTTTTAACACTGATGCCGTCACTTGTGAATAGAAATTTGGTATCTTGAGTACGTCGCAAAAGTGGTCCGACTTGTAATAAGTAGAACGTGATGCGTCCCACAATATAGCGTGATGTCTCGAGCCCTGACTTTGGCACCGTTGTAAGTGCGTTCGTACAGCTTCTTCCTATGCGCTTTTTTCAATTCATGCCATTGTAAAGTGAGCTCATCACCAAGAATTTGCCTTCAGCGAGACCTAAAAAGTGAAAAGCACGTAAATTAAGTAGTAAGATACAAAAAAAGTGATCAATTAAGGGCTTAAATGCTTCACAAAAGATACATTTTAAATCCTTATCATAAACATAAGTTGTCATTTTTTCAAACTCATGCTCTATATTTTGGGAAAATCATTTGAACAATTTGGAATATTTTGTAACAACTGTTGTAGTTCTTAGTTGATCTGATAAATAACTATTTTTAAAAAACGCCTTCGATTTCAGTTTTCAATGACTTATGTTTTGACTATGATTTCCATTCGAGTAACACCCCGATTAGACTTCCGTTGTCATTATGATCTCGGGGGGTGTTACAATGTCGCTGAAACAATAAAGACCAAATCCACTATTAAATTTTTCGATGATAGTCAGTGAGTTAATCAGCTTACTAGACCTTCTTTAATCAATATGGTAAGATATAATTCTTGCCTTCATTGCCTTGAAAACAATAAAATTGATCGCGGATGGAAATTGCTTTTTCAGGTTTTTGTGCGAGGATTAAATGGATTGTGGTGACGATAAGTCATAAGCATGGCAAGTATCGGCAAGTGGTGCTCCAATATATCATGGTAACATTAGGATACAGGGCTTTTTTATGTTTGATTTTGAGCTTATCATGTTGTTGCATTTTTTGCTTAAGATGCAATACTTTGACTATGTGCAATGTGTATTTCATTTTATTATTAAGTTTTCCTTTGTTTACTAATGTCAGTTCGTTCAAATCTTGAATGCAGGGTTCAAATCTTCAAACTTCTGAATGCATTGCAGCTCTAAGTGGTCAAGAGAATACTCTTCTTCCGGTTCCTAATCAGTAAGTTCTAGGGTAAATAATACTATATTATCGAGTAAGTAAAATGTATGCCAAAGACACATTCGTGCACATGTACAATATCAATTAAACAACTTCATTGCAAGAAAAGTTGCTTACTGTGATGCAACTCCCACTCCCTCTTTTAATTTGGTTGTTTCGGCTTTGCAGACACATTGGATTGGTGGTGTTTGGATGTGAAGTCAAAAAATAAGCCGACTGTCATTTTTTTAATCCAAGGTTCGTTCTAAATAATGGGACTTATTGTATGACTACCTATACAACTAATTCCATCTGTCTTTACAACATCTTTGACAATACCCACAATTCTTTATATTAAAATTATCCATATTTTTTCTTGATTGACAGGTGTACAAAGACATAAATGTGGTTATTCGGCTGGTAAAACGAGCCAAAAAGGTTGGTTACAAGGCTATTGTTTGCTAAGAGTACACACGGCGAGTCTTTGAATGGAAGCTCACTTGCCTTGCTTCCGTAGCGCAGATATGTTTCCCGTCAATGATCTTTTCAACATCGCTTGGTAACTTGGAATTGGTGACTCTATCACAATTCTGAATGGACAGATTGCAAAAGAATCTTGATAGAATATGGTAAATTCTCTGCAAACATGTGAATTTACATTTTAAAACACGCTATGTGATAAAAAATGAGAAAAATAATTACTGCCTACAAAGAGTAAGAGCAAGAATACAACTTCCTCTTACAATGATTATTGTTCGGATGATACAACAATGTCTTAAAATTAAAGTAAAACCAGGATAATCAGCGAAGTTTTGTTTTTATGCCATAGTGACTCAAACAAACAATAGGTAAAGTAAGCGCATTATGGGGTTGTTTGGCTAAGCTTATTAAAGGTGCTTAATAGCTTATAGCTTATCCGAACACACATTGAGGAGTGCTTTATATTTTATTAAAGAGCAAAAAAGGGCATATGCTAAAAGCACTTACGGGAAGACTTTGTGATAATTTGCAACCATTCATGGGTTACATCTATCTTGAAAACAAAAGTGGCCATTGCGAAAAGAAGAAAAAAATTACTTTATTTGTTGAATTATTGATCTCAAATTCATAGTCATTAGCATATTTATTTTTCTTAAATTACTTCTTCCTGCTTATATCATGGATAATGGTTAATCCAAACACCCCTTACCTAACCTATAAAATACATATTTTTTTAAGAAAGCACTACTGCAATTTAGTTTTAATAAAAATTGATAGCGTTAATAAAAAAAAAATATTAAGGGTTGTTTCGATAGCCTGTATCAACAGACGGGTTCAGATTGAGAACTTGGAGATCACTTTGTTGCCTAATCTAAAACTTGTACTTAATTATTTCACTTTAATGCATTTAAAGAAGAAATTATGGTATATCCGCGACTTTTACATACAATATACCCTTTGTTCATTAGGTGTTTCGCTCAAAGAAGTTGAAAACGGCACCACAATTCTTATCATTCCCGATGCATTCCCAAACACCCCTAAGAAATATCTGTGTATTGAAGGGTGGCATACTACTTTCTGTACATAATATTTCGATTTAAAAACAGACCTTTTTTGCGGGACGCTTTAGTACTCGATATCTATTGTTAGGAGGAGATAAGATTCACCTAAGGCGACAATGGCCGGCCGGTAACACAACTGTGAAGAACAATCTACAGTATCTGCAATGGCGGCGTACAAAGAAAAAATTTGAAGAATTTAGATGTGGCGATTATCAATCAAGAGATAAAGGCACGCAACCTACGATCATAATATACTCATACTCTAAATACTATACACTTGGATTCTCTTCATTTTATTTATATAAATTTGCATTCGTTTCTCTTGTGACTTTTTATCCTTTAATATCTTAATTATGTTCTTTATAAGGTAGTTCTTTGTTTGAGGCGAAAGCATGCGTTTGCATCCACTACACTGTCAAGTCATTTTGGATGGCTCATTTTCGGAATAAAAGATGCGGTCACGGCTACTTCAGAGGCTAATACCAAATGATTAGCACCGAATTTACCATGTCGAGAATTACATAGAGGTAAACTTTGATGTTTATTTTGCTCATTTGTTGCTATTTTATCCCACGATAGCCTATGGTGTGTTCCTTTCTTGGTTTTATATCTGACCATAACAACCTACCAAATTTTTTTTCCAACACGTCATATTGGACCCATGGTTCTAAAGTAAACGTCTTGCTGACAAGGATCAAGTGTTGCCATATTCCGCGGTCTCCTGCCTTAGATGACCACCTGCAGATGATAGCGAATGCTAATCGGCGAATGATTGTTGCTTTTGGAAATTGAGTTCCGTAGTGAATGCTACATTACAAGATGGGGATGTTTCTTTCAAGGTAAACCACAAGTGTTCTGCAGTCTTAATTATGTGCAATCTATAACAATATCAGTTGATTTTCTAAATGAATATCAAAATTAAAATATGCTTATTATTAGATTGTGTTATTTGGGATTCAAATAGAATAATGGCCTGTAACGAATAGGTGATAAGGTTGAATACATTCTTCATTTTTTAATAAATGTTTCTCACAATGCTCCATAACAACGCAAAGGTTCCCTACTCATAGACACTGTATATAACATGTATTTTCAAAATTTAGAGAAAATAATAATGTGTTTGGTATAGATTCGCAATGAATGAAAAATAGCCATGTGTAGCCTCCAGAAAATTGTCTCGTGAAAGAAAATCATGAGACCGGCATGAAAAAAATGCAGGTAGAAAGCTCTGCTGGAAAGATCAAACACGTGGAAAGTGACACGTATGATTAACAGTGGGCTGATGATAGGCTGGCATCCTTGTATAAAAATTAACAATGGGCCGAATATATAGCCCAAAACTGATCTCTAACCCAAGAAGAATTTTGATTAACCTTTTTCTTACATTAGGCATGTTAAAATTCATATAAACCCTTACGTGTTTCGCAAGTCGAAGTAAATCTATATGTCTTAGAAAAAAAGCAATTGAATAACAGCAAAAATAAATCCCATTAGTTCACTGCGACCATGTCTTCACCCCAAGAATCCAAACATGAATTAGAAAAACCAAAAGAAAAAGAAGGTAAGTGTACACAAAATTTTATCAACTTGCTTAATTGTATAGAACAAGGGACAAAGAATGAAGAAAATATCCTCTATAAATGTTACAAAATCGCTGACGTTGCAAAGGAATGTGTCGAAACTAATCAAGTTATAAATCAAGGTGAGATTGCGGAAGTCGTAAAAAATATTGATGAAGAAGTTATTCAAAAAGTATTTGCAAAATCTGAAGATGAATGTGGGTTTTGTACATATATGAAGGATGGCGAGTGTAAAGAAACATTTGTCAAATGGGAAGAATGTGTCGACGAAGGGAAAAAGAATGATGAAGGTATTGTCAACAAATGTTCTGAAGTTGCCTCGGATTTAAAGACGTGTATGAGTGCTAACCGAGATTATTATGATGCGGTTTTGGGGTTACCTCCTCCAGTAAAGGGTCAAGATCATCCCGAGAAAGAAGTTCTTGCAAGCAAATTCGGAATTTTGAGGTAACTAAACATGAGGAAGTTGATTTTAGACCTTTAATTAGATATTAACATGGTTTATCACATGATATTATATTATTATGATCTGTTATGGCATTTGCATAGATGTAATGGATTATTTGGTTTGGTTGTTCCTTCAAAAAGTTATAATTTGTGTCTTGATATTTACTCCGAAAATCAAGAATTATCTTGATTTCCCTAGTTATAGCAAAAATCACAGTTAAGTGTGAGTGTTTTTTCGGAGAACGACAAACATTGGCACATAAATGTACCATGTAATAGTATCTCACACATGTCTCGGGTAAGATTTGAACACACAACTTTTCGGTTAATGAATCGCTTACACACTCTTAGGTCAAATGCCGTTTAGTATTAAGATTACTTTTTGTCAATCGTCGGTTGTTTTTGTTAATTTGATGTGGGATATCATAAGATTTGTACCTTAGCGGCTTAGCCTATTACACCAACTGTCGATATAATATGCTAAACCTGATACACCAAACTAGAGTCCAAGAATCATGATACATTTGGTGTGATAATTGTGTCTCCAGCCCATTAAGAGAGCCCAAGATAGGACATTATAATGTAAAGGGGTCCAAGGAAAAAGTTCCAAATCAGCACGAATTATCTATCAAGTATCCAAGTTATTGAAATCTGAGACCCGTTATTCATGGGCGGATTCACGTAGCTCATAATTTAAAGCAAGATTTTCGTTTTCGTTTTTGCAAAAATTGAGGTTGTAAAATCGGTACAAATTATAAAAGGGTGTTGCAATATGCAAATTTTGATGACTGTTTATACAAATAATATCCAACATGTGTTATCATAGTTGTGTTTGGCGCGAGACTTATAAGGGCTTATAAATATTTGAGCTTTTAAAATAAGTTAGCTTGTAAAATAAGATTTGTTTGTCACAAAGGTTTATGAAAACTTATGTAGACCATAAGCTTCCATAAGCCCAAACAATTGAAATGAGCTTATAGTTAGTCAAATTACTAAAAATATCTTTCAAGTACAGTGGATTATCATGTAAAACTTAAAATATATCTTAATTTAATTTGATATATTTTTATGTGATTTTACATTTATAAACTTCTGCTGCAGTTAATTCAACAAATAGTTTTATAAATATATAAGCTCTAGCTTACATCTTATAATATAAGCTTCAGCTTTCAAATTATAATATAAGACTCAGCTTTTAGCTTATAATATAATCTCCAACTTCAACCTGATCGTAAGCATCATCTCAAGCACATTTCGTCGAACATAACTTATTTCTTATGTGACAACTTGACAAAATGTGTTTATTGTAATAGTTTCTAAAAGTTTATGAAGTTTGGTGAGATATTTTGTAGTTCACGTATCAAAGTAGAACTTTGAAAAGAGATATACTACAACAAAAGGTTTACAAACAAATATCTAAAAAATACAATGTTATGTTTTGATTAATATCTTTTTTGTAATACTTTCTTTCTCTTCTCTTTGATTAACCCAATCAAAACATAACATCTTATTTTTGTGAATGTTTTTATAGTTATATCATAGCTCTTATGAAAATTACTCAAATATGAGAGTTATCTTACAAGTTGAATAAAACAATTAGTAATACCCGATATATTGGTTTTCAACATACCGTTAAATATGTTTAGAGTCATATATGAGGACAAAATTGTGAATATTATGTTTTCATTATATTATATATAAAAAACGTACCAATCGTTGTACGAATTTTTTTATACAACAGACATAGACTAATAGAAAATATTATTATAGCTAAGATTAGCTTAAATGCATGGCAGATCAATCTATACACACACAACTACATACGCAAAATCAACGTCATTCATACAACATCAATTTTATTGTTTGTTAAATGACCAAATAAGTCATACAACTTCTGAGAAGGTTGTAGAGGGAACCAAAGTTATCTTTTCAAACTCGAGAACATAACTGTAGTTTTATATTTCTTTTGAAGGATTATGTATTCAAAAACTATTATGCATTTTCCTTTTAGGCCACTTGTTTTTTAAAAGTAACTTATAGGTCACCTAAATATGTGTTTGTTTTTCTTTATAGCAATCTCGTTCAAATTCTTGCCAGATATTCATACAATTACAAGAATAAAGCTAATTTTAAGATATTAACACAATAAAACTAACAATTTAAATGTATAACATTAGTTAAATTATCTTAATATATTTCAAATAACTAAACTTGCACTTAAATAATGGCTAAAACTGATAATTTACATTTCAATACTCGTTTGTGTTGTTTTAATATGTTATATTTAGCTTTATTCTTGTTGTTTTAAAGATTTTTGATATAAAATTATCCAAATTTGGTATAAACAAAAGCAAACTCATAAATGAGCGGCCTGTAAGTTAGTTTTGATAAATATGTGATCTAAAAGTAAAAAATTTAATAGTCGGGCGGCCTCACAATACATAATCCCTTGTTTTTTAAAAGTTTGAAACTACCATTTCATATATTATGAAATAGATTTTTGGTAAGATATCACGTTTTAGTTTAGAGAAGAGTTATTTTACATACCAAACTTTTCTCACATACCAAGGGACTCATCTCCACTATCCATTTAAAAAGAATGATCGCTTAAGATTAAAAGCATTTTATTATTTCACCTATTTTTTATAATTTAAATATCTCTTAAACCGTTAATCATTAAGTGAAAATATTTACACCATCGCGACAAGCATTTAATTATCTTTCTATAGGCGGGCACTTTGATATACTTTCGAAAAAAGAAAAAAAAACTCGTTTTTTCACGTTTTTTCGTTATTTTTTCGTTTTTTACGCTATGAAATTTACGTAAAAAATCATATATGATAAAACACTAAATTGAATATCACATGTGATATTATATGTAATATCATATATGATATTACACTAATATCACATATGATATTACATATCATATATGATATTACACTAATATCACATATGATATTCAAATTAGTGTTTTATTATATATGATTTTTCAACTGCAAATTTCGAACGTGAAAAACGTAAAAACTTTAAAAAAAAACGTGAAAAATACGAAAAAAAAATTTTTTGTCGAAAGTATATCAAAGTGCCTATCTATAGAAAGATAATTAAATGCTCGTCGCAATGATATATATTTTTTCGTTAACGATTAACAGTTTGAAAGATATTAATATTTGAAAAAATGATGAAAGTGGGTTTTTTAAATTGTTGGGATTAATCTCATCCATTAGATCAAATAAAAATGGGGGGTGGAGATTGATCCCTTGATATGTAAATAATCTTTTGTCCTCAAATGATCTTTTATCTTTAGTTTAATATAACCTATTACGAGTAATTGTTTTGCTCGATCCTATCAATTTTATATTCTGTAAGAACAAATTCATTGAATATAAGTTTAGATAGTTTTTTTTTTAATACACATAGAATTTGCTCTAAATTAGTCACACGTACGTAAGCAGTTTTGGTGGGTAAGCACCAACAAATATTTTCCTTTGTAAATAATCTGTAATTATAAAAATATGACGTACTCAATTAGTGTCTTGTCGGTGTATTATTTATATTTTACAAATAAAATTATGCATATATCTCAAGTAAGCATGCGCCACTAATTTCGTTTCACACATAAGTTTCTTAGTTATTACTGTAATAAGCTAATTTAATTGTGATTAGTAATACAGTAAAAACTCTATAAATTAATGGTGTTGGGACCGACATATTTTATTAATTTAGCGAGATATTATTTTATCGATAAATTAATAAATTATTAATTTAAAGGAATTGAAGAAATTGTGGCGGATACCATTCAAAATCCAGTCGATGATGAAGTTGAGGATGGTTCAATAGCTTTGGATCCGGTCACTCAAAGAGAAGCATTACAAGCGGCAACAACTCTTCACCACTTTTTGTTGCAATCTGAGAAGACAACGCTCCAACTCTTGAGTGCAATAGGGAGATTTAAAGATGAAATCAATATAAATTTGAAGTTCAACAAAAAACAAGTGACTACAGATTCATTTTTTTTCTAAAAAATCTTAGAATTTTGAAGTGTATCACACATATATAATATATATATTATGGAATTTTTTAGTGATTATTAATTTATAGTTTCGTTGGGACTAATACATATATACTGGGAGGTTTCAAAAAATTATTATCTTATTATTTTATCGATTGAGGTTCAATTTGCACTTGGTCCAAGTTGGGACCGACAGGAAAATTATTAATTTTATTGAGTTTATTAATTTATCGAGTATTAATTTATAGGGTTTTCACTGTACTAGCAGGGTACCCGCGAGTTGCAGCGGCGGGTACCCTGAAATAAAATTTTTCGATGAATAATGTATTTTAGTTTATTATGTTCTTTTTAACAATAAATTTATAGATATCAAGAATTTCAGATAGCCCGCGTTCGGACTCGAACCCATGGCCCCAGGTGTCCGCCGGGCTCGAGCGTTGGTCCGACGTTCGGGTTTAAGCCCATTTGGCCCGTTTCCGTTCGGTTTGTTTGAATATTTGTATAATGTGCTTTATTATTTGTAATAGTGAAATTTAATGCAGGAATTGTGTTTAATTTGGTTGTATAATATGCTTGATAATTTGTATTTTTTATGTAAGGGGTGTTTTAATAACTGTATTAATTGTATTTATTGACCAAATAAGGATAAAAATTTCAACCCAAAATTCTTTCAAAGAATGATGCAGCCCAAAGCAATCAAACTTAACCCGAAGCCCAAGTTTAATCCGATCAAGCCCAAGTCTTACTAACCTAGCTTTACACTTTAAGATTAAGCCATATAACACCAATATCCCAAACCAAAATCCAATCCTTACACTTTAAGATTCAGCCATACATACCAAACCCCAAACCTGAATTTATACACAACCAGGGACGGAAGATCCTTTGTACATCATGCTTAATTAGTTGCAAATCTGAAAGTCTGAAAATTTAATAAGAGAAAGATTCATTGGTGCATTATAAGTAGTAGAGATAGAGATAACCTAAGTTAGTAACAAATTAAAAAAAAAAAACTACATTTCCTTCTAAATTAAAATTTGTTACACGTTTGTATTTTTTGGCCCGTCAACTCTCAATATTAAGGGTAAGAATTTCCCTTTTTCTGCCAACAATCACGACATCCATATCAATCACCATTAAATCACTATTAATCCATTTAATTGTTTCCTAACTTAAACATATACACGCTGCCTCCTTTGGTCCTTCATCGAAACGCTTTTTTTCTTCTTCATGCGACTAAAAGCAAAAAACAAACAAAGAGTGTTGCTCATTTTTCGCTCCACTACGACACAAACCAAAACCATTAAACCCTAAAAACTAATCGGTGCTATGAGTTAATCAAGAGGGGAAAACAAGATTTGGTGGGGATCGTGGTTTTGAGGTGATCGTTTTATGTTGATTTTTATGCATCCTAGTTCGAGTCCCGTTCTGTTGGAGTTCATAATTTATACGTGCATTGGTTGGGTACGCGTCGGTGTTATAACTTTTTATAACACCAGGAAAAAATTATGCGGTCGTAGGAAAATTTTGTGTCATTGCTTAGCCGAAAAAATTGTGGTCGCCGGAAAAATTTGTGTAGCCTCTGCAGCAAATTTTTATTTATGTCTCCTAATAATTTTTTAGTGTTTGTTTGGCTTAGTAGCTTGATTAAATTGTTGTTTATTTTGGTGTATGGGTGAATTAAATAGTGTATTAATTGACCTCTTTAATAGTATTAATGTGGTTTCTTTATTTAATATGTGTATCAATGTGTTGTATATAATGCATATATGGTTGTAAGTCTGAAATTTTGTGCTTTAATGTGTTGTACATCATGCTTTATTACTTGCAAGTCTGAAAGTCTGAAAATTAAATAGGTGAAAATTAAATAGGAGAGAGACGTTTGTGCATTATAAGCAGTAGTGATGTGAAGAATCAGTCAACCAAAAGCTGTGTGTTGATAAAGTATCTTTTGGGCCCAAGAAACAGCTTTTCTAAATAACATTAAGCTATAATTTTTCATTTGGATTTTGTAGTCGAGAAAAAAGTATTTGTAATTGTTTCAAGTGGTTTAGCAACCCATGAATCACACTTTCTATTCTATTCTTATGTAATTATGTTCCCTTCCGCCTAGCTTTTTACTAGTGTGTTTTTTAATACAATTTACCGTTTAAAAAAAAAGTGTTTATAAAATCTCAGTTGTAATATCCACCCCATACATATAAGGTATGATATAAAATATAAATATGTAAATATATAAGAATGTAAATTAAAGTTACTATTGATTTGACTCTACCTATAAATGATAATAAACTAATATAATAATAATAATAATAATAATAATAATAATAATAATAATAATAATAATAATAATAATAATAATAATAATAATAATTTGTACAGCTTCACAATTAGTTAAGTAACTGAGTTATCAAACGAAATACTGGGATTGATATTAAAATATTCAAATCGATGTATTAAGATAAATTAGTAGGATACCAAACACGTGTTTAGTAGGAGTAGTAATTCATGTGTGACAACGAAATAAAATATGGAAATATATATATGTGCTGGGGTGTCGATTAAAGATTTAAAGATGACAATGCACATGGTGATCGAGTTGTACAAGTTGAATTAATAATTAGAGGTAACTAAATAGCTGAAAAATGGAAGAGGGTGGATGAATGAATATCTATTTTTCTAGGTCAAATGAATCTAAAATCGGTTCCAAAAACATTAAGAGATCTTTAGTTTGTTATTTTCTTCCTCGTTGACATCTAAGAGCACAAGATGTGCTTTTTCTTCAACGTTGTCAACCCACAATGATGGTGTCATCTTATCAATGGTCGCTGTTAAATGTCCGACGTTGGTTGGGGCCACAACACTGTGAAACAATGGTGTTTTTACCAAACTAAATGCGATTGTTTTAACGAGTGTTTGTTTTCTACTGCTACAACATGTAAAAAAAGATTTGATGTTGTTTTCAGTGTAATTTTAATGTGATATAACACTTTTTAATAACTTTGACGTGATCATACATTCCGCGATGCTTTAATAGTTAGTAAAACTACTAAACAAACATCATACTAATTATCTTAATTTACATTTATGGGGGAAATTACAAACATTATAAATTCTCAAACTTTTATTTATTTATTTATTTATTTTTTTTGACAAAATAAGTTTTTACCAATCTACATATATTTTGAGCAAATTCTTAGATTACTTTTTCAATTTTTAGTGACAATTTTGCTAACATTACATACACATTTTAAAATAGTCTCTAAAATAACAAAGGATTTTTGTCTCAATTGTATCTCTCATTGTGTGAAAAGCTATCCACCAAATGATTGTGTGTAGTGTATTGTGAAATAGTTAGTTGCGGTTTAAAAAAAAATAGTCACTAAAATTCAAATAAAAATGTCTTCGTGTTCCAAAAATATCAATTAGAGTAAAACAACTATGTTACTAATAAAACTAGCAAAATATGAATGACTTCACAAAACCTTTTAAAAAATTGCAAATCTGCGGTAACATTTGGTGCATTAGCAAAATAATATTTATTTATATTATTATCTTGACGAAAGGAAAGTTGGCTCCTCATAAAAAATTTAAAAAGTCAACAAATGAAGACAATTGTCTTTTCTTAGAGCAAGGGGTGTGGAGTGTTGTTTTTCGCCAGTTCCAACGTGGCATCTCGCCACTTCTTTTCTTCCCTCCCCACGACACCACAAGGGCTCGCCAGTTTGGTTTTCGCCGGGGAACAACGAAGAAAAGGACAAAAAACCTATCCGTTGCAATCCACTATTTTCAAATGTATAACGGCATGATTTAAAAAAAAAAAAAAAAAACTTTCCCCACTCTTTATAAATAATACCCCATTTTTATACAATCTATCACACTCTTTTCTTTCAAATCATTCACATCTAATCAAAATAAACATGGCTGGTTCAAATTCGGATTCCGATCTTGATGATTTAGACGATATCAAGATGATCTTGAAAGTTGCAGGTTATGGGCAATCGGTGCAAGAAGATGAAGCCGAAAGTTCACGCAGTAAGTAATTACATCTACCGGCGTGGTCGTGAAATTGCTTGAAAACCGTCTTATATCGGACTATTTTTGATAATCCAAAATATCCGAGTACTATTTCGGTAGGCCGATTTAGTTATGAGCCGTAAACTATTCTTACAAATAGTACAAGGTATCGAAAATCATATTCAAACTGTTGATCCTCTTCCACCGCATTTTGATTTCTTTAGAGTCCGACCCGATGCGTGTGGTGTAATGAGTATGAGTGTAATTATGAAATGCACATCTGCCTTACGCCAATTGGCCTACGGCACCGCACCCGATGCATTTGATGAATATTTGCAAATGGGGTCACACACGGCACGCGATTGTCTAGATTTTTTTACTATGTGTGTAATTGAGTTGTTTATGCCCGAGTTTTTAAGAAAGCCTAATTTAGTTGACATTCAAAATATATATAACGCACATAACACGGTCCATGGGTTGCCGGGAATGCTTGGGAGCATTGATTGTATGCATTGGGAATGGAAAAATTGTCCCGTTGAGTGGCAAGGGCAATTTTATAGAGGTGATAAAAAATATCCAACTATTATGCTTGAAGCATCATTGCATCATACGATTTATGGATTTGGCATGCATTTTTTGGGTAGCGGTGCGAATAATGATTTAACTGTTTTGAATCATTCACCGTTATTCGACGACCTTCTTGATGACATCGCCCCCAAGGTTCCGTTTCAAGTAAACGGTGCAACCTTTGAACACGGTATTACCTAGGCGATGGGATTTACCCAATGTGGTCATCTTTTGTCAAATCATTCTCGACTGCATATTCGGAGAAAAATGCCTTGTTTAAACAAAACAAGAAAGTGCTCGCAAAGACGTTGAAAGAGCTTTCGGGGTCCTCCAAGGACGCTGGCATATTATAAGCCAACCGTCACGCGTTTGGACTATCAACAAACTAAGAAGAGTCATGTACACGTGCATCATATTGCATAACATGATTTTGAAAGATCAAAAGTTTGCGATATCCGAAATGAATGAAATTTATGTTTGTCCGCGAGCAAATATACAACGGACATGGATTGAGCGAGCGCGATATACAACGAAAAGAATGCCAAAGAATGCATGATAAAGCAACGACGCAAGACTTCAACGAAATATCATTGAGCATGTTTGGCAACTTCGCAACAACAACAACATTAGTTTAAATTTCGTGATGTTTTTATTTCGCAATGTATTTTAAATTTCGTATGTTTTTTTATTTCGCAGTGTATTTTTTTATGTTGTATTTTTAATTTAAATGAATGAAATGAATTTAGTTGTGTTTGGAAAATATGGAAAAGAAATAAAATGATAGTGGGTGGGGCCCAAATGAAGAGAAGTGAGTAAATTGTGATTAGGGGGTATTTTTTAGTTAGTGTGTTGGAGTGATGTGAATGTGATGTGGCACACGTGGGGCCCAAATGAAGAGAAGTGGTGAAGCCATGACACCCCTTGCTCTTATATGGGTGGGGAGAATCATTAAGGAACATGTTGGGTGTAGGGCTAGATTCAAAACCGACCGAGAGGACCGAACTAAAGATCAGAGGTCTTATTTCGGTATGTTTTTTTTTTTATTTTGGTTTCGGTCCGATCCGGACCGGACCGGTACTACGTAAAATCAGACTATTATGCCCTCTTGGGTTGAACCGGACTAACCCAGACCGGACCGAACACATTCGGTCCGGTCCTTGGTCTAAGGTTTTAAGCTAGTTCGGTCTTGGTCTGGTCCGGTTTTGGACCGATGATCACCCCTACGTAGGTGTAATATTAATAAGTAAGGGTTAAATAATAAATAAAAGTAAAATGAGAAGTATGAAACATAACCATAGCCGCACATTTTAGATGCATCTATAAAAAAAAAGATACATTTTTTATGAAATTCTCCTATTACATTTGGAATGTGTTGTTGAAAACATTTCTCTATTTTTCTTCTAATGTTGATAACATTAACATTCAAACTATAATAATGTGTTTTTTTTATTGATAAACATTCAAACTCAGATTGATAAACATTAAAAGTATGATTGTTGAACACTTGAACCATAAGTGATTAACGTTTACACAATGGTTGACAAACATTTAGAGCATAATTGATACACATTCAGACAATAATTGATATTTGATGAACATTTTATTTTTATAAATATTTTGTATAGATGAACTTCTAGACATAGTAGTGATGAACATTTCATATTGATTAAAAAAAAAGAAAAAAAACTAATGAACATTTTTTCTGATGAATATAACTCAACAATAAAAAAAATATACAAAACATTTTGTGCTGATAAATGTAAAGTGATAAGTCACACTTCATCCTATAACTTATTTTTATTTTATTTATTTTATTTTTTATTATTATAAAGGCAACAATGTATATAAGACTCCAAAAAGAAAAACAAAAATACAATACAAGATACTCCTTCTTAATTAAACAAGCTAATTAATAAAGAAAGTAGAAATGACAATGGGCAAGAAAAAATTCATAACCCACGGGTATCCACACGTAAATGGGTAAGTAACCCTGTCAATTTTCACCCACGGATGGGTTGTGGGTGTACCCATCGGTGGGTGGCAGACGGGTGAAGGGTAATGTATACTCTTCACGGGTACCCGTGACACTCATTTAAAATACCCACGGGTGTACCCGTCAATATGACACAATGACAAAGTTGTTGAAGTAGTATGATACTAAGAGAGCCTAGTGACTCAAATTTTGTGATTTGCTAAAGATGTTTTAAACTAATTTACTTTTATCTTTTGGTGTAATGATGCTTAATTTGCTAGTTTCATTTGCTAGTTTCAAACATATGTTTAAATATTTTGTGAATTTGGTGTTTGGAAAATTGATATATTGTCTTATGACACTTTCATAGTTAGTTTTCATATCATGATTTTGTGTTTTTTTTTTGAAAATACCTGTGAGCATGGGCATGGATAGAAAATTGTACCCACTGGCGGGTGACGGGAGTTAGTTTTCATAACATGATTATGTGCTTTTTTTGCATCTCACTAACCCATGAGCATATAGAAGTGGAATGGGTTAACAAAGTTCAGGGTCTGTTTTGTACATATAGTAAAGTGTAGGGATGTAGTTTATACATAATTAGTTTTGTAATTAGAGAGGGAAAGTCTGTTTAACCTATCTTTAAGTATCTGTATCACTCTTTCATTTTCATTCAAGCAATCTAACAAACTTTCCCCAAATTCTCTCTTTCATTGTGTGTTTTCACTATGTGTTCATCATCTTTTTATTTTAGTTCACATGGTATCAGAGCGTGAATAACAAGATTCACCTCATTTCAATCACTAAATTCGTGTCTCAGTTCTGTTACAATCAGTTAGATCGATTCTTGATTCTCATTCAATCTAATTGATTGATTACTGTGTTAATTGATTCAATTTCAAGTGTGATTGTGAGTTGTTGTTAATTGTGCTTCCGTGATTGTAACTATGAGTCCTGCTAGTAGTAATTCAGTTCAAGGAGGTGTTGACATCAGTCTTGTGCAAAATCCATTGTTCTTGCATCCTTCAGATGGTCCTGGATCACTTTCCATTCAAGAAAAGTTGGTAGGTGCTCAGAATTACCGTTCTTGGAGGAGGTATGTGGAAATCGCTTTGTCAACAAAGAGGAAACTAGGGTTCATAAGAGGAACAGTTCCTAGATCCTCTGATACTGCTTTGTCTGAACAAAGAGGAAACTTGTAATAACATGGTGATAAGTTGGTTAATGTCTTTTGTGTTTGAGTCTATTGCTAAGTCAATTATGTTCATTGGGACTGCTTATGAGATTTGGAGTCAGTTGGAAAAGAGGTTTGCATTGAGTAATGGATCAAGAAAGTATAAATTGAATAGGGAAACTTATGATATTGTGCAGGCTGGGCAACCAATCAGTGAGTATTATACAAAAAATGAAGTGTGTTTGGGTAGAATTGGACTCCATGAATGTGTTGCCTAGGATTTCTAATGTTACTGCTGAAATAACTGCTTTCTTGAATGCTATTCATACTCAGAAGGAAGAGCAAAGACTTTTTCAGTTTCTAAATGGTCTTTATGGAAAACTAGAAAGGGGTGTTGAATAGTTTTACCAATTAAAAATTCGTTTTAAAATATTTAGATCGACTTATGTCAATCTATTTGGATGTGTATGTTGGACATTGATAGAAAGATATATAAATGTGTAATGAAAGATAAGAGTAAGAAGCACATAACCACGACACGAGTATTT
The DNA here is from genome assembly GCA_910596185.1 of Chrysanthemum makinoi. Taxonomy (NCBI): domain Eukaryota; kingdom Viridiplantae; phylum Streptophyta; class Magnoliopsida; order Asterales; family Asteraceae; genus Chrysanthemum; species Chrysanthemum makinoi. The sequence continues at coordinate 218,800,483 of OU343220.1, forward strand.
ATAGTGGTTCGGCTACAAGGACACCTTCCTTTCCCTACTCCATTCCCCGAGTCACCTACTCGAGAGTTCGTAATCACTACACGACACCAACTCCTTATGGCGGAGAAGCCTTCACAACGTCGCCTACTCTTTTTCCGATAATAGGCTAACCACCGGGTTCTTCCACAAGGTAGAAACACACCTTATCACAACGTCGCCTAACCTTTATCCGGTACTAGGCTAGATACCGAGTTCCATTACAATGGAGGAACTACTACCCAACACTACAAAACTCCTATCCCAAAGGAGACCCACTCCTTATTACAACATCATCAAGGATATCAATATCCTTGGATACAACCTATCTCTATTTGTATATCGATGCACCTCATCTTTTATACGCCCTTGGCATCTTTCACTAATGCCACTTGACTTGAATTCTAGGCATTCTTCACTAATGCCTTTGACACGGACGTTTGACACCTTTCACTAATGCCTTCGTCTTGACTCCTTTAGCATTCTTCACTAACACTTTTGACACGGACGTTAAGCACCTTTCACTAATGCTTTCGTCTTGACACTTTCGGCATCCTTCACTAATGCCTTGGACACAACACTTCTATTGAGGAAGAAAGAATTATCAACAAGAGAACCTCAGTAGTCTTGATGATGACGACGTATGGCAACTCATGGACTTGAGCTTGCTCGACTTCAAGAGGTGGTGATCTCGCCTTTAAGAGGAACCTAGAGAATCATACAAAAACAAAAGACAAACTACATAGAGAGATCCTTAGGATCTGAGGTTAGAAGGTTACCATACTTGGGTAAAGTATGTGTGGGAGTGGCAACCCAAAAGGAAGAAATGGCTCACTATTTATAGAAGAAATTTAGCTACTGTTCCACGGATCCCTCACTTGAGGGATCCGTCCAGTGTATTACTGGGGATCCGTGGGACGCTCCCTTTTGCCCATGGGTTTTGGGTCATGGGTCATGGGTTATGGATCATGGGTATCCAAGTAGGTACAATGTATCTACAAGATGCAATGCATCTAGTCCATGGGTCATGGGTTAAAAACATGGGTCATAGATAATATCCATATATGACTTTAGCATGATGTCATGCAATGGGTTATGGGTCATGCTCCATGGGTATGGTTCATGGACTTTGGGTTATACCCAACTACATTCAATGTATTTGGTCAATGGGTCAAATACTTAAGTTTCAACCCATTTATATTAACCATTATAATACATACTAGTTATGTATATATTTACCCAATATGTAAACACTAGTTGTTGTACATATGTATTACTAAATCATAAGATCACTTATGCTTGTTTAAGTGTTTTATGTGAAAACGTAAGTGTGTTAGTAAACTATTGGCTCAAACCATTTACGTATTTTATTTGTTTCGTTAAAATGATTTTACGTTTGATATCGACAAAACATTAGAAGATCGTAAAATATAAATAAACGTTTTTACGGCTTATTTGTATTAACAATCTCCCCCTTTTTGTTGATGACAAAACATAAAATTATTTTAATGAAAAACTAAAATTCGTAAAAGTTTGAATTAGAGTTTTTACTCTCTTCTCCCCCTTTTTGTCGAAACAAAAAGAGCGTCGAAAAGAAACTAACACATTGTTTTTAAGAAAAACATGTGATAAGAGAAGAAAATATAGAGAGCAAGTGACGGGAAAAGTTCTCGTCTTAACTCCCCCTTGACGAGTCCATCCCTTTGTGAGGGCTTCAAGTAAGAAAAATTACTAAGCTAATGCATTGCAACTATGTTTGCAAATGGTTTCGTCTTTGTGACGATAATGCTCCCCCTTGATGATTGCAACTTTACAAAAGGACGTCATGAGATGTAATCCAAATGAGGATTATATTGCAAAATGGTTTTGCAATGTATTGTTTTGACACAAAGCTCCCCCTAGCTTAGGGTGTCAAAAAGTCTTCATGTGTATTTTGAAAATCTATAAAACAAAGGTTAGAAAACAAGTATATAATGCGTAATTTCCTGCAAATAAGACTCAAGTTAGTAGAAGACATGTCTTCTGTTGCACGGATCCCACGGTTCCCTCCTTGGAAGGATCCGTCTAGGCATAATGAAGGGATCCGTATGTCTGAAAACAGAATTCAGCAATGGTGATGTAACAAATGATGTTAACATCAAAGTGAGATATGTATTCAAGCAACAAACATATACTCAAAATAACATGGCATAAAAACATGTAACTTCATTCAATAAAACTACGATAGATGATCTAAAATCTCTAAAACTAAGAGAATGATTAAGCATGTAATACATTTTCTACTAATACTAATAAGTGACTAAAAACTTAAAAAGCATCAACGTGCTTGAGTCTTAGGATGAGCAGACTTGTTGATTTGGTCTAATCTTTCAAGAAGATGATTAAACATGAAATGGGATTCCTAAATGATCTAAGTAAAGTTTAAGACTGGGATACCATTTTAATCCTTAGGCTCATGGTTGTTTGGGTTTATTGACCTCATTGAAACGTTCGAGGAGGTGATAAAACATGAAACGTTGCTCTTCACGTAGTTCATGTATCAACCCTTCAACGTGTTGACAATGATAGCAATCCTTGTCATGGTTTGGAAAAGGTGGTGGTAAAAATGAAGCGGCTTGATGTGGAGGTTCAAGTGAAGAAGGTTGGGGATCCTCAAACGAAGGAGGGATTGGTGGAGGCATATTAAATGGTGGCTCAACAAGGGTTGATGGTGGAGGTAGAGAAGTGTCAACTTCCATGTGGCCGGGTGATTGACTTTGATGTCTTCTCATAATCCAAAATGGACCAGTAGAGGGAAATGGAGAAATGGACATCGGTGCAAGTGTTGATTCAAGACCTTGGTTTTGTTGCACAATCTTCTCTATTGAAGAGTATGTCGGTAATGGTGGAGGATGAGATGGCCTGGGGGTAAGTCCTCTAAGTTTTAGGACTGTGGAGATGATTGTGAAGTGGTAAATGATATAGCTCTAGGCACCAATGATGTTGGTTGGGTTGAAAAGGGTGTGTTTGGTTTAGTAGGAATTGTGGAGTTTGGTGAAGATATTTTTGTGGGAACTATCCTCTTGGGTATTGGTTTGATTGGTTGAGTTGGTGGAGGAGAAATCCTAGCATTTGTGGATTTAACGGGAGATGATTTGGTTGAGGAAATTTCGTGTACAACACGAGCAAGTTTCTTGGGTGGTTCTTGGGTGTATGAGTTAGCAATAGGAGCTTTCCTCATAATGAGATGACAAAGGAAAAGGTTTCTTAAATGCTGAGAATTATGTTGTGGTTGATGACTAAGAGATTCTAACAAGATGACTTATAAGGGGAAGGATTTGGCAAGTGCATTTAAGACTTAAGCTACTAAGATCCTTTGGAATGTGATGATTAGCATGCACAAGTGTCAACTTCAGAGTTGTACTAATCAAGGGACTTAATTAAGATGAGATGGAGTGTTCAAGTTAGCAAGATGAGCTTGAAATGATTGTTTTAGCTAGAGTTGACATGAATCTGTCACCCGGATCCCACGGTTCCCTCCAATGAGGGATCCGTCTAGGCTAATCCTAGGGATCCGGCTCTCAGCAGCTAGGAAAGGATAAAAATGATGTTTTTAAGGTCTAAAGCCTATACCTCCTTGAGTGTTTCAGTCTTTCTAAGTATCTTAAATGAAAGAGTACTTAAATGATCAAGGGCAATGAGTGATGTAGCTAATGATTGCCTTTTATGGAAGGAAAATGGGACTTTATGATCACCAATGGGTGTTCAAGGATGACACTAGGAATTTTGTTGGTGTCAAGTCATATTAAATGATCCTAGAGATCAGATGTAAACTTGAGATAAAATTTGAAAAATTCCTTAAAAATTACAAAAATTGAAAAACTAGTTTTTGACCCATTTTGAGGTAAGGATTACTAAAATCAATTTGCTAAAATTGATAAGAATATCAAACTAAGTGTTTTGAGATATGGGGAACAATGTGTGAGTATTGGAGCGGAAATATGGTGAGTTTTGATGAGTTGATAAATCAAAAAACACTTTGAATTTGATCTTAAGTTAGTTATGGGTGAGTGTGAAGCTTTCTAAGTTTGAAGAGGACTTAAGTAGTTCTAAGGCCTTATGTTTAGCTAGTGTGAAGTGATCTAGTGAGCTGTTTTGATGTGAGGGATTCTGCATTGTTCATCTGTCATCATGGATCCCACGGTTCCCTCAAATGAGGGATCCGTCAAGTGCATTTTTAGGGATCCGGCAAGAATCGCAGATCAGAAGCATTACAGTTTTTGCACCATACAATGTACACTAATTTCTATTAAACTCTACTCCAAATAACAGAAAAACAAGCATGATATGACATAAATCATATCATAGATGAGAGTAGTAATGACAACATCCAAAACAAAACAAACTAGTGTGCTTCACAAACATAAGCATTCATAGATAAACCAAATGTCTAAAAACAACCATAATCCTAATGTCTCTTTTGTCAATATTTTCTCTTCCTATTTCCCGACTTCATGACGTAGTTAGCTAGGCATTGGAACATACCCTTTATTTGTTTGAATTCCGCGGTCTCGTTTGGAAGAGTTGGAAGTTGTTGATAGTAGGCAATGGGGTCCAAGTCGACGTTGGCTTCGGGGTTGACATTTACTTCTTCATCTTCGTCCGAGGAGTCCGGGAGAGCCTTAGGTTTTCTTCCATTGACCATGAACTGTTTAGAGGGTTGTTTGGTAAGAGGTACCATGATGTGATCGGAGAGGAAATGATCATCATTGATTGGAGATGGTTGCATTGCACTAACATACTCACGGAGTCGTGTTAGGCGCATACCATACGGAAGTACCATGTTGGCAACTTTGAATACCCCGACCATTCTCTTCACCATGTAATAGGCGAGATTAAATGGCCTTTGGTGAATAAGGCAATAAATCATTTGCACGAGACATGCATTTGGATGGTCTTTGTTTCCGACCAAGCTAATGACATTTTCCCTAAGAATTTCTTCCCATTTTCTAAAAATGGGGTGCATTTCGAAGAGTTCCATTTGAAAGGGATCACGGTGAATGAGCTCATTGTTTTGGTTGAAACGAGATTGGTCGGCTCTAACTTTGAAAATAGTGTCTCGAACGGTTGCGGGTTCATCAAGAGGAGTATGGTAGATTGGTTTGGAATCAAGAGCAAAAGATTGAGTGGATATTGCCCAATCTTGAGAGTACATACAAATTCCTTTACAAGGGATGCGAAGGATTTGAGCAAATGTGTTGAGGGGTAGAGTGAAGTTTTGTTTATTGATGATAAAGGCGATTGAAATGCTATCATCGGTGTTTCGAATGATCCTAACGCTTTTGTAGAATTCAAAGATGAAAACCGGACAAATTTGTTCATCAATATCAAAAAGACAATCAAAGTTGATTGCCGAGAAGACTTGATGAATGTCGGTATTTTCAAAGAAACATTCCTTGACCACATGACCTTCGTGGATAAGTCGTTTTTCAAGTCTTTTGAAGACTTTGAGATCGGTTTTTGACAAACCCTATTTTCGATAGTATTGGGTGAGGTAATGGACGGTGTCATGGTGGTCTTGTTGGGTGGCTTTAGGCATGGTTGGTCCTAGAAAAACAAATATTCCAATTAGGCAAATTTTTTTGAGATGGGTTTATGGTTTTGATTTGTATTAACAATGTTGTAAGCACAATGTAATCTTAGTTATGTGAAAACCTTTTCTAGTGATCAATTTTGGAAAACCTAATTTTATCAATTGATTAAGAAAAATTGAAAAACCATAAACCCTAGGATGAAGATGATGAAGATCAGAACATGTTAGTGTAATTACTTACAATGATTTTCTAGAGATGGATGCTTGAGGATATGGAGTCCTATGGAGATGAAATCAGCACTTGGGTCATTTTTGTGTTTGGTGAGGAGAGGGAAAAAGAACAGAATTGATTTTGAAAGGCGTATTGCTGGTTTCTGTCACACGGTTCCCCCGGATCCCTTGTATTAGGGATCCGGCTAGTACAACTAGAGGGATTCGGCTACTGTGGACAGAAAAAGGGTGTTTGGCATTATTTTTGTAATAAGTTATAAACTAGCTTATGGAACAAAAATAGTTTTGAGGTTTCTAATTGAGAGGATGTTTGGTTAACGGGATTTGATAAGTTAATTATCAAGGATCCATTTGTGACGACGACGTTAGTTTGACGAGATCAAGAGGAATACTATTTCCGATGATGAGTAAGTCGGGAAAGTGGATAAAAGAGACTTTTAAGAGACCATCAATTATTAATGTCTAAAAAAAATATGGTATCAACATATTCATGTAGATGTAAGCTATCTAATGAAAAGTAAACGTACCTTTATGCTCTTGATAAGGTTTATGGAGACCAAGACCGAAAATACTTCATGAACTTTTAAAGTAATCAGTTGTACTTAGAATAAGTAGATTGCGATTACTTTTAGGTTCTTCCTTGAAAGTAGACTTCATTGTTCTTTGAATAGAAAATGAAGACTTTGGAGGGACCCTAGCATGAAGATTTCTTTAAAAGAGAATGTTAGAATAATCTATCAATATCCAACAAAAAAGAATTAGTTTTATAAAAAATTTCTTTCTTTGTAGTTTTCAATCATACACGGATCGTATCAAGTTTTTAAAGTACAACATACTCTAAGAAACTTGGTAACGAAGCTCTGATGCCAATTGTGGAAAACTAGAAGGGGGTTGAATAGTTTTACCAATTAAAACTTCGTTTTAAAATATTTAGATTGACTTATGTCAATCTATTTGGATGTGTATGTTGGACATTGATAGAAAAATATATAAATGTGTAATGAAAGATAAATAGTAAGAAGCACATAACCACGACACGAGTATTTATAGTGGTTCGGCTACAAGGACACCTTCCTTGCCCTACTCCACTTCTCGAGTCACCTACTCGAGAGTTCGTAATCACTACATGACACCAACTCCTTATGGCGGAGAAGCCTTCACAACGTCGCCTACTCTTTTTCCGATACTAGGCTAACCACCGGGTTCTTCCACAAGGTAGAACCACACCTTATCACAACGTCGCCTACCCTTTATCCGGTACTAGGCTAGATACCGAGTTCCATTATAATGGAGGAACTACTACCCAACACTACACAACTCCTATCCCAAATGAGACCCACTCCTTATTACAACATCATCAAGGATATTTTAAAACGCCCTTGGCATCTTTCACTAATGCCACTTGACTTGAATTCTAGGCATTCTTCACTAATACCTTTGACACGGACGTTTGGCACCTTTCACTAATGCCTTCGTCTTGACTCCTTTAGCATTCTTCACTAACGCTTTTGACACGGACGTTAAGCACCTTTCACTAATGCTTTCGTCTTGACTCTTTCGGCATCCTTCACTAATACCTTGGACACAACACTTCTATTGAGGAAGAAAGAACTATCAACAAGAGAACCTCAGTAGTCTTGATGATGACGAAGTATGGCAACTCATGGACTTGAGCTTGCTCGACTTCAAGAGGTGGTGATCTTGCCTTTAAGAGGAACCTAGAGAATCACACAAAAACAAAAGACAAACTACATAGAGAGATCCTTAGGATCTGAGGTTAGAAGGTTACAATACTTGGGGAAAGTATGTGTGGGAGTGACAACCCAAAAGGAAGAAATGGCTCACTATTTATAGAAGAAATTTAGCTACTGTTCCACGGATCCCACAGATCCCTCACTTGAGGGATCCGTCCACTGTATTACTGGGGATCCGTGGAACGCTCCCTTTTGCCCATGGGTTTTGGGTCATGGGTCATGGGTTATGGATCATGGGTATCCAAGTAGGTACAATGTATCTACAATATGCAATGCATCTAGTCCATGGGTCATGGGTTAAAAACATGGGTCATGGATAATATCCATATATGACTTAAGCATGATGTCATGCAATGGGTTATGGGTCATGCTCCATGGGTATGGGTCATGGACTTTTTGTTATACCCAACTACATTCAATGTATTTGGTCAATGGGTCAAGTACTTAAGTTTCTACCCATTTATATTACCCATTATAATACATACTAGTTATGTATATATTTACCCAATATGTAAACACTAGTTGTTGTACATATGTATTACTAAATCATAAGATCACTTATGCTTGTTTAAGTGTTTTATGTGAAAACGTAAGTGTGTTAGTAAACTATTGGCTCAAACCATTTACGTATTTTATTTGTTTCGTTAAAGTAATTTTACGTTTGTTATCGACAAAACATTAGAAGATCGTAAAATATAAATAAACGTTTTTACGGCTTATTTGTATTATCAGTCTTGATGAACACTATTCAGCACAAAGAAGTCAATTGTTACTTAGTTCACCATTGCACAGTGTAGAATCTGCTTGTGCATGGCTTCAACAGGAAGAATCTCAAAGGGAGGTGTTTGGTAGAACTTTGGATTCTCCTATGGAGTCAACTGCTTTGTATACAAAAACTGAGAATAAGGAGAAGTGCAATATCTGTGGTTATAAGTGGCATCTAGCAGACACGTGTTGGGAGAAGATAAGTTATCCTGTTTGGCATTACAAGTATAAGCAGAATCAGGCAAAGAACAAAGGTAAGAGTATGGTTAAACAAGGAGGAACTCAGCCAAGAAGAACTATTGCTGCAACTACTGAAACTTCTGGTCACATTATGTTTACCTCCAAGCAATTTGAGCAGCTTATGAAGAGTTTCCCTCATTTCAATTCTGCTGATATGAAGTATTCTATTGATACTGATGAAGAACTTGACAATGAGTTTTTGGCAGGTATATCCTGGTACTCTTGTTTGTCTTGCTCTAAATTGTTATTCATGGTTGGATAATTGACACCGGTGCCACAGACCATATTGTTAGAACATTAAAACCCCGTGGGTATAACTTTATTGATGACCATTATTTATAATCGTAAAACCCTAATTCCCAAAACCCACAAACCGGGCTTGGGCCTAATTATTCACTAATACTCCCCCGCAGTTCGAGCGGCGAAATCTCGAAAGCTCGAACTGGAGTAGTAAACTAAGAAAGCAAAATAAAACAATAACCAAAATAAAACGGGATAGCCCAAAGTATCCCCTATTCTAATTTTTTGTTTATGGATAACCAAAATATCTGAAGGATAAATCAAAGTATCCCAAACAGTCGTCTCGGAAATAAGAACCCTAGATTCGACACCAACAAAAGTCGTATCGGTAATAAGAACCCTAGATTCGACAACAAAAGTCGTCTCGGGAATAAGAACCCTAGATTCGACACCAACAAAAGTCGTCTCGGGAATAAGAACCCTAGATTCGACACCAACAAAAGTCGTCTCGTGAATAAGAACCATAGATTCGACACCAACAAAAATCGTCTAAGGAATTAATACCCTGGATTCGACATAAAAAAAAACAATTAAGTAACTTTTTTTTTCAACAGTAAATCAAATGTCCTTGTATACAAATCTTCAGATCTTCGAAGTCTTCAAAGTCAACAGTAAATCATAGTTGAGATATATAGTCAACAATGACGGCAATGGTATACACAACCAACAGATGAGACATTTTATTTTATTTTTTTTATTTTATTATTTTTTTCTTTTTTAATTCTGGAGCGGCAGTGAAATTAAAATATATGGTTTTGGAGATGTGTGACGGGGTGACACAGAGATGGCGACTTGATGACCGACTTGGTCTCAAGATCATACCCGTTCATGATACCATGTTAGAACATTAAAACCACGTGGGTATGACTTTATTGATGACCATTATTTATAATGGTAAAACCCTAATTCCCAAAACCCACAAACTGGGATTGGGCCTAATTATTCACTAATACTCCCCCGCAATTCGAGCGGCGAAATCGCGAAAGCTTGAACTGGAGTAGTAAACTAAGAAAGCAAAATAAAACAATAACCAAAATAAAATGGGATAACCCAAAGTATCCCATATTCTAATTTTTTGTTTACGGATAACCAAAATATCCGAAGGATAAATCAAAGTATCCCAAACAGTCCTCTCGGAAATAAGAACCCTAGATTCGACACCAACAAAAGTCGTCTCGGTAATAAGAACCCTAGATTCGACACCAATAAAAGTCGTCTCGGGAATAAGAACCCTAGATTCGACACCAACAAAAGTCGTCTCGTGAATAAGAACCATAGATTCGAAACCAACAAAAATCGTCTCAGGAATTAATACCCTGGATTCGACATAAAACAAAAAAATAATAATAATAAAAACAATTAAGTAACTTTTTTTTTCAACAGTAAATCAAATGTCCTTGTATACAAATCTTCAGATCTTCAAAGTCTTCAAAGTCAACAGTAAATCATAGTTGAGATATATAGTCAACAATGACGGCAATGGTATACACAACCAACAAATGAAACAATTTTTTTTCTTTAATTCTGGAGCGGCAGTGAAATTAAAATATAGGGTTTTGGAGATGTGTGACGGGGTGACACAGAGATGGCGGCTTGATGACCGACTTGGTCTCAAGATCATACCCGTTCATGATACCATGTTAAAACATTAAAACAACGTGGGTATGACTTTATTGATGACCATTATTTATAATGGTAAAACCCTAATTCCCAAAACCCACAAACCGGGCTTGTGCCTAATTATCCACTAATACATATGACACCTCAAGTCACATATCTGTTTGAGCTGCAAATACTTAATTTTAAACCACATATTACTCTAACAAATGGTCAAACTTCACATATTTCTCAAATTGGGAAGGTTAAGCTTAAAAATGGAATTATGTTGAAGGATGTGTTAGTAGTTCCCACTTTTAAGTTTAGTCTTCTATCTGTGACCAAATTGACAGAAGATAACAATTGTTTTGTCTCTTTTTACCCAAAATTATGTGTCATCCAGGGCTTGACAACAAGGAAGGTTCTAGGTCTGGGTAAGAGAAGGCATGGTCTCTATCATTTGCTTAATATCCCTCTTGATCAAATTCACTCCAAGCTGCAATCTATGGTGGTAACAGCTATGGAAGATTGTAGTTTGTATTCAATTTTCTCAAATACTGTCAATCATAATAAGCATGCTGCAAGTGTATTTTCAAATTCATAATACTTTGTGGCATCATAGATTAGGACATTTGTCAAATTCTAATCTCAAACATGTACCTTGTGATTCTCTGTCAAAACTCAATTCTAATTCAGATGTGTGTCTTTCATGTCCTATGGCAAAATTCACAAAATTGCCATATTCATATAGTGAGTCACATGATGTTGAGCCTTTTAATTTGATACATATTGACAAATGGGGTCCATACAAAGTTCCTACCAATGGAAAGTTCATGTATTTTCTTACCATTGTGGATGATTGTAGTAGAGCAACTTGGACTTATCTCTTAGTTCAAAAGTCAGACTCACCCAAAGTTTTGACTACTTTCTGCAAGTTTGTTCAAACACAGTTTGAGAATAAAGTCAAAGTAGTTAGGTCTGATAATGCTCTAGAATTTCTAAAAGGATCACGTAGGCCTTATTTCATTGATCAAGGGATAGAACATCAAACTTCATGTGTGGATAGGTCACAACAGAATGGTAGAGTGGAGAGGAAGCATAAACATATTTTGGAAGTAGCTAGAGCCCTAAGATTTCATTCTCATTTGCCACTGTAATATTTGGGTGATTGTGTCCTAACTTCTACATTTCTCATAAATAGAACACCTTCATCAGTTCTACAACATAAGACACCTTATGAAGTTTTGTTAAATAAAAAGCAGTGCATAGTCTTTTAAGAGTGTTTGGGTGTTTAGCCATGGCTAGTAATCCTGATAGAACATCTGATAAGCTCTCTCCAAGAGGTGTTCCATGTCTTTTCTTAGGCTATCCACAACATCAAAAAGGTTACAAGTTACAAAATCTTCTCACCAAAACCAGATTTATGTCCAGAGATGCGTAGTTTTATGAACACATTTTCCCTTATTCCAAACCACACATACTTAAACCACTACAACCTCTTCCTTCACCTACACCTCAACCAACTCATTGGTATGATGATTATGTGAATACAACTGTTCCTGCTGAGTCAAGCACACCAAATTCTGAACCTTTTCCAAATCCTATTGCACCTACACAAACTCCTGAACATGTACCAGTACCACCACCTCCTGAGAATGTACCTAGAAGGTCATCCGGAACTACAGCAGCTCCTCAGTGGCTACAAGATTATGTCACTCCCATTATTCCCAGAGCCAATCAAGTCTCAGTTACTCATGTACAATCTCAGTTTCAAGTTTTTCTTGTTGCACTAATAACACAAGTTACTCCTACTTCCTTTAGAGAAGCCATTAAAGACAAAGACTGGTGCTTGGCTATGAATGATGAATTGAGAACTCTGGATGTTAGACCCGTATCCCGAATACAAATGCCCCACCTTAGATGAAATTGACCAAGGTTTAACGTGATTGGTTAGTCAACGAATGTTAAATTGACTAGTCAACTCAATAGTCAATCTATTACTTAACAAATGTTATGTCATAGTTATAGAAAGAAGGGGGACCTATGTTGCTAAGTGGTAAACTTGTTATAATGTTTTTAGTGGCCAAATTAGAAGGAATGGGACTTGAGGGACCAATTGTGTCAACTGGGCAAACATACCACCTACAAGTGTCTGGATAACTCTTAATCTTTCTATGGATATCCAGAAAATATGTAGAGTGTGTGTGTGTCGTGATATGATGAAGAAGGAAAAGACATGGTGGTCTTGATAATCAAATTGTGAAGGAATTAATGTTCCCAACCATGAAATAAGCTAGTATCTATGATCTCTACCCAAGGTGTTAAACTTTGGATGATGATGGAAGATAGTGATGATGATGATGTCTTTGATATTATTTAGCTTGGATTAAGGTAAGTAACTTGCACTAAAACATATGTTATATGTGTGTTATCCATATATGTGTTATGATTGTGATAGTGTTTAGCATATGGATTGAGTAATGGATGAAGGTTTATGTAGTATATTGAATGTTATGGATTGGAAACAACGTAAGTGATCAAGATGCTTATGTGCTAATATGTGTATGATATGTGTTTTATGTCGGGTTACTTACTAAGCAAAAGCTTATGGTTTAGTTGTTTAACCGTTTTGTAGGTTCAATTGTGAAGAAGGCAAAGCGATTGGAAAAGGCTTAAGGATTGGAAGAGTGTATGTTAGAAGGTTTGTATGCAAATAGGAGCTTAGGTAGAATACTGAGCTCGAAGTCAAAGTTGTTCCCCGGGAGTTTTAAATGGGTTAAATGTTTGTAATGTCAAGTATTTGAAATGGTTTAACACTCATTTTATAGGTCCTAAAGCATGTTAAAGGGTTATGTTTAAATGGTGTATGCAAACGGGTCAAAACGGGTGTTTGGCATAACACCCGTTACTTTGTAAAGCATGTCTCCTTGGGTCATTATGACCAAGTTTATACATATATTTGATGTTTATAATGTTTTAATGATTTCTGGAAGTTTTGGTGTTATGTCATGTTATAGAAGTTGTTTTCCGGAAAATGGGTCAAAAGTACACAAAATGGATATGCAGAAAAAGGGGTGTTTGGGACAAGGTCTATTTTAACCTATTTTGGGTCAAACGGGTCAAGAATGTTCAGAAAAACAATGTATATGGTTAAGTATTTGTAAAGTGGTTAAAATAGTTTGGAGAACTAGTTGGAGAACTAGTAGAGAAATAGTTTGGAGAACTAGTGGAGAACTAGTTTGGAGAACTAGTCGAACTCAGTTTTAGAAAAATCATATCTTTTTAACCGTAAGTCATCACGGGACGTGACACCCGTAATTTCGCAGGTAATTAAGTCTAGTTTCATGTAAAAATACTTTCAAGGTTCAGTTTGTTACAAAATTAAATCAGTTCAACGATTAGCAACAGCAGGTCAGTTTTAAGTCAAATCGTTTCCGCGTAAAAGTTTAAATTTCAATGATTTTAAGTCGTGTCATTCACGGGGTGTAACAACTTAGTATCAGAGCTTCGGTTTAAGTGAATTAGGTTTCCACTATAGGTTGCCTAGTCTTAAACCACTCGTAGAAGCGTTGAACGTAAGTGTTAATGATGCGGAAAGTAATCGTTAAGTATGAGATGGATTATGTCTTTTATGAGATGAGCTTATTGATGATAAGTAATGAATGTATGTTATAGTGTTGATGTGTATGAGATGTAAGTCCGTGGAAGACTTGAAGTGTTTGAATGATTAGTTAGCCGTGCACCTCGGTTGGTGCCGGTGATTGTGTTGTGTTTATATGCATGTATGATAGAATAATGGTAATGGAATGCGAATAAAAATGGTAAGTGGTATTAGAGATGGGCTAATAAGTGAATTAAAGTTTTATGATGCCTTAGTTATAAGGTAGACTAGTATTTACGGCTAATTAGAATGTTGATGCTTAGACATAGATGATTATGCAATGTGATATGTGAGCCATAGACTATATGAATTGATTATGATTATGAATGTTTTAACACTTGTTGGATAAGTGTTAAATGTTATTGTTCATGTGATGTTAAGTCTATGGTAATTTATTATATGTCTAAGTAAAACATAAATGTTCCTGATAGCATGATGCATAGAAGTGTATGAGATAAAGTAAGAAATGATTAGTGAAGCATGTTTCTAGCTTGGTGCTTGGAAAGACATGATTGAGTTTGATTGCGATTGTTGTATTAGAATGAATGATTAGATATGATAATGAATAAGATGTATGAAGCATGATTTCTTACACGCTTAATTAAAATAAGAAAAGTTGAAGTTTATAGTTAAGACGTTGTTAATACAAATAAACCGTAAAAACGTTTATTAATATTTTGCGATCTCTTTGTGTTTTGTTGATAACAAATATAATGTTATCATAAGTAAAATTATAAGGATAAATGTTATTTTTGTAAAGCATTTACATATAGTCACTTAATACAAATTGTTGTAATAAATCATTTGTTGTAATAGTTTATTAGGATGGGTAAAAATCACAACCCATGGATCATATCCATAACCCATGATATTGACCCATACCCACTTGACTAGATACATTGTACTCATTAGATACATTGTATCTATAAGAAATACCCATGGACCAACCCATAACCCATGACCCATAACCAAAAAAAACCCATGGGCAAACAGAGGCGTCCCACGGATCCCTAGGTTTACACTAGACGGATCCCTTAAGGGAGGGATCCGTGGGATCCGGGGAACAGTGGCAAGTTTTGCCTATAAATAGAGAGCCATTTCTTCATGCTAAATGAGCAATCCATACCTCAAAAGTTTTGGTGCACCGCCGTTGATACTACAACGTACATACTTAATCGAGTCTTAATTCAACCAATTTTAGGTAAAACTGCATACGAGTTACTTCGAGGCAAAAAGCCTACGTTAGATCACTTTAGAGTCTTTGGTAGCAAATGTTTTCTTCTTAAAACTAAAGATTACCTTACAAAATTTGATCCTAAATCAACCGAAGGTATCTTTCTAGGTTACTCTCCTAATAGCAAAGTTTACATCATATTGAATAAAGAAACAATGAAGGTAGAAGAGTCATTAAATGTAAAATTTGATGAAAGTCCACCCAAACCCTCTCCACCTCTTGTCGATGACGAAATTGTAGAAAGTAAAGCTATTGTAATAAAGAAAAAGATAAATGAAGAAGAAGAAGAATCTTCAAATAATGAACTCATAAATATTAAAGAGTCCAAAGATCACCCCGTAGATAAGGTCATAGGAAAGTTAAACGAAAGAACCTTAAGGTCTCAAGTTCAAAACCAAAGTAGCCTATTTTGTTTTGTTTCAACCATAGAAACTAAGAATACACAAGAAGCCATAAAAGATGAAAGTTGGTTAATGGCTATGCAAGAAGAGTTAAATCAATTTGTTTCTAATGATGTTTGGACACTTGTCCCTCCACCTAGTAATCAAACCATAATAGGAACCAAATGAGTTTATAAAAACAAGTTAGATGCAAATGGAGTAGTGTCTAGAAACAAGGCTAGAATCGTTGCCCAAGGGTATAACCAAAAAGAAGAAATAGACTTTGATGAGACCTATGCCCCCGTGGCTAGATTAGAGTCTATAAGAATACTTCTTGCTTATGCTTGTGCTAATGATCTTAAGCTTTATCAAATGGATGTCAAAAGTGCTTTTCTAAATGGTTTTATTAATGAAGAAGTATATGTAGCTCAACCTCCGGGCTTCATCGATTTTAAAAAACCTAAACATGTGTATAAGTTAAAGAAAGCCCTCTACGGTCTTAAACAAGCTCCAAAAGCTTGGTATGATAGACTCAAGTCATTCTTAATCAAACACAACTACACCATGGGGTTAGTTGACAACACACTTTTTACTAAAAAAAGAGAGTCACATATAATCATCGTTCAAATATATGTAGATGATATTATATTCAGATCTACTTGTCAAGACATGTGTGATGATTTCTCAAAAATCATGCATGACGAGTTCGAGATAAGTATGATGGGAGAACTTAGTTTCTTTCTTGGTCTACAAATCAAACAAGTAGAAGATGGTATCTTCTTTAATCAATCTAAATACCTAAAAGATATGTTAAAGAAATTCGGTCTTGAAGAGTCGAAACCAATTAGGACACCAATGTCATCCGACACCAAAATCACAAAAGATGAAGACGTCGAATCCGTTGATAACACAAAATATCGTGGCATGATTGGTAGTCTTCTCTACCTCACGGCTAGTAGGCCGGATATCATGTTTAGTGTTTGTCTATGTGCTGGGTTTCGAAGACCCTAAAACATCACACCTAGAAGCCGTAAAAAGGATATTTAGATATATTAAGGGTATGACTCAATTAGGATTATGGTATCCTAAGGGTACGGGAGTAGAAACAATTGTATATGCAGATTCTGACCATGCATGTGATTATGTTGACCGAAAAAGTACAAGTGTGGTATGTACTTTTATGGGATGTTGTTTAACATCTTGGTTTTCAAAGAAACAAACGGCATTAACAATATCTACAATGGAAGCCGAATACGTATCCGCCGGCAAAGCATGCCAACAAGCACTATGGATGAAACAAGCGTTAGTTGACTACGACATTCATCTAAGTGACATAGCCATTCTATGTGACAACAAAGGTGCCATCGATTTAAGCAAGAATTCGGTATTACATTCTCGCACAAAGCATATAGAGATTTGTCATCACTTCTTAAGAGACAATGTTCAAAAGGGGAACATCTCGATTGAGAAGGTAGCGTCCGAAGACAACATAGCCGACGTCCTCACCAAACCGTTGAAGCGGGAACAATTCAACCTACTTCGTCTTGGTCTTGGTCTCATGGAACAATCGTCGTAATTTATTTTTTTAACTCTACAAGGTATGTAAACACTAGCTTTCTTCTTTCTGAGTCTAGGATCTCTATTTCACGCACAACTCACAAACAATACGGGAATTTTTAAAACCTAAGATAAGTTTTTCACTTATAACTCATAGTTTTTCTTATTTCCTTCAAAATAAGTACAAGTTGCAAACACATAACTACATACACATCTTCTTTTCAAAGGATAAAACGTTTTTATTCGCACATAGAAACCTCTTTTCAAAACGTTTTCTAAAAATGATACCTCTTCCCGTATCAATTTCACAAAAGCAATTTCTCATGTCTAGGACAAATCGCTTTTTCATTATTAATACAAAGTAAAAACCCGTTTTCATTGCATCTCATGTCTTTTGAATGCTAAAGAGGACACATAACTAATATGTGTTTTTGGGTACATTCATTTAAGCAACAATGAATTAGGAGCACTCGGGTTATTTCACATAATAGTATGCTTTTTCACTTCTAGTTTATTTTTCTTTTCTTTTTAGGAGTCGAGATAACTGCAACTCCAAATAGTTTGCATATAGGCACACACTAGGCAAAAATGTTTCCAAAAGGAAAATTTTGAGCTGCCTGAACCATCAGTCCCACGGATCCCAGCCTTAATGCTAGACAGATCCCTGAAGGGAAGGATCCGTGGGATCCGTGAAACAGAAGCTAGTTTTATCTTCTATTTTTCTCACTTTGGATGAAAACTTCAATATTTTGTTTGGATTATGTTCTTTAATGATTGTGTTCTCATGATCACATGCCTTAAATTCATATCTAATCATTAGATTTTAATCCACATTTTGGGTCAAACATTCATTACAATGCATTATTTTTCTATATATAGGACTCCCAAAATGGTTGCATATTCATCTCATCTTCACAAACAAACAACACCATGTCATCCAAAAGGTCTCTTAAGTTAGATGAATCACCTAATGCAAACAATCCATTTCAAGAAATCCAAACTTTTGTCCTCCCACCTTTGAAAATACCACAATCAAACTCTAAGATATCCGCACGGATTAACATCCGGCCTTGTTGCTTAGCAAAACCATCATCAAATGGCTCATCACCAAAAAATAATTCACCACAAGATGCTTCCATTATAGCACCTCCTTCATCACCAACAAGTACACCAACTTCATCCTCCTTCAACTCACCACCTAAAGTCACTCGTTTGGAACTCCTTAAGACTCCAACAAGATCTCAACAACCAAAACAAAAAGAAATAGCCTTTTTGACACATCCCATTTCTCCAAACACAAATTTCAAAGACCTTGAAACGTCACCACCCTTAGCTCCCATTGAGCTACAAGAACATCTAGGTTCTTTTCCACCACCACTTCCAAACATTCCGGACTTTGATCCGTATTTTCCTACTTTTCCACCACATCTTCCGCAACTCACAAATCAAAACAACCCGGAAAACTTCCGCACTCATTACCCACATCACTTACATTGTGAACATTGCCAATCCACTAGGGATATCGCAATAGAAGTTAGGGAAGAAATGCGATTCATACTCAACCTCATTCTTGATCGCATCAATACCATTACTCATCAAAACCTCCATCCATAACCTTATGCAAGCATGGAAGGAATCTTTATTACTATTTTCTATTTTTAGTATTTTTTTTGAGTCATTTTCAAGAACAAGTCTTGTTCTTACTTTTACATGCTTGTATGTGGCATAAATACCACTACATTTTGTTGTTTTATTACAAGGCCTTGTTTACATACCTTGGCTCCCAATCTTGATTCTCGTCAATCACAAGATTATTTATGCATGTTACTAACCTTTTCTTTGTAGGATTTTTTTTTTATTTTTTCACTTGACGCCCCAAACTAAGGGGAGCTACCGTCAAGGGGGAGTAACCGATACGTGGACTATTTTTCCACATCTTATTTCTTCGATGGGGTTAACTTTTTGTTTCGACAAAAAGGGGGAGAAGAAGTAAAACTTGGCTTTCAAAACATACATCTAATCTTAAGTTTTACTCATCATAACATTATGTTTTGTCATCAACAAAAAGGGGGAGATTGTTAATACAAATAAATCGTAAAAACGTTTATTAATATTTTGTTGATAACAAATATAATGTTATCATAAGTAAAATTATAAGGATAAATGTTATTTTTGTAAAGCATTTACATATAGTCACTTAATACAAATTGTTGTAATAAATCATTTGTTGTAATAGTTTATTAGGATGGGTAAAAATCACAACCCATGGATCATATCCATAACCCATGATATTGACCCATACCCACTTGACTAGATACATTGTACTCATTAGATACATTGTATCTAAAAGAAATACCCATGGACTAACCCATATCCAAAAAACCCATGGGCAAAGAGGAGCGTCCCACGGATCCCTAGGTTTACACTAGACGGATCCCTTAAGGGAGGGATCTGTGGGATCCGGGGAACAGTGGCAAGTTTTGCCTATAAATAGAGAGCCATTTCTTCATTCTAACTCACCCCTCTTCTTACTAATTCTCTCATATACTCTCATTCTCTTCTAACAAAAGATCACTTGATCTAAAGAGTTGTTCTTCTTTCTTTCTTTTGTGATTCTCATAGGTCCTTCTCTAAGGCGACATCACGAACATTCTACAAGTCATCCAAGCAAGGGGTCCTTGATTGCTTTGTTCCTCCACAATATTTCTGTAGCAAAGATCTTGTATTTGTTATTTCACATAGTTGTTGTGTAATAGTCGTGTTGGTTTGGTCCACCGTGTTACAGACTCGGTATTTAGCTTTGTACCGGAAAAATGTGTAAGCAACGGTGTGAAGGCTTCTCTGCCAAGTTGAAGGAGTTTGTTGACATAGTGCTTGAACTCTCGAGTAGGTGACTCGAGGAGTGGAGTAGGGCAAGGAAGGTGTCCTTGTAGCCGAACCACTATAAATCGGTTGTGTCATTTCTATCCCTTGCTTTACTTTATTTACTTGCTTTATCTTTAGATCTATACTTTCTCTACATCCATACGATTTCACATAACATCGAATCTAAAGTTTTTGAAACTAACTTAAAATAGGCAAAACTATTCAACCCCCCTTCTAGTTTTCCACAGACATGATGAGATCATGTTACATATAAAACATGATGAGTAAAATGCGTTAGTAATAAATGTTTAAGCTCGATGAGTGTGGTGAATGAGATAGAGTTGCGCTAGAATTCACAGTGATATGAAGTGCACTAGAAAGAATTGTAAAACATGAATATAATCATGTTAATATATTGGAATGTGTATGATGAGATTAATGAGAGTGTTATAGAATAAACCTATGTAAGGTTTATATGCATAAAAGTTGAGTAGACTAAATGATGTGATATTAGAAGTTGAAAATGTATGAGTCAACTTGAGGTTGACGGATGAGTGATAAGTTGCATTGTGAAAATGCAAGTATAACAGTTGACAAGTATTATATAGAACTTGTCTTGATGAAAGTAAAAGTGATAGTGGGAGTTGAGATTGCGTGAGGCAATGAGATAGTAGTATGTACTTAATGATAAAAGTACATAAAAGGTAAAGTGAGTAAAGATGATAAGATATAGACAGCTTAGATCCAATGCTCTAGTTTTGGCATCCTTCGGGATGGCCTAACTTGCCTTTATGGCATGGTTTTGTAGCTTGCATTTTTGGCATGTGTTTTGGCATCCTTCGGGATGGCCTAGCTTTCCTTTTTGGCATGGTTGTTAGCTTGCCTTAACCGGCATGGTTTGTCTATATCCCTGGCATGTGTAAAAGTTTCCTTCAGGATAGGTTAGCTTGCCTTTTGGCATGGTTGATAGCTTGCCTTTATGGCATGTATGTTTGTATCCTTTGGGATAGCCTAGTTTGCCTTTCATGGCATGGTTGTTTAGCTTGCCTTCGCGGCATGGTTGTTAGCTTGCCTTCATGGCATGGTTGTTTAGCTTGCCTTCGCGGCATGGTTGTTAGCTTGCCTTCATGGCATGGTTGTTTAGCTTGCTTTCGCAACATGGTTGTTAGTTTGCCTTCACGGCATGGATGATAGCTTGCCTTTTATGGCATGTTGTTTAGCTTGCCTTCATGGCATGGATGAAAGTTAGAGAGATTGGATCCGGTGCTAGAAAAGATGAAAAGTATAGTAAGTATGATTGTTGTGTCGGAAGTGCGTAAGTAGGATGATTTATGATCTCTTTACTTAAATGGATTGGCACGCCTTTTCATCTAAATAATGAAGTTGTAAGTCGCCGAACCATAAGTTTACAATTCCTTACTTACATAGATTGGGACGCCTTTTTATGTAAATAAAGAATTGTAAATAAGTGGACTTATGTGTAGTCGATATGACATGAGTACGGGTAGAGAAATGAGAAAGTGAAAATTAAAACAAATTAGACATCATATGAAATGAGATTAGATGTGAAGGAAAATTTATAGCAGCGTTAAAGTTATATGTGAAACCTTAAAATAGACGCCTAGAATGAGTTTGGCATTGAGTAGAATGCGAAGTTGACCAGCTTATGACTTAAGGTCATGTTAGTGCATTAATGAATGACGTGGAAATAGTGTTGAAGCTTGACCTATATAAAGTCAAATAGTAGATGTTTCCGGATGACAAGTCGTCATTGTGGGAAGTTTTAGATAAGCCGGTGATGTGAAGTGTTGTTTATAGTGGATTATGAGTAATGATTGTATTATAGTAAGAATAGAATTGCAAGATCATCTAGATCGTTGCAATGTAATGACTAAGGATTTGAAAGTATGAGAACGGGTGTATATTGAGATTTAATTTTGGATAGTACTAGACGAGAGATTTCAGGGACGAAATCTAAATAAGGGGGTAGAATTGTTAGACCCGTATCCTAGATACAAATAGGCCCCACCTTAGATGAAATTGACCAAGGTTTAACGTGATTGGTTAGTCAACGAATGTTAAATTGACTAGTCAACTCAATAGTCAATCTATTACTTAACAAATGTTATGTCATAGTTATAGAAAGAAGGGGGACCTATGTTGCTAAGTGGTAAACTTGTTATAATGTTTTAGTGGCCAAATTAGAAGGAATGGGACTTGAGGGACCAATTGTGTCAACTGGGCAAACATACCACCTACAAGTGTCTGGATAACTCTTAATCTTTCTATAGATATCCAGAAAATATGTAGAGTGTGTGTGTGTGTCATGATATGATGAAGAAGGAAAAGACATGGTGGTCTTGATAATCAAATTGTGAAGGAATTAATGTTCCCAACCATTAAATAAGCTAGAATCTATGATCTCTACCCAAGGTGTTAAACTTTGGATGATGATGATGGAAGATAGTGATGATGATGATGTCTTTGATATTATTTAGCTTGGATTAAGGTAAGTAACTTGCACTTAAACATATGTTATATGTGTGTTATCCATATATGTGTTATGATTGTGATAGTGTTTAGCATATGAATTGAGTAATGGATGAAGGTTTATGTAGTATATTGAATGTTGTGGATTGGAAGCAATGTAAGTGATCATGATGCTTATGTGCTAATATGTTTATGATATGTGTTTTATGTCGGGTTACTTACTAAGCGAAAACTTATGGTTTAGTTGTTTAACCGTTTTGTAGGTTCAATTGTGAAGAAGGCAAAGCGATTGGAAAAGGCTTAAGGATTGGAAGAGTATATGTTAGAAGGTTTGTATGCAAATAGGAGCTTAGGTAGAATACCGAGCTCGAAGTCAAAATTGTTCCCCGGGAGTTTTAAATGGGTTAAATGTTTGTAATGTCAAGTCTTTGAAATGGTTTAACACTCATTTTATAGGTCCTAAAGCATGTTAAAGGGTTATGTTTAAATGGTGTATGCAAACTGGTCAAAACGAGTGTTTGGCATAACACCCGTTACTTTGTAAAGCATGTCTCCGTGGGTCATTATGACCAAGTTTATGCATATATTTGATGTTTATAATGTTTTAATGATTTCTGGAAGTTTTGGTGTTATGTTATGTTATAGAAGTTGTTTTCCGGAAAATGGATCAAAAGTACACAAAATGGGTATGCAGAAAAAGGGGTGTTTGGGACAAGGTCTATTTTAACCCATTTTGGGTCAAACGGGTCAAGAATGTTTGGAAAAACAATGTATATGGTTAAGTGTTTGTAAAGTGGTTAAAATAGTTTGGAGAACTAGTAGAGAACTAGTTTGGAGAACTAGTCGAAGTCAGTTTTCGAAAAATCATATCTTTTTAACCGTAAGTCGTCACGGGACGTGCCACCCATCATTTCGAAGGTAATTGAGTCTAGTTTCATGTAAAAATACTTTCAAGGGTCATTTTGTTACAAAATTATATCAGTTCAACGATTAGCAACAGCAGGTCAGTTTTAACTCAAATCGTTTCCGCGTAAAAGTTTAAGTTTCAATGATTTTAAGTCGTGTCATTCACGGGGTGTAACACTGGAGTTGAATGATACTTGGGAAGTCACATAATTTCCACCTTCCAAGAAAGCAATTGATTGTCACTAGAATTTTAAAGCCAAGTTAAAAGCTGATGGTACTGAAGACAGGAAGAAAGCAAGGCTAGTAATAAATGGAAATAGGCAAAGGAAGGGTGTGGATTATGAGGAGACCTTTGCACCAGTGGCCAAAATGGTCACTGTCAGAGCATTACTTGTTGTAGCTGCTATGAAGAATTAGGATGTGTGCCAAATGGATGTCTCAAATGCATTCCTTCATGGTGACTTGCTTGAAGATGTGTATATGCAACTACCTTTAGGCTACACTGGTAAGGGGGAGTCTGTTCAAGTTGTTCCTAAGTCTACAAAGTTCTGCAAGTTAAAGAAATCCTTGTATGGGCTCAAGCATGCACCAAGACAATGGCTTGCCAAATTGTTATCTGCTCTAGTATCTTTTGGATATGTTAAATGAAAGGCAGACTACTCCTTGTTTGTCAAGAGGACTGAAACATCTTTTACTGTAGTTCTAGTGTATGTTGATGATCTCTTTATTACTGGAACTCATGCAGAAGAGATTCAAGCTCTAAATTCTCAATTAAACTCTCATTTTCACATGAAAGACTTAGGGCCTCCTAGTTATTTTTTGGGATTGGAAGTGTCAAGAAGTGAGCAAGGTATTTTCATATCTCAAAAGAAGTATACTATGTAGTTGTTGCAGGAAAATGGTGTTCTTAATTCAAAGCCTTACAAGTTGCCAATGGATTAACATGTGAAGCTTCAAGCTGATTTGGGTACTCCTTTGTCTGATCCTGAAACCTATAGAAGACTCATTGGCAAGTTAATCTACCTTACCATTACCAGACCTGATATTTGCTTCACTGTACAAGTGTTGAGTCAATTTATGCAGCAACCAACTTCAGTGCATATGCAGGCAGCTAAGCACTTGTTGAGATATCTTCTTAATAGTCCATGACAAGGTGTTTTATTGGCTAATAGTTCATCTGTCCATCTAACTGCTTATTGTGATTCTGATTGGGCTAGCTGTCCAATGACAAGAAGATCTACAACAGGCTATTGTATACTGCTAGGTGATTCACCCATTTCATGGAAATCTAAGAAACAGAATGTTGTTTCAAGGTCATCAGCAGAGGCAGGGTATAGAGCTATGGATCTAACCTGCTGTGAAGTTACATGGTTGGTCAGTTTTGTAACATATTGAATTTCATAAACACACTAAACCACAAGATCAAATAGGCGTATAATTTAGATGGTTTAAAGAGAGAAAGTAGGATATTCTAGAAAGAGAAACTCATGGAAGGTTAGATTCCCAATGAACATCCAACCCTCTCCCTTGTGAGGAGAGGGCTATTTATACAAAGAGTCACGCCCTCCTTTGGGCTGTGGATCAGGCATACAATGGGTAAAGACCCGTCCTTCCTCCACGGTGTTGCACTAGACTAAGCTACGCTAATAACTAACTAATATTACCATACTAAACCATATGTCTACGAGCTGACTTAAGCTAGATTACATTAGGGGTGACCGATACTTCACAAAAGAATTTCCAATTCCTAACAATCTCCCCCTAAGGGAGGTCACCCCATGAATTACAATTTGCATCCTAGCAGTCTATTAATTCTTCAGTCTTGAGCTCGTAGACTTTAATACTTCAAAGTAATCAAACATTGTGCTTCAGTGGTGATTTCATCATTATTCAACTATAATGAATATTTCGTGGAGGTTATAGAGCTGATTCACTTTGATGACCTTTGAGCTTTGAAAGAGATCATCAGCCACAACTAATCTCAGTATCACCCATTGTTGTGATTCCAGCATATGTTGTTGTGACAATTGGACCGACATGCTCACATTCTGGATCATGATTTCTTCTTATCAGAGTAGCAGAAGCTTTTGTTGATTCATGATATTGGCAGCAGCGTAGCAGGAGCATGGAGTGAGAATATCAGAGTCATTGATGCACTAATCATGATTTCTTTAGAAATGAATGTATTGTGTGAGCATGCGGCTATGGATTGACCGCTTCATTCGATCGGTGCAAATGTGCGTACACTTCATACAAAGTTAGCAATAAAGCGCATGAAAGTGTCTTTGATCACTTTCGTTGAATTGAGTACGCCCACGGTTCCCGTTGATCAAGTACAAGTACGCCGCGTGAACAGGTAAAATTCGAAGAGTTTCCTTGACGAGGGTTTCGCGGTGCTCTAGTCGTTCTCAAACCGAACGTCTCAAAGAAGACAACACAGAGTGAGTGAACCAGCGAATTGAGATTCACTGATTGATGAAAATAGATTTGAAAAACAATCGTGTACCGCTCAATGGAAATTTTTTTGCAATACAATGAAGGTTTTAATGAAAATCAATTATCAATCATAAACACCTTTTTATTTTGAAATATTTGTACACAGTCGATGGGCTAAAGAAAAGAGTTTGTAAGCACAACGACCGGTTTTTCAAAGGTATCCGTCAATCCATAACCTGAACCAGGATTGATTCAAAAACTTGAATCGCCCCATTGTTTCTGTTCAGTTGTCACATGGTTGATCTATTGAATAGATCTCACATGCCACCTACCAGGAGCTTGTTTGATGTTGGCTCCAGAAGGCTTTGCATCTTCATTGTGAATATGTTTGCATATCACTAAGATGTTCTGGCAATACCACAAGGATAATGCGTAGGACTCAATATATAATCTCTCTTTCCACATTGTGTGAAACAGAGAGTCTTCATTGAAAGTGTCCTAATGAGATTTATAGATGATCTCGTGGCTCTAGACTCAATAGTGCACATTTGGTTCCTATGTCGGAGACTAGGGAGAGGGTCTCCTTCTTCAATATCAGCAATCTCTAAGAGAAAGTCTATAGATTATGTAGGTTCCCCGTGAGAATGACACAAGCCCTTTTAAGAGGAACTTGAGTAGCTTGGGAAGTTTAGTGCAGTGCGTCACTGGGTTCATGACGTCTTGTCTTCAATACCAGTGTTACCTTAGTAACAACCAGTAGCATATGTATTGAACCCGGTTTCTGCCCTAAGGTTGAATAATTGGAGGGCTATTTCTTTTCACCCTTTTTCACATTCAATTATTTTTCATTCTTCAACCCCTTCAGTGCTTACCGAGACTTCATAACTAAAACCTTGTTGGGTTTATTCCAGTTCTAGCTTAGTCTCAGTCCGCACTCTTCCCATTTCTCACTTTTCTCCTTTTTTCCATCAAACCTAAGGACTTCTACACTATCTAGTGGATTGTCCCTGGGTAGATCCCTCCGGTTCTGGTGGATCATGGGAACAAATACCTAACCTTATCTTCCTTATATCACCATACATAAAGTAAATTTGGTCGGTCTATTTGTTATTGTTCATCTGCCATTGGAACCAATTGAAAACCATTTGAAAATCAATCATGCTACTTGTGATATAATATCAAAACATTTTGTACCTTAATTGTTTTGATCATTTAGAAATGCTCCCCCTCAACATGTGCTCAAATGATTTTGAAATTGTTTAGCACATGAAGGCAAGAGTTCTTTGAAATATATTCTTGATCACAATTTCCGTAGAAAAAGCCATTTGAGTTTCTTTGGTAAATTCTCCCCCTCAATATGTACGTAGGATATTTGAAATCAATTTATCACATAGAGGCAAGAGTTCTTTTGAAGCACATCCACGATCACAAAAGCCATTAAGAAACCATTAGAAAATCAATCAAGGTACTTTTTATTGAAACATAAGAAATTTTGTTTTGTACCTTGAAAGTTTGTTTTCTTTTGAAATGCTCCCCCTCAATATGTGCTTCGAGATTCGAAAGCGTTTAGCACATATGGGAGAGCAGTATGCATATTGAGACAAAAATGGTCATCTTTTATCATCTTTCATATTTATATCACATTTTCTCCCTCGATCAAAAATTTTAAATCTTTTGAGATTTTGGATCTCAAGTGATTTAAATATGTAGGAAACAAGACATTTGTTGGAGAAAAATGTGTCCGGTTTTATATGATCTGAAGTGGACAACACTGAAGTTCCCTTTTTAGACACAAAGGGAAACCTCAATACATAACCTAGCACTATTACATACATTATAGTTATTCATAGTTTATACACCACATTTTTCACATAACAAGTATAAAACAAAAATTACTTCCAGAAGAAGTCTTCATTCAGTTCTTTGAAGTAGCATGTAGTGACCTTCACGAAGTCTACCACCCACAAAGCTTTCAAGGCTGTGGAAGATCATTCGAGTCTTAAGTCTTCGCCTGATCGCAGCAATGAAATCTTCACACCTCTTCAAATCCTCATCAGACCATAATTTTGTTTTGTTCCACGGCTTCAGATCAGTTTTGATTTCATTCACTCTAGAGTTCAATTCTTCTTTGACCATCTTGAGAGTGCCATCACTGAATTTGTAGAGCTCGCACAGTCTCATTAGCATGCGTATCCCGTATCTGTCGGTGAAGAGGACGGCTCTAGGGGTGTCCAGAACCCTATATTCATGACGGAATTAATGTCCTGAGGCATCCCATTGCGGCCTTGTAAGGTTGACCCTAGTATGGTAGCTTTCCATTCCTAGCTGAAAATCCTCAACCCTTTTACGTATAACTAAGCCCCTGATCCAAAGGTTGACAGCAGCCGATAGAGCCTTCTTCTCACGAACCGGAAGATGGTTAAGGTGTCCTTGTAGGTTCAGAAGGTAGAGATCTTCAAAATCATTGGGCATCAAGTGCTTGAAGTCGTTCTCTTCAATTACATGATCTTTACGTCTGATCTTCGAAGAACGATCTTCTTAAGGTAATCATAGCCATGGATTGGGAAGATCTCTACACTGAGAACACTTAGAATTCGTAGCTTGGATCTAACACCTTTTCGTCTTTTGTCAGCTCCATGTCTCTCAATGTAGAATTTCTTCTTTTTGAACCACCAATGAGAAATACCATATGAGGCTTCGATGTGATATACATGTTCTTTGTCGAGACCGAATTGATCAAAACCATCTGTTCAAGACCACGATCGAGTACGTGAGCAACTTTCATCTTCGAAATCGATAAGGCTGGTCTTCTTTCAGTAGAGCGAGCACACAGATAGTCCATGTCACGGTTGAAGAAGAATTCAGACTGAATGGTCATTTGTCCAGGTTCACCACCGAGAGGAAGAGGTTTATTCATATTGAAATGGCTAATCTCCTCACTGACTTGATCACTCAGCATCTTGTGGCACTCTTCCATCTGATATTGGAGCTGATTGGCATCAGAGTGAAAGACCTTGACAATTTCAAAAGCTTGTCCTTCAAGATCCTTTGGAGTGATGGACGAGATTCCCTTCTGTTCACAAAACCACTTAATGAAGCTGCCCATATCTCCAATGGCATGAAGTAGAGAGTCTTCATCTGGGGTTACATAGTTAGTAGAAATTATGGAAGCCCAGTTGTTGTCGAGGATCATCGTGTGGAGTCTTTGGGATAGACCATGAGGGTTCGGTGTATGAGGTCTCTCTCTGGTGTGCCAACTTCAAATGGTGTCTTTTGAAGGTGCAACTCTAGATGGGTTAGAGCGTTCTCCTGTCATGTATGTATCAAACCAATCATCTTCAGACGGCTTGGGGATATGCTTGGTGGATGCATCATCATCATCTGATTCTGACTCTGCCATGACATACGACTCTTCATGAAATACTTGATCTTCAGGAATAGAGGATATTATGGGTATGAACCTTGAATCGACCGTGGTCCAAGCTGCAGACTTCTTTTGAGTTTCCTGGTCTCCGAATGGACTAGATTGATTAGAAGGTTTTGGATGAGATGCTGGTGGTTGTGGTGAAGGTGTCATGGTTGTGCCAGAAGATCCACCAGACCCAGAAGTTCCAGCTCCTCCAGTTGGAGGTGAAGGAGGTGGTGGTGGCTTGGGGCCTCCAGACTTATCAATTGATTTCACCGGATCAGTCTTTCTTTTCTTCTTATCTTCTCTTTCTCGTACATCCTCTACAAACTGCTGATAATTATCGAGTCTCATCGATTCCTCAAGTGCTTCGTATAATTTCTTATGTGTATTGTCCAGATGCTCTCCTTCTTCGTACATTCTTTCTGAGAGAGCTGATCTCATGTCAGAGATTGGCAAGTCTTTGAATCGCTGAAGTAGTGGAGCCTTCATTGTCCAATCAACTGCATCTTTAATATATGCTTCTATTGCCTGTGAAACAATCTCATTAAGGTTAAGATTCTATAACTTTTTGACACGACTATCAAGATTATTGACGGCGACAGGAAAGTGCTTCTCAATAGTTCCAATACGTGTCATAGCCTCTTCGAGCAATTGCTCAGTCGTTTTGTCTGGAGAAGGTGAAGCGGGAGGTGGTGAGGCAGGAGCAGTGACGGTATCACTAACAGTGACAACTTGTACAGGATCAATAGTGGGTTTGGGTGGTGGAAATGCGGTTGCTTGAATAGGTGCTGACATTGGAGGAGTGGTTGATGCGTCTTGCTGAATATCAACATTGTACATGGACTCAGCTTCCTGTTTCTTGTCATTTTTCTTAAACGGCTCGTTGTCTGAGGGTTTGTCATTTAAGAACTGATCACCAAAAGATAAGTCTGTATCTAGATTCTTCAATGAGGATAGAGAATCAGTAGACATATTTGGTTCTTCCAAATGCCTGGTCTCATCAGATCTTGATTCAACGTTCTCCTGTGAGTCTTTCTTCATCTCTTCATCAACATTTTGATCAGACTAAGTATCACTTGATGCATGAGTTTCTTCTTGTGCCTCGGATACCTCCTTTTCCAATCCAGATTGTTCTTGAGCTGAAGATGATTCCACACTTCTTTTCTTGAGTTCAAATTGAGTGGTAGTTCTTGATGGTGAAGAAGAGAATGTCAGAAGCATGTGAGCAACTTGTTCGGCATCAACACCAACAATCCCTTTCCCTTTGTCATGTGTGATTGGAGTTGTATGGCGTGGCTCAGGTTCAGGTTATCTTAACACGACACCTCCAATTGGTGGTCTCATGTTCAGGCCTTCCAGACTTTGTTGAATTCCTTGCTGCAGAGCAGCATCATCTTCATCAATCAACCTCGAATTACCCTCGAAACCGGTTTCCTCAACGTTTTCTTTTTCCACCTCCTTCTTCTTTCTTTCTCTCGGGTTGTGGTGTCGGGAGGTTGTGACCTTTCACGTCTCCTTTTGGAAGGCGAGCATATGAGGTCTTTGAAGTCTTTGAACCCAGGCAGACTTAGCAGTTTTGGGTTGTGGTGGAGTGGGAGAGACATCAACATTAGCACTGGATCTGGATGCCCTTTTCTTGTATAGTTTGAAGTGATCCGTCTTCTTAATATCGTCTGTGAGAAGAATATCAGGAATTGGAAATCCAAATATCTCTTTATCCATGCCTTTAGAAACATATTTAAGGTTACCCAGAACAAATTCTTCCTTGGCATTATGAAGGACTGATTCACTCCTAGGATTGAAGTTATGAGTCTGTTGCAAGTACTGGATGACAAGCTTCGAGAATCTGAAGCTAGGAATCACAAGTTTGTTTACTTTCTTTCGTCCCTGAGCTTTATTCTGAAAGTTTGTTCTATCAGAGATAATAGTGTTCATTGACAACGAGAATTCTTCCCAGATACGTTCCGATACATTAACATTCACCCCATTGACGATACCCCATAGGATTTGCAAGATGGGAATCCTTACTTTATCAAATCCTGAAGTTTTTCCTGATAAGCATAAGTTGAGAACTGTTGTCATTGCTCTCCAGGGTTGATACATGTGTCCGGTGATGATGTCAGAAGTACTTAATATGCCAAATTGATAACCCAAACCAATCAGAAAAACTATTAGCTCTTCAGCACTAGGTGGAGGTTCAGATCGTATGTTGGGGTTACAGGGTGTGATTCCAAGGGCCTTGCTGAGAATGTCCAAATTGATCACAAATTCCTTATCATCTAGCTTGCAGGTATAATGAGTTGTGATTTTGTCCCATTCAATGGTATTCCAAAATTGTTGTATGAAAATGGTGGGAATTGTGCATTGCTTGGTAAGGGCACTGAAGAAATTTGTATTTTTGAGGATATCAATAGACACTTTGAGGATTGGATTTTGTTGCAACTTTTGCATGTCCACATAACAGTTACTTTTCCCAATCTCTACCCATCTATCTTCAGGAAAGATTTCGTTGTCTGAAAGGACATTGGGTGGAGCAGAAGATGTAATGTTCTCAGATGAAGTTGTGTTTGCCATTTGAAGATCTAAAGATATACACATACAACAACAAAGAGTGATAGCATGTTAGTTTAGATGTGGTTAGTTAAGCAACATTGAATGCAGCCTCATGACAAAGACTCAACAAGTAACAATTTTTGACAGAGTTCCCATAAAAGGTCAAGTAGCATTAGTAAGATTTCAAGGTAACAACTCTTTTTGAGACAGCTTTTGAGAGACAACTTGTATTTTTGACTTAAGAACAAAGTTGCTATGAAATAGTTTCATGAGACAAGATGCTATTATTGAAATGTTATAACCGGATGCTAAGACAATTTGTCATATCAAGTTGCTACAAGAACAATCAGATACAAATTGTTTAAACAATAGAGTTATAACAAGTCGCTAAGAACAAGTTGACAAAAACAAATCGCTACAGGAAATCACAACCAAGTCGCTAGCATGAGATTATTATAGCAAGTTGCCTTAAATAATTTAATGCAACAAATCGCCACTTGAAAATTGAATCAACAAGTCGCTAACTTGTAAAGACAAGTCGCTATCAAAAACTGACAAGGCTAAGTCGTTACATAAAGTTACTAAGTTGCTAACTTGTAAAGACAAGTCGCTATCAAAAATAACAAAGCCAAGTCGCTACGTGAAAAATTACTAAGATGCTAACTTGTAAATACAAGTCTCTATCAAAAAAATAACAAGACCAAGTCGCTATGTGAAACATTGCTAAGTCGCTATCAACAGTAACAATGCTAAGTCGCTACAAATCAATTCACTAAGTCGCTAACTTGAATGTGTTCAGAACAAGCAACTCGCCATGAAGAATTTATACACCAACTCGCTACCAAGAACACTCTAATAGCAGGTAAGTCGCTACCAAGAGCACAAGCATATCATACGCATATCTCCTCAATTCATTCAACACAATCAAACCGCTACTAAGAACAACTACAGTTAATCCATAAGCACAAACAATCTCAGAAACACAACCCAAATCGAACCACATACAAGTCGCTCACAAGTTCATAAATACATGTAAGTATGAAAAATTACAACAACCCTAGTAAATCCAAACAACCCTTAATCCATTAACACATGTATATCGAGTGATTCATTCAAAAGAATCCATTAACAAACCTAGACGAGGAAAGCAAGTGACGAGGATCAAGATTAGTGGAATCACATTGGGGAAATGAGTTAGGGGATGCATATAATCCTCATATTAAGAGACAAGAATCTGATTAACAAAACCTTACCACACACAACTCGCTAGGATGAATTGTACGATAGGGGAAGAGAGAAAAAGATTGTTTTAAGTTTTGAAGATAATGAAATATGTCAAATTAGCTAGGGGTGATGAGGGGTTTTTCACTGGGTATGCCAAGTTTACATGTTCGAGTCCACGCACTTGTCAAGTCTCTACCTAAGATGAATAGCAAGTCGCTACGTCTTAAGTTGCTAACCCAGATAAAAGTAAGTCGCTATCTATCATATTATGTATTATTGATACTATCAGACAATGAACTTATCAGATTGCATGCAAATACAGTATTAATCACATCTTAAAATGAGATAACATAGATAAGCAAACTAATACAGAGGGCACCATGAAACGGATAAGCAATCAACAAAGAACAAAGAGGACACCACAAATAGGCAAAGACACAAACATGCATCCGAGCACAATACATAACCAACACTGGTGCAGATATAAACGAGATAACATGAAAAATTCTCCCCCTCAATCAATGTCACCAATGAGCATTGATTGAATTTAACTACGCCCGTTATAAAACAAGAATATATCATTTGTTCGAACTTCATCTATGATCCCGTGTCATTATTGAATGATATTTCTAGGACCGTAGATGTTATCGATAACAAGGGATATATCTTTTATCAGTTTGAGGTAAACGAATTAAATTGAAAATTAAAGAATGATTTAAAACTTTTCTTTTGAAAGGCGGATTTGTACCGATTTATAGGCGAGTCTATTAGTCGAATATGAGTCAAAGCCACGAGATACATCAATTCAGCAAAGCAAAATTCGAGGTGAGCAATATTCATTTCTGATGGAAACCAAGTCATGAAGTTCCCGATTGAATTGAGCATTGTACCTGAAAAGGCTGAGAACACATTGCACTAGACGCATGTAGTATTCTTGCAAATAGATGAGTTAGTGACATGAGTAATCTCATTATTGGATGTTCTTGCTTTGATCTAGAAGCGTGTCATTAGTAGAGATCCCTTTAGGTTCAATATTCTTGAAGAGTTTTCCTGTGGGCATCCACTTAAGGCAAGATCTAGGTATGTAAGTCCGTTTGGATCCTGTAAACTTAAAGAATCTACCAGCGGGAATCCATTTGAAAAAGCTGCTAGTAGATTGGATGTAGGCACTTCCCTCTTTTGAATATTGGTCCTTTTGTAATTAGTTGGTTTCTTAGGAGATTGATCAGCCATTTGATGCTTCTTATGAGAACTGGATGAACTCCTAGTATTACTTATCTTTGAACTTTGAACATTAACCTGGGGTTTGTTATTCATTCTATCGGAATGAAGTAGTGAAGTGTTGGTTTTGTCAAAATAGTATTCGCATCAACTTGGGAGGCAAGCCTAGATTTCGATGGTTTAAATCTTTCAGTTTTAAAAGCATTGGGCTGCCTAACTACGATTATGTTTTGAGTTGTTACGAGCGGTTGGCTTTCCCAAGGTTGATGGTTTTGCAAACTTAGTGTTCACCTTATTTCCAATAGATTTCCTAAGCTCATTTTTAAGGCAACAATATTGAAGCTCTTATCCTGAATTTGGGCTTTGAGGGCATCAACGTCAACCAAAAAAGGAATTAGTTTGATCTATCAACTTGGAATTGTTCTCTAATAAGTTCTTTCTTAAGGACTCATTTTCCCGTAATAGGTTGGACACACTTGCAGCCAATTCATCATTCTTAGATTTAAGTGAACTACTCACCTCATGCCGTTGGGATTGCTCATTTCTAGATTATATTTCTTATGCAGATCGAAAGTTGGAATTTCAGGATTGCATATGGTTGAATCTTTGTCACGAATACTGGGTTTTAAGTGGTTGATTTCAAAAAAATCTTGAAATTCTGGGAATTCCGGATTTATGCACGATTTTGTGGCACGAAAACTTTCTTCTCTTTGTTGTATTGCAATTTCCAAGGAAATACAATGTTGAAAGTTCATCATAAACCTCTTTTTCAACCATGTCGTTTGTTTTAAAGGTTT
Source organism: Chrysanthemum makinoi (assembly GCA_910596185.1). Taxonomy (NCBI): domain Eukaryota; kingdom Viridiplantae; phylum Streptophyta; class Magnoliopsida; order Asterales; family Asteraceae; genus Chrysanthemum; species Chrysanthemum makinoi. Next base: position 218,835,689 of record OU343220.1, read on the forward strand.
TAGATTCAGGCTCAACCAAGACATATTTATCAATATCATGTTCAGAGATAAGATCAGTCAAGGGTACCTCGATTAGCATGACACATGTTCATTTGTTGGTATGGCATCGAGTTCGCCTTATGCACAAGTAGGGAATCTCGACATGCAAGCACTTTCGGGCTTTTCAGATTACTGAGCCTTTGTGTTGTTCTGACCCGATTACATCATTCAGGTGTTGTATCTCGAAATTACGCATTCGACATCACATCATCTGTTCTTTCACCTGATCCATTACCCAAAATATCACAACTTTCCCTAAATTTATCATGACACCTATTCAACTCATTCAAATTATCAGTCCCTTGAGCATCTGTTTTAATGTACACTTCCATACTATTCATAAGTTGGATATATGTGTTGATGAACTCATGAATTTCCATTCCTGTATGTTTCTTGAATGAAATTCCGATTACGTGTTGATCAAAGTCTGCTTGAATATTCCCCTTGATAAATGGTTGAATTTGATTGTAGATTACTTGAAGTGTAGCATTAGAATCATCAATTAGTACCTTCCTTACGGAAATTTGAAGCTTTAGTTGTTCTAAGTTGACAACCTGGTGATTTTTTGTTAAAGTGGGTAAGTCTTGACGAAAAAAAACCTTTGCATGTTGAGCCATAGTGGTGGATAACAGTTGTGTGAGGTGTTGATGAAGTAGTTGAAAGGGCTCAATGTTGCATTCCATTTGCCTTGCATCATTTGTCAATACCAAGTGTGACTCTTGGATCTTGACTCAGTTGTAAAGTGTGTTGATCATAAGTTGTGAATCACTCAACTTAGAACATTGGAATAGCGACTGTTTCATTGTTACATGAGGTATCATAAAGTTCAAGCACTTTGGAGATCAAAGGATCGATGATGTAAGACATTTTGTTGATGGATATTAGATATAAGTAGCTTGCATCAATTCACCAAATTGTAATATGGACAAGTCGCTAACAAATCAACTAGCCAAGAACCATAACACCAAGTCGCTAAGAGTTATGAAGACAAGTCGCTAAGTACCAAGTAGCTAAGTATTTTGTGACAAATTAAGCTAAAGCACCAAGTCGCTAAGCAGTCAAGTCGCTAAAGAGCAACTCGCTATGGTCCAAGTCGCTAACACCAAGTCGCTAAGAATCTTAAGTACAAGTCGCTAATAAAAATTGAAAGCAAGTCGCATTACCTACACCCTGAGTTGCTACCCGTAGTGGAGAATCCACTAAGTGTATTGTTTGTCGGCTTGTTTCAATAGACAAGTCGCTAGGACCAAGTCGCTACCAAAAAGCACTACAACTCGCTACTTTTTTACTAAAGCAAATTAAGCTAAGATGAAATTCACTACGAGAACCAAGTCGCTACCAAGAAAAACTTCAAAAACACACTTTTCAATCCAAAACAAGCTCAACCACAGTGATTTAAGTTTACCAAATCAAAACCCAAGCACATACAATGATCCTAAACATAAAAGTACACCCAAAATTCAAACTTTAACACTAGAAATGAATCAAATGATGCAAAATCCACTAAACCTTTTCAACCTCAAAACCATCTAAAACCACTAGAAATCAAGGATATGTAAGAGATGATCTAACCATGGCTCTTGATACCATTTGTAACATATTGGATTTCATAAACACACTAAACCATAAGATCAAATAGGTATAATTTAGATGGTTTAGAGAGAGAAAGTGGGATATTCTAGAAAGAGAAACACTTAGAAGGTTAGATTCCCCGATGAACATCCACCCTCTCCTTTGGAGAGGGCTATTTATCTAAAGAGTCAATGCCTCCTTGAGTACGTGGATCGATACAATGGGTAAAGACCAGTCTTCCTCCACGGTGTTGCACTAGACTAAGCTACGCTAATAACTAACTAATATTACCATACTAAACCATATGTCTGGTGACTTAAGCTAGATTACATTAGGGGTGACCAGATCGTCACAAAGAAATTTCCAATTCTGGGCATTAAAGACTTAGGTCCAGTTGATTTGAAGTGTGACAACCAAGCTGCCATATACATTGCTGCCAATCTTGTATTCCATGCCAGGACAAAACACATTGAAGTAGACTGCCACTATGTTAGAGATCAAGTTAAGTCTGATGCAGTTCATCCATCCTATGTTCCCTCTAAAGCTCAAGTAGCAGATGTATTTACTAAAGTCTTACCTGTGGATCAACATCATCATCTTCTACACAAGTTGGGACTCAACTTGAGGGGAAGTATAGAAGTGGAATGGGTTAACAAAGTTCAGGGTATGTTTTGTACATATAGTATAGTGTAGGGATGTAGTTTGTACATAATTAGTTTTAATTGTAATTAGAGAGGGAAAGTCTGTTTAACTTCTCTTTAAGTATCTGTATCACTCTTTCATTTTCATTCAAGCAATCTAACAAACTTTCCCCAAATTCTCTCTTTCACAGTGTGTTTTCATTATGTGTTCATCATCTTGTTATTTCAGTTCACAGAGCAACAGAAACCCGTGGGCATGGGCATAGGTAGAAAATTGTACCCGCTAACGAGTGAATGATGGATGAGAGAAAATTCACGAGGGTAGGTGATGGGTTAAAGGTATTCGTGCCCATCGCCCACGAGTATCGTAAAAGTGAACAAGGAGTATATACTAGAGCGCTTGACTTGAGAGAACTATGTAATTTGTTGAAGGGACACATTCCACTAATTAATCAACTTGATCCTATTTTTCGTATGCACGTTAATTTAGTCCACATGGTTGACATTGGTGTAATAATGCAATACGCCTAACAATATTCTTATTTCATAGTATTTTTACTAGTTATATGCCGAAATTTCATATTTGTTTACTATATAATTCAAGTATTCACTTGAAAAGAGTTGGTACGTAAATCAAATTTTATTTGACTATTTATATGTAGTAAACTAGTAACTCGTTGCATGCGAATGAGTTATTTACAATGTTTTAAAACCCGGTTTTTTATCAATCCGGTTTAGTCGCCGGTTCGCCGCGTTACCGGTTCAAACGGTTAAATTAAAGATTGGCCGGTTCTATATATATGTATAATTTTTTTTTCTATATTTAATATTTAGTGTTGCATGATCTTATGATTTATTCGCCTTTATTCTTACATTCGATTGAATTTATGAAAAAGATTGAGACTCTACCGATGAATTTTGTTTTAAATTGTATATATATAATAATATAGCAAAGATTTTCAACAACAATCAATATATGTGTTATAACTGTCGATAATAATTAGAGAAAATTAAAATAAGCCAGAAAATTCATGCTTAATTCGCTTTATGTATGGTCCGTTTTTTGTCGTTTTAAATTTTGGTCATCTTTCATTTCTTCCATTGCTAAATGCTCCGCAAATTTTTGACCGCGTGTCATTCTTTGAACTTTTTCCATAAAGTACATAAGAATGACAACTATCAATTTTAGATGAGTCAACTGATAATGCGATCAAAGTCAGTGGATGACAGTAAAGGAATATACGTGTCAAAATTTGATTGAAGTCAAGCGGGTTAATGAAAGAGGCATAATAAAATGAGAAAAAAACAAAAATATGAATTTAATAGCGATACGCATGATTTTTTGGCTTATTTTGAGAATTTTCTCTGAACTATATTAGTTAGTGTTTCTAAAGTAATTATGAATATAATTTACTAGTTTACAAAATTGTAACTAGTCCTCACCATTTCAACTTATCAATAAAACTTAGAAAGGTTTATGGTTAAAAAATTTTTACTACATAGTCAATTTTTTTGATAAAAAGTCATAACCCGGTAGGTTTTATTAAAACGGGTCAACCCGGGTCATCGAAAAACTGGCGGTTCAATCCGATTTTTAAACAAGCAAAAATCCGATCACATGATGTCCGGTTTCCAAGCTGGTTTACGGTTCAAACAGTTGAACCGACCGGTCAACCCGGGTTTTAAAAGATTGGTTATTTATGTGTGTTGCTAACATCATCTTATAAGGCTATTGTTAACCATGAATATATTATTCACATTTTACATAAAACAAATCTCACAATCTCTAAACAATATCAACATGAATGAGTTTTTTTTTTTTTTTTTCCTTTCTCCGAGAGTCACAGTACGTTCACCTTTTTTATTCGTTTCACAAGCCAAAAAAATAGAAGTTATCATTGACCATAACAAGCAAATAACTATATATGTACGATCAGGTATATATGTATATACATATATACTTGTAGCTAATCGATCTATGCGCCTCCATTAACTTTGTAAAATGTATATACTACTTATAGTGGTTATATGATTTATAAATAACAGATTACTCTCTGAAGGAGCCGGGTCGGATCTAAGCATGCATGTGCAAAATGCTCAACCCAATAGGGCTACCAATTTTGTTCGGAGCCTCAAAAATTTTATGTATAAATTGCTGTTAATCGAGTTATTATAGTGTCAATCCGCCAATGTTAAGTCAGATAAACTTGATCGAGTTAATATTAATTGCATTAAATCCAAAAAACAGTGATAGTTAGACGTGGGTGTCTAAGTTATTATGAATAGCCGGGAAAACACGTTAATGGAACTTTCACCACGCCGAGAAACCTGACCAAATAATTGATTTTGCACGTCATGATACACTTATTATTTGAAAAATATGACTCACAAAAGACGAGCAAACGGCATACTTGACATATTATAAAGTTTGTTTCTTTATGCATAGTTTTAAAAAAAAAATGGTTGTTACATCAAAAAATAAAGAGAGTAAATTGCAAAAATCGTCCATGTGGTTTGTCAAGATTGCAGAAATCCTCCATGGTCTTCCATAAGTGCAGGCGGTCTCCCTGTGGCGAAACATTTGAATCGTTTGGTCCACGATTTTAACGGACGTTAATTGGATTCGTTAACAGCTTACCGCGTTAGCCCTTTTGGTGGCGACCGTTCTGCATCCATCCTTTAAACTAACGACCGTTTATAATTTAATATTTTTGGTTATTTAAAGTTTCTCGATTTTTATATACATTTTATAAAAAAGTATACATTTTTGTATACGTTTTTATATAAGTTCTGTATATGTTTTTATACACGTTTTTATATACGTTGTTGTATATATTTGTATGTACTTTTAATACGTATTTATATGTATTTATAAAAATATATACGTTATTTTCTACCTTTTTATATACGTTTTTATAACGTTCTTATATACTTTTTATACATTTTTATATACATTTTTGTATACGTTTTTATACGCTTTTATATGCGTTTTTATATACGTATTTATAAAAACATACTCCCTCCGTCCTAAAATAATTGTCCTCTTTTGACTTTTTGAAGTCTTTTTTCTTCAACTTTGATCTTAAATATTTTTGTTTGTATTATATAAGAATTGATGCAAAATATACGAATAGATAGGTTTTTAAATATTTTTTCATTGGTATAATCTTCATCAAATATTATATAACACATACAAAAATATTAAAGATCAAAGTTGAGAAATTAAGACTTTCAAAAGTCAAATGAGGACAATTATTTTAAGACGGAGGTAGTATATGTTTTTATATACGCTTTTTTATAGACGTTCTTATATAAGAACGTCTAAAAAAAGATATATAAAATAGAAATTGAATAAAAACGCATATAAGAACGTCTATAAAAAAAACTTATAAAAAAACGTATATATGCGTATAGAAACATATATAAAGAATATACAAAAATGTAAATAAAAACGTATACAAAAACTTATATAAAACGTATAAAACGTATATAATAACATATATAAAAGTAAAAAAAGTATATAAGAATGTATACAAAAACGCATATAAGAACGTGTATAAAAACGCATATAAAAACATATATAAAAGGGTATACAATAAAACATATAAAAACTTGTGTATAAATGTTTACATTTTTTAAAAATGTATATAAAAAATCGAAAAACTTTAAATAAATCGAAAATATTAAATTATACACAGTCGTTAGTTTAAAGGATGGATGTTTATAGCGGTCGTTGTAAAAGGCTAACATGTAACATTAACGGAATCCACTTATAACCGTTAAACCAGGTACCAAAAGCGATCAAGGTTTAGCCACAGGAGCCGTGCTTATGGAAGACCAGAGAGGATATATGCAATCTTAGCAAACCACATGGACGATTTCTGCAATTTACTCAAAAATAAATAAATAAAGTTTTGGTTGGTAAATACATGCATATGATATTAACTTCTCCGTAGAATACAATTCAGATAATAGAACTTTTTTATATTTCTGACAGAAAACCTCATATGGGTCACATTATAGGAGAGGGATTCTCTTAAGTTGTATAACATAACTTGACTCAAGTTAAAAAATTGTGGTAGTTGGATTTGATCCGATATGCCGAATCAAAAGAACTTTTGATTTGAGCCGTTGGATCAAATCCGACTATATCTTTGAGTCAGTTGTGTTAAACGAGATGATCTTCCTCCGTATTATATCGACTCACGGACCATCAAATCTGATATCACTTTCCTTTTACAATTTTATGACTGAAGTCGTAGACTGAACTTGACAAGTTTAATTAGAGGAGTCAAACCGTAACTTATTTGTTTTAGAAAGGTCAATTTACATTTTCATATATCATTCCTACTAATAGTGTTTACAACTACAAAGTGCAAGGAATTAAAGCCTACCTATATGGAATTCCTTGTACTTCCTCCGTCCCAAAATTATAGTCTCTTACATGAATGGACCCACATGTATGCCGGGTGTGGCACGGGCTACACCCAATTTTAGGTCACGAAGTGCAAAAAGATTTCAAAATTGCCGTTTTTGTGATATGTGCAACCCCTCAAATTTTTTTTGCTACTTTCGTTTCTTACGATGTAACTTTAGTTAGCCCAACATTTCTTTTTTATTACTTCTCTTAAAATTAAGATTAGTCCTCGTTCGTACGATGATTTTTTTAGTCTTTCTTCTTCAACTTTGACCATAGTTATTTTTGTTTGTGTTATATAATACTTGATGAAAAATATATAAATTTATTGGGTTTTAAATTAAATTTTCATTGATATAATTTTGATCAAATATTATATAACACAAATAAATATATTAATGGTTAAAGTTGAACAAAGAAAAAAGTTAATAGAATGATAAATAGAGACGGAAAGAGTAATAATTAACACACGAGAAAAAGCTACAAAACATTCAATCATATAACAACACATATATTACAACAACAAAAAAAGTATATTACAGGGTTTACTTAGATTGGCTAGAACAGTCTCAATAGCCCGATGATTATAATTTCAGTAACTTTTCACATAACAACTAGGTACAAGTACATAAAAAACATACCGAACCAAACCATACAAACATTTCTGCAAGCAAAGTGGTATATTCAATACAAACATTCTCTATTCATTACACGTACATAACCATCGTAAAGAACCAACATCGACCATCACACTCAATTACATCTAGGAAATGTTACGCCACATTGAGCAGCACATCTCCTAGCACCAGGAAGTCGAAGATATGCACCAAAAGTTGGGTCACCTGATTCACGGCAAAGACAACCTTCCTGACCCTTGAACCTACGACAACAGTCTTGTGTAGGCGGGATGTCTGAGACAAAGGCTTGTAGGCACCAACTTATCTGCACAGGATCACATCTAGATTGCGCTTCAGCGAACTGGACGTGTCCTGTGGAAAGTAGCATAGCCAAAAGTGTGACCATGAAAAAACGTAACGAATATTCCATTGCTTAGATGTTGTAGGGATATGATATAATTGTTGCGATTTGTAAGTGTGGTTGGTGAGTTGAATTTATAGAAAAGGTGTGCTTGGTGTGACATGGTTCTTAGCCGAATTAACTAGTTTTTTTTATCACAATGATACAAATAGTCGGCCCATAACGCATATCTCTTTCACGGGTCTACAGAAAACTATTTTAATCTTGTCACAATGTTTTTAAAAATATATTTTTATAACTTAACCTAAAAATCCTTAGCTAGCATTAGATGACCAATTTGTTTTTCTTTTTTAATTTTTGAATTCGATATAGGATATAGGAAACTGCACCGCATGATCATTTTCCTAAGTGGGTGATTTGCAAACATATGTTTTTGATTTGCACACAAAAATAGCATGTTGTATAAAATAAAGTGCGCCAATAAAAAAATGTAAGTGTTCATATCAATTTTTTTTCCGTATGAATACAGAGTAATTTTTACAGTTATCGTAATTAATACATGACTGCATGTTAGATCATCGACCATAACACATACAATTCGTTAGATAATTCATTCCCATAATAGAATTCCCTTTTGTTTAGGATAAGAACGTACTATCTAAAACTTTGACTTTTACGTGTAACTTGGAGTCGTAATTAACGTCTGGTTTATATAAAAATGGTGTTTTAATTAGCAGATCGAAGAAACTAAAATAGCGTTCAGTTCAGGATGTATAGCATTAATTAATAACGATAAATACTCTTAAGGGTGGATATATGGGACCTAAATTCATACTATCATACAGTATATGTTTGAGATATAAGATCATTTGAGGACAAAAGATTATTTACATGGATCAATCTACACCCTTCATTTTTATTTGATCTAATGGATGAGATTAATCCCAACAAAATAAAAACAACTTTCATCATTTTTTTTCAAATATTAATAACTTTTAAACCGTTAATCGTTAAGCGAAAAAAAAATATCATTGCGACGAGCATTTAATTATCTTTCTATAGATAGGCACTTTGATACACTTTCGACAAATTTTTTTTCGTATTTTTACGTTTTTTTAAAGTTTTTCGTTTTTTTTGCGTTCTTTGAAATTTGCATTGAAAAAATGTATATGATATAACACTTAATTTGATATTAGTGTAAAATCATATATGATATGTAATATCATATGTGATATTTGTGTAAAATCACATATATATCACATGTGATATTACATATCATATATGATTTAACACTAATATCACATGTGATATTCAATTTAGTGTTTTATCATATATATTTTTTTCATGCAATTTGATGCGTGAATAAACGAAAAAACAACGTGAAAAAATGAATTTTTCTTTTTTGAAAGGATATCAAAGTCATACGTCTATAGAAAAGATAATTAAACTTCCGTCCATGACTGATAATATTTTGCAATGATAAGCGGTTTAAGAGATATTTAAATTATAAAAATAGGTGAAATAATAAAATCTTTCTTTCCATCTTCATTGATTTTCTTTTAGATGGATAAGTGCAGATGAGTCCCTGGTATGTGAAAAAGTTTGGTATGTAAAAAATACTTTCCCCATGTTTTGACAAACTAATATTTTTTTATTTTTATTTTAGATATAAGATCGTTTGAGAATGAAAGATTATTCATCCAGGGATCAATCTACACCTCCATTTTTATTTGATCTCACGTTGAGATTAATCCCACAATATAAAAAACTATCATCATTTTTTTCAAATATTAATAACTGCCGTTAATCGTTAAGCGAAAAAAAAAAAATATCATTGCGGCACGGCATTTAATTATCTTTATAGATAAGCACTTTGATATACTTGCGACAAAAAAAATTTAAATTTTCACGTTTTTTTTAAGTTTTTTTTAGTTTTTTTTTTCACGTTCTTGAAAATTTGCATTGAAAAATAATATATGATATAACACTAATTTGATATTAGTGTAAAATCATATATGATATGTAATATCACATGTGATATTAGTGTAAATCACATATGATATCACATGTGATATTACATATCATATATGATTTAACAATATCATGTGATATTCAATTTAGTGTTTTATCATATATGATTTTTTCACGTACAAATTTCGATTACGTGAAATAAACGAAAAAAAGCGAAAAAGCGATGAAAAAAATGAATTTTTTTTTTTTTAGTATATCAAAGTCTTGCGTCTAAAGATAAACTCTTTCGTCATGCGAAATAAATATTTTAAGCAATGATAAACGGTTCTGAATTTAAATTATAAAAAATTGGTGAAATAATAAAATGCTTTTAAATCTCATCCATTGATTTTCTTTTTAGATAGATGGTGGAGATGAGTCCCTTGGTATGTGAGAAAAGTTTGGTATGTAAAATAACTCTCCTCTTATTTTTATTATTAAAGTTATCTTTTGTTTTGAATTTAGAGACTAATATTTTGTTTGATCTGTGTTGATGTATCAACTGTTATGATCACTTATGAACATTATTGTAACTTCTGATATGCAAAACTAATTTGGTAAATTAAATATGCAACTACTATACCTAGCTCATGTTAAAAATTGATTGAAATGTTAGATTAAACTTGTTCTTTTCAACCACTGCTCCTATAGAGCTATTAGAAATAGTCAGGATCTGTTTTTCCTACCTAATACAATTATCATTTTCCTAAAGTCATCGATAAATGCTCATATTGTTCCAATACTATAATTTCCACATTCACATGAAAAGATATTGAACGTAAAAGTAACTTGTAACTTCTTGTCCTTTTTCGAAAACTTACTTTTCAAATAAGTCATTATTAAAACAAGGTGTATAATTTAATTTCCCCGAGGTGTCATTTCCACGGAGAAACCTTTAATTTCACCGGCACAATTTCCACATAATTAGTTTTGCACAAAACATAATTTTGATTTAGCCCTATTTTTTTTTTTTTTTTTTTTTTTTTTGTTTTTTTATTAATTGTATGGTGGATCAATAACGGATGTACATATCAATTCCCATATAAAAATCAGAACAATACATATATATTACAAAAAATCAGATAATTATTATTTAAAGAAATTCTGAATTACTGGGTTATAGACAATGGTACCATTTTATAATTTATTAAATTACACGAAGTACATAATACATAAACGTACCTAACAAGAATGGAGTTAAACAAATACGAAGTACATCACAAAAGACTAAAACTGTATATTCGAGACACATATACGGCCATCATGATCAGTTACATGTAGGATACGTTACACCACATTGAGCCGCGACCCTCCTAGCACCAGGATGTCGAAGATATGCACCAAAAGTCGAGTCATGTCGTTCACGGCAAATACAACTCTCCTGACTCTTGAACCTCCTACAACAGTCTCGTGATGGTGGTATGTTTGAGACAAAAGACTGTAGGCACCAACTGATTTGGACAGGGTCACATCTAGATTGTGCTTCAATGAGTTGCAACTGTCCAGCAGAAAGTAGTAGCGCCATGAGGGCGACTACGAAACATCGTACGGAGAATTCCATTGGATAGAACTAACGTTGGAATGATCAAATTGAGATGAAGGCTAGGGTTGTGATTTGGAAATTAAATGAATTGGTTGGCCTGAATTTATAGAAGTAGTATATAGGTGGGAATGGTTGAATTCTCACCAAAACTAAGTCGTTATTAAATCTCAATAGATCAACACAGGATCTAGAATTGTCAAACTGTTACAGTGTTTATTCTTATAAAAAATTCAATGAATGACGCATATTTACTATCTCGTAATACGATAGTATTTTAGTTTATCCCCAGATTAAATGCCGTTTAATCCGGCGTTGTTTTGTTTGCGTTCTCTCTCGCGATCATCACGTCACCAAAAAGGAGCCCCATAAGCTGGCCTGCTAACGTCTTAGCCCAAACCCGTTAGTGTTTGTAACTTTTTTTTATTCGCTTTGCATAGCATCTACCGCCATTTTTTCATCCTCATCTTCTTTGTACCGTATCTCATTCCAAGGTTTCTTCGTCATTGGGTTTGCTATTTGTTTTCTGGTACGTGCTCATTTTTTTGTTTGTCTGTTACTAGGCTATAGGTTTGTGCATCTTTTCACAGTTTCTATGTTGTTGTTGTATGTGTTGCTTTGTTTTTCTGTTTTCTATATGTCTTTATTCTTTTGCTTTTGCATATTTCAGATTATGTGTGTTTATTGATTTCTGTTGCTTTGTGTATATGCCGATTGCCATTTACAGGTCGCTTTTTCCTTTTGCTTTTTGATTCTTTGACTTTGAAAATATGAAAAAAAAAAAAAAAAAAAAAACACTTCTGCCTACGCTAGATACCGAACCTTTAGTGTCAAAGGGTTCGTCTCAGCATACTATTCCTGTTAGTATGGATGTTTTTTGTCCGTTGTCGAATGTCTGTGATGTGGTCCCTGTTGCTCCTTTCATGTGCAAAATGTCAAGGGAGCCGATACAAATTGATTTTGATCCTTATTGATTACAAAATATTGGGCCCCTCAAACAAATACTTTAAATACTAGTATAATTTATTTAAATTGATAAACTTGAAACAAGTGAGAAAAATATTTTAAAAAAAACCCCCGAGCAAATTAATAAATTACTCAAACAAACAACTATATATAGTGGAACTTATTTCTTGAAAAATGCAATTCTCCTCGCATTCTTTGAAACAATTGATAATTTTAAAGACAATAATATCTCATTAATTTGTCTATTAGCTAATAACTACTAGCCTACTACAGTGCTACTACTTTGAAAAAAGAAATCATATGCATAACTTCTACAGTTGACTAGTAAACTATAAGGAAATTCATTCAAATAAAAAGTAAACTATAAGCAAAAAAGAATAAAAAAAACTCATAGAAAAAAAATATAAAAGATGATGGTACCTCTCTAGGATGCAGTCACAATTTGATTAAGGGAATCGAACTTTTACGTTTGTCAGTTGCGTAAATCCAAAAAGAATGGATATTTAATATTTTATAGGCAATTAAATTAGGGTACAAGAAAGATACAGACTTGGACTAGGATACACATTGGCAATTGGGCCTATATAATAGTATTGTATACCAAATTTGGTGCCCCTACAAAAAAAGGGCCCTGTGCAAATGCTCATAATGCACTCCCTAAGATCCGGGCCTGATGTCAACACTGATTCTATATTGGGTAGTACTATGCCTGTATAATCGGTTGCTGTTACCGTAGACGGTATTGTACCAGTTAGTGCAACTGCGTCTCTATATGGTTAAGTAGCTATTCCAGACAGCGGAAGATGTGTTGTTGCACCCTGTCCGCGATTATTCTTAGATGATTGTGCTAGAAGTATATCGCCTGGTGTTCAGGATCCCATGTTTTCTTCTATGGTTAATTCAGATGGTAGAATGCTCGATGGCTTTGATGTTCATACCATAGGAAGGCTTAAGGGTTTCATCGATGAACAGTACATACACGTAGTGTTTCTGGTAAACTAACCATAAATGAACCTGATCCACTGAATTTGGTGACTAGCATTCGCGCTCGGCAGTCTTCGTTGGGTGTTCCATTGGTTGGGAAAAGGGAAAGAAAAGGTTGAAGATGTATATAGGAACGCCCTTCGCAGGTGTGGAAAACTAGAAGGGGAGGTTGAATAGTTTTACCGATTAAAACTTGGTTTTAAACTATTTAGATCGACTTATATCAATCTATTTAAACATGTGTGTTGGATGTTGATAGATAAGCATATAAATAAATAAAGCAAAGATAAAGAGTAAGAAGCACAAAACCACAACGCGAGAATTTATAGTGGTTCGGCTACAAGGGCACCTTCCTTGCCCTACTCCACTCTCAGGTCACCTACTCGAGAGTTCGTAATCACTACACAACACAAACTTCTTGTGGCGGAGTAACCATAGCGTCGCCTACTCTTATCCGGCAAGGCTAGACATAGGGTTCTTCGGTAGAACCAAACCTATCACAACGTCGCCTACACTTTATCCGGTACAAGGCTAAATACTGAGTTCCATTACAAAGGAGGAACTACTACCCAACACTACACAACACCTATCCCAAAGGAGACCTACTCCTTATGACAACATCAACAAGGAATCAATATCCTTTGACCCAAACTATCTCTATTTGTACATCGATGCACCATATCGATTGTACACCCTTTGCATCTTTCACTAATGCCTTTGACATGATCTTTTGGCACCTTTCACTAATGCCTTGACTTGACCCTTTTGGCATCCTTCACTAATGCCTTTGACACGGACGTTCGACACCTTTCACTAATGCCTTCGTCTTGACCCTTTTGGCATCCTTCACTAATGCCTTAGACACACCACTTCTAGAGAGGAAGAAAGAACTATCAACAAGAGAACTTCAGTAGTCTTGATGATAACGAAGCATGGCAACTCATGGACTTAAACTTGCTAGACTTCAAGAGGTGGTGATCTCGCCTTTAAGAGGAACCTAGAGAATCACACAAAAACAAACACAAACTACATAGAAAGATCCTTTGGATCTGAGGTTAGAGAGTTTACAATACTAGGAGAAAGTATGTGTAGAAGTTGCAACCCAAAAAGAAGAAATGGCTCACTATTTATAGAGGAAAATAGGCTACTGTTCCACGGATCCCTTATTTGAGGGATCCGCCCAGTGTAAACTGGGGGAACCGTGGGACGCTCCTCTTTACTCATGGGTTTTGGGTCATGGGTCATGGGTTATGGGTCATGGGTCCTAGACTTTGGACCATGGGTACCTAAGTAGATACAATGTATCTACTATATGCAATGCATCTAGTCCATGGGTCATGGGTTAGCTCCATGTGTAACACCCCCAAAATGGCTCAGCGGAAGCATACAAGTATTGGGGTGCTACTAAATTGATACCACAACGTAAGCATAGAACAACTGATTTTCATAAATAAACTTTTATTCATTTCTTAAAACAATGTTTACATTATTGATTTGTAATGCTTGAATGGTATTAAAACAAGTGGTCCCAATACATAAATCAAGTCGTATGACCATGCCATGCATTTGCCTTGCGCATCCAAAGATAAGCTATCACTTCAAAACACGAAGATACATGCTAAAGGGGCCAGTTTCTATTGGTGAGTTCATAGGTTTATTTAAAAGGGACTTGTTACACTATTTCACATTTGGTTTTTAATGATCATTACGTCTTGCATAATGTCATAAAATTTATGATTTCATTTCATAAAAGAATTTCATTAGTGGACCATAAAAGAGTATATGCACATTACAATGAATATAATGCCATATTTTATTTATTTATTACGCTAGCACTAAGCTCATGCAACGAAGCTACTGACAGGTTTACGTATGCAAATGTAGTCATACAAATAAGGAGCCCATGGCGAGTGTTTATCCCAATACACTCGGTCCGACATGCTATATGTTTCGCCTGACCCAAGCGTGGTCAAGCGAGCAGTCACCCCAATAGATCTATTTATAACATTCAGCTGAGGTTGACGGTTCATGAAAAGGGCAATATGGGATCTAAGGACTTAGGCTAAGCTGCGTAATATTCTAAGTCAAACATTTGGTATGGTCCATAAAACATCTAGGTATGATGTATCTTAAAACATATCAATCAAAAGCATAGTATGCATAGAATGCACAATTTTAGTAATTAAATCATTTAAGTAAAATGAGCAGGTATCTTCTCCCAAAACAGTTATAAAACAAGTAAAAGTAGGGGTTATGAAACTCACCTTGGCCATGTGCAATATGAAGTCTAAAGGGAATTAAATCAAGGAGTGATAGTGCGCGGCTCGAACCACGCTACCCTACAATTAATACGGCAATTTAGTCTTTATGTTTAAGGCTCGACAAAGTTTAACTAACTTTATAAATTTTTAAATGTTTTTGTTTTTGTTGTTGTTGTTGTTGTTGTATCATTTAACTTAGAACAATTTACAAGGAATTGGGTGGATTTCGGCTTAGGAAGGATGACATGGAAGGAATCTCAAGGAAGGAATTTCGACTTTGGTTTAATGATGACCAACTGATAATACTTGGAAGGATATTAAGGACGGACGAGACCTTGACTTGATGATAACCAAATGACAATGTATGAAATATAATAACCCATACTGTTAGACGTTAACGGGTGATGTAATGTATTTGACTAATTGTACATATGTTTATATATCTCCATATAAACGTAGTCAAAAGTTTAAGTAATAGCTTTATTTAATACTATTGTATGAGAGATGTATGTGATGTATAAAAACTCCTTATTGATGGTTATTATATAAAAATATAATAAGTTATATTGGTTATTATAAACTATAACAAGTAAATTCTATTTTGACGAAAGTTGGATATGACCCATGTATACAAATAAACTGATAAGTTTATACATATTTTGGCAAAATAGGATATGACTCTACTAGATGTCAAAATTTTATATAGAAAGGTAAATCGTTTTATTTTGTTCAAATAAGTTTTATAATCGAAAGAGGTTTTATTTAATCTAAATAATTAATTTACGAAATGTAAATAAACGATGTCAAAAGTTATGTTGCAATTTATATACTCATTAGTTCGATCTAAACCTATAGTTCAAAAGGTGTAAAAATATCAAGTTCTACCAATATATCTCAAAAAGTTGTATATGTCCCCGAATAATAAATATATCACAATATAAGTTTTCAAGTATTGTGGTTATAAATCGTAAAATTAGTTTATTGAAAAATAGGTATAACCCGTGGTAATCCTTCTAGTTAATTGGTTGTCAAAGAAATTGTATAGTTGGTGTCAATTGAGTTTTATATTCGGTTCTCATCAAGTGTATATATATATATATATATATATATATAGCTATATATTTACAAGTTTATGTATAGTTTACGAGTTGAGATAAATACTAGTTTTAATAAATCTCATTTTAAATTGTTAACTCGTGTTATTTATATCGACATGAGTATGTCGATTTGCTTATAGAAAAGGTCGCGTTGCGACATAATTGGAGTCGAGTAGTTATAAGTCGGGATGAGGCGAGAAGTATTCGAGTGTACTACGTGTACCATGGCAATTGATGAATTTTTCTCAGTGCTGGGCCTCGCAGCCCAGCTGCTAATCCATCTCAAACAAACCAATTAGAGCTTAAAATGAGATATGGGCTTTGGTCCGTTGGTGACCAAACAACACACACCCTCAGCCCAAATATATGAGTAATTGTATATGACACTAGGCAAGTTTTTGAAACCTAAATTTTTACACGAAGAAATGATGAACTGAAGACTCGATATCGAGCCCGAGAATGGAGTGAGTGTATATCGAGACTCAAATAGGAGGTTGTAAACTAGACATGCACATCAACGATAGTGATCACAACAACCTAGGCTAGTAACAATGTCCATGTGTACTCGGGAAAAGACGTAAAGGTAGTGACCAAGTTCAACTCATGTCTTGCTAGTAACACTTGACTCGAAAGGGAAGGTTTGTTACCCGATCACACCACTACGGGTTTTGTGACTGAATGCGATGCAATTATAACAATGAAAATAGGTACCTCGACGTGGGTTTCTCTCAACCGAACCCAAGTCTCAACTGGGGTGTATGGTTTGACCCGAAGTAGACCAAACACGAGCATAAGCTACTAGCTTATTATATGACTCAATGGTCTTACTAACACAAGAATGGAACAGAAATATGTCGCGAATCAATTTTGCCGAAATTAAAATGAGCTATCCTAAGCCGAAACGAAAATTTGAGTAAGCCGAAAGAGAAATAAGTAAAAACCCAATTAAAGCAATAAGTCGGGAATCTGAAATAAGCTTAATAAGCTATAATCTCGAAACCAAATAAGCCAAAAAAACACAAAATAAGCCGATGATAATCATAAGCTGATTTATGCCTGAACCTGTTTTAACATGTTTTAAGTTTTGGTTTTTGGTGTTTCCCTTTTGATAGCCACAATGCAACAACAACAACCATATTATAACAACTTAAAACTTTTAACCATTTCATAATTCATTCGAAATAATTAATTCAAAATTTTACAAATTAAATCAAAATTCGAAATGGACAAGTGTTAACCTTACAAAGGTGAATCAAGGGGTAGAATGAGATGAACACCGAACATCAATATCTTCGATTGGAGGAGGCTCGGGGTGAATTAGAACAATTAAACTTTTGGGAAAGCCTTCTTATGCATCCAATTGCAAAACCCCCAGGCTAATTTTAAAAACCCCTTTGTTTTGATATGAACCCTAATTCTTGGAACCCTAACTTTTCTTTGAAACCTCTCTTGTGAATGGAGATGATGTGGGTTTATAAGCATAAGAAGGAAGGTCTTGAACTCTCTTTCTTGAGTGTCGAATGGTTAGTACCCGTTTTAGCTTCCATCTTTTCTACACTTTCTTCCAACATCTTCACATGAGGCTAGAGTAGAATAGGAGGGCTTAAAATGGTTAGTGCTAGGGTTGGTTTTTCTTGTGTTGACTATCAAAAGAGGAAAAGGTAGCCATTTTTATGTTTATGTTCCTGGTTTGTGTCGACAAAGGAGAGAGAGGAGGGACATACATGATAGAAACGTGGGAGAGAGAGAGAGAGATAGGAGTGTTATCTCTTTTGTTTTATTATAACATAGTATATATTGTACCTCGTGTTTTGTCGAATCCTCGAGTAAACGTACCATCCCGGTACCCGAAAAATATAGAAATTATATTTTTGGAAACGATTTCTTAATCGTAATAATATGACATTCTTATTATGTTGAAATTTGATTATAATTGTTTGCCGTTATTAATTTGGTGTCGGTATGCGTGTGGTGCCGTGACTTTCTAAATTCACGAGATAACCTCTCGTTTTCTTTCGTAATTTATCATTGAATGTTAAAATGTGTATATTTCACTTATCTTATTATTTATTTTTAGTTTTGTATGCTACTGCGCAGCAGTATGCGGAATAACTAATGGATTAAGCTTATGTATGCTTAAATTTTTAACTTGGACAATAATGAATTCCACATTTATTATACAGATACTTAGTGGACAAGTATCGTGTGTGCGGTGTCTTATTTTGAGATGACCTCTAGTTTTTAAATCTAAATATTGACATTTGTCAGAAAATAACCGATTTAAATTTTCTGACGTGATAAATATTATTATAATAATCCGAAATTTTACGGGTTGTTATACCATGTGTTATGGATAATACCCATTATGACTTATGCATGATGTCATGCAATGGGTTATTGGTTATGCTCCATGGGTATGGGTCATGGACTTTGGGTTTTACCAAACTACATTCAATGTATTTAGTCAATGGTTTAAATACTTAAACTTCTATCCATTTTATTACCCATTACAATACATACTAATTATGCATACATCTACCCAATATGTAAACACTAGTTGTTGTACATATGCATTACTAAATCATAAAATCACTATTACTTGTTTAGTGTTTTATGTGAAAACGTAAGTGTGTTAGTAAACTATTGGCTCAAAACATTTACGTATTTTATTTGTTTCGTTAAAATGATTTTACGTTTGTTATCGACAAATCATTAGAAGATCGTAAAATATAAATAAACGTTTTTACGGCTTATTTGTATTAACAATCTCCCCCTTTTGTTGATGACAAAACATAAGATTATTTTAAGGAAAAACTAAAATTCGTAAAAGTTTGAATTGGAGTTTTTACTCTCTTCTCCCCCTTTTTGTCGAAACAAAAAGAGACTAACACCTTGTTTTAAGAAAAACATGTAAAAAGAAGGAAAATAAAAATATAGAGAGCAAGTGACGGGAAGTGTTCTCGTCTTAGCTCCCCCTTGACGAGTCCATCCCTTTGTGAGGGCGTCAAGTACGAAAAAAATACTAAACTAGTGCATTGCAACTATGTTTGCAAATGGTTTCGTTATTGTGACGAATATGCTCCCCCTTGATGATTGCAACTGTGCAAAGGGACGTCGTGTAACGTAATCCTAATGTGAAATATATTGCAAGTGATTTGCAATGTATCACTTTGACACAAAACTCCCCCTAGCTTAGGGTGTCAAAGTCTTCATGTGTATATTGAAAATCTATAAAAAAACAAAGGTTAGAAAACAAGTATATAATGCATAATTTCCTACAAATAAGACTCAATTTAGTAGTAAACAAGTCTTACATTTTTGCGGATCCCACGGTTCCCTCCTTGGAGGGATCCATCTAGGCAAAATACTGAGGATGTCATTTGTAAACAAAATACAGCAATGGTGATGTAACAAATGATGTTAACATCAAAATGAGATATGTATTAAAGTAACAAACATACTCTCAAGACAATATGGCACATAACATGTAATCTCATTTAATAAAACATACGAGAAATTATCTACAAATCTCTAAAACTAAGAGAATGATTTAAACATGAAATATCATTCCTAATCTATCTAAATTAAGCTTAAAACTAAGACACCAATTGAATCCTTATGCTCAAGGTTGTTTGGGTTTGTTGATCTCGTCGAAACGTTCGAGGAGGTGATAAAACATGAAACGTTGATCTTCACGTACTTCATGTATCAAGTTTTCAACATGTTGACAATGATAACAATCTTTGTCATGGCTCGGAAGTGGTGGTGGTAGAAAGGAGATGGCTTGATGTGGAGGATCAAGTGAAGAGGGTTGAGGATCCTCAAAACAAGGAGGGATTGGCGGAGGAACATTCGATGAAGGCTCAACTAAGAATGATGGTGGAGGTAGAGAGGTGTCAACTTCCATGTGTTCGGGTGGTTGACTTTGATGATTCCTCATAATCCAAAATGGACTATTTGAGGGTGACGGAGAAAAGGATGTCGGGGCTAGTGCTGATTCAACGCCTTGATTTTGTTGCGCTATTCTTTCCATTGAGAATGTTGGCAATGGTGGAGGATGAGAGGGCCTAGAAGGCAATTCCTCTAAGTTGTAGAGGTGTGGATATGAATGTGGAGTGGTAAATGATGTGGCTCTAGGCATTAATGGTGATGGTTTAGTGGAAATAGGAGTGTTTGGTTTAGGAGGTATGGTGGTGTTTGGCATTGGAAGTTTTGTGGGGACAATCCTTTTGGGGATTTGTTTGATTAGTGGAGGGGAAATCTTAGCATTTGTGGATTTAACAGGAGATGATTCGGTTGAAGAAATTTTGTGAATAACACGAGCAAGTTTCTTGGGTGGTCATTTGGTGGATGAGTTTCCACTAGGAGCTTTTCTCATGATGAGATGACAAAAGGTTAGTGAGGTAGACGCTTCTAGTTGCTGAGATTTTAGTTATAGATGGTGACTAAGAAGTCCTAACAAGATGGTTTATAAAGAGAATGATTTGGCAAGTGCATTCAAGACTTAAGCCACTAAGATCCTTTGAAATGTGATGATTTGCATACACAAGAGTCAACTTTAGAGTTGCACTGATTAAGGAGGTTAATTAAGACAAGATGGAGTGTTCAAATTAGCAAGGAGAGCTTGAAATGATTGTTTTAGCTAGAGTTAGCAGATCGTCAACCCGGTTCCCCGGTTCCCTCCAATGAGGATCCGTCTAGGCTAATCCTAGGGATCCGGCTCTCAGGCCCGAAAAGAAGGAAAATGATGTTTTGTAAGGTCTAGTACCTATAAATATTGAGTGTTTCAGTCTTCCTAAGTGTCTTAAATGAAAGAGAACTTAAATGATCAAGGGCAATGAGTGATGGTAGCTAATGATTGCCTTTTATGGAAGAAAATATGACTTTATAAGTACCAATGAATTATCAAAGATGACACTAGGAAATTTGAGAGTGTCAAGTGGTGCTAAATGATCCTAGAGATCAGATGGTAACTTAAGATAAATTTGGAAAATTCCTTAACAATTATAAAAAATGAAAAACTAGTTTTTGACCCATTTTAAGATAAGAATGACTAAAATCAATTTGCTAAAATTGAGAGAATTATAAAACTAGATGTGTTGACATGTGATAGCGATGTGTGAGTATTGGAAGGATGATGAGTTTTGGTGAATTGATAAATCAAAAATTACCTTGAGTGTGACCCTAAATTAGCTATGAGTGAGTGTGATACCTACTGAGCTTGAGGAAGACTTAAGTGGTCCTAAAGAATCATGTTTAGCGTATGATGTGGTGCGGAGGAATGGTTTGATGTATGGAGGTTTGCAATGCATTTCTGTTTGCCCGATCCGGATCCCTAAATGAGTGATCCGTCTAGTACAAGTGAGGATCGGTTCACACAATGATACCTTCACAGAGAGAAGGTGTGCAAAATTTGTACAAGGTATCGTATTTTGAAACTAATGATTTAACGACAAGCATACATGTATGTAAGTAGCATCAATGAGAGCATGTAAGAATAACACATAAGCAATCAAGTGAGATTGAGCTCACAAATAACACACAGGTTTATCAAACTTTGCAAGCGCTATTGAAGCTCAAAAGATTTATGATCAAGATTAGTAAATCGTTTGTATTAACAATGGCGTCTGGTATGTGTCAAGAAAGAAAAGAGTACATGATGGTGTTCAAGACAATAGAGTTGTGTGGTGCTAGTTCAGGACAATCCTAGACTTCATTTAGATCTAGAAGGTGGAGTTGCTGTTTATGGAGATGAAGGAGTTGTGTTTAGAAGAGTAAGTGTTGGATATAGAAAGGCTTGAAACAAGTACGGTTTTGTGAGTTGGTTTTAGCTAAGAGATGTTTACCTATGTGTTGGTATTTTGAAGAGTAAGAAACACATGTATATGCGTCCTTAAGAAAGTGAATTGTTTAGGAAGGTTGTTTTGGTCAACGGAAGCAATGAACTATGTATAGTCATTACGGATGGTGATTAGCATACAATGAGCTTCGTCCATGAAGTCATGTAGCTCTTCTCGATCAAAGCAAGATAATCGCTTGATGAGGCAAGTGGTTGTGATTAACTTAAAAGAAAAATTAATTTTACTACTTGTTTGATTAGTAATCCTAAGACAATGCAAAGTATTTCAATTGTAAACTTACTTTAGGAAAACATAGGAGTTTAAATTTCTCAAGTGAGAGAATGAATATGAGACTATTACTAGCGGTGCTCAATTATGGCTAAACACGACTATTTTACGAGGCGATTCCACATACCCACCTTCTATCAAGGAAGCAATTCAACCGTTAGGTCAAATTGAGTTTCTAGTGCAATGAGTTCACCAGTATTCATTCTCAAGTTAGGAAAATTTATATTCCTACAATGGCCTATCGAAGGGTAACAATGATGATACTTAAACCCCGTTTTTTATCAATATTATGCCTGAAACAACTAATGTGATGAAGGTGTCATGTTTAAATATAAAAAATTTAAAGTTGTCCATATGATGAACAAAAATGGTTGGATGAGCTAGTTCAACATATGTTGTTGGAAAGCTCGAGTTTGGATTTTCGGATATGACCAATTATGTTTGCGTTGCAAAATAATTTACTTGAGTATATCGGATGAAATAATCAAGTTGTCAATCCTACTATGAAGCTTGGATAGCGATCATGAAAAGCGGGAGAGTACATCATCAACACAAGTGTAGGTTATGATCCGATGTACATTCTTGTTGTTTTTAGAAAACGACACAAGAAAATATGAAATCAAGAAATCATATAAGCACATGAAACATTTATGTTGCACACATAACAAACTCAATCAAGAAGCCATTTAGTGTATTACATGTTTTAAACATGTTTTTTTAACTTATATGACTTATCTAAGTATTTAAACTAACATTTTCGACACAACTAGATGTTATCCCAAACACTCCTTCAAATAGCACATTGATTAGTAGAGTATTACTAAATCGACAAACAAGAGAATGAATAGCAATGTAAGGAAACCACATACGTTATTCAATCAAACAAGCACAAAAGCTATTTGAGATAAGCAAATAATCAAGTAATGCAAGGTAAGACAATTAATCATTTAGCATAGCATACGAAAGTTCTTTCATCGCTTTGTGTTAAATATAAACATGTATACCAAGCTTGATTAGTTTCTTTTATATTTATAAATATGATCAAAACTTTAATTTCAAAAGAGGACACATTGTTATTCAAAGACGAAAACATCCGTCTCCAATTAGATCAAAAGTTTGTGCAAAAGTTATGACTGAAAAATGACTTTCTATTATAAATCAATGATTTTGTAAATTTTTGTTTTGAATCAGTTTATGAAATCATTTTAAAATGAAAGTAGACTCAAATACCTTTAAGCGATAGGTGATACGACTTCTACGGACTTACGGTTAATTAGTTATGAATTTTTTAAATTTAGACAAAAATTGTCTTCTATTACACGGATCCGCATGATCCCTTAAAAGGATCACGGATCGACAGATGCACAAAAAACATATTTGACCCGACGAAAAGGTTTAACCTTTGTAGACTTTCTGAGGTTATATACCCATTCCAATCTTTATTCAAGCTTGAATGAACATATATCAAACATAAAACTTCAAAGAAAAATCACTAAAACACTTTTCATATTATGCTTATTATAAGATAGAAGCATATATCACCATTTTATCCACAAGCAATTTAGCACGTCTTTGACCAATAATTGTAACTAAGAGAACATACCTTTGCTATATTCCTTTTTTTTGGTTTTAGAAACCAGGCGAAATACTTCATGAGCTTTTAAAATACTCAAATCCTAGTATGAAGATTTCTCAAAAAGAAAAAGTTAGAATAATCTATTATTATCCAACATTTAAAATACGATGATTTCTAAAAACACGACTTTTTGTTTTAAAAAATTTTCTTCTTTGTAGTTTTCAAATATACACGGATCGTATCAAGTTTTTAAAAGTACAATATACTTTAAGAAACTTGGTACCGATCAAAACTTGGTTTTAAACTATTTAGATCGACTTATATCAATCTATTTAAACATGTGTGTTGTATGTTGATAGATAAGCATATAAATAAATAAAGCAAAGATAAAGTGTAAGAAGCACAAAACCACAACGCGAGTATTTATAGTGGTTCGGCTACAAGGACACCTTCCTTGCCCTACTCCACTCCCCGAGTCACCTACTCGAGAGTTCGTAATCACTACACAACACAAACTCCTTGTGGCGGAGAAGCCTTCACAACGTCGTCTACTCTTTATCCGGTACCAGTGGCGGACCCAGGATTTTAGAGGGTGGGGGGCAAAAAAATTTTTTTTTTATAAAATTTGTGATGAACTTTAATAAAAATGTCATAAAATTTTTTTTACACTAAAAACTGGTATTTTTTTAGATTAAGATAGAGATATAAGGTTTTTACATTGTTTGATCTTAAGGTGGGGGGCAATTTGATTTTGTAATGGGGTGCACTTTAATAAAATGGTCATAAAAAAAATTACACTAAAAATTGATACCTTTTGGCGAACCATGGAGGGCACCGCCCCCCCCCAAACCTCCATGTAGTTCCGCCCCTGTCCGCTAGGAGCTGAACCAGGGTTCTTCGAGGTAGAACAAACCTATCCTGCTTGTCGCCTACACTTTATCTGGTACAAGGCTAGATACCGAGTTCCATTACAAAGGAGGAACTACTACCTAACACCATACAACACATATCCCAAAGGAGACCCACTTCTTATTACAACATCATCAAGGATATCAATATCCTTGGATACAACCTATCTCTATTGTACATGGTGCACCATATCGATTGAACACCCGGCATCTTTCACTAATGCCTTTGACATGATCTTTGGCACCTTTCACTAATGCCTTCGACTTGACCCTTTTGGCATCCTTCACTAATGCCTTTGACACAGACGTTCGACACCTTTCACTAATGCCTTCGTCTTGACCCTTTTGGCATCCTTCACTAATGCCTTAGACACAACAATTCTAGAGAGGAAGAAAGAACTATCAACAAGAGAACTTCAATAGTCTTGATGCTGAAGCATGGCAACTCATGGACTTGAGCTTGCTCGACTTCAAGAGGTGGTGATCTCGCCTTTAAGAGGAACCTCGAGAATCACACAAAAACAAACACAAACTACATAGAAAGATCCTTTGGATATGAGGTTGGAGAGTTTACAATACTAGGAGAAAGTATGTGTAGAAGTTGCAAGCCAAAAAGAAGAAATGACTCACTATTTATAGAGGAAAATAAGCTACTGTTCCACGGATCCCACGAATCCCTTATTTGAGGGATCCGTCCTGTGTAAACTGGGGGAACCGTGGGACGCTCCTCTTTGCCTATGGATTTTGGGTCATGGGTCATGGGTTATGGGTCATGGGTCCTAGACTTTGGACCATGGATGTCTAAGTAGATACAATGTATCTACTAGATGCAATGCATCTAGTCCATGGGTCATGGGTTAGCTCCATGGGTTATGGATAATACCCATTATAACTTATGCATGATGTCATGCAATGGGTTATTGGTTATACTCCATGGGTATGGGTATGGGTCATGGACTTTGGGTTTTACCCAACTACATTCAATGTATTTAGTCAATGGGTCAAATACTTAAACTTCTACCGATTGTATTACCCATTACAATACATACTAATTATGTATACATCTACTCAATATGTAAACACTAGTTGTTGTACATATGCATTACTAAATCATAAAATCACTATTACTTGTTTAGTGTTTTATGTGAAAACGTAAGTGTGTTAGTAAACTATTGGCTCAAAACATTTACGTATTTTATTTGTTTCGTTAAAATGATTTTACGTTTGTTATCGACAAAACATTAGAAGACCGTAAAATATAAATAAACGTTTTTATGGCTTATTTGTATTAATAGCAGGTACAAATTTTTAATCATATATCAGGGTGCATGTTTCTGTTTTATTCACAAGTTATATCAACACTATTTTGTAGGCTATGCTTTTGATATATCCGTTGGAGACCATTCTCGATATTGATGTTGCATATGTGTGTTTACAGATTCTGTGCAGTTCTCTTTATCGCAGGCTACACCGGTTCACGTTTCATGCTCGAGCAATAGTACCGTGGGTTCTCACGATACAGATTCGGTAGTTGATCACAATCATTTTAAATACCTTTCTTCTCTCAAAAAGTGTATCCGTTGGCTGCTCGAGAGAGCACATTTTTTCACATATGACAGCTACAATTGTTGGCACCTAATCATTTTCTATTCGTTGTTTGTTTTCTAGCTCCTACTCCACTACAACCTGCTGGAAATGGCTACTTGCCAGCTGTTGCTACTAATGTAGCGTCCTCCACTACAGGTACAGGATCTCATCTACTAAATTTTGTAACCCTTTTCGGTTGTTCACTTCGGGTTTCGTATTGTTTTATACAATCGTAGAACTTTTTATAACTGTCGCTATTGCTGTTTTGGATGGAGTCAACGCGCTTGCCATGCATAGCGTCATGGCTACCCGGCGTCTTATAGGCCTCTTGGTTAGACGAGGTTTGTTTATTGGCTTTTAATCATTAGTATTTTTTTTGGGGGCGGTGTTTTTCAGTACTAATGGGCATATTGTTTGGGTTCATTGCAGGTCTACCGATAGAGTATGTTTCACTAGGAAGCTGTGACCGGGTGTGTGGACATTGTAAGGCTCTTTTCTGGTATGATGAAAGGCTAAAATCGGGAAGTCGTATTCGTCCGGAATACCACCACTGTTGTATGGCTGGTCGTGTTGTCTTGCGGCCACAACCAGAGTACCCCGTCTATATAAAGGAGTTGTTCACCAATCGCCATTTCATGGAAAATATTAGGGCCTATAACCAAATGTTTGCAATGACGTCGTTGGGTGCGGAGGTCGATGATACTGTTAAAAGAGGTCGAGGCCCGTACATGTTTAAAGTCTCTGGGCAATTATATCATTGGATAAGGAGTATGTGTCATGCTAATGGAGAAGACCCGAGATTTCTACTTCTATATATTTTTGATACATCAAACGAAGTTTCCAACAGGCTGAGCCATTTTTCGGGTGACCAGGGTATGCTTCGTGCTGACATAGTGGAGAATTTGATAGAGATCCTAGATAATAACAACGCATTAGTTCAGTTATTTAGAACTGCGAGAAACAAAATGGCTGACAACAACGTGCCAGAATTTAAAGTAAAACTCTGGGGTTGCGGGGTCGCGTCAGTATGAATTACCATATGGAGACTCTATAGGTGCAATTTTTTTCGACGGCGGTCCTGAAACAGAGACTGACTTTGACGTGATCGTTGAACAGCACTCAGGCGAGCCACAAAGGATCAACAAACTTAATCCGTCTTATATGTCTTTACATTTTCCGCTTCTGTTTATCTTTGGTGAGGATGGTTATCATCTAGGATTGCGACTATTGGATGATAACCATACCTCATTAGA
Organism: Chrysanthemum makinoi; assembly: GCA_910596185.1. NCBI lineage: Eukaryota > Viridiplantae > Streptophyta > Magnoliopsida > Asterales > Asteraceae > Chrysanthemum > Chrysanthemum makinoi. The sequence goes on from OU343220.1 coordinate 218,863,646, forward strand.
TGAACAAAGGAAAATGTCCATGAAAATGTATTACGCGTATCTGTTGCACGAATAGTTTCAAGAATACAGTTTATTGACCAGAGGGGGCCGATTGTTTCAACAGTATGTTGTAACGACATATTGTAGCATCGAGCAGTCAAGGCTTGATTACGTTAGAGAACATCAAAACGACATAAGAAGCGAGTACTTATAAGGGCTGCAGTAGAGCTATGTTACAACCACAAAAGGTTAAAAGAGTTGTTATGTTTTGATTGGATTAATCAAAGAGAAGAGAGGAAAGTTATTGCAAAAGCCACTAACTTAAACATAACACCTCATTTTGTGAATATTTTTTTGTAAACCTTTTGTGGTTGTAGCATAGCTCAATTTCATTATCACCCGTTTTGTTTTATCTATGTAAATACCATTAGTAATTTTCAGGGTTCTAAAATGTGCGTGGTGCCGCTAAGGTGCGATGTGTGACCTCTACGTTACGCAATAGGCTAAGGCATCAGCTCTAATCGTGACGTGATATGAGGCTTGAAAAGGCGCGATAAGGCGAGAGGTATGGCGCATTTTTTGAATTCAACTCCGATGAAAAAGGTTTTTCTTTGAAAGAAATGAAGAAGTGTATATGAAATGATAGTTTATTGACTTAATTTCTAATGTATAACACTTTTTATAGACTCGATAGATATGACATATGATAAGATATATAATTTATAAATAATTTATATTTTGTGCCGCTTCTAAAGCGTGAGGCTTGGCCACGCCATGTCTCACGCTATTTATAACTTTGGTAATTTCATTTGGGTATCTAGAGTAAATTGCAAAAATCTTCCTTGCGGTTTGGCGAAATTGCATGTTTTGTCTGTATGGTTCAGAAAGTGCAATTGGCATTCTTGTGGGGAAACATTGGATCCAATTTCATCATTTTTTAAATTGAAAATACTAAAATACCCCTTTGTTGCTTATTTAAAATAGAAGATGATGAGGGTATTTTAGGAATTTCAGTTTAAGAAATGATGAAATCGGACCTAAGGTTTCCCTACAAGGATGCTGCTTATATTGTTCGAATCATAAGGACAAAACATGCAATTTTGCCAAGCTATAAGGACGATTTTTGCATTTTTATTCGGGTATTTATTTATTGTGGCATTAGTGATTATTTGGGTTCTTGATTGTGCGTATGCAAGTGAAAAATGAATTGTTTTCTAACCATATCTTGCATTTGAAATTGATATGTGTTTTTAGAAGATGAATATAAGAGAAAAAGAATATTGCATTTGCAATATAGTTAATTAGTGCTTTTGACTCTAATTTAAAATCACAATTATTGTTTCTATAGTTTTGATTTTCAAATTTTAGAAAATAATTCTAGAAAATATGATTGTGTTCTTAAATGTTCTTAAACATTTCATATTAATAATTTAAGACAACATTTTCATAAAATATTTGTATAATTTTGTGTTTATAATATATAATAATTTGTAGATTTTAATAATATTATAAAGACAATATAAAAAATGTCATTATAGTACGATGTTAGAATGTCGACCAGATTTTACGATTTCGATCTTACAAAAACAAAAACAATCTTATGTTGAAACCTAATCTTGAATACCTTGGTTAAAACTAGTGGTAATGAAGCGGTTCTTAAATGGCCGAGTCTTGATCGAATACGCCAAGGAAAGAAGATCATCATGTAGGATTT
>OU343220.1:218865438-218969412 GCA_910596185.1 Chrysanthemum makinoi
AAAATTGCAACCCATAGTTAAAACATGTGCTTTTGAACCACTCCTCATACAGATCTATAAGAAATAGTCAAGATCAATCTGTTTTTCCTACCTAATAAAATTATCATTTTGCCATGTCACTGATAAATGCTCATAATATTGTTCCGATACTTTAATTTCCACATTCACATGGGAAAAGATTTTGAAAGTAAAAGTAACGTGTAATTTCTTTTTTTTTAAATTTTTTTCACGCTCTTTCTTGAACACTGTGCCAAACATACGCAAGATAATACACGGGTACTAAACAAAATAATTGTAAAACGTTACAAATATCAAAACTCTATAAACATAGAAGATATGAAAACACAAAATTAAAAAACATTAGATCTGGATCACATAAAAATCAGAACAATACATATTAGAACTTCACAATAAAAGGAAGTATTATCACACCAGGTTTCTTAAACGGTTATAACACCGTTTCAAGTAACCCCGTCATTCATCAACAAAAATACAAAGTACGTATAATACATATAAGCGTACCTAACACGAATGGAGTGAGACAAATAGATATGATCAAAAGACATAAAACTCGTATATTCGAGATACATATATAACCATCATGATCAGTTGTTACATGTAGGATATGTTACACCACATTGAGCCGCGACCCTCCTAGCACCAGGATGTCGAAGATATGCACCAAAAGTCGAGTCATGTCGTTCACGGCAAATACAACTCTCCTGACTCTTGAACCTCCTACAACAGTCTCGTGATGGTGGTATGTTTGAGACAAAAGACTGTAGGCACCAACTGATTTGGACAGGGTCACATCTAGATTGTGCTTCAATGAGTTGCAACTGTCCAGCAGAAAGTAGTAGCGCCATGAGGGCGACTACGAAACAACGTACGGAGAATTCCATTGGATAGAACTAACGTTGGAATAATCAAACAGATCGAGATGAAGGCTAGGGTTGTGATTTTGAAATTGAATTGCTTGGGCTGAATTTATAGAAGTGGTATATAGGTGGCCAGGTGGGGAATGGTTGAACTTTCTTACAAAAACTAATAAGTCGTTATTAGATCTAAATAGATCAATATAGGATAGAATTGTCAAATTATGTTACAATGTTTTCAAAAGTCCTTTTATATGATTTTTAGTCTCAACTATTTACATTTTTATATTGCCACTGTATTAGATTTTTCGTTCGACTAATTGTGGTCAAAGTTATTCTGCCAATCCATGATAATTTGTGTTTGCTTATTGTCAAGACTCATTTCACATACTATTTTTTGATGTTTGAATATTCATTTTAGCTCAAACTTTATCTTTAAATTTATCATCATTTATCCAGTACATGTTACGTAATTGACCATAACACAAATAATTGTTCTGATTTATATGTGGCATGTGGGTTTGTGAATAATCACACGCATGTCAACAACTCTTATCGGTTGCAAATGGCATATTCGTCTATTCGTTTTATGCGTATTGACTGATCGAACCATCTAAGAAACACACAAAAGTTAAAAAAGTGAAATGTTAAAAAAATTAAAAAAGAATATTTGAAATAATTAATTTGAGCAATTTTAACTATTAATACATATATATTTTAAAAAGAATCACCAAACGTTCGACGCTTCAAACCCGGCGAGTTGACAGGCGATTTGACCCAACCCACGGTCACCCTTTAAATTGGACGGTTGTTTGACCAAACGTTCGCCCAAGAGAACCACCGGGTCGAATCGGGTTTCAAAACATTATGTTTAATCCCCAAATCCTCAAATTTTTATTATTTTCGTTTATAACCAATAATTTTTTTTTCCATTAAAACTATTTGCCGTTAAAAAATCCCGTTGTTATGCACGAGCACTCGTTTAGTTTTTAAACGAGTTAATATAAAGATAGGTTAATAAATGATGACGTACCCTTCGAATGACTTGAATGCCTTCCCTTCGAGCTTACTCGGATACTACACTCCAAAAGACTTGGGCTAACTTCCGAAAGTCTCCTCTGGTGTAAAATCATTCTCACTCAATGATTAACAATATGAGAATCCGCCAGTCGAAGCCCTAATACCTTCCGAGGTATTTCCTTCAAAAACAGTAACACAGAGGTAGGCTAAGAACAAGTCAACCCCATGTTCTCCACCTTATCAAGGTTTTCTGCCAGATAGGAATCTTGGTACATGATCCCAACAATCACCTAAAAATATGGGACACCCCCCATGTTCTCCAGTTTTAGTGCAGAGACCTGCCCAAGCCTATTTTCACCACCTATAAATAGCTTGGCAGGTCACAAATGTTTGAACACGCTCTCAACACCTACTTTACTTACTTACACACTTATTACAATCATAAACTAACGTACCCATCTTCTCCTAATCATTACCCATCCATATCTACGCACAGTGTTGTAAATATCGGCGGTCCTCATGGTTTAATCACCGCCAAGTTTATATCGCCTTTGGCATGATATATCGATGATATAACGGAACCCTAAATTATAAATAAATTAATTTTTTTTATAGGTATTTATATATTTTATATACATATTTATAAATATTTATTAGTTTTATTGTTATATTTAATATTTTTAATTATATATTTTATATAAATATTACAAATTTTACATTGTATATGCATTTAGTTATGTATTTCCCACTCTTAACCGATATTTGACCGATATGACCGATATAACCGATATTTGACCGATATTTGACCGATATTTAACCGATATTTAACCGATATTTGACCGATATGACCGATATAACCAATATTGACCGATATTTGACCGATATTTGACCAACCGATAAATTTGACCGATAAGTGAAATATCGTGACGGCGGATCACGATAAGCGATATATCATCGATATATCACGCCGCAAACCGATATTTACAACACTGTCTACGCATCCCAACCCCATCTATTCTGCAACCTAAAAAACACCTTCCATGGCTGCAACGATTGAAATAACATACATTTTTTTTTCACTTCACACATATACACACACACAAAAGGAAAAACCAACACCCATATAAAATAACCAACAGCGAAAAAGAGAAACCCTAAATAACCAATAGTCTGACTAATCAAAGGTATGTTTTTCTATTAATGAATTCAAGTTTACTAATCATTAAATTCTTAATTTATGTATTGATTTAGGTCTTTAGTATTTTTTTTGTTAAAGATTCAGTATTGATGCAAGACATGATGTGCAACACGGTTATATGTACCACAAATATAAGAGAGTTGCAAATTGTTACACTTCAAAACCGGCTTTATACATATAATTACTAGAATGCCATTGGATAAGTTTGGCTAAGACTTTTATATGTTTGAAGACTATATTTAACTGGCTAGTCAATATGTGTTAAGTTAGAACTCAATTAAATATTCCTTAAGTTAAGTATTAGTCAAAGCAAGGTTTTCAAGATCGGGATCCTACTCGGGATCATTTTCGATTTTGCAAGATCGAGATCGTAAGATCGGATCGGGATCCTAAGATCCTGGTATAATGTCATTTTCTTAATAGTCTTTGTAATATTATTCAAATCCACAAATTATTATATTTTATAAACACAAAGTTATATGAATGTTTCATGAAAATGATGTCCTAAGTTATGAATACAGAATGTATAAGAAGATTAACATGTTGTTTTCTAAATTCTATAAAACATAATCCATAACTTTGTAGTTTTTTAGTTTGTCGTTCGAGAAAGTAAGATCGGATCGAATTAGATCTTAAGATCTTATGGTCAAGATCGGGATCGCTCTTAAGCTTGCTAAGATCCTACGTAGGATCTGAATCGTTTTTGCTTGGTAGTATCATAAAATCGTAAGATTCTAAGATCAGGATCGGGATCCTGACAACCATGAGTCAAAGTACTAACTAAAAGTAGTTAGACAATATTATGTGGCCAATGTATAAGAAAAACAGACTTAAAGGAACACTCTTGCAAAAATAGCAAACTAATGCCAACCTTTTAACTAGAATTATCCCAAGCATTCTATTAGTTTCTTTTTTGGTTTTATTTGGTGTGTGTATGTGTGTCGACCTAGAACAAAAGCGAGGAAAAAAATCAAAGAAGTTTGATTATCAAGTTATGAAGTATTTAAGGTTCTAATTCAAAGGTTTAATCTATAACCATCATTCTCCTTAAGTAGGTGGTTTCTATAGTTATCTGGAGACAATTTAGAGTTAGGGTTCACGAGGAGAATTAGAGGTTTTGGGTAAAAAGGATTTTAAGTTAAAGTGATGATGTTACAGTGTTTATGGCCTTGAGTTTTCCATTGAGGCTTTGTACCTCTTTCAGATTCTTTGGAGGCTGAAGATTAGTTATTGCCTTAACCTTTGAAGGATTGGCTTTTATTCCTTGCATCGTGATTATATGACCCATGAATTATCCTTCTTCGACACCAAAGGAACACTTTTTTGGATTCAACTTCATGTTGATTGAACGAAGTCTATCAAAGGTATCCTGTATGTCCAACAACAGGTCTTCTTATGACCTACTCTTGATCACCATATCATCTACACAAGCCTCAAAGTTTCTTCCGATCTGCTTGCTTGTCAACAAGCCTTTGATATGTAGCTCCGACATTTTTGTGGCCGAAAAGGCATATTTTTTGTAACAAAACACCCGTTTGCCTGTGAAAAAAGCTATCTTGTCTTCAACTTTTTTGGCCATCCGTATGTAGTGGTAGCCTTTGTATGCATCCAAGAAATACTTGAGTCATAAGCTTGAGAATGACTTTACCTTCTAATCTCTCTCTGGAAGAGGTTAGCAGTCTTTAAGGTAGGCTTTGTTAATGTTATGTAAAGTTAACACACATTTACAATATACCATCCCTCTTTTTCACCATCACTGGGCTAGCTACCCAAGTTTAGTAATTTACTTCATAGAGGATACCTGCTTGGGTCAAATCCTCCACTTCTTTGCATGCGGCTGCATTTTTCTTCAGGGCTAAGCCTCACTTCTTTTGTTTGAAAGTCTCGATGTGCTTGTACTCGTTCAGCTTATGTTCATTATTGAAAGGTTTTCCGTCAATCATGATAGTTCTTAGAACCCCTGTCATATTGGAGTATTTCCATGTTAAGACATATAAATTTGCTCGGATTAACTTCTATAGTTCTCTTTCAAAACTTATTGGAAGTTGCTTCCTTATGATTACAGTCTGATCCGGATATAGGTCATTAATCACAACCATTTCCTCAGCATCTGAGTAACTTAGTATCACTTTCGAAGGTTCCGGAGGACATTCCTTTACCTTCTTATACCCTTCATCAGGCTTGCTAGGCTCGTAGCTTGAGTAGACCGTCCATATCCCATATAAAGTATGGAACTTGATAGTTGCGTGGATGATGGACACAACGATTCCCATTTTTGCATAGTTGACCTTCACAATAGGTGGTTATATGGAGAGTCTGACCTTACGATGACGAAGTTGAGGGCCTCTGTCCTTGTAAAAGGACTTTCCTCAATCGTTATCTCAAGAGGTACCTATCCGAGAGGCCATGAATGTTCCCACAAGAATCCTACTAAGGGTATCTTTGAATCTACTCTATGTGATCTAATCGAAGGTTTTAACTTGAGAAAAAAATGTTCGTAGATTACCTCACAAGAGCTTCCCCCGTCCATGACGACTCTACCTACTTGCCTACTGGATACCTGAACCATTATTACTACGGGATCAGCTGAAGGATCGGAGCCTATTGGTGGGAAGGTGATTTCTTCAACCCTGCTTTCGATTACATCTGTCACATTTCTTTTTAAATTAGGGTCCTCCCTATTTATCATGAGGATCGGAGCTTCTACAACGGCTACATCTTTGTCACCTTTCTTCCATTAACCCATTTGAGTGCGAAAGTCTTGCCTTTGCCCTTTTTGATACCTTTCACCAATTGTGCCAATTGCCCCGATTTGAAAACTTCCTCTATCTGATGCCTTAACTCCATACATTGATTTGTGTTGTACCCGTGATCTTCATGGAAATGAGAAAAGTTGGACATGTCTCTAGAACTTTTGCTTACTGCCATTCAAGGAGGAGGATCTAAGGCCTCCGTAGCAATAATATCTCGGGGAGTCTTTCCCAATGATGCCATGATTGGACCCCTTATTATAAGGAGTAAAGCGATCCCTGTTCTTTTTTGTTTGTCCTTTGAATCCCCATAGGAAAAGCTTTTTGAGAACTTGTCGGAGCCATCCTAATGTGTGATTGGGGCTCCGTTAGTGGCTAACTCTTTAGCCTCAATCCATGTATATGTTTTCTCTATTAAGGCTTTATGGGTAACAAGGAGATCAGTGGGTAAGAATTACACAAGGCTTTTTGGCCTTGGGCCGTGTACAATTCCTGATTTGCGTTGATCTTTGTGTAACCCCAACTCTGCAAAGTATCATCGGTGTACCGAGTAACTAAGGCTTTGGTACTTTCACCCTCTTAAGGTTTTATGTTGTGAACTGCCAAGTGGGTTTTTGTGAACTATTAATACAAATATAACCGTAAAAACGTTTATTAATATTTCTTGATCTCTCTAAGTTTTATCGATAACAACATAAAAATATATCAAGTACAAATCTAAAGATTACAGGATACTTATTTACATTTGTTTAGTTATGTATTGTTTTGTAAATATAAAATGTATGTAAATGTGTTGGGTATAATCCATAACCCATAACCCATGACCCATCTCATTACATCATGTATGGCATCACAATGGGTAAAATCCATAACCCATGACCCAAAGTCCATGACCAATGACCCAAAGTCCTTAACCCATGACCCAAGATGTCTATTGCATCATGCATGACATCACATGACCGATGTACCATAACCAATAACCCAAAACCCGGAACATTAACCCGGGTGAATAATGGATAGTAAGGTCTATAAATAGTGATTCATTTCTCCTTTATTTCTCACCCCATTCTTATATACTTCTTCTCTCATTATTCTATCTCTCTAACAACTAATCCAAGGATCATTCTTGTAGCTTTCTTTCTCTTGTGTTTCTCAATGTTCTTATTTCAAGACGAGATCACGCTTCTTTCATTCAAGTAATCCATTCTTCAAGAGAAGTGTTTGCTCGACTTCTTCATCACCGCAAGACTACTGAGTTGTTTCTTCTTGTTGATACATCTTCTTGTATTCATAAAGTTAGTTATGGTAGTTGTGATCAGATTGGTTCTACCGTTTGTGTTAAGAACTCGTTATTTAGCATTGTACCGGAAAAAGTGTAAGCGACATTGTGAGGTTTCCCCACCGATTGAAGAAGTTTATTGACATAGTGCTTAAGAACTCTCGAGTTGGGTACTCGGGGAGTTGAGTAGGGCAAGGAAGGTGTCCTTGAAGCCGAACCACTATAAATCATTGTGTCATGCTTCTATCCTTTTATCTCTTTACTATTCTCGTATTTATTTCTTTACATACTAACTTGCATTATTTATATCTCAACATTCAAAGTTTTCATATACTATCAATCTAGAGTTTTATAAACTAAATTTAAATCGATGATAACTATTTAACCCCCTTATAGTTTTCCACAATTTGCAAAGGTTTTTAAGTTAATTGTATTTTAAAACTTTTTCGATCAAATGGATTTCGAAAACTACAAAAGAGGGCAATCTATGCAAAGACCACCACTCTTTGAAGGTAATGGTTTTATATATTGGAAAAATAGATTTGAAACATATGTGAAATCTAAAGATATTGATATTTGGAATATTATTATTGATGGGGATTATGTGCCGGTATTTGAGAACTCTCTACCGACAAAAATGAGGTTGTGTCTTTGAGTCTAAAGGATGAACAAAAGAAAATGCTTTCTAAAAATAACGATGCAAAAATGGTTTTATACAATGCTTTACCTAAAAAAAAAATATGAAAGAATTTTTATGCATAAAACCGCTAAAGATGTTTGGAATTGTTTGGTGATCACTCATCAAGGAAACAAACAAGTGCAAATAATAAAATTGATTTATTTGTCCAACAATATGAACAATATTCAATATCGGATGATGAAAGTATTGATAATTCATTTTCTAAATTTAATACTATTATTACTTCATTACAAGCACTTAATGAAACCTTTTCAAAGCGTAATCATGTCAGGAGATTCTTAAGAGCTCTTCCGGCAATGTGGAGATTGAAAGTATCGGCGATAGAAAAATCAAAGGATTTGACAATCCTTTCTCTCGACGAGCTCATTGGAAACCTCAAGGTCTATGAATTTGTGTTGGCAAAAGACTCCGAGGTCTCAAAAAAAAGAAATAGAAATACAAGTCACTAGCCCTAAAGGCTAAAAAGGAGTCAAGTGATGATGACACTTCATGCTCGGATAGCGATGATGAAGAGTATGCTATGACGGTAAGAGATTTCAAAAAGTTCTTTAGAAGAAGAGGAAGGTTTGTAAAACAACCTTATGATGACAAGAAAGGCTTCCGAAAGTTTAAGGAAGAGAAAAAGGGAAAAGATAACCGAAAGTGTTTCAAGTGCGGTGATCCAAATCACTTCATTAGTGATCCCAAACACCAAAGTAATGAGCAAAATGCATTTGTTAGTGGTTCATGGTATCCAAGTGAAGAAGAGAAAGATGAGATTTGTCTCATGCCCAAAGACTCTAACGAGGTACTTTCCGCCTCTCATTACTATAGTAACTTATCTTTAGACGATGAATCAATAAACTTAGAATATAACAAACTTTGAAAAATTAGCCTTAAAGTCATTAACAAAAACAAACATCTAAATATTAAAAATGGACTTTTAGAAAATGATGTTTTTGAGTTAAAATAAAATGTAAGTGCAAATATTACAATATTTAATCTATACAATCTCGTTTGTTTTGATTGATGACAACTATGTAACTTGTAATACATAACGTAAAATATACAAGTTACTCATAATCACCTTTTGTCTCAACATGCATTCAACACCTCTCAAATGTGTCATGTCCTATGTTGCATTATAATCAAAACCCTTAGTAAACCATTTAGAATGTTTAAAATACTTTTAGAGTCATTAAGTATTTTATAGGTTAACCATTCTATCTTCAACCTTACTTTACATTTTTCATTTACAAGTATTTTATACAAATACATCTTTCATAAAATATCTACTAACAAATGTGTAATTTTATTTGTGCAAGTAAACTAATTATCTTTCTCATACGAATAATAAAGTTTACTTACACTTGACAAAATACATTTTATTTTGTTAAACATCAACTAGACATTGTATTTTATGAAAGGCAACTAGACATTTTATTTACTAGTTTACTCTTTTTTAAGAAAACCAAAAATGATTTTTTACATCATGAATGATATCATCTAAGAATGACTTGTCACATCAAATCCCTACAAAGATCATACAAAATATTTTGATTAGATAATAGGAAAGATTTTGGAAATATTTGAACAAGATTTTGTAGATTCTGTCGAGGTCCACGGATTTTTATAAAGTATTTGGTATTTTGGGGTCCAAGGGCTGAGCTTGTTGACTATAAATAGAAGCCCATTGTTCACTCATTTATTCATCACTTGAAAACACATTCTCTCCACCCTCTTGCATACATTTAGATCAATTATTAACAACGTAGTATCATACATTAAACACCCTTATCATCATGATCATAATGTTTTTAACATTCATTTTGTTGTAAGCATACTTCTGTGATGATCCACCAAAGCAAGCTTAAAGATCTTGCATCCTCATCCACTACAAGCGTAAATACTTGAAGATCTATCACAACAAGCTCAAGGAACTTGTGATCTTCATCCATTGAAGGTTTCCTATCAATGGAAATTCATTTATATTTGTCATTCAATCCATTAGACAATTGTGTCATGGATCATCACTGTACATTTGTAACACTCATTTCATTTCACACTAGATTAGATGGTTTATATGTTTGGGCCTCAAAACAAAAGGGTTATTGGTTCAGTGTGTTTTAGTTATAAAACACCAAGTTGATCGGTTTGTTATGTTGGGCCTTAAAACATAACGAGAGTGGTTGTACCCTTGGAAAGAACTTGACATCTATCTTCGTGTCGGAAAAAGTGTAGGCGACGTTAGGTTGGTTCTATCTCGAATTAGAACCCGATATTTAACTTAGTATCGAAAATAAAGTAACCGGTGTATGTAAGGTTTTCTCCGCCGAGAAGGAAGCTTATTGACTTAATGAAGTAACTCTCAAGTTGGGTACTCGGGGAGTGGAGTAGGGCGGAGAGGAGCTCCATGACCGAACAACTATAAATCATTGTGTCTGATTTGCATTTTCTTTTATTTATCGATCTCTCTTTATATTGTGTTTATGTTTGTGATGTGGCTTGTTGTTTATGCTTGTGTTGTTACAACTTGCTTTATTATATGCTTTATATTAGTTATAGACTACATTGGCACTTTTCATATTAAGACAAGCTTGATCGGCTATTTGATACAAAAAGATTTTAAGTTTTTAAACAATAACGTATTCTCCCCCCCCCTCTACCTTTTCACAATTGGTATTAGAGCCTCGTGGTTCTTATTTTCAAAACAAATGCTTTTTAAAATGGAGTACGATCCATTTATCAAATTACCAATGAAGCGGAATATAATATGAAAAGTGTTTCGCTAATTATAGTTAGAAGTTTTGTTGTTAAATATACCTTCGTATATAAGCTTGAAGGTTTCCTTGAAAAATAAAAAAAAATGTTTCTTAAAAGAATTTGTAAGTGTCGTATTATGTGCTTAGAGAAAGTTTACAAAGAAATATGGTTTTGAAAGGAGCGTTTGGGATAACTATAAATTTAGTTGAAAATCATTTCCGTAAATGTTTTAGATAAGTCACATAAGGAAATGATGTTAAATATGTGTATTATATATTTACTATCGAACTTAGTAAGTCCTACGCTTTTTCGCTATGCGAAAATACATGGTTTTAGCATTCTGTGAGATTTCTTCACAGAGAACCACGGATCAGACGAATCCCTTTAAAGTGTTCCTTGCCCTTTGGAAAAGGGATCCTTTTTCTGCCCAGTCTAAAATTTTGCCAACTTCCAAAATTTATAACTAATTAACCGTAAGTTTGTAGGAGTCGTGCAACCTATCATTTTAAAGAGAACTGAGTCTAATTTCATATAAAAACACTCTCAAATGCATGAGTCTAATTTTAAGTGAGTAAAATAAACCAAATTCTACAGCGTGTCAAAAATATTAAGTCTTTTTTTGTCATAGAAACTCAAACTTTTGAGTCGGGCAATTTAAGTTGGTATCCTTTGAATATTGATATAATCTCTTTTGAAACTAAAGGATTTGGTCATATTTATAAATATAAAGTGTTAATCCAAATAAGCCATAAAAACGTTTATTTATATTTTACGATCTTCTAATGTTTTGTCGATAACAAACGTAAAATCATTTTAATGAAACAAATAAAATACGTAAATGGTTTGAGCCAATAGTTTACTAACACACTTACGTTTTCACATAAAACACTAAAACAAGTATAAGTGATTTTATGATTTTGTAATACATATGTACAACAACTAGTGTTTATGTGGAGTTTGTTAAGACTCCTTGAGATCGTTTTGAGCCTCTAGGGTTTAACAATAACAATGATAATAAACTTGGTATGCAGCGGAATAAAACAAATCATAGTTATTGACACAAGGTTTTTCTTTAATAACACTCCAAGCCTCAAATATTATTTGATCAGAATAATACGGTTACACTTAACTTATAACAGGGATCAAAGATCCTTGAGGCTAAACTAAACAAACTCTAACCCTAGACGTTTATAGGAACACGTCTAGGTTACACACACAGACACCTTTGATTACATTATGGAAGACTTGTATATTAAAACCTACACCCATGTCCTCTTTATACACTAAAGGATTAGGGTTTACAAGATACTACGAAGGACTAAATAATAAATATTCTTTTACAAGCAAGTCCTTCCATCTTTTTGTAGATTTCTTCTTTGTCACTTTAAGTCCTTGATGTTTCATTCTTTATTGTTTTGTATCATCGAATCAATAAACCCAACAATCTTCCCCTATTTGATGATGACAAAACAAACACGGTTCTTGTATGAACTTCCTAGACGGAGAGAGAGATAATTAAATCTCACCATGAATGAAACAATCTTGTCTTCCCTTAATCCATGCCACTCCAACATCTCTTCCTCTTTTTGTTATCAACAAATAGAGAATGTAAGCAGTAGAAACTTCCCCTTGATTGGTGCATGAACATTAAATGATTCTTCAAATCTGTAAGCTCCTTGTAATAATCACTTGTGAAGAAAATCAAATATAACTAACTTGATAAAGAAGTAGAATAACCCAAACTTGTGTCTTATGTCTTGTTTATCCACGTGACTCCAAACTTATACTAACACCATATAAGTAGACCACAATCTCTTGACAAAATCCTCATCTTCAATGAGACACTGAGCACTACAATGTAACTCCTTTAAGTGATAGTTAACTAGGTCTTCATCCATCCACCCCTCGACCTATGAAAACTAGATTTTGCAAGTCTTCGCCAACATCCTTTAAGCATCTAACAAGTTATCTCCAAAGTGTAATACCCACTTTAAGATATGATAAAATCACGAATCTGTGTAACTCAACTACAATATCAAATAAGTTAAGATCAATCATCTTCGTAATCAACTAATCCAATAAACCAAATACGAGCTTTTTAAATCTTTAAGAACAACTTCCAAAAACCAAACTCTTTGTGTGTGTGAACCAATCTCCTGTGTGTGTGTCTCCGAAAACCAAAACTATTATTACACTCGACTTTACCTAAAATCCAAAACCATAAGAGAATCAAAATAGTATAGCAGTGGATACGAATAGAAACTAGCAGTGGTTTCGAGAAAACACTAGCAGTGGTTTCGAGAAAACACTAGCAATGGTTATGAAAAACACTAGAAAAGATGCTTCTAACCATGAATCATAAACACCACACAATTTTGAACAAGTAAAACAAATTCAAGAAGTTGAATATGCATGAAAACCCTAAAAAACGAATTTTTGAAAAACCCTTCAACAGCAGATTTCGACATAGTATAACTTTTTTCTGAAAGCTCCAATTGACAATCCCTTCGGTGAAAAGTTAGATGAATATATAGAGAACATCCACCTAAAATTTTGTCACGATCCAACGGTTAACAAAAAAGTTATGATCGTTACAAAATAATGCTGTAGTAACCTGACGAAAATTTTTCAGTTTCTGCAGCAGACTTCGACAGCTTATAACTTTTGACTGGGAGCTCAGATCAACGATCCCTTCAGTGAAACTTTAGATGAATATACTAAGATTCACCAGCAAAAATTGTAGGTCGATCCAACGGTTCACTGAAAAGTTATGCCCTCTTGAAAATAATGCTACAGAAAAGTTGCGAATTTTGTAAAAAATCGATTTTCTTCCTTTTTTTCGCCAAGAAACCTTGTGAATCCCTAGGTAACGAGCTCCCCGAGCTCTGATACCAATTGTGGAGTTTTTTAAGACTCCTTGAGATCGTTTTGAGCCTTTAGAGTTTAACAATAACAATGATAATAAACTTGGTACGCAGCGGAATAAAAGAAATCATAGTTATTGACACAAGGTTTTTCTTTAATAACACTCCAAGCCTCAAATATTATTTGATCAGAATAATACGGTTACACTTAACTTATAACAGGGATCAAAGATCCTTGAGGCTAAACTAAACAAACTCTAACCCTAGACATTTATAGGAACATGTCTAGGTTACACACACACACACCTTTGATTACATTATGGAAGACTTGTATATTAAAACCTACACCCATGTCCTCTTTATATACTAGAGGATTAGGGTTTACAAGATACTACGAAGGACTAAATAATAAATCTTCTTTTGCAAGCAAGTCCTTCCATCTTTTTGTAGATTTCTTCTTTGTCACTTTAAGTCCTTGATGTTTCATTCTTTATTGTTTTGTATCATCGAATCAATAAACCCAACAGTTTACATATTGGGTAAATATATACATAACTAGTATGTATCATAATGGGTAATATAAATGGGTAGAAACTTAAGTATTTGACCCATTGACCAAATACATTGAATGTAGTTGGGTATAACCTAAAGTCCATGACCCATACCTATGGAGCATGACCCATAACCCATTGCATGACATCATGCTTAAGTCATATATGGATATTATCCATGACCCATGGTTTTAACCCATGACCCATGGACTAGATGCATTGCATATTGTAGATACATTGTATCTACTTGGATACCCATGATCCATAACCCATGACCCATGACCCAAAACCCATAAGAGGCGCCCCACGGATCCCCGCTAACCGACGGATACAGTGAGTGATCCGTGGGATCCGTGGAACAAGAGCTATTTTTCTCTATAAATAGTGAGCCATTTCTTCATTGTTTCACACCCTTTTCTCACATATTTTGAGTTATAAACTCTCTAACCTTAGATCCAAGTGATCTATGTATGTAGTTTTGTTTTTGTGTGATTCTCTAGGTTCCTCTTAAAGGCGAGATCACCACCTTTTGAAGTCGAGCAAGCTCAAGTCCATGAGTTTCCATGCTTCTTTATCATCAAGACTACTGAGGTTCTCTTGTTGATAGTTCTCTTCTTTCTCATAAGAAGTGTAGTGTTGAAGACATTAGTGAAAGATGTCTAAAGGGTCAAGACGAAGACATTAGTGAAAGGTGTCGAATGTCCGCATTGAAAGCACTAGTGAAGGGTGCTTAGAAGTCAAGGCTAAAGGCATTAATGTAGGGTTCCTAGAAGTCAAGTCACAAGACATTAGTGAAGGGTGCCTTGAGATCGAGTCAAAGGCATTAGTGAAGGATGCCAAGGTTGTATACTTGATGAGGTGCATCGATATACAAATAGAGATAGGTTGTATCCAAGGATATTGATATGCCTTGAGATCGAGTCAAAGGCATTAGTGAAAGGTGCCTAAGGTGTACATTCGATATGGTGTATTCGATGTACAAGATAGATTAGTATTGGGTCAAAGGATATTGATATCCTTTTGATGTTGTAAGGAGTGGATCTCCTTCGTTAGTTAGTAATTGTTGTAGTAGTTACTCGATTATGGAACTTCGATTCTAGCCAAATACGGATAAAGGGTAGGGCGACGTGATAGGTTTGGTTATACCTCGTGGAAGAACCCGGTATCTAGCCTTGTACCGGATAAAGAGTAGGCAACGTGAAGGATTCTCCGCCATAAGGAGTTGGTGTCGTGTAGTGATTACAAACTCTCGAGTAGGTGACTCGGGAGTGGAGTAGGGCAAGGAAGGTGTCCTTGTAGCGAACCACTATAAATACTCGCGTTGTGGTTTTGTGCTTCTTACTCCTTATTCTTTCATTACATAGTTATATTTTCTTATCTATCAACATCCAACACACATGTTTAAATAGATTGACATAAGTCGATCTAAATAGTTTAAAACCAAGTTTTAATCGGTAAAACTATTCAACCCCCCTTCTAGTTTTCCACATAAAGGAAACTAATCAAGCTTGGTATACGTCGTCATATTTAATGCAAAGTGATGAAAAGTAGTTTTCTTTGTATACTAAATGACTACTTGTTTTGGTTTTTTTGCGTGTATGTTGTTTGCTTATTTCAAATTATTGTTTGCACTTGTTTATTTGTGTAACATAAGTATCAATCTTGCTATGTTATATTCGATTGTTTTTCGATTTAATGTTTATACACAATATGACATTTGCTAGATTTTGTGCACTAAGTTGATAAATTGTTCTTACATTGCTTATAAACTTAGATAACTTTCTTTGCATATGTTATATCGAAATCTTGCATAATTCACTTAGGAATGAGAACTAAATAAGCTAGTCATGTAGTTTGAAAAATGTTGTTTTGCACAATCTTACGTCTAAGAGTTCAAGTGCTAAAATGTGTCACTACTTTCGATGATAGTCTAAACATATAGTATCTTTGAAAAGGTGTTTGGTAAAATATCTAACAAATGATGTATGAACTATTATGTGCTTTGTGGGATGATAACTTTGCTACTAATCTATTATGTGAACTAACCACTCATCTTGCTGGTAGATAACATCGTTATGCTATCAATTTTCATTTTTCACATTTTAGTGAAATTTCTATCATTTTCATTTAGATTATTTATGCGTATGTGTATGTATGTTATAAAGCCTGATTCTCGCTCACTAATAACTATAGTACAATGTCTAGTTACAATTACGGGATTAGAATGAGTTACCATGGGTTAAAGTTGTCTTATGTGGTAAAAAGCACCCTCACTCACCACGGATCAGACGGAACCAAAATTTTGGTTCCGCCCATGATAAATTTTGGCTCCACCATACACGGACTGGACGGAACAAAAAATTTGGGTCCGCTCCTTAAAAATTTTGGTTCTTATAGTCACTAGAGTTGAAAACATATTTTTCGCTTAAAACCTGCACTTTAGATCGTTCATATTCTGTCATTAGTACTCTTTTATATACATTAGGAGCATATAACTCTACTTGCATCCATAGGTTAAGAATTTCTCATCTTAATTTGAAAATTTGGAAAAATGATCCAAGGTACCTTTCTTTATAAAGGAAGGAACCCATAAAAGGGTTTCTTGTGATCCGTGGGTCACTGTGACTACCAAATTTTGTAATCATGATAGTCATTTACCGCACTCTTCTATCCTTTACTCAACCTTCACTCATTTGCTTGGCTTGTTATGTGACTTGACAACTTCCTAACAAATCCAAAATCATTATTTGCAAAGATATCATAGAATATAAAATCATAATTCTAACTTATGACTTAGATATTGTTTTATATCTACATGTTTTGCCTCACTTGGTTAACATATAATTAATGTGTCATCCTCCAAGACGATAAGGATTTACATCAAGTCATAACTCACACTTATGTTAAAGATGTATTATTAAATCTTAATATCCTTGAGTGCGATCTAAGCTTATTCCTTATAATCTCAACAAAGTAGGATTGACAACTTAAGTATTTCGTCCGAAATATTCAAGTATATTCGACTTACAATTGTAGTCATTAAAAGTCATATTCGAAAAATCAACACCAAGTATTTTAACAACTTATGTTAAAATACTTATCCTATAAACGACTCAAACACTTATCCTATCACGACTGGAGCACTTATCTCACTTTGACACCTACTATGGCACTTATCTTACTTTGACACCTACTGTGGCACTTATCCTAACATGACTCGAATATGACTTAGTAACAAGATAGTTATCCTTTACAATAGACGTATCAAAGAATGAGTATATTCACCTCCCTCAAATCTAAAATAAATCAGGCACATCCAAACAGTCATTGAATTCCAAAAAATATCTACCGTTCAAACCTGACACAAAATAGTTAAAATTTTTCAAACTATCTTTGGTCATCTTATCACGAAACCTATGAAACCTTCCAAAAGGGTCCGTCTTCCTTTGGAAATGGGTTAGTAAGTCAACTGTTCAATGGTCGTAAATAGTGTTCCAACGTTCATATTTTCCACTATATATTCGAACCACCACTCTCACTAAAACATATTATCATCTTTCAAATCTTAGTTATAAGAAGTGTTCAAGAATGGTTAGCCCAGTCTTGGTCATCATCTTCATCTCGTTGATTATGCCGATTTACCCTCTGCTCAAACTCCCTCGTGGAGAATTGTATTTTTTTATTAGGATTATATGTATTCGTGGTTTACCCACTAATTTGTATCGCATTGTGCACTGAAATTAATGAATTCTAATAATACATTTGTTTGAATCTCACTTCAACTAATCATCAAACCAACATGGTTGAAAGCTATTAATGTAGCCTTGACAATTTGGAATACTCATCCGAGTCCCCAAATATTTACCTTACAATGTACAACATATGTAACTTTGCTCATTCAAATTCAAACCTAAGACCCTACATTGGGAGAAATCCATGAGTCATAGAAATCATAGATATGCATTTCTCATTTAACCAAACGAGCATAATGGTCCTCGTCATTTTTATCAAATTCCACTAAGTGTAAGTAGTATTAGACATTACTTTCATATGTTATCAAAGTGTTATAAATCATAGTAGTACTTTATCATTTAAATTTTACGTATACATAAGTTTGAATTTAGGTAAACCAAGTGTCATATCCGTTAAATCATAAATCAATATTTGAACAACATATGTTAAGATGCAACCTCAAAGCTACCCTCGCTAGACATGCTCCCCTATAGGTCTGCTATCACAGAGACCCACAAAACCCTTAAGCAAAAGGGATAGACCCCTTAAAAAGGGTTAGTGGGATCCGTGGTTATCTGAGACAATATAAAAGCTATAACAACTAAACATTTACCATATTATACACTACTAAACTCTTATTCTTTCCATTAGGTTGACCTTCACTCACCTATCTCTCCTATTATCATGAGGATTCACAAAATCTAAGAATGCTCTTATTCTGACATATCCAATGTTACACTCAAAAACATCTCTTGTTCTTAGATGATCAACTCATATTTAAAGTATACACTTCAACTTTACATATAAGATGTCATCCACTAGATCATGCAATAAGCTATCTAAATTCGAACAATCCTAGATCCCAAACATAAGATTGAAGCATATTGTTTGCTTTCTATATCGACACACCACTGTAAATTCATGTGTATAACATGACATCTTAATCACCTTAGTTATAATGAATTTTGTTGAGTCCCATTAAGCCAAGTATTAATGAGACAAATCTAATTATCATCATTGGTACTCTTCGATAGGCCAATGTAGGAATACAAATTAAAACTGGTAGTAAATATGATATCACTTTTGTTAGTCTATCAAAATACTTGCATTACATATACATGTATTGATTACATATTTTTGTTTTATATGATTAAGAGTCTTGACATTATCTTGATGTTTGATAACTATTTGATTGATAGTCAAATGAGTAAACCTTGGTAACGTCTTTGTAATGCCTGCATGCTTATATGTTTCGTGCTACTAAATATTAACATGATTTGTATGATATTTTCATTTTTTCTTTATATGATGTTTCACAAGATTAAAGTGTTACTTGTTAACTCATGATATGTCATTTTGATACATGATGTTTTTGATATGATGTACGTTTGAAAGCTTTTGTCTTTTGTTGGCATTATTAAATCTATGCTTGAGATGGTCTTAATAATACATGCTCCAAAATGTTACAATTTAAACATGGTTTGCATGAATTTCTTTTCTTGCTTCTTATTGACATTATCATGCTATTTTTTTTTTGCTACATGTGTACTTAGATTTTGTCAAAGTGCTTTTGGTATGATAAACATTTAGAAGTCTTTTTATCCTAAAAATTAATCACATAGATTATTGTGTTAATTTATGGCTAAGTATGTTTAAGTGTCTAGGCCTAACAACAAAATAATTTAATAATGAAATGTTTTAAATAACATCATGCTTGCTTGTCTTGATGATATTTTGTTGTGTGGTGCTTTTTCATCTAGTAGTTAGATGTGTTGTTTTTGTAAGATATTATCTTATGACTTATATCATTTTTACATTTTTTCCACTAACTCACTTATTTTATAGGTTGATAACAAATTACATGTTATCTCACTTTGTTCTAACTTTTATATGCTCATTTCGCATAATTTTAATCCCTTTATTACTACGTAGATTAGTAATATGTTTTATGGGACCCCCTTCACTTGCATAAAGTTTTAGAACATATAGTATTATGATTTAGAGGTTTGGCATTACATCTTCATATCTTTCAACCGACCCTTATCAAAATCTCATTATTGCTTCCACTTTACAAAAATCACCTCCACCACTATTTAGATATAAACAATACTTTATTACATCCTTCTCTCCACATCCTATGAGGAAACCACATGCCTCGTCACGCGAACATCTCGCATCGATTGAGAAGAGCTACGTGACTTTAAGGATGAAGGTCATTGTATACTAACCAACATCCATACTAACATTACTAAGCTCATCGATTTTGACAACCGGAACAACCTCCTAAACACTATATTATTTTTTAGTCAATATATTATGTTGAATGTCCACCAATTAAGCGGGAGGGAATTTCATTCACATATAGCATATTGTCAAACTCTGTTGTCCTTAATACCAACACGTAGATACACACCACTTAGCTAAAACTGGTTCACAAAACCTCAAGCGTTTCAAGTCTTTTTAAACCAACATCACAAGTTTGCACCAATATCTTATCAACTGAAAAATAAATCATGAGTTTGACAAACTTCTTCAAACTCCACAACCAACAACTCTGCCTTTTGGATCTTAGACACTGATTTATATAAGGTCTAGGATTTTTCTTAAACTAGAACCTCACAACTCCATTGTCTAAAACACCATCATATGATCTCATCATTTTCTCCTTTGACACATATCATGCACGTCATTGTCAGTGTAAATGCTATATTAATCAAAACCGTCACTCCCAACACTTGATCAACACGTTGGTTTATCCAACACTTTCCCATCATATGATGTCATTCTCATCCTCATATAAGTATTTAGTATTTTTATTTTTACATTTTTCATATGGAATTTCCGTTCCTATGTATATATTTTCTTCGCCTCTTTTAAATTCTTCTCAAGCATCTATTATGGCATGATACATCATCTTTGATAGATGATAATGTCATAAAAGATCAATAACAATCAAAACCATGTTAGTACTCTCTCTCCCAATGTCACTTGGAATATGTTATTTTTATAATAATTTGTCTCAATCAATGAACGAATTTTGTTCTTGTTAGCATCAATGATATCGGTAAAATTGTAACCCTTAAGCGTCATTGAATAGAAATGTCTATTCACGTTTCCTTTTTCTTGGTCACTTGACATTATGAAAATCATATTTCTTTGTTTATCCCTCAAGCTGTGAATTTTAGACAAAGATCGCATGAGTCCATATGTTTAATTTTTTATTCGTTATAGCATTCGCTATACATACGAGTTTCTAACTTTTATTTTTTTGTTTCCTGCATTATCACCACCACCTTCCATCACCTCTTTTACCACCACCATAGATTAGCGAAAAACCTACTTTTATCAATCTTGAGTCATCTATCGAATTATCACCACAAACTCCTTTTACTATGAAACTGACACCAACACTCGCGCCACTCACTCTAACTCTTAATATTCCAACTTCACTTCATATTTTCTTTCTAGGCATTATTGTTTAGTTATTTACCTTTAGAGAATCCTTTTATATTCTTGTTTGTCTTTTCTTATGATTGTTTTTATTTCTTATTAGAAGACTACACTTAATGAGATCTTTTATTTCGTATTTTGAGTTGCGTGTGATTATCTCATTTATATATTACATCATGTATATGACTCTTATTTTTCTTTATCATAAAGATATATTGCACTAATTCTTTCATTGTAGGTTCATCATCATATACGCTCGATTGTATATAGCATACGCATCCAAGGATGAAGTTTGCATCGGTTATTTTCCTTGTTTTATTGTAGGTGCTTCTTGAAGCCCTCGAATGAGGGGGACTATGTATCAAGCACTCATATTGCATCGTCTATTCACTTAGTTATATATGACATATTACATAACTACAAAGCTTCTATTGTACTAATTTTTGTTTTGTAGGTTCATCTTGACGCCCTAGATCAAGGGGGAGCTTCCGTCAAGCATTGGTAGGATTGAGGACCAGATATCAACTTAGCTTTCGCTCCTTATATTAGGATTGAGGCACTGAAGCGTACCTCAGGGTCCTTTCTTTATGTAATAGTTGAAAATAGTTGAAAAACTAAAAACTTGATTAATTTTACTCAAAAGTAAGAATCTTTCGATCCTTATATTAGGATTGTTAGGAATACGTGTAACTATGTTAGGAATTAGAAAATTCAACAAGTAAAGAGTCGGTCACCCTATAGAAAGCTCAGAGTCAGTCAAGTCATGTTAGTAAGTAATTTGTTAAGTAACACCGCGGAGGACGGACGGGTCTTTACCCACTGTATGCCTGATCCATAGCCCGTAGGTGGTGTTTATTTGTAAGACACTATAAATACCCTCTACCTCCCATGGTAGAGGGTTGGAGCTTCAATACCATTTTTCTTTGTTTCACATAGTTCCCAACTCTCTTCCCTTTCTCTCTCTAAACTTTGTTAACGTCCCACATGGTTATGGTTTAATGTGTTTGTGAAATCCTATATCTTACAATTGGTATCAAGAGCCATGGTTTGATCACTCATCTTTCATGCTCTTTGTTTTGGTGGATTTTATATGGTTTTTGGGGTATTAAGTGTTTAGAAGAGTTTGATTCATTTGAACAAGTTCTAGTGTTAAAGTTTGAATTTTGCTTGTAGTTTTGTGTTTAGGATCATCATATGTGTTTATGTTTTGAATTGGAAGGCTTAAATCTTTGTGGTTTGGTTGTTTTTTGATTGATAAAGTAGTTTTTTTGAACTTTGTACTAAGCGAGTTGAGTTTCGGATATTTAGTTCTTCGAAGCGAGTTGCTTTGTTACTAGATGCGAAAGGATATGCGACTTGGCTGTTTAGCGAGTTAAGCTTTTAAGCGACTTGGTGGTTAAGCGAGTTGTGTCTGTTTGCAACTTGCTATTAAGAGAGTTGATTTCTAAAGCGACTTGTTTCATTAAGCGAGTTGATTGTGGTGCGAGTTGATACTTATGCGACTTGGCTATTTAGCGAGTTGATTCCTTAAGTGACTTGTTCCTTTGAGCGAGTTGGTTGTTTAGCGAGTTGATTACTAAGCGAGTTGAGTGTTTAGCTACTTGTCAATTTAGACTACTTCTTCTCGGCTACTTTCTTACGGTTGTTCTTTGGTTTAGTAAAATCCCGGGAAAGAATCAATTTCCCGGTTTAATCAAAGAATAGTAAAATCCCGTAGAACTTGTAATCATGGCAAACATCGCTTTACTATTGTTTATTCTCAGAATGGGACTCCAAGGCCGATCGATACTGGCCCACCTATGCTTGACGTAATCGATTATGACTCATGGGCACAACTAATCCGACATTGTACTTTGGGAAAAGAAAACGGAGTCAACATTCTCAAGTCAATCGATGAAGGACTTATCGATTGAGACAACTAGAGACTTAATTGATACCGCAGATGGAACAATGATATATGGAATAGACATACCAAAGACGTATGATGAGCTCAATGATAAGGAGAAAAAGAGATTTGATGCATATCGTGGCTTCTAACATTATAGTTCAAGGTCTTCCAAAAGATATCTACAAGCTTATCAATCACAACATCAAGCAAAGGTTGGGATAATGTCAAGATGCTTCTCTCGTGTTCTGATTAACCGTTGAAGACAGAGAATCACAAATATATGATGAGTTTGAGCACTTCAAGATGAAACCGATGAAATGAATACTGTGAGATTCCATAAGATTGTGAATGACATGAGGAACATCAAAATGACCATGCCAAACATTCAGCTGAACTCAAAGTTTGTGAACAATATGAATCCCGAATGGCACAAGTTTGTCACTTCTGTGAAGCTAACTAAAGGTTTGAAGAATACAAACTATGAGAAATTGTATGCATTTCTTCTTCAGAATGAGAGGCTTCTCAAGTTCAAAACCAATCAGGGAGAATCAAGCTCACCAAATGATTCTACAACTTTCTACACCAACGTTGGAATTACCACCAAAGCTTCTCAAGTCATTCCCACGGGAGATGTTAATCACAAACTCATTCCTGATCCAAGGTTCAAGCAACCGACGTCATGCCATGGACATTTCATTAATCAACCTGGTTCTCATGGTCGTCAGAACTTGACACTTTCACCTCATACAACAGTCTTCATACTAACAATGAAATCAGAATCGCATCCAATCTTCACAATCATGCTATGATCGAGATGGAAAGATTATGGCACAAACAGTTCAAGAAAGGCGTGATGATCAAAGAAGAGGTGGGAGGATAGTGGAAATCGAAGGATCGGAAATCGGACAAACAAAGCCAGTTCCTGGAGTGAGGGACATATTGCATGACATCGCCAAAACGCTAATGCGCAGTAGTACTCGTGGATAAGATGTTGCCGTGCAAGCTCGTGATTATGGAGCAGCTTTGATGAAGAGGAGTTATTGTTTTCTCAAGGCAATGCCGTGACCTATGATGCGACGTGGATGAGCACCAATCTGAGATAGGCCACAATCATCGAATGCCTTTCAAGTCGCCGATTGTGATGCATACGACTGACGC
The DNA here is from genome assembly GCA_910596185.1 of Chrysanthemum makinoi. NCBI lineage: Eukaryota > Viridiplantae > Streptophyta > Magnoliopsida > Asterales > Asteraceae > Chrysanthemum > Chrysanthemum makinoi. Next base: position 218,889,646 of record OU343220.1, read on the forward strand.
TGATGATGAACCTATCGCACAAACCATATTCATGGCTAGCATTCTAATGGTCTCTCCTAAAGTCTCTTCATCACCACAAGTGGTCCATCCAAAGACAAACTATATTTCGAGGTATTAAACTGTATGATATGTTGATGAGCAAAAGCTACATAATGAAGTACAATCTCTTGAAACTTATGATTCAGATGTTGAAAATATAGGAAATAGTAATATTGTCCCATATGATCAACATGTGGCTCAAAGTGAAAGTGAGAATGTACCAAGTGATGTATCTTCAGAGTCAATAATGATTGTTTTTGATGAATACAATCGCATGTGCCCTCGATGATTCTCGCTACCTCAACTCAATGCCTATAAGGAACAAGTTGCTATTTATGAACAATGCGGTAAGTTTGAGTTAACCACACGCGGAGCGGAAATGGATGACCAAATGCATAATTACCAAAAGTAATTTTAGAGAATAAGTATTAAAACAAGAGTTAAGCTCCTTACAAGAAAAGCTTTCTAAACCGCCACAAACTTCAAGAAAATGTAAAAGTGCTTAAGCAAGAATTCAATGCTAAGGAATCAAAACTTTTGAATGATTTTTCCAATCTAAAAACTTTGAAAACAAGCTTGAAAATAAGTTGTACGTACAAGGGAATACCATTCGACGCTCACATGATCACTAAGAATAGAGTCTTAAGCGATAAGCATAGCATTCCCCTTGTTGAAGAACCAAATCCAGAGGTCATTAAAAGGGCTAGAACGCTCATAAGGTTATTTATGACGGTAATGAAACTTAAGCCGAGACAGAAACCTAGTCATACTGAAAATCGGGAGGAAGATAAGAAATCGATGAAGTCACTAGGGAGAAAATGAATAAAAACTCAACAACCCTACATGAGAGAAAACATAACTATCAAACCTCATGATTACACTAAGGAAAATTGGATCTCCTTTAACATGTTTAAGCCTCAAACTCATTAACCCTAACATATTTTTGGAAGAAAGATATGGAAAAGCAAAAGCAGAGAATCTTGTTGTAACAAACCCTCCTTAGGAAAATGCCTTCAAAGAATCGTGTATCCTCCAAATATACCAATGCATTTAGTTCCTAGAACTATTGCCACTAAAATCAAGACCTTAATCAGCCAATATGTCATCTTTCAATTATTTGTTGATTTTGAGAAAACATGTAAGAAAAGGATCACACCCATCGATAACCGGAGGGAAAGGGGTTTTGAAAAAACTAAAGAATGTTATTTAACTGAGGTCATGCCTTTCTTTAAACAACTAAAAGGTCAATTTGAGAGTCTTAAAAAGGGGATGGACTTAGAGATTAAAGAAATGGAAAAGGAATTTGATGCGATGATTGTTGAAGTTAGTGGATATGAGCGAGAATTAAAATATAATGAGATTGAGAGGAAGAACCTGCATACACTGAATGAGAATCTTATTTATGAATGTATTACTCAAGATGTGTTTTTCACTGCTACAAATTGTTCCATTAATGCTTCTCGATTTCATGAATTATCTGCTTCGAAAGTCTCCCATGATCGTGTCATTGAGCTTAAAGACTAATTTAAACTAAATGAGAAAATTGATCCGATGATCACGACAATTTGGTTAAACATATTTCTAAACTAGAAGTTGAGCATTTTAATTTACAACTAAAATATCAACATCTTAAAGAAAATGTCAAAACCTCAAATATCAAGACATCTTCGATACTCGAATTTGATGCAGCCGAGATAAATAAACGACGAATGATTCAAGCTCATTGCCGCACGATCGAATGTTGAAAGCCCAAATTTCTCAATTAAAGGGTGAAAAGAACAATGTGACTGCTCCCAAATGCCTCCTCCTTTAGATTCTCAAGATTCTCAAACTTTTAATCTTCAAAACTTAGTAAACGCTTTACAAAAGGAAACGAGAGTTTCTAGAAGATAATGAAAAGGTTAAACGCACTTTAAAGAGTTATATGATTCAATGAAAGTCACCGTGACAAAACAACTAAAAAATAACCTCTTTACAAAAGGAAATTGAAAATCTGAGAGGGTCGGAAAAGGGAACCGCCACTTGTTTTAATGAGAATGTCATTCTAAGTCATCTTCGACTAAAATATAATGATGATTTAAATACATTCCTCCTCATCTTAGGAATAATGAATCAAGGTTTCATGACTATTGTGCTCACCTTAAGGATAGTCTAGAATGTCCCCGTGAGATTGTTGAAGAGGATTTCATTAATAAACCTCTTGATAGAGAAATTAGGTTTGCTTGCATTCAGGCCAAACGATCTCGTGAGCTACTAGAATGTTTAATTGCAACATGCCTTAAATCCCTTAAGGAAAGGTAAAGCGTGATGCCTTGTTCTATGCCTAGTGCCAAGAACCATTCGCCTGGCCAGAAAAGTGAACACCAATGTGCCTTCTAGTAGTACGCACCTTGCACATCTAGTTCAGAATGCAAAAGTAAATCAACCAACTAATGTTCCCATAATTTTCCTCTACAGAGTAATCGACATTAAAGCAAGCAGTCAAAGCCTCCGTGCAATACCAAGCAAGATAGGACCTCGCAAGCTAAGAATGTGCACCGAAGAAAGTAGAAGACCAACCTAGGAACTTTAAGTTTGAGTTGAATAAAACGAATCGTTGATTCTAGTATTAGCCATAGGCGCATCAGAATTAATTCAATTCTAATACTATTTGCAACCATGTAATGATGTCTGCTTTGAATTCTGCTAATCATGAATATGGTGTGAATGCTTTGTCTAATGTCGCCAAATGCCCACTAAAATTGTTAATGCAAAAATCACGCTAAGAAGGCTAAAAGGCAAAGACGAAGAAAGTTAGAAAACAATGGAAACCTCCAGGAGAAACATTTAGTAAGATAGGTTATCAATGGATACCTTTTGGCCAAGCTTAACCAGCTTCACCTCAATCTAAGACAATGCCCACTAGAAAATGGATGCCTCATCGGTAGAACTATTCCCTTAAGAAGTGAACACACTTTGAATAGGTCAAATACCGGACAATATCATCGCGATCTATTTCTAATGATTCCATTGCTTCTACTTATGAAGTGGATGTTTTATTTCATGGTGTTCCAATCATCGTTACAACCAAGTGGAACCCATTCTTGCATGGGGATCCCAATTATCCAGTTATCCATTCTTGTCTGTTCAACTCGCAGATCGCTCAAATCGCTCTGCGGGTACCCGGACTGTGCCGTCAAGCATATGACCGAGACCTCGCAGCATGAACTTTGTGTAAATTCATCGGATCATAGATTCGGGAATGATCATTTTGGTGCTATTATGGGTTATGGAGATTATGTTGTCGGAAAGTGTCATTCCTCAGGTATATTACGTAGAAGGTCTTGGTCATAACTTATTCTCTCGTCGGTCAATTTCGTGATTCTGTTCTTGAAGTGGCCTTCAGAAAACATACTTGTTTCGTTAGAGAACTTGATGGTAAAGAACTGTTAAGAGGAACTCGTGGTTCAAATCTATACACCATCTCTATCGAAGATATGATGAAGTCTTCTCCAATTTGCTTATTGTCAAAGGCTTCGAAAACAAAGTCATGGTTATGGCATCGTCTACTCAATCACTTGAACTTCGACACCATCAATGATGTCTCCAGAAAGGACTTAGTTGTAGGTTTACCTAGACTAAAGTATGAAAATATCATCTTTGTTCAAGATGCCAATTGAAAAAGCAAGAAGTATGCCCACAAACCCAAACCTACAAACTCAAGCTACAAGTTCTTCATACAATTCACATTGATTTATGTGGACCCATGCGTAATATTGGGAAGAAATATGTGTTAGTTGTGGTTGATGATTACTCTCGATTCACCGGGGTTAAGTTCCTAAGGACAAAGGATGAAACTCCAGATATCATCATCAAACTTATCAAACAACTGTAGGTTCGACTTAACAAAACCGAGTCGTAATCATCCGAACATACAATGGAATCGATTTTGTTAATAAATAAATTAGTGAGTTTTATGAAAGTGTTGGAATCAGTCATCAAAGAAGTGTTCCACTAACTCCTCAACGAACGTGTAGTTGAAAGACGAAATCGAACTCTTGTGGAAGCCGCAAGAACAATGCCGATTTACTCAAAGGTTCCAATGTTTCTCCTGGGTCGAAGCCATTGCCACTGCATGCTACACTCAAAATCGATCCCTAATTCACACAAGCCATGGAAAACTCCATATGAACTTATCCACAATAGAAAACCTAATCTCTCATTCCTTCGTGTGTTTGGTGCATTGTGTTATCCAACTAATGAGGGCCAAGACTTAGGCAAACTTAAAGCTAAAGCGACATTGAGTATTTGTAGGATATGCACCAAACAAAAGGGATACCGAATCTACAACAAAAGAACCCGAAATATCATGGAAACAATTCACGCTACCTTCGATGAGCCGACCGGTCCATGGCTCTGGACAACCCAGCTCCGACCCGACTTCAAAAGTAGTCCCATTGGTTCATCACTTGTACCAAACTCATTTCCAAAGAACTCTACCATCAAAAGATGATGTAAAAAAATTGTTTGATCCAATGTTTGATGAACACTATGAACCAAATGCTAATGAAATGTCAATTCCATCATCGAGGTCGCTCCTATCCTCGTGAATGAAGTCAATCCTTCGCTCAATATCATTAAGTCAAGAAGCACCGCTGCTCACTCACTGTCTCATCAACAAATCATCAATCATCAAGTGTACATCATGGAAATGTTTCGCATCAATGATGGAAAAATCCCTTTGCTACTCCCGAAGATGCTCCATTTGAAAACATATTTGCTCCTGAATCATCATGAACCATCTTCATCGGGAGAAATCGACTCGCTACTTCAGCTCCTCAACAACACCACATGAACACCTTAAACAGTGGACACATGATCATCCATTGGACAACATCATTGGAAACCTCTCTCGCCCAATATCCACACGGAAACAACTTGCAACCGATGCCTTATGGTGCTTCTTCAACTCCGCACTCCCTAAGGTCGAACCAAAAGATGTTAAAACCGCCATGAATGAAGACAACCGGTTCAATGCCATGCAAGAAGAAATTCATGAGTTTGATCGACTTGATGTATGGGAATTAGTACCGCTCCGAGACAGTGCTATGATCATTGCTCTAAAGTGGATCTTCAAAGTGAAACTTGATGAAAATGGTGATGTTTTAAAGAACAAGGCTCGATTGGTTGCAAAAGGATACCGCCAAGAGGAGGGTATTGACTTTGAAGAATCATTTGCTCTTGTTGCTCGATCAAAGCAATAGAATCTTTTGGCTAATGCCGCAAGTAAGAACATGGTAGTTTATTAGATGGATGTAAAGACGGCATTTCTTAATCGAGATCTTAAAGAAGTCGATAACCTCGAAGGCTTTGTGAATCCAGAGCATCCTACTCACGTTTATCGCTTGAAGAAGGCTCTTTATGGTTTAAAGCAAGCTCCAAGGGCATGGTATGATACGCTATCAAAGTTTCTTCTATCTACCGGATTCAAAGAAAGGAGCAGCTTGATCCAACATTGTTCACCAGAAGTCATGCAAACATTTAATTCACGTTCAAATTTATGTTGATGATATTATCTTTGCCTCGACCGACCCCAATGAATGTGATCATTTTCAAATGAAATGGGTTCCAAATTTCAAATGTCAATGATGGGACAAATGTCATTTTTCTTGGGATTACAAATTTCACAAAGTCCCTGAGGCATTTTTATAAATCAATCTAAATATGCAAATGAGATTTTAAAGAAATTTGGATTTGATTCTAGTGACCCTCTTGACACTCCCATGATTGAGCCGCACTAAACTGGATGAGGACCACTGTGGATCATGGTAGACCAAACAAAATATCGTAGTATGATTGGATCCCCGATGTACCTCATACCAAGTAGACCGATATTCTTGTTCATTGTATGCATGTGTGCTAGATACCGTGCTAAGCCTACCAAAAGCACCTTGAAGCGTTAAACGGGTCTTTTGGTACTCCAAGGAACCATCAACATGGGACTTTGGTACCGAAGGACACCGGTATGTCACTAACAAAGATATGCGATGCGATCATGCGCAGTGTCAAGATACTCGCCGGCACGCCCGAGGTGCTCGGTTTGGGTGATAAGCTTGTGAGTCGGTCTTCAAAGAAGCAAATGAGTACTTCTATTTCTCTGGGCTGAATACATAGCAATGTCATCGTGTTGTGCTCAAATCCTATGGATGAGATCCCAATTATCTGACTATGGCTTTGAATTCAACAAAATCCTCTGCATGATAATAAAGTGCTATTGCTCTCTCATGCAACAACGTATAACACTCAAGAGCAAAGCATATCGACATTCGACATCATTTCATCAGGGAACAAGTGGAAAAGGTGTGGTGGAACTCTATTTTGTGAGGACTGAATACCAATTAGCATACATCTTCACCAAAGCTCTTCCTAGAGAACGTTTTCCTTCACGCCTTGGTCTAAAGAGTCTACAACCGGAAACACTCAAGCATCTTCAAGAGGAAGACGAGGAGTAAAGGTCTTTATTCATCTATCTCTTGTATATATTTATTCAAAAACCAAAATACAAAATTATAAAACCAACAAAAAGCAAAGAGAAAAATATAAAACTTTCAAAAATCCATAAAAAAATTAGAAAATCTTGAAAAATTCCAAAAATATTGTTATTTTGTCATGTTTTTCCTAATTCGATATCATCTACGGACTTTGTGTTGACATTCAAAGAATGTCACGGTCTTTAGATGTTCTTCTAATGTACATAGTTTAAAAAAATGAGGCAGAAAAATGGTGGTTTATTGTCATTTCGTGCAAGAACCCATTTTAAAAAGTAAAGAACAGAGCCATGCTTTATCTTATTTTTCAAATCTCATGCTCTAATTCTTAAAACAAATGTTTGTCATCTAAAAGACAAATATTTATCCTTTCAAATATTTTTCCGTCTAATGATTCTTCTAAAAAATATTTGCCATCTAATGAAAACTAATTTGGTTTGAAAAATACCTCGACTTTATTACAAATCATTTGTGCTTTTAATCTGTCAAAATCTCTATCTCTCAATCAACAACTTGTGTTATTGATTGAGGGGAGAATGATTTTATTCAATTAAAAGGTTATTTTGAAAGGTCATTTTTCAAACAATTGGCACGTAAATGAGCAAGGTTTATTGTTGAAAATCAAAACGAATAATGTTTTTTATACAATTGATTCAAAACCTTTGCTAATGTTATATTTTCAAAAGACAATCTTGCATGTTAAATCAATGGAGTTTAAAGTCGAAAATCGATCCTTATCGCTTAAAAGTTTTTTCAAAAGAAAGTCACTATTCTCCTCAAAAGCTCTCAAAATTTAATTTAAATCAATAAGAGATCACATCTCTCAAAGGATTTGGAAAGTGTGATCGGGGGAGAATTTATGATTTAAATTGGATTTAAACTGATAACTTGATGATTGGTTTTATAAGTGTTTAGCAAGCTTTCCTCCCCACATGTGCCAAACGATTTCAAATTTTCAATGCACATGTTGAGGGGGAGCATCTTTTAAACCAAAAGGATTTGAAACGTGATCAATTTATTTCAATGTGTAGTCTTTTCCTAATATGTGCAAAAAATTTTCAAATTTCTATGCACATATGGAGGGGGAGCAACTATTTTGAAAACCACAGTCTTTATATAACTACTCTTAGATGTAAGCCAATCCCTCAAAGATGAAAATTATTTCCATTACAAAATGATGATTGATGCACATGTTGAGGGGGAGCTCTTGTTCTAAAAATATCAAAAATAATTCAGGTACAAAATGCTTTGATAATATATCACAAGTATCTGGATTGATTTTCAAATGGTTTTCAATTGGTTCCAATGGCGGATGAACAATACCAAATAGACCGACCAACTTTACTTTATGTTTGGTGATATAAGGATGATAAGGTTAGGTTTTTGTTCCCATGATCCGCCAGAACCGGAGGGATCTACCCAGGGACAATCCACTAGATAGTGTAGAAGTTCTTAGGTATATTGTAAAAAGGAGAAAAATGAGATATGGGAAGAGTGCAGACTAAGACTGAGCTAGTACTGGAATAAACCCAACAAGGTTCTAGTTATGAAGTCTTGGTAAGCAATGAAGGGGTTGAAGAATGAAAAAGAAGTGGATAAGAAAAGGGTGAAAACAAATAGCCCTCCAATTATTCAACCTTAGGCGATAACGGGTTCAATTCTATATACTACCGTGGTTACCAAGGTAACATCGTATTGAAGACAAGACGCCATGGACCCAAAGGACGACCGCACTTCAACTTTTCAAACCACTCAAGTTCCTCTTAAAAGGTCTTGTTTAATTCTCACGGGGAACCAACATAATCTATCGACTTTCTATTAGAGATGGTTGATATTGAAGAAGGAGACCCTCTCCCTAGTCTCCGGCATAGGAACCAAATATGCACAATTGAGTCTAGAGCCACGAGATCATCAATAAATCTCATTAGGACACTTTCAATGAAGACTCTCTGATTCACATAATGTGGAAAGAGAAATTATATCTTATGAGTCCTACGCATTATCCTTGTGGTATTGCCAGAACATCTGAGTGATATGCATACATGTTCACAATGAAGATGGAAAGCCTTCTGGAGCCAACATCAAACAAGCTCTGGTAGGTGGCATGTGAGATCTATCCAATAGATCAACCATGTGACAACCGAACAGTAAACAATGGAGCTTATTCAATCTTTTGAATCAATCCCCGTTCAAAGTTATGGATTGACGGATTCCTTTGAAAAACCGGTTGTTGTGCTTAAAAAACTCTTTTCTTTAGCACATCGACCGTGTACTTATTTCTCAAAATAAAAGGTGTTTATGATTGATAATTGATTTTCATTAAACCTTCGTTGTATTGCAAAAACAATTTCTATTGAGCAATACACGATTGTTTCTCAAATCTCTTTTCATCAATCGCTGAATCTCATTTCTTCACTCACTTCGTTGTCTTCTTTGAGACGTTCCGCTTTGAGAACAAGAGAGCAAATGCAAACCCTGCCAAGGAAATTCTTCGAATTATACCCGATCACAGTGCAATACTTGTACTGATCAATGGGGAACCGTGGGCCGTGTACCTCAATTCATCGAAAGTGATCAAAGACACTTTCGTGCGCTTTGTTGCTAACTGTCTTATGCAGGTACACCCCGATGTTTGCAGCTGATCAGAATGAAGCGGTCAATCCACAGCCGCATGCTCACTCAACACATTCAGTTCCAAAGAAATCATGATTAATGCGTCAATGACTCTGATATTTTCACTCCATGCTTCTACTACGCTGCTGCCAAATATCATGAATCAATAAAAGCTTCCGCTACTCTGATGAGAATACATCATGATCCAGAATGTGAGCATGCCGGTCCAAAAGTCACAACATCACATAATACCAACACCACAATGGAAGAGTCAAAGAGTTATGTCAGCTGATGATCTCAATGCTGGCTCAAAACTCTTCATCACGTGGATCAATTAAAGACCTCCACTCAAATTATCCAAACATGCAGATCATGAAGAATCAATGACTACGTGCTACTGAGCAAGGAACTGAATCAAGAATCCTAGAACAATCTAATGTAATATCTGTTTGTATTCTTTGTAATTTAGGTGACCTCCCTTAGGGGGAGATTGTTAGGAATTAGAAAATTCAGTCGTTAAAGAGTCGGTCACCTCAAGTATATGTATTCGATAGAAAGCTCGTAGTCGTAGTCAAGTTATGTTAGTAAGTAATTTGTTAAGTAACACCGTGGAGGACAGACGGGTCTTTACCCACTGTATGCCTGAACCACAGCCCGTAGGTGGCGTTTATTTGTAAGACACTATAAATACCCTCTACCTCCCAAGGTAGAGGGTTGGAGCTTCAATACCATTTTTCTTTGTTTCACATAGTTCCTAACTCTCTTCCCTTTCTCTCTCTAAACTTTGTTAACGCCCCACATGGTTATGGTTTAATGTGTTTGTGAAATCCTATATCTTACAAACTACTATTATGTGTCGCTTATTAATTATGTAATCGGTTGCTAAGTTATTATGCTTATATGTTAGTTATTATCACTAGGCTTATGAAGTAAGCCCATGGGCCTATGTGAAAGCCCGCACGACCTGAGGAAGGATCTAGGTGTATTGCCCTAGCATCCTATCATATAAATACTTTATGTAAACTCTATTATTATTGTTGGTTATTTCATATATGAAAGTAAACCTTTGCTATTCTCTCTTGTGAAGTAATCGACCAAACTATCATTCTCTCATCTCATTTCTATCATTTTTATGCTTGTGTTACAATATCATAGTGACCTAACAAGCATTTATAGAATGCATCTTATACACATCTTGTTGCATATGTCTAACTCGTCCAAGGACAAATATAGTTTTACACTAAGTTTTTATTTGTAGCTTTTCAATCATACCTTGATGCCTCGAACAAGGGGGATCAACCGTCAAGAGAGAACATGCACGCATTCATCATCATTGTCACTCTTCGAAACACATTTGTGTTTCGAAAAAAAGGAGGAGAAGATAGTCTAACAAAGCTTACTCACATGTATCGTGTGCTATATGTATTTTCTTCATCAAATATTTCTTCTTTTTATATTGCATATAACTAACCTTGATGTAGGTTAAGATTCTAAATTTGATCCATGGATCCGCTACCTAACAAGGGAAATAACCTTGGGGATGCAACAACAATAGGGGATTGGAGTTGATAATTTAACTTCACAAGGGATTATGTAAGCTCACCTTTTTGGAAGAAATGAAGTTTAAACTCCAAGGACACGCCCTTTTTGTTTCAACAATAGGGGGAGAAGAGTGTAAATGGAGAAGGTAATGTAAAAGGTAGTACGAACATAAGTAAGTTTTTACATTTTACTATCTATCACGTTTACATATTTCATCATAATAAAAAAGGGGGAGATTGTTAGTGCAAATATTACGATATTTAATCTATACAGTCTCGTTTGTTTTGATTGATGACAAACATGTAACTTGTAATACATAACGTAAAATGTACAAGTTACTCGTAATCATATTTTGTCTCAACATGCATTCAACACCTCTCAACGTCTTGTGTCCTCGTATGATACAACACAAGTTTTTACATGTTTGTTATGTTCCATTATGATCAAAACCCTTAACAAACCATTTAGAATGTTTAAAATACTTTTAGAGTCATTAAGTATTTTATAGGTTAACCATTCTATCTTCAACCTTACTTTACATTTTGCATTTACAAGTATTTTATATAAATACATTTTTCATAAAATATCTACTAACAAACGTGTAATTTTATTTGTGCAAGTAAACTAATTATATTCCTCATACGAATAATAAAGTTTACTTACACTTGACAAAATATATTTTATTTTATTAAACATCAACTAGACATTGTATTTTATAAAAGGTAACTAGACATTTTATTTACTAGTTTACTCTTTTTTTTAAAACCAAAAATAAATTTTTACATCATGAATGATATAATCTAAGAATGATTTGTCACATCGAATCCCTACAAATATCACACAAAATGTTTTTGTTAGATCATAGGAAAGATTTTGGAAAGACATGGAAAGATTTTGGGATGATTTGAACAAGATTTTGTAGATTCTGTGTCGAAGGTCCACGTATCCCTTTTTATAAAGTGCGGAACCCTTTTTTTGGTACCTTGGGGTCCGCGGGATGCTGAGCTTGTTGACTATAAATAGAAGCCCATTGTTAACTCATTTTTTCACCACTTGAAAACACATTCTCTCCACCCTCTTGCATACATTTAGATAAATCATTAACAATGTAGTAATATACATTAAACACCCATATCATCATGATCATAACGTTTCTAACATTCATTTTGTTGTAATCATACTTCTGTTATGATCCACCAAAGCAAGCTTAAAGATCTTTCATCTTCATCCACCACAAGCATATATAATGGAAGATCTATCACAACAAGCTCAAGGAACTTGAAATCTTCATCCATTGAAGGCTTCCTATCATTGGAAGTTCATTTAGATTAGTCATTCATATCCATTAGAAAATTGTGTCATGGATCATCACTGTACATTTGTAGCACTCATTTCATTTCACACTAGATTAGATGGTTTATTTGCTTGGGCCTCAAAAGACAAGGGTTATTGGTTTGGTGTATTTTAGTTGTTAATATGTGTTTAGAATCTCTCATATGCACTCTAAGAACACTCAAAACACAAGGGTTATTTGTTTGATTTTGTGGACAAATGTTGTTAATATGTGTTCAGAATCTCTCATATACACTCTAAGAACACTCAGAAACAAACAAATCTTGAATCAGATGGCTAGATTTCTTATTCGAAACTTTAGGGTTTTAGGGTTTAAGAACACTTTACGAATAAGGAATTATGTGATTGTGTAACTGTTTAAATGTCATGATTGTATTCTGAATGATGTTTGAATTGAATTTTAATTAGTGATATGATGTTTTGGTTAACAAGGGGATTACTCGTAAAAGATTAACAAGGTTTTAAAAGTTTATGAATAAGAAAATTTTTACGAATAAGAAACAAAGTTTTTACGAATAAGATGGGTCTACAGTGACTTACGAATTTCTTGGAAAGAAATTCGTAAACTTGGAATGGTTTACGAATATGGCCATATTCTTACGAATAAGGCTTATTCTTACGCGTAACTTTATTCTTATGAATAAGGGATCTGCGTTATGAATAAGCACTATTCTTACGAATAAGCACTATTCAGAACATAAGCATATTCTTACGAATAAGCATAATGTTTACGAACATGTCTTATGCGTAAGTTAAATCTTACGAATAAGCATACTCTTACGCATTTGACTTAATCTTACGAATAAGCATCCAACTTCATGAATAAGGACTCAAGTTACGAATAAGTTAGTGTTTACCAATATGTTAAGTGTTACGAATAAGTCACAATCATATGTGATGTGCTACGTTGGTGCAAGTTTTAAAAATTTATAAACACGATTTAACCGTCTAACCTATTAACACATACGAGCAAGTATACTCGTCCGTAATAGCAAAGTTTGGTAAGTCGAGATCGTCCCAAGGGATTTTGTGTTTGAAATTGATTTGTTTGAAAAGATTCCAACAAGAAAGCTTGTCAAGGCTTCCTCGAATAATTATGTTCTAGCGAAATTCAATAAGAAATATATGTATATACTTGTGTGTAGTCTATAATCAATCATAAATAGAATTCATGAAGGTTTGGTGTATACTCTTAATATGATGCACAAATCATAAGCAAATGATTCCCCAACCATGGTATATGTTTGTAAAAACCATTCTAAGAACAAAAACATTTAGGTAATCCTTTCGGTCCTTATCCCAATGATTATCCTATAGAAATTCCATTTGTTTGCAACATGTTCTTATCAAATTTGTTCTTACGAATCTTTCGACCCTTTCGTGATGAAAATGCTCCTAGTCTTGTTTTAATAAGCAAACATGGTGGTTGTCAATCACCATATCCCCATACTAGTTTGTCACTCACTTTTTGGAATAAAACACAAGAGAAATCCTTTCGGTCCTTTTTCTTAAAACATGTTTTATCGACAAATCAAACCAAGACTAGTATTTTTCCAACAAACTCATTTAAACAAGATCATATGTACATGCATCACATTTTGAGAACACTACTACGATTAACTACATCCCACACAAAAGTATATCCCAAAACTACTCCATGATAATAATAATAATAACTAAACACAAATAGTAACAAAGTAATTCCAACAATTCAAGAGAATAGAATTTCATAACAAAGTTCATAGAATACATAAACTTTTGTGATTACAAGAATTAGAATTTGTGGATTATAGCAACCACGCGCCTCCAATCACCTAGGTTCACCGTACAACTCCAAACTACCAAAACTATGGATGAGAATTGTTCCCTCCTTGTTCCTGGACGTTTTTCAGTAAGAACTAAGCTTTTGGGCTGAATAATATGGTTAGTATTAGTTTTGGTGTAAACTAATACAATTTTGGTTGTGTCACACCTAGTATACTAGGACTAGGTTCATTATATAGCCAAAGGTGCTTGCTCAACTGACCAAAAACGTCCCCAACAAGTAAATGTCAAGAAATGATCGGACTCCAATGATTATGGGGAGTTAAGGAAACAATAAATGCGACTTTGTGTAACTGCAGCACCAGAAACCGGATCGGTTTCATCTCCAACCGGATCGGTTGTAATTTGACCATTCGCCACCGATCCGGTTACGGGTTGTGATCGATCGGCTGGGTTTGTGCTGTTTTGACTTTTTGTTGACTTTTCTCCTATACGCTTCATTCTTTGCTCTCGCTGATGATTTCCAAGGCAAAACTTGATCTTCCCTTGCTGTAAATACTTAGAAATCATTGAGCTTCCCAATCATTGAATCCATAAGCTTCCTAGCTCGACTTCCTTCCTCGAGAATCTTCCAAATGTGCATAAAAACTTCATTTCTTCACTATTCGCCATACCTGGCTACATATACATACACAATACGCATCTTTGCACTTTTGCAACAGTTATGAGTAAATATAGCCAATGATCATGCACAAAACTAACAATAACGCTACTAAAAACATGTTCATTTTAGGCGTTATCAAATTCTCCCACACTTAAGCTCGACTCGCCCTCGAGTAGGTCTAACATGGTCAAAAATTGATTTCAATGCTCTAGACACCATGGTTCCAAAAATGTAACAATTATCCCAAAAGAGATAATCATCGGCTTGCTTATAATAAGTGAAAATTTTAAAAATGAACCAAACACTTTAGATAACATAACTAGAACACCTCACGAATGATTTTAAGAATTCACTCAACACTCATATATTGGTGGGTATATGTAAATCACTCAATGCCTAGTCATGATCAATGCTTTTTACCATAAGCTTGTACAAGTATCAAAACAAAGAGAATAAATTCATCAAAGAGGGCTTTTGTTCGGGTTATAACGTTAAGGCTCAGGGTTCATAAAAGGTATGGATAAGGCATGGGATGGTATATGAAAATTGGTGTTAAAAGAAAAATAAAATCAAGTCTAAACCTCCATGTTGCTAGCCATCATACAAACCATAATCCCGAAAATGATTATTTCACCTCTTCAAATATTGATCACCGCACATATGTATAACTCAATTTAGCTCATTGGCTAATCAATATCCTTCATATAGCTCATTGGCTATAACCATTTTTTTTATCATAGCTCCCCCACACTTAGTGTAAGCATACACCAAAAAAAATCGAGAAAGACGTCTCTTTCATCCAAGATGGAGAATGGTACACACTATAAACAAAGTGTAGCTTCTTCATAATCAACAAAAACGATCCAACATTCCAAACAACTAGCAACAAACCATTAGACTTGATAAGGGTTGGCTGAAGCTTGAAGTGTAAAATATTTTTGTATTTTTCTGAATTTATCAAAAGAAAAGATTGGCTCGGAAGGGTGTAACTAAGGGTATCTAGCGCTAAAGATGAGCGCTAACAAATGGGTCCATGTGGGTGGTTAACTAACCGATGTGGTTAGCTAATATATCATTATATGTAAATGGAAGGCCATTTGGTTTTATTCCTAAGGTGCCTCTTATCACTTGAACATATTTAGATCACTCGGAAGTGATTTTAACCGTAATGCATAACTAGTACAAGTTCTAGAATCGACATAATCACTGGCACACTCATAGCAAATATAAAACATAAGATGTGTTTTATACAAAAAGAAACCTCACAAATGTGTGGAAAAAGGCTATTATGCATGCTAGAAAATGCTATCGAATCCGAAATGAATTACTTCCGTAATTTGGTTCAAATCCAAAAATTTCAAAAACCTTATTTTACCATTGAAATCCCAAGGTTATATATATTAAATATCAATAATGCGTGAAATACAACTAGACCATCAAGGGCGAATTTCTTCTAATCACTTGCATCCAAAAGTTATCTAAAAAAAAAATGAAAATGCGCATCATTTTTCCTATTTTCTTCCCTCCCCCATACTTAAGTTTTGCATTGTCCTCAATGTAATAAAAATGAACTTCAAAGTAAAGAAAATGGGAAAAAGAAATAGTTAAAAGATACCACGGGATAGAATATGCAATATGCATATTGGGTCATAAGAAAGCGTGTGAGTTATCCAACTCCAAACATTTGACCATCAATAAGCTTCCGACACATCCATCTTGCAAACAAAAACTACAATACGCAAAACACAAAACAAACAAATGCAACTAAAAACTAGATAAAATCAAACAAAATACGTTAACCATCCTAAAAAGATAGAAATAAAATTGTTCAACACATCATAACCATCGTCTTTGAAACCATAATTCATGAATGATCCACGATCACTCTTCGTCCTCGCTCATGTCATCTCCTTCTTCATCATCATACTCATCATCATCACTTTCGGTTACGTAGTTTTCGTCCACAATCTCCGAACGAACTCTCCTCTTCTTCTTCTTTCCTCCAACTCCTGACGACGATCCTCCAACATCGTAGCTTGTTCCACCAACTTCCGGTAATCGACCATATGGGGGCACTGGATCAGGAAATGGTGCGTACCCAGGATATGGATACGGATAGGGTCCATGATAAGAAGTGTAAGGGAAAGGATATGGTGGAACATTGGGTGGATTGTAGGGTGGCAACTCATAATTGGCTTCACGAGCCATGTGTTGAAACATAGGCATGGAATAATCATTGATGTAGTTGTTTCTCAACATCATCGAGTCTCTCCATACATCCCTACATTGAATCTCATCTAAATGTTGGTTCCACTCTCCCCAACCCGAATCAAAACTACTGGACGTACCCATTTGCACGTTCTCCATTGGTATACTACCCTGCTGTTGTTGTGGTTGTTGTTGTCTTGGTTCAATCCATAACCCTACGGTTTTCAATCTCTTATTCAAAGCGTTACCAAAACCTTGTGCAGTCCAAGTTTCACTATACGTTGGCTCTCCACACTTAGCCAATTCCTCATCAACATAATACCCAAGATTCTTCGCCAATTTTGTCACAAAATGTCCTCCACAAATGTGGCTATTGTTCTTGATTCCCGGGGCTCTCCTAGACAAATACTCGGCTATCTGCCAAACTGCATTACCGTCCTTAGTTTCTTCCAGCAACATCATAACCCATAAGTCCGGTTTCTGACATTTGTCTCTGCTTCCAAATCTATTAAATGGCCCGGTCACTATCAATTTGTGAAGTATCCTCATCAACGGATTCCTGATGGTTGAGGCATTCCTCCTAGCACAAGAAGGATCTCCAACTTGATTCCAATAAGCGGGAATACTAGGATAGTCTTTTTCAAACCTCCGAAGTCTAGAAAAGTGAGCTTCAAATAATCGATGATTAACCTCATGTGGCTCATACAAACCAAGAGCCACGCCAAAAGCCGGCAAAGTGTAAGCATGATCCCTTCCACAAAGCCTAAACCAAACACAAATTTCCTTCATCAAGTTCAGAACATTCACCTTTCTTTCAAAATACATGGTTGAAAAGAACTCCATACACCATTCTCGATAGACCTCTTCATTGACGCTAAATGCTCTTTCCTATGACAAATCATTGAACGAATCTCCATCCCCTGGATATACATAAGATGTTCGCATCATTCCTCTTAACTCATCTTCACAATCACATTCCTCAAATATATCCCAATCAATCACCCTCGGAACTAAACATGTCCTATGTTGCAATTTCGACAACCTTTCCCGAAAAGCATGTTTCTCCCCGTCGGTGAGATCTTTGAACTTCAAGTTGGCATTTGCCTCCGTCTTCAAACTATACTTAACCTTCTTTTTCTCGTTCCTTTGACAAAACTTCGTAACAAGTGGGTTCATAGGAATTGCCTCCGTACTCGAGCTACCTACAACAATTCTCTGTAGAAATCACAAATATAAGACCATATGAGAGTGTTAGAACAAACAAGAAGGTTCATGGAACCTCCTAAGATCCATTTCAATATTTTCAAAAAATCAACACAGAAACCGCAACCGGATTCGGTTCATGAGAAACCGAATCGGTTTCCAAAATAGCCAAACTCCAACCGTTCGGTTGCAATGCGCAACCGAATCGGTTATGCAGCCTGCGTAAGGATTTTGCCTCTTAAACCCTCATACACTTGCATTTTCAAAGTCCAAACCACTCCTAGATCGCATTCTATCATCCTCAATGATTTCAACATCCTTGAATTACTCTAAACTCGCTTTCCAAATCATCAAACATCGAACATAACCATCTTAGAACTCAACTTGATAAGCCTATATCTTCAATCATTAATTCTAATCAATAAGGTGGCATCCATCACTCCTAAAAACGCATCATCTATCATAAGGAATCACCAATTGCAACTTATCTTGATTCAATAGCAAAACCCAATTAAATCCGAAAATTCAATCATCTAGTATTCATCCTATGTTGAATCAATCAATACAATTTGTTTTGCAACGCACTCCTACATCAATTACCCACTCAATCCTAAAATATCACAACTTAATTCGAACTATAACAAAAACCCCCAAATTGGTGACCTAATATTCAATTCGAATCAAATGCTCTAATTAAACCTTAATTAAGTTAATTGAATGTAGATGCTTACTTGTTTGGGTGCCATGATGTTTTCTTATAACTTAAACAACCTTCAATCTGCTTCTCTTGGACGAATTTTTGCAAAACCCACTGGAGAATTAGTGTGTGTGTGTGTTTTTATGAAAAAGTGAATTTTTTGGTTTTTATACTTGGATGCAACCGGTTCAGTCAAGGACACAACCGTTTCGGTTTGCATTTTTACATGTTACTTAGGCATTTACCTTCCAAGTAACATAATTTTACTCAAAATTCCTGCTAAAGATTCACACAACATTCATCCACCATATGAAATTTTGAACAATCATCCAATCTAAAAATCTCAACTCATCAAACTAATGAACTAAACCAAACTTCAACTTAAAACTCATACTCATAATGCATTAACCAGATTACTTCAATCATAAAAATGAAAAATGAAAAATTAAATAAGAAACAAAAATCCTAAATGCATCAAATCAAAAATAAATAGCTCATGAAATTCAAGCAAATAATTGCTTGTTTATTACGGCCTCTTGTCTTCTCCTCAAAATTCCTCAAAATACTCTTGTCTTAGAATGTCCTCGCTTTGAAATTTTCCGGTCAACTCACGGAACGTTTCAAAAGTTTTGAACTTTCTCATGAATCTTCTTCCGTCCGGACAAAGTATATCGAACTTAACATGCCAATCTCCATCTCCAGTTTGTCTCTTGTAAGTCCCCGACCCTTCGGGTCTCCACTCCCAGTTCTTAAGTTGCACCGGTAAAGAACATAAAAAGTCGGTCAACTTTTTGTAAACTAGTATGTTTTTGAATGGGTTATAGAAAGCTTCTACCGTTAACGCACGTTCCATTTCGTCCTCTATATCAAAATAAGGCGGAACTAACGGTCCGTACATTGGGTTACCTTGGACATCACGTCCCACTTCAAAACATGTTAAATCATCATTTGCTTCTATCCATTCCAAATCCTCCATAAATTCCAAAGTTGGTCCTCTTGGTTTTGGGTAGTATGTTTGCATCGAAATCCCATCATCAATAGTCAATGTGCCTCTTCCCATGTCTATAATCGCACCACAAGTTCGTAAGAATGGTCTCCCCAATAGTAGTGGTAAACTCTTGTCCACCAGAATATCTAGGACAAGGAAATCTGCCAAATACGGTTGATATCCAATTTGCACTCTCACATTCTTCACCTCTCCCATTGCCTTCGCTTGAGAATTATCCGCCATAGTAAGCTTCGAATGATTAGGTTGCGGATTACTTAGTCCCAAAGTCTTAAACAATGGATACGGCATCACATTAACACTTGACCCCGTATCGGCTAAAGCATAAACTGGTGTAGTCCCATTCACTTTGATCGGCAACACAAAATTACCCGGATCCTTTTCCTTCCTTGGCATGCCTCTAAACAAAATTTGATCTCGCTCCTCCTCCATGAGATTCTTATCTTCCAACCTAGCCCTTGCTAGCATCAATGCATCCAACTTCTTACGGTAAAGCACATAATCTTGGAGTACTTCTATCACTGGTTTCTTTTCATTAAGTTCAAGAAACTTTTGTTCTAGGTTCTCTAAAATAGCTTATTTTTGTTTGTCGGTTAAGGGTTTGAAAGTAGTGGTAGGTGATGATGGTGCGGAATCATTTTTGGTGGTGGAGGTTGTTGTTGGGGTTAGTTTGTTTGATGTCGGTTTCTTCCGATTTGCTTTTCCCATCTTAACCATTTCCACCTCTTTCTCTTCCATGTTTGCACAAACTTCCACTAGCATCTCGTTTACTCCTTTTCCTTCTTCCAAATCAGTTATATTAATCCTCATTTCTCCCATTGCAAAATCTACTTGACACTTGGTCGTGACAAGAAAATCTCGACCAAAACACACATTAGGTTCATCCGCATTCCCTTCTTCTAGCACAACAAAATAAGTTTCAAAAATGTGTCCATGAATATTGACCTTCAGATTTTTGACCATCCTTCTTCCATATGCTTCATAGTCCAAACGTACATGACCAATTTCGTCAAGAACCTTTTCCAAAATATAGTTTTCTCCATAAGCCATATTAAGTTGCGCGTCCCAAGCACTTATTCCTTCCACACTGCAAGGCGTTCCAAACCTCATTAGCGGTGAATCATACACCGTTAAAGGTGCTTGTGTGAACACTACGACTCTTCCTTTCTTGGGTAGTTGAACCTTATTTTCACCTGTTTCCTCCACATTATCCGTATCAATTCCCAATTCTTTCTTACTTTCTTCCAAAAGACCTCCAATTGTTTCCAGTGAACTTCCGGTATCCTTGAACATTTCATCCAAAGTACGAAGGTATTCCGAGATTCCGCTCAAACTATCCATATTACTAGACAACTTGACAAAACAAGACAAAACAAAATCCGAATGATTAGCGTTAGAGTTAGTAAAAACAAGAACAAACTATGGAAACATATACTAAACAAGTTAGGACACTTAACAAAACTAAAAACATAAGTTAAAACTCAAGACCTAAAAAAAACTAAAAAAATCACAGAAACCCCAACCGGATTCGGTTGGATCACCAACCAAATCGGTTGGTTGAAAATAATTCAGACAGAAACTTGAACCGGATCCGGTTGCGGGTTGCAACCGATCGGTTTGATCGAAAAATAAATATTATTATTATTATTATTATTATTTTTTACTACAGAATTAAATGCAAATAAGGAGTCATTAAGATGTACTAAACTCTAGTTAATAAAGAAAACTCTTCATAACCCAATAATAACATAATAAATCCCATTAAAACTAAAATTAAATAAAACTACCAATTAAAATCTATTATTAAAAACAATTAAACTTATAACTGAAAAATATTACTATCTAATCATAAATACTAAAATTAAACCAAAACTTAATTAACTAATAAATGACAAATGCAAAAGAAAATAAAAACAAATCTAAGAAATAATTAAACTACAAGACATAAGCTGTAACTAGAATCTAAAATTACCAGAATTACTCTAGGAATCATAAGACAAATAACTAAGAAGTCTAGAACAATAAAAATCGCAACTACAAATTACACAGAAGGCCTAACCGGATTTGGTTGGCTAACCAACCGAATCGGTTAGTTTGAAACCAATTTTTTTTTTTTTTTTTTTTTTTTTTAACAAATTTAATTCCAAAACTACTAATTTTACAGAAAATCAAAGAAAATTAAAGAAAATCTCCGGCAGCGGCGCCAAAAACTTGATGTGCTACGTTGGTGCAAGTTTTAAAAATTTATAAACACGATTTAACCGTCTAACCTATTAACACATACGAGCAAGTATACTCGTCCGTAATAGCAAAGTTTGGTAAGTCGAGATCGTCCCAAGGGATTTTGTGTTTGAAATTGATTTGTTTGAAAAGATTCCAACAAGAAATCTTGTCAAGGCTTCCTCGAATAATTATGTTCTAGCGAAATTCAATAAGAAATATATGTATATACTTGTGTGTAGTCTATAATCAATCATAAATAGAATTCATGAAGGTTTGGTGTATACTCTTAATATGATGCACAAATCATAAGCAAATGATTCCCCAACCATGGTATATGTTTGTAAAAACCATTCTAAGAACAAAAACATTTAGGTAATCCTTTCGGTCCTTATCCCAATGATTATCCTACAGAAATTCCATTTGTTTGCAACATGTTCTTATCAAATTTGTTCTTACAAATCTTTCGACCCTTTCGTGATGAAAATGCTCCTAGTCTTGTTTTAATAAGCAAACATGGTGGTTGTCAATCACCATATCCCCATACTAGTTTGTCACTCACTTTTTGGAATAAAACACAAGAGAAATCCTTTCGGTCCTTTTTCTTAAAACATGTTCTATCGACAAATCAAACCAAGACTAGTATTTTTCCAACAAACTCATTTAAACAAGATCATATGTACATGCATCACATTTTGAGAACACTACTATGATTAACTACATCCCACACACAAGTATATCCCAAAACTACTCCATGATAATAATAATAATAACTAAACACAAATAGTAACAAAGTAATTCCAACAATTCAAGAGAATAGAATTCCATAACAAAGTTCATAGAATACCTAAACTTTTGTGATTACAAGAATTAGAATTCGTGGATTGTAGCAACCACGCGCCTCCAATCACCTAGGTTCACCGTACAACTCCAAACTACCAAAACTATGGATGAGAATTGTTCCCTCCTTGCTCCTGGATGTTTTTCAGTAAGAACTAAGCTTTTGGACTGAATAATATGGTTAGTATTAGTTTTGGTGTAAACTAATACAATTTTGGTTGTGTCACACCTAGTATACTAGGACTAGGTTCATTATATAGCCAAAGGTGCTTGCTCAACTGACCAAAAACGTCCCCAACAAGTAAATGTCAAGAAATGATCGGACTCCAATGATTATGGGGATTTAAGGCAACAATAAATGCGACTTTGTGTAACTGCAGCACGAGAAACCGGATCGGTTTCGTCTCCAACCGGATCGGTTGTAATTTGACCATTCGCCCAGCCGGATCTGGTTACGGGTTGTGACCGATCGGCTGGGTTTGTGCTGTTTTGACTTTTTGTTGACTTTTCTCCTATACGCTTCATTCTTTGCTCTTGCTGATGATTTCCAAGGCAAAACTTGATCTTCCCTTGCTGTAAATACTTAGAAATCATTGAGCTTCCCAATCATTGAATCCATAAGCTTCCTAGCTCGACTTCCTTCCTCGAGAATCTTCCAAATGTGCATAAAAACTTCATTTCTTCACTATTCGCGATACCTGGCTACATATACATACACAATACGCATCTTTGCACTTTTGCAACAATTATGAGTAAATATAGCCGATTATCATGCACAAAACTAACAATAACGCTACTAAAAACATGTTCATTTTAGGCGTTATCAAATTCCTCCACACTTAAGCTCGACTCGCCCTCGAGTAGGTCTAACATGGTCAAAAATTGATTTCAATGCTCTAGACACCATGGTTCCAAAAATGTAACAATTATCCCAAAAGAGATAATCATCGGCTTGCTTATAATAAGTGAAAATTTTAAAAATGAACCAAACACTTTAGATAACATAACTAGAACACCTCACGAATGATTTTAAGAATTCACTCAACACTCATATATTGGTGGGTATATGTAAATCACTCAATGCCTAGTCATGATCAATGCTTTTTACCATAAGCTTGTACAAGTATCAAAACAAAGAGAATAAATTCATCAAAGAGGGCTTTTGTTCGGGTTATAACGTTAAGGCTCAGGGTTCATAAAAGGTATGGATAAGGCATGGGATGGTATATGAAAATTGGTGTTAAAAGAAAAATAAAATCAAGTCTAAACCTCCATGTTGCTAGCCATCATACAAACCACAATCCCGAAAATGATTATTTCACCTCTTCAAATATCGATCACCGCACATATGTATAAATCAATTTAGCTCATTGGCTAATCAATATCCTTCATATAGCTCATTGGCTATAACCATTTTTTTTTTCTTTATCATAGCTCCCCCACACTTAGTGTAAGCATACACCAAAAAAATCGAGAAAGACGTCTCTTTCATCCAAGATGGAGAATGGTACACACTATAAACAAAGTGTAGCTTCTTCATAATCATAAAAAACGATCCAACATTCCAAACAACTAGCAACAAACCATTAGACTTGATAAGGGTTGGCTGAAGCTTGAAGTGTAAAATATTTTTGTATTTTTCTGAATTTATCAAAAGAAAAGATTGGCTCGGAAGGGTGTAACTAAGGGTATCTAGCGCTAAAGATGAGCGCTAACAAATGGGTCCATGTGGGTGGTTAACTAACCGATGTGGTTAGCTAATATATCATTAGATGTAAATGGAAGGCCATTTGGTTTTATTCCTAAGGTGCCTCTTATCACTTGAACATATTCAGATCACTCGGAAGTGATTTTAACCGTAATGCATAACTAGTACAAGTTCTAGAATTGACATAATCACCGGCACACTCATAGCAAATATAAAACAAAAGATGTGTTTTATACAAAAAGAAACCTCACAAATGTGTGGAAAAAGGCTATTATGCATGCTAGAAAATGCTATCGAATCCAAAATGAATTACTTCCGTAATTTGGTTCAAATCCAAAAATTTCAAAAACCTTATTTTACCATTGAAATCCCAAGGTTATATATATTAAATATCAATAATGCGTGAAAAACAACTAGACCATCAATGGCGAATTTCTTCTAATCACTTGCATCCAAAAGTTATCTAAAAAAAATGAAAATGCGCATCATTTTTCCTATTTTCTTCCCTCCCCCATACTTAAGTTTTGCATTGTCCTCAATGTAATAAAAATGAACTTCAAAGTAAAGAAAATGGGAAAAAGAAATAGTTAAAAGATACCACGGGATAGAATATGCAATATGCATATTGGGTCATAAGAAAGCGTGTGAGTTATCCAACTCCAAACATTTGACCATCAATAAGCTTCCGACACATCCATCCTGCAAACAAAAACTACAATACGCAAAACACAAAACAAACAAATGCAACTAAAAACTAGATAAAATCAAACAAAATACGTTAACCATCCTAAAAAGATAGAAATAAAATTGTTCAACACATCATAACCATCGTATTTGAAACCATAATTCATGAATGATCCACGATCACTCTTCGTCCTCGCTTATGTCATCTCCTTCTTCATCATCATACTCATCATCATCACTTTCGGTTACGTAGTTTTCGTCCACAATCTCCGAACGAACTCTCCTCTTCTTCTTCTTTCCTCCTACTCCTGACGACGATCCTCCAACATCGGAGCTTGTTCCACCAACTTCCGGTAATCGACCATATGGGGGCACTGGATCAGGAAATGGTGCGTACCCAGGATATGGATACGGATAGGGTCCAGGATAAGAAGTGTAAGGGAAAGGATATGGTGGAACATTGGGTGGATTGTAGGGTGGCAACTCATAATTGGCTTCACGAGCCATGTGTTGAAACATAGGCACGGAATAATCATTGATGTAGTTGTTTCTCAACATCATCGAGTCTCTCCATACATCCCTACATTGAATCTCATCTAAATGTTCGTTCCACTCTCCCCAACCCGAATCAAAACTACTGGACGTACCCATTTGCACGTTCTCCATTGGTATACTCCCCTGCTGTTGTTGTGGTTGTTGTTGTCTTGGTTCAATCCATAACCCTACGGTTTTTAATCTCCTATTCAAAGCGTTACCAAAACCTTGTGTAGTCCAAGTTTCACTATACGTTGGCTCTCCACACTTAGCCAATTCCTCATCAACATAATACCCAAGATTCTTCGCCAATTTTGTCACAAAATGTCCTCCACAAATGTGTCTATTGTTCTTGATTCCCGGGGCTCTCCTAGACAAATACTCGGCTATCTGCCAAACTGCATTACCGTCCTTAGTTTCTTCCAGCAACATCATAACCCATAAGTCCGGTTTCTGACATTTGTCTCTGCTTCCAAATCTATTAAATGGCCCAGTCACTATCAATTTGTGAAGTATCCTCATCAACGGATTCCTGATGGTTGAGGCATTCCTCCTAGCACAAGAAGGATCTCCAACTTGATTCCAATAAGCGGGAATACTAGGATAGTCTTTTTCAAACCTCCGAAGTCTAGAAAAGTGAGCTTCAAATAATCGATGATTAACCTCATGTGGCTCATACAAACCAAGAGCCACGCCAAAAGCCGGCAAAGTGAAAGCATGATCCCTTCCACAAAGCCTAAACCAAACACAAATTTCCTTCATCAAGTTCCGAACATTCACCTTTCTTTCAAAATACATGGTTGAAAAGAACTCCATACACCATTCTCGATAGACCTCTTCATTGACGCTAAATGCTCTTTCCCATGACAAATCATTGAACAAATCTCCATCCCCTGGATATACATAAGATGTTCGCATCATTCCTCTTAACTCATCTTCACAATCACATTCCTCAAATAAATCCCAATCAATCACCCTCGGAACTAAACATGTCCTATGTTGCAATTTCGACAACCTTTCCCGAAAAGCATGTTTCTCCCCGTCGGTGAGATCTTTGAACTTCAAGTTGGCATTTGCCTCCGTCTTCAAACTATACTTAACCTTCTTTTTCTCGTTCCTTTGACAAAACTTCGTAACAAGTGGGTTCAGAGGAATTGCCTCCGTACTCGAGCTACCTACAACAATTCTCTGTAGAAATCACAAATATAAGACCATATGAGAGTGTTAGAACAAACAAGAAGGTTCATGGAACCTCCTAAGATCCATTTCAATATTTTCAAAAAAAAAAAAAAATCAACACAGAAACCGCAACCGGATTCGGTTCATGAGAAACCGAATCGGTTTCTAAAATAGCCAAACTCCAACCGTTCGGTTGCAATGCGCAACCGAATCAGTTATGCAGCCTGCGTAAGGCTTTTGCCTCTTAAACCCTCATACACTTGCATTGTCTAAGTCCAAACCACTCCTAGATCGCATTCTATCATCCTCAATGATTTCAACATCCTTGAATTACTCTAAACTCGCTTTCCAAATCATCAAACATCGAACATAACCATCTTAGAACTCAACTTGATAAGCCTATATCTTCAATCATTAATTCTAATCAATAAGGTGGCATCCATCACTCCTAAAAACGCATCATCTATCATAAGGAATCACCAATTGCAACTTATCTTGATTCAATAGCACAACCCAATTAAATCCGAAAATTCAATCATCTAGTATTCATCCTATGTTGAATCAATCAATACAATTCGTTTTGCAACGCACTCCTACATCAATTACCCACTCAATCCTAAAATATCACAACTTAATTCGAACTATAACAAAAACCCCCAAATTGGTGACCTAATATTCAATTCGAATCAAATGCTCTAATTAAACCTTAATTAAGTTAATTGAATGTAGATGCTTACTTGTTTGGGTGCCATGATGTTTTCTTATAACTTAAACAACCTTCAATCTGCTTCTCTTGGACGAATTTTTGCAAAACCCACTGGAGAATTAGTGTGTGTGTGTGTTTTTATGAAAAAGTGAATTTTTTGGTTTTTATACTTGGATGCAACCGGTTCAGTCAAGGACACAACCGTTTCGGTTTGCATTTTTACATGTTACTTAGGCATTTACCTTCCAAGTAACATAATTTTACTCAAAATTCCTGCTAAAGATTCACACAACATTCATCCACCATATGAAATTTTGAACAATCATCCAATCTAAAAATCTCAACTCATCAAACTAATGAACTAAACCAAACTTTAACTTAAAACTCATACTCATAATGCATTAACCAGATTACTTCAATCATAAAAATGAAAAATGAAAAATTAAATAAGAAACAAAAATCCTAAATGCATCAAATCAAAAAGAAATAGCTCATGAAATTCAAGC
This sequence comes from Chrysanthemum makinoi, assembly GCA_910596185.1. Lineage (NCBI taxonomy): Eukaryota > Viridiplantae > Streptophyta > Magnoliopsida > Asterales > Asteraceae > Chrysanthemum > Chrysanthemum makinoi. The sequence continues at coordinate 218,917,639 of OU343220.1, forward strand.
AAATAATTGCTTGTTTATTACGGCCTCTTGTCTTCTCCTCAAAATTCCTCAAAATACTCTTGTCTTAGAATGTCCTTGCTTTGAAATTTAATTCCAAAACGACTAATTTTACAGAAAATCAAAGAACATTAAAGAAAATACCCGGCAGCAGCGCCAAAAACTTGATGTGCTACGTTGGTGCAAGTTTTAAAAATTTATAAACACGATTTAACCGTCTAACCTATTAACACATATGAGCAAGTATACGCGTCCGTAATAGCAAAGTTTGGTAAGTCGAGATCGTCCCAAGGGATTTTGTGTTTGAAATTGATTTGTTTGAAAAGATTCCAACAAGAAATCTTGTCAAGGCTTCCTCGAATAATTATGTTCTAGTGAAATTCAATAAGAAATATATGTATATACTTGTGTGTAGTCTATAATCAATCATAAATAGAATTCATGAAGGTTTGGTGTATACTCTTAATATGATGCACAAATCATAAGCAAATGATTCCCCAACCATGGTATATGTTTGTAAAAACCATTCTAAGAACAAAAACATTTAGGTAATCCTTTCGGTCCTTATCCCAATGATTATCCTATAGAAATTTCATTTGTTTGCAACATGTTCTTATCAAATTTGTTCTTACGAATCTTTCGACCCTTTCGTGATGAAAATGCTCCTAGTCTTGTTTTAATAAGCAAACATGGTGGTTGTCAATCAGCATATCCCCATACTAGTTCGTCACTCACTTTTTGGAATAAAACACAAGAGAAATCCTTTCGGTCCTTTTTCTTAAAACATGTTTTATCGACAAATCAAACCAAGACTAGTATTTTTCCAACAAACTCATTTAAACAAGATCATATGGTACACTACTATGATTAACTACATCCCACACTCAAGTATATCCCAAAACTACTCCATGATAATAATAATAATAACTAAACACAAATAGTAACAAAGTAATTCCAACAATTCAAGAGAATAGAATTCCATAACAAAGTTCATAGAATACCTAAACTTTTGTGATTACAAGAATTAGAATTCGTGGATTGTAGCAACCACGCGCCTCCAATCACCTAGGTTCACCGTACAACTCCAAACTACCAAAACTATGGATGAGAATTGTTCCCTCCTTGCTCCTGGACGTTTTTCAGTAAGAACTAAGCTTTTGGGCTGAATAATATGGTTAGTATTAGTTTTGGTGTAAACTAATACAATTTTGGTTGTGTCACACCTAGTATACTAGAACTAGGTTCATTATATAGCCAAAGGTGCTTGCTCAACTGACCAAAAACGTCCCCAACAAGTAAATGTCAAGAAATGATCGGACTCCAATGATTATGGAGAGTTAAGGCAACAATAAATGCGACTTTGTGTAACTGCAGCACGAGAAACCAGATCGGTTTCGTCTCCAACCGGATCGGTTGTAATTTGACCATTCCCCCAGCCGGATCCGGTTACGGGTTGTGACCGATCGGCTGGGTTTGTGCTGTTTTGACTTTTTGTTGACTTTTCTCCTATACGCTTCATTCTTTGCTCTCGCTGATGATTTCCAAGGCAAAACTTGATCTTCCCTTGCTGTAAATACTTAGAAATCATTGAGCTTCCCAATCATTGAATCCATAAGCTTCCTAGTGTAACACCCCCAATTTCGTGATACGTAGCGGAATTCAAACTGGGTGTTACTTCATGGCACAACAGTCATAACAATAGAAAACGAACTCTAATGGAGTCGTTTTAAAAGATTTTTCATTTGATTTATATAAATATCAGAGTTTACAAAAATGAGGTCCCAGTTGGTTCTATTTTTTGCAAAATACATTAAATGGGTTTTCGAATGATAATAAAATTTATAGCCTTCTTCAGTATCCTTGCTCTTCCGTGCCAGCTTCCGACATTATGGACCTGAAATACATGCTTAAAACTGTCAACACAAAGGTTGAGTGAAATTCATAGAGTTTTGGAAATCAGTTGAACACATAATGTTTGTGTGAGTTACGTTATTATACACTCATAATGTTGAAAACAAAACAGATATTATTGCATGGTACGGCTGCCTCAAGTACATGATACTTGAGCCCGCTTTTGTTTGATATGGCTGCCTCAAGTATGTGATACTTGAGCCCGCTTTTGTTTGATACGGCTGCCTCAATACGTTGTGATACTTGAGCCCGCTTTTGTTTGAAAGCAACGTGTTCGGTTTAAAATAAAGCATGTATTTCCCCCAAGAGTTTGTAAAACAATTAAATAATAGAAAGTGGGGCTATGAACTCACGGTAATCAGTAAAAGTTTAGGGTACTTATAAAAGTAAATGAAAATAGTTGAGCATGTATCTCCCCCAAAGAGTTTGTAAAACAATTAAGTAATAGAAAGTGGGGCTATGAACTCACCTCAGAGTAAATGATATCAAATGTATAATGAGAATGATGGATATGCCGTGAGAACTTCTACGAGAAACCTAAAATAGGATATTGCGACTTAGGTTTGGAATAATGTTTAAGGAAACATAAACCATCCTATATATATTCCTATGTTGATCATGATGTAGTCAATTATCATTTGATGTTTATAGAAAGATCTTTATTATGAGAAAACGTATTTAGTTTATAGATATCGTACTACCGTTCGGGCCATCATAATTCAGAGGTCATGCAGTAAACGTTCAAGGAGCTAGGACACTTTAAATCGTAAATCCAGCAACTCGTCGATACGTTTTACTCAAATGAAACCCCTCACATGAAGCTCCCTACTTTTGTAGCACTTAGTAGATACAACATATGTTTTGAGTGGAGATTGTTATATAAATAAGTTTATCATGTTTTTACAAGTTCTCGTCGTTTCATATATATGATTACCATAGTTAATGGTCTGGGGCAAACAAGCCTTGAGGATTTAGCCATGGCCTTGTCGTGACTTTGGTCTTGACTACCATGGTCTTGAGACTCAACCTTGACCTTAGCCGTAGCCGTGGTCTTGGCTTATGGCCATTAGGCCTCTTGGTTTGCTTGTAGTTGTGACAAAAGTATAGTTGTGAGACTATATTTACGGCAGTTTCTGTTTTTGAAAGATTTTGGCCTATTTATGCGTTTTCAAGGTCCAAGCTTCTTCGCTATTGAAGGAAAACGTCGTTCCGGACAACTTTAGTGCTTTAACTTTTTGATGAAACGGACTAGAAGCGCCTCTAAAAAATCCGGAATTTAGGCAGAAAGCTATTTTGGCAGTTTCATATTTTAGTTTCGCTAATTTCTTTTTGTCAAAACTTTTGACTCGTGTGTCCGTTTCGGGTGATTCAAATTTCTACGTTTTTGTTTTAATATTATCTACAAGAATATGAAAAGTATCAGATCTATATGTGGTCGATTTTATGGAAACTTTGTACAAAAGTTTAGCATTTAAACACTTACTAACCCAAGTTTAACATATAGGTTCTTATAACTTGTTTGAAAGATTTTTGTACATCATGATCCAACATATGAGCATATATAGCATAGATTTAAGAATATGAAACATGTAAATGATGTAGAGCAAGAGTGGTGGTTAGTTATTCTTACAACTTTTGGCTTTCAACTTAAGAAATGAACATCAAAGATCAAGAGCTAGAACAAGAACTAGTAACCCTAGCTTCCAAATTCTTCAACCTCTTGATACTAAGTTGAGATGACTTGGGAAAGCACTTGAAGTCTTCTACTAGAACACTTCTTGTGTGGCTTGGAGATCACCAATGGAAGGAAGGAATTAGGACTTGGATCAATCAAAGCTTAACATGAACTTTGGAATAGATATGGAGCTTATGTTTCTTGAATAAAACTTGAAGTAAAAAGCAAATGAAGTGTGTTTTGTGTATGTTGATGGTATGAACGACCTAAGGAGAGGGGAGGGGTTTATATAAGTTCTTGAGGAGGTTAGGAAGGTGTAAATGAGGAGATGTAAGTTTAGGATATTTTTGGAAGCTTAGCTTAGAAGTTTACTTACATATGAATGTATCCTAAAGTCCAAGGCTTATCACTTAGGTACATGGCATGGTGAATCACCTATATACACGTTCATATCATATTTAGGGTGACTAGGTACTTATTTTTGGTATTATCTTGTTTTACGGAGGTCGTTTAGTCCCGATAACCGCTAATAGTAAATCGTAAAATCATAAAACTTAAAAACGGGTATCGTAAAAATATGAAACTTGTAGGAATGATGAAACTCATCATTATACTCCATATAAAAATATAAAATGGGTGGTAAGTCTCATTGGGTGCAAAAACGCTGCTTAAAGCTGGAAATACGGGTCAAAAACGCGTAATTCGCAGTTTATCGGAAAAGAACGAAATTTCAGGAAAACGACCGTGAATTTATTTAGAGTAGACTAAAATTAGTTTAAAAGTGATATGAGATGTTAAAACGTGGTTTTCGTCATAGGCGGGGTAACTTTATAGTTATTCGTGAAGTTTAAAAGTTACGCGATTTAAGCAAAAATGTAGAACGTACAAGGTTAATTTCTTTATGGTCAAAGGAGGAGGGAATTATGTTTGACTTTTCCAAAAATGTAAAAGTGTCAAAAACATATTAGAAACACAAAGTTGGAATCGTTAAGTCGGATGTAAGTAGAATTGTTTAAAACGTAAGTTTAGTTTTGTCGTAGCAGGTTTATTTGGTAACAAAAAAATAAATCTTAAAAATTCTCAAATTAATTATGAGTGATCTAAAAATTTATCTGATGCGAGGAAAATTATCGTGGTTGATTTTCGTTAAGTGCGTGATGTTTAAACGGTGGACCGTCCAAAACGAAACTTTAAAACGATGTTTTCTTAATAACTTTTGCGAAAATGATCTAACGATTGTCGAACTCTCAGGTCATTACTAAAATAATTTATCTTACGAGAATGTGAAATAAAAATTTTACGGGATGAATAGTGAAAGTGAATAGTAAATGTGAATAGTAAGTGAATAGTAAATTCTCGAAAATGAAAAGTAACCTAAAAATGCGGGTGGTTACAGTCTCACCCCCTTAATGGGAATTCCGTCCCGGAATTCAATGTGTGTTATCCGATGTTGAAGTGTCTAGAAAAATGTGGATGTATACGCCGAATTCTAATCTTTGCATTCTTAAGTTTTTGGTCATAGAATGTATTATGTACCATGTGGCTTAAGTTGGTAATCTAAAGGGTTTTGTTAAAATCTTATAGAGTCCAATATACCTAAAGTTTGGCTTTTCTCGATTCTCAAAACGAATCATATCTTATTATATCGAGGCTATCAATAAAACCTTAATTTCTAACATGGAGTTTTTGTTAAACTTTAACGCCTTATATCTATGTAATTTTTGTTTCTGGCGATAGTGTGTGGCATGGAGCCTAATTTGTATTTGTATGGTTCCCTTAATTGTTTCGTGGGTGATCCCTAAACACCTTAGTTTAGCAACTGGTTAACTAATACTTTCATTGATATAGTGCCTCAAATGGAATAGTTTTTTTTGTTGTTAGGGTAACTGTTGTTAATCAAAGGTGTAAGAATATTGTTGATGTGAAATGGTTTGTAATGATGTTGAAGGAAATTCTTGCTAGTGGCAAGTGGTTGTCCAAACCATTTACAAAGTTGATCATGTCTTAGGTGGTTTCGTGATGAAGGCTATAGTGTTTATGTCTACTAGTGTTTGAAAGAAACGTGGTATAGTGAAGTTTTACGTACTGAATTTCGATGGGGTTCAGATAATGATGTGACATGTTGACGATTAGAAGAGTGTAGCGTACGCTTACCATTATTCTTAGTTAGAGATGTAAAGTTTGCTTTAAAATCAAAAGTGAATGACGGAATGATATCCTTGAAATCTAATCAGGCTAGTACTTCTAAGGAATGACGAGAAGATTTGACGACTATCCCAAGATAGTAGTTCGGATTATCTCATAAATGAAAACTTTCAAGAATAAATTTAGGTAGTATAAATAAGATGTTAAGATTTTGCTAAGTGGTAAGACACTATCGTGTCTCTATTTTTAATGAATTCTGGTGGTTTATCGAGTTTAAGTAGGAAGTTAACCTGAATATAACCCTTGTATAACTATTCTCAGTGTTTGAAAAATTTAAGTCGAACATAGTTAATCAGACTATGATCCATTATCCCAAGGTTAAATATAGGTGATTAGGCTATATTTAGCCGAGGTTCGATAAATTTTTCAAATACCTAAATTAGGTATACTTGTGATATGTTCATAGCTTTTGAGAAATTGTCTACTAAGCAAAGGCGATATCAAACCATCCAGTTGCAAGTCCTGGCCATAAAAGACTTGTAACCTATGTTTTCATATTCCATTGCATAGAAGATAGTATGGGTAGATACGTGTGGAAAGGAAATCCTAAGTAATTCTAAAATAGTCCATACTTGGCTAGAATCACGGACCTTTAACAATGAAGGTTTCAGAAGAGAATTTTGATGAATGTAGAGAAAGTTGCTGAACTTCAGTTTTTGTAGATGATGAGTCAGTTTATCTTTTTGAAATCCCATTTCTTGTATTTCCATTAGGGAAATTGATAGATTGTGACGGGCTTCATGTAAAAGAATATCATATAAGGTTTATAAGATAATTTTGTAGAGACTATTGTATAACGTACAATATATGAGGAGTAGTTGAGACCATTGTGCAACTCACAATGTCTGAGAAATAGTTGGGACCATTGTGTAACTCACAATGTATAGGAAATAATAGAGACCATTGTGCAACTCGCAATGTCTAAGAAATGATGGAAAGATCATTGTGTAACCCACAATGTCTTGAGAAATGATTAAGAGACCATTGTGTAACTCACAATGTCTTGAGAAATGATAAAGAGACCATTGTGTAACCCACAATGTCTTGAGAAATAAATGAGACCACTGTAGGATTTACAGTGTCTGAGAATGTAATAGAGACCACTGTATCTCACAGTGTCTTGAAAAATGAATGAGACCATTGTATCTCACAATGTCTGAGAAATAGGAAAGACCATTGTAGTCAGTTACAATGTCTTGGATAAAGTTTCGTAATCATAAAATGCATGAGTAGATGCATGATTGGGAGATTGGGAAAATATGATTGTGCCGTAATGCCTTAGAATAGGCATACGCAGATATATTTAGTCTATCGTTTAGCTAAAATGATTAAAAATATGTCGAGTGTATACGTCAATATACTAGTATGTTTTTGTAGCTTAAAATGTTTAAAAGTCACATAATCGTCTGGAGGATGGAAGGCACGGAGAACAGAAGGCTATAAAATGTTATTGTTTGTAAAAGTAGTTATAGTTTAAGTCTCAATTAGACCTGTTTCTCTATAACTGTGGCTCTGATACCAATCTGTAACACCCCCAATTTCGTGATACGTAGCGGAATTCAAACTGGGTGTTACTTCATGGCACAACAGTCATAACAATAGAAAACGAACTCTAATGGAGTCGTTTTAAAAGATTTTTCATTTGATTTATATAAATATCAGAGTTTACAAAAATGAGGTCCCAGTTGGTTCCATTTTTTGCAAAATACATTAAATGGGTTTTCGAATGATAATAAAATTTATAGCCTTCTTCAATATCCTTGCTCTTCCGTGCCAACTTCCGACATTATGGACCTGAAATACATGCTTAAAACTGTCAACACAAAGGTTGAGTGAAATTCATAGAGTTTTGGAAATCAGTTGAACACATAATGTTTGTGTGAGTTACGTTATTATACACTCATAATGTTGAAAACAAAACAGATATTATTGCATGGTACGGCTGCCTCAAGTACATGATACTTGAGCCCGCTTTTGTTTGATATGGCTGCCTCAAGTATGTGATACTTGAGCCCGCTTTTGTTTGATACTTACGCCTCAATACGTTTGATACTTGAGCCCGCTTTTGTTTGAAAGCAATTTGTTCGGTTTAAAATAAAGCATGTATTTCCCCCAAAGAGTTTGTAAAACAATTAAGTAATAGAAAGTGGGGCTATGAACTCACGGTAATCAATAAAAGTTTAGAGTACTTATAAAAGTAAATGAAAATAGTTGAGCATGTATCTCCTCCAAAGAGTTTGTAAAACAATTAAGTAATAGAAAGTGGGGATATGAACTCACCTCAGAGTAAATGATATCAAATGTATAATGAGAATGATGGATATGCCGTGAGAACTTCTACGAGAAACCTAAAATAGGATATTGCGACTTAGGTTTGGAATAATGTTTAAGGAAACATAAACCATCCTATATATATTCCTATGTTGATCATGATGTAGTCAATTATCATTTGATGTTTATAGAAAGATCTTTATTATGAGAAAACGTATTTAGTTTATAGATATCGTACTACCGTTCGGGCCATCATAATTCAGAGGTCATGCAAGAACGTTCAAGGAGCTAGGACACTTTAAATCGTAAATCCAAGAACTCGTCGATACGTTTTACTCAAATGAAACCCCTCACATGAAGCTCCCTACTTTTGTAGCACTTAGGAGATACAACATATGTTTTGAGTGGAGATTGTTATATAAATAAGTTTATCATGTTTTTACAAGTTCTCGTCGTTTCATATATATGATTACCATAGTTAATGGTCTGGGGCAAACAAGCCTTGAGGATTTAGCCATGGCCTTGTCGTGACTTTGGTCTTGACTACCATGGTCTTGAGACTCAACCTTGACCTTAGCCGTAGCCGTGGTCTTGGCTTATGGCCATTAGGCCTCTTGGTTTGCTTGTAGTTGTGACAAAAGTATAGTTGTGAGACTATATTTACGGCAGCTGCTTTTTGAAAGATTTTGGCCTATTTATGCGTTTTCAAGGTCCAAGCTTCTTCGCTATTGAAGGAAAACGTCGTTCCGGACAACTTTAGTGCTTTAACTTTTTGATGAAACGGACTAGAAGCGCCTCTAAAAAATCCGGAATTTAGGCAGAAAGCTATTTTGGCAGTTTCATATTTTAGTTTCGCTAATTTCTTTTTGTCAAAACTTTTGACTCGTGTGTCCGTTTCGGGTGATTCAAATTTCTACGTTTTTGTTTTAATATTATCTACAAGAATATGAAAAGTATCAGATCTATATGTGGTCGATTTTATGGAAACTTTGTACAAAAGTTTAGCATTTAAACACTTACTAACCCAAGTTTAACATATAGGTTCTTATAACTTGTTTGAAAGATTTTTGTACATCATGATCCAACATATGAGCATATATAGCATAGATTTAAGAATATGAAACATGTAAATGATGTAGAGCAAGAGTGGTGGTTAGTTATTCTTACAACTTTTGGCTTTCAACTTAAGAAATGAACATCAAAGATCAAGAGCTAGAACAAGAACTAGTAACCCTAGCTTCCAAATTCTTCAACCTCTTGATACTAAGTTGAGATGACTTGGGAAAGCACTTGAAGTCTTCTACTAGAACACTTCTTGTGTGGCTTGGAGATCACCAATGGAAGGAAGGAATTAGGACTTGGATCAATCAAAGCTTAACATGAACTTTGGAATAGATATGGAGCTTATGTTTCTTGAATAAAACTTGAAGTAAAAAGCAAATGAAGTGTGTTTTGTGTATGTTGATGGTATGAACGACCTAAGGAGAGGGGAGGGGTTTATATAAGTTCTTGAGGAGGTTAGGAAGGTGTAAATGAGGAGATGTAAGTTTAGGATATTTTTGGAAGCTTAGCTTAGAAGTTTACTTACATATGAATGTATCCTAAAGTCCAAGGCTTATCACTTAGGTACATGGCATGGTGAATCACCTATATACATGTTCATATCATATTTAGGGTGACTAGGTACTTATTTTTGGTATTATCTTGTTTTACGGAGGTCGTTTAGTCCCGATAACCGCTAATAGTAAATCGTAAAATCATAAAACTTAAAAACGGGTATCGTAAAAATATGAAACTTGTAGGAATGATGAAACTCATCATTATACTCCATATAAAAATATAAAATGGGTGGTAAGTCTCATTGGGTGCAAAAACGCTGCTTAAAGCTGGAAATACGTAAAAACGTAATTCGCAGTTTATTGGAAAAGAACGAAATTTCAGGGAAACGACCGTGAATTTATTTAGAGTAGAATAAAATTAGTTTAAAAGTGATATGAGATGTTAAAACGTGGTTTTCGTCATACGCGGGGTAACTTTATAGTTATTCGTGAAGTTTAAAAGTTACGCGATTTAAGCAAAAATGTAGAACGCATTAATTTCTTTATGGTCAAAGGAGGAGGGGAATATGTTTGACTTTTCCAAAAATGTAAAAGTGTCAAAAACATATTAGAAACACAGATCGTTAAGTCTGGATGTAAGTAGAATTGTTTAAAACGTAAGTTTAGTTTTGTCATAGGTTTATTTGGTAACATACAAATAAATCTTAAAAATTCTCAAATTAATTATGAGTGATCTAAAAATTTATCTGATGCGAGGAAAATTATCGGGTTGATTTTTTAAGCGTGATGTTTAAACGATGGACCGTCCAAAACGAAACTTTAAAACGATGTTTTCTTAATAACTTTTGCGAAAATGATCTAACGATTGTCGAACTCTCAGGTCATTACTAAAATAATTTATCTTACGAGAATGTGAAATAAAAATTTTACGGGATGAATAGTGAAAGTGAATAGTAAATGTGAATAGTAAGTGAATAGTAAATTCTCGAAAATGAAAAGTAACCTAAAAATGCGGTGGTTACAGCTCACCCTTAATGGGAATTCCGTTCCAGAATTCAATGTGTGTTATCCGATGTTGAAGTGTCTAGAAAAATGTGGATGTATACGCCGAATTCTAATCTTTGCATTCTTAAGTTTTTGGTCATAGAATGTATTATGTACCATGTGGCTTAAGTTGGTAATCTAAAGGGTTTTGTTAAAATCTTATAGAGTCCAATATACCTAAAGTTTGGCTTTTCTCGATTCTCAAAACGAATCATATCTTATTATATCGAGGCTATCAATAAAACCTTAATTTCTAACATGGAGTTTTTGTTAAACTTTAACGCCTTATATCTATGTAATTTTTGTTTCTGGCGATAGTGTGTGGCATGGAGCCTAATTTGTATTTGTATGGTTCCCTTAATTGTTTCGTGGGTGATCCCTAAACACCTTAGTTTAGCAACTGGTTAACTAATACTTTCATTGATATAGTGCCTCAAATGGAATAGTTTTTGTTGTTGTTAGGGTAACTGTTGTTAATCAAAGGTGTAAGAATATTGTTGATGTGAAATGGTTTGTAATGATGTTGAAGGAAAGTCTTGCTAGTGTCAAGTGGTTGTCCAAACCATTTACAAAGTTGATCATGTCTTAGGTGGTTTCGTGATGAAGGCTATAGTGTTTATGTCTACTAGTGTTTGAAAGAAACGTGGTATAGTGAAGTTTTACGTACTGAATTTCGATGGGGTTCAGATAATGATGTGACATGTTGACGATTAGAAGAGTGTAGCGTACGCTTACCATTATTCTTAGTTAGAGATGTAAAGTTTGCTTTAAAATCAAAAGTGAATGACGGAATGATATCCTTGAAATCTAATCAGGCTAGTACTTCTAAGGAATGACGAGAAGATTTGACGACTATCCCAAGATAGTAGTTCGGATTATCTCATAAATGAAAACTTTCAAGAATAAATTTAGGTAGTATAAATAAGATGTTAAGATTTTGCTAAGTGGTAAGACACTATCGTGTCTCTATTTTTAATGAATTCTGGTGGTTTATCGAGTTTAAGTAGGAAGTTAACCTGAATATAACCCTTGTATAACTATTCTCAGTGTTTGAAAAATTTAAGTCGAACATAGCTAATCAGACTATGATCCATTATCCCAAGGTTAAATATAGGTGATTAGGCTATATTTAGCCGAGGTTCGATAAATTTTTCAAATACCTAAATTAGGTATACTTGTGATATGTTCATAGCTTTTGAGAAATTGTCTACTAAGCAAAGGCGATATCAAACCATCCAGTTGCAAGTCCTGGCCATAAAAGACTTGTAACCTATGTTTTCATATTCCATTGCATAGAAGATAGTATGGGTAGATACGTGTGGAAAGGAAATCCTAAGTAATTCTAAAATAGTCCATACTTGGCTAGAATCACGGACCTTTAACAATGAAGGTTTCAGAAGAGAATTTTGATGAATGTAGAGAAAGTTGCTGAACTTCAGCTTTTGTAGATGATGAGTCAGTTTATCTTTTAGAAATCCCATTTCTTGTATTTCCATTAGGGAAATTGATAGATTGTGACGGGCTTCATGTAAAAGAATATCATATAAGGTTTATAAGATAATTTTGTAGAGACTATTGTATAACGTACAATATCTGAGGAGTAGTTGAGACCATTGTGCAACTCATAATGTCTGAGAAATAGTTGAGACCATTGTGTAACTCACAATGTATAGGAAATAATAGAGACCATTGTACAACTCGCAATGTCTAAGAAATGATGGAAAGATCATTGTGTAACCCACAATGTCTTGAGAAATGATTAAGAGACCATTGTGTAACTCACAATGTCTTGAGAAATGATAAAGAGACCATTGTGTAACCCACAATGTCTTGAGAAAAAATGAGACCACTGTAGGATTTACAGTTTCTGAGAATGTAATAGAGACCACTGTATCTCACAGTGTCTTGAAAATGAATGAGACCATTGTATCTCACAATGTCTGAGAAATAGGAAAGACCATTGTAGTCAGTTACAATGTCTTGGATAAAGTTTCAGTAATCATAAAATGCATGAGTAGATGCATGATTGGGAGATTGGGAAAATATGATTGTGCCGTAATGCCTTAGAATAGGCATACGCAGATATATTTAGTCTATCGTTTAGCTAAAATGATTAAAAATATGTCGAGTGTATACGTCAATATACTAGTATGTTTTTGTAGCTTAAAATGTTTAAAAGTCACATAATCGTCTGGAGGATGGAAGGCACGGAGAACGAAAGGCTATAAAATGTTTTTGTTTGTAAAAGTAGTTATAGTTTAAGTCTCAATTAGACTGCTTTCTATAACTCGTGGCTCGATACCAATCTGTAACACCCCCAATTTCGTGATACGAAGGAATTCAAACGGTGTTACTTCATGGTACAACAATCATAACAATAGAAAACGAACTCTAATGGAGTCGTTTTAAAAGATTTTTCATTTGATTTATATAAATATCAGAGTTTACAAAAATGAGGTCCCAGTTGGTTCCATTTTTTGCAAAATACATTAAATGGGTTTTCGAATGATAATAAAATTTATAGCCTTCTTCAATATCCTTGCTCTTCCGTGCCAGCTTCCGACATTATGGACCTGAAATACATGCTTAAAACTGTCAACACAAAGGTTGAGTGAAATTCATAGAGTTTTGGAAATCAGTTGAACACATAATGTTTGTGTGAGTTACGTTATTATACACTCATAATGTTGAAAACAAAACGTATATTATTGATAGACGGTCTGCCTCAAGTACATGATACTTGAGCCCGCTTTTGTTTGATATGGCTGCCTCAAGTATGTGATACTTGAGCCCGCTTTTGTTTGATACGGCTGCCTCAATACGTTGTGATACTTGAGCCCGCTTTTGTTTGAAAGCAACGTGTTCGGTTTAAAATAAAGCATGTATTTCCCCCAAGAGTTTGTAAAACAATTAAATAATAGAAAGTGGGGCTATGAACTCACGGTAATCAGTAAAAGTTTAGGGTACTTATAAAAGTAAATGAAAATAGTTGAGCATGTATCTCCCCAAAGAGTTTGTAAAACAATTAAGTAATAGAAAGTGGGGCTATGAACTCACCTCAGAGTAAATGATATCAAATGTATAATGAGAATGATGGATATGCCGTGAGAACTTCTACGAGAAACCTAAAATAGGATATTGCGACTTAGGTTTGGAATAATGTTTAAGGAAACATAAACCATCCTATATATATTCCTATGTTGATCATGATGTAGTCAATTATCATTTGATGTTTATAGAAAGATCTTTATTATGAGAAAACGTATTTAGTTTATAGATATCGTACTACCGTTCGTGCCATCATAATTCAGAGGTCATGCAAGAAACGTTCAAGGAGCTAGGACACTTTAAATCGTGAAATCCAAAGAACTCGTCGATACATTTTACTCAAATGAAACCCCTCACATGAAGCTCCCTACTTTTGTAGCACTTAGTAGATACAACATATGTTTTGAGTGGAGATTGTTATATAAATAAGTTTATCATGTTTTTACAAGTTCTCGTCGTTTCATATATATGATTACCATAGTTAATGGTCTGGGGCAAACAAGCCTTGAGGATTTAGCCATGGCCTTGTCGTGACTTTGGTCTTGACTACCATGGTCTTGAGACTCAACCTTGACCTTAGCCGTAGCCGTGGTCTTGGCTTATGGCCATTAGGCCTCTTGGTTTGCTTGTAGTTGTGACAAAAGTATAGTTGTGAGACTATATTTACGGCAGTTTCTGTTTTTGAAAGATTTTGGCCTATTTATGCGTTTTCAAGGTCCAAGCTTCTTCGCTATTGAAGGAAAACGTCGTTCCGGAAAACTTTAGTGCTTTAACTTTTTGATGAAACGGACTAGAAGCCTCTAAAAATCCGGAATTTAGGCAGAAAGCTATTTTGGCAGTTTCATATTTTAGTTTCGCTAATTTCTTTTTGTCAAAACTTTTGACTCGTGTGTCCGTTTCGGGTGATTCAAATTTCTAAGTTTTTGTTTTAATATTATCTACAAGAATATGAAAAGTATCAGATCTATATGTGGTCGATTTTATGGAAACTTTGTACAAAAGTTTAGCATTTAAACACTTACTAACCCAAGTTTAACATATAGGTTCTTATAACTTGTTTGAAAGATTTTTGTACATCATGATCCAACATATGAGCATATATAGCATAGATTTAAGAATATGAAACATGTAAATGATGTAGAGCAAGAGTGGTGGTTAGTTATTCTTACAACTTTTGGCTTTCAACTTAAGAAATGAACATCAAAGATCAAGAGCTAGAACAAGAACTAGTAACCCTAGCTTCCAAATTCTTCAACCTCTTGATACTAAGTTGAGATGACTTGGGAAAGCACTTGAAGTCTTCTACTAGAACACTTCTTGTGTGGCTTGGAGATCACCAATGGAAGGAAGGAATTAGGACTTGGATCAATCAAAGCTTAACATGAACTTTGGAATAGATATGGAGCTTATGTTTCTTGAATAAAACTTGAAGTAAAAAGCAAATGAAGTGTGTTTTGTGTATGTTGATGGTATGAACGACCTAAGGAGAGGGGAGGGGTTTATATAAGTTCTTGAGGAGGTTAGGAAGGTGTAAATGAGGAGATGTAAGTTTAGGATATTTTTGGAAGCTTAGCTTAGAAGTTTACTTACATATGAATGTATCCTAAAGTCCAAGGCTTATCACTTAGGTACATGGCATGGTGAATCACCTATATACACGTTCATATCATATTTAGGGTGACTAGGTACTTATTTTTGGTATTATCTTGTTTTACTTGAGGTCGTTTAGTCCCGATAACCGCTAACAGTAAATCGTAAAATCACAAAACTTAAAAACGGGTATCGTAAAAATATGAAACTTGTAGGAATGATGAAACTCATCATTATACTCCATATAAAAATATAAAATGGGTGGTAAGTCTCATTGGGTGCAAAAACGCTGCTTAAAGCTGGAAATACGGGTCAAAAACGCGAATTCGCTTATCGGAAAAGAACGAATTTTCAGGGAAACGACCGTGAATTTATTTAGAGTAGAATAAAATTAGTTTAAAAGTGATATGAGATGTTAAAACGTGGTTTTCGTCATACTGGGTAACTTTATAGTTATTCGTGAAGTTTAAAAGTTACGCGATTTAAGCAAAAATGTAGAACGTACAAGGTTAATTTCTTTATGGTCAAAGGAGGAGGGAAATATGTTTGACTTTTCCAAAAAATGTAAAGTGTCAAAAACATATTAGAAACACAGTGCAGGAATCGTTAAGTCTGGATGTAAGTAGAATTGTTTAAAACGTAAGTTTAGTTTTGTCAGCGCAGGGTTTATTTGGTAACATAAAAATAAATCTTAAAAATTCTCAAATTAATTATGAGTGATCTAAAAATTTATCTGATGCGAGGAAAATTATCAGGGTTGATTTTCGTTAAGCGCGTGATGTTTAAACGGTGGACCGTCCAAAACGAAACTTTAAAACGATGTTTTCTTAATAACTTTTGCGAAAATGATCTAACGATTGTCGAACTCTCAGGTCATTACTAAAATAATTTATCTTACGAGAATGTGAAATAAAAATTTTACGGGATGAATAGTGAAAGTGAATAGTAAATGTGAATAGTAAAAGTGAATAGTAAATTCTCGAAAATGAAAAGTAACCTAAAAATGCGGGTGGTTACACCTAGCTCGACTTCCTTCCTCGAGAATCTTCCAAATGTGCATAAAAACTTCATTTCTTCACTATTCGCGATACCTGGCTACATATACATACACAATACGCATCTTTGCACTTTTGAAATAGTTATGAGTAAATATAGCCGATTATCATGCACAAAACTAACAATAACGCTACTAAAAACATGTTCATTTTAGGCATTATCAATATGTTGTCTTAAGATTTACGAATAAGCTTACAAAAGTTAAAATGTTGTGTTTAAGAGATAAATGAGCATGTAAACTTCAAAATCAACACGTTCACTTAACTTATCATCATAACTTCATGAAAAAGGACAAATGTGACTTAGGAAATGTAGCAAAAATCAATGTGATAACATTAAACAAGGACTTAGAAAATGAATCAGATTAATGCTAACACACTGTGTCTTTCAATGTCTGTTTTTGTGTCTAATGTCTTTCAGATTACAAAATGGCTGCACAACAAGCTGATGTCAATGCTCCCGTGGAACTCACAATGGCCAACACATTCCCACCTAGATATAACAAAGTGATTGGCAAGAACGACCTCCGCATTGACTTCAACAACTTCACTTGCTCTAAATCTTCTTGTAGAATTGTTGTGGACATCCTTCTTCAGCACCCCTACAGATTCATGCTTACTAAGTCATCCTTAGTTCCTGACTTCTACATCCATCAATTCTGACATTCCATGGAGAAGATTGATGGAGAAGATGCGGTTAAGGTCACTTTACATACTCGTGAACTCACGATTACTATTGATGATCTTCGTGCGGTACTACTACTTCCAGCTATAAACTCTCCAGCTGACTACGTCAGGATTCCTACGGAAACGGAGATTTTGGATTTCTTGATTAACATTAGGTATGATGAGACTTCTGGCATAATCTCTACTCATTCCAGAGTTGATGTCAAATTCATTCCACAACCATGGAGGACTCTATACCTCATGATTGCCAAGTCTGTATTGAGAAGAGACAGCGGTCATGAGCACCCCAAGCTGCCTCACCTGCAAACATTCTGGGGGATGGTCAATGTTCAGCACATTGACTATGCTAGCCTCATATGGGAGGACATGATGCAGCATCGCAAGAAGGGAGGCAACAAGATCCCTTTTGTCCGTTTCACGAAGCTCATCATTCATGTTAATACAAATAAACCGTAAAAACGTTTATTCATATTTAGCGATCTCGTTATGTTTTGTTGATAACAAATATAAAGTTATCATAAGTAAAATTATAAGAATACAAGTTATTTTTTAAAGTATATACATTTGGTCATTAACATAAAATGTTGTAATAATTCATTTGTTGTAATAGTTTATGTAATAGGATGGATAATATCCAAGACCCATGACCCATACCCATGGATCTAATCCATAACCCATGACCCATTGCATGACATCATACATGAAACCATGTTGGGTATTATCCATGACCCATGACCCAATGTCCATGACCCATGACGCATTGTCTAGATACATTGTATCTTGTTGGGTACCCATGACCCAAATTCCATGACCCATGGCTCATACCCATAACCCATTACCCGGTTTGAAACCCAAAATCTGGACTAGTATAACCCGGACTACCGGATACCTAAGTTTGCAATGGCCGGATTCCCAAAGTGAGGGATCCGCCAGAACCGTGGGGCAGAAGGCTTTTTGTGCCTATAAATAGTAAGCCATTGCTTCATTGTTACTCACTCTTTCTTCTTACAACTCTCTCATATATTATCTCACTCTTCTAACCTCTGATCATTTGATCATTCTAGTAGCTTCTTCTATCTTTTTTTGTGATTCTCATATAGGTCATTCTCAAAGGCGAGATCACATTATACTACAAGTCATCCAAGCAAAGGGTCCTTGATTGATTTGTCCATACACAAGATTTCTGTAGCAAGATCTTGTATTTAAAATTTCACATAGTTGTTGTGTAATAGTTGTGATAGGTTTAGTTCTACCTCGTGGAAGAACTCGGTATTTAGCTTTGTACCGGAAAAAGTGTAAGCGACGTTGTGAGGCTTCTCCACCGTGTTGAAGGAGCTTGTTGACATAGTGCTTGAACTCTCAAGTGGGGAACTCGGGGAGCGGAGTAGGGCAAGGAAGGTGTCCTTGTAGCCGAACCACTATAAATCACTTGTGTCGCTACTTTCTATACTTTACTTTGAAACTTATTCTTTTATACTATCCATCCATCCATACGAATTCACATAAGATCGAATCTAAATCTTTGAAACTTAAATTAAAATCGGTAAAACTATTCAACCTC
Organism: Chrysanthemum makinoi; assembly: GCA_910596185.1. Lineage (NCBI taxonomy): Eukaryota > Viridiplantae > Streptophyta > Magnoliopsida > Asterales > Asteraceae > Chrysanthemum > Chrysanthemum makinoi. Next base: position 218,936,242 of record OU343220.1, read on the forward strand.
CTCCTTTCTAGTTTTACACAATTGGTATCAGAGCCAGGTTTACAAAAGTTTTAAAGTAAATTTTATTTTAAAAAATTTTCGATCACAATGAGTTTTGAAAATTATAGAGAAGGTAATCTATGCAACGACATCCACTACTTGAAACTAATGGTTTTATTTATTGGAAAAATAGATTTGAAACTTATGTGAAATCAAAAGATATTGATCTTTGGTATATTATTGTTGAAGGTGATTTTCAAGCTACTACAAAAGATGATAAAACCGGCAACGAAGTAAACATCTCTCATGATCGTCTCACCGACGACCAATAGAAAAAGCTTTCCAAAAATAGTGAGGCAAAAATGGTTTTATATAATGCGTTACCTAAAAAGGAATTTGAAAGAATTTCTATGCTTAAAACCTCTAAAGAAATTTAGAATTCTTTAGTTGTAACACACTAAGGAAATCAACAAGTTAAAAACAACAAAATTGATTTATTTGTTCAACAATATGTACAATTTTCAATATTGGATGAAGATAGTATAGATAATTCTTTTGCTAAGCTTAATACTATTATTACTTCATTACAAGCACTTGATGAGTCTTTTTCTTGTCGTAATCATGTCAGGAGATTTCTAAGGGCACTTCCACTAAAGTGGAGACCGAAGGTGACGACCATCAAAGAATCCAAAGACTTGTCAATCCTTACTCTCGATGAACTCATAGGCAACCTAAAAGTCTATAAGCTCATCCTTGCTAAAGACTCCGAAGATTCAAAAGAAAAGAAAGAGAAGCACAAATCTCTTGCCTTAAAAGCCAAGAAAGTCTCAAGCGATGAAGAAACCTCATATTCGGAAATTGATGACGAAGAGTATGCAATGGCGGTACAAGACTTCAAGAAGTTCTTTCGGAGAAAAAGAAGATATGTCAAGCAACCTTATGACGACAAGAAAGGGTTGCGAAAAGGCAAAGACGACAAGAAAGTAAAGGACGAACGCACTTGTTTCAATGCGGGGATCCTAATCACTTCATTAGTGAGTGTCCCAAATGTGACGAACAAAAGGCGTTCGTAAGTGGCTCGTGGAGAATGAGTGAGGAGGAGAACGAAGAAATTTGTCTCATGGCAAAAGACTCAAACATGTTCCGAGTCTCTATATTATAGTAGTTCATCGTTAGATGATGAATTCTTACATCGTGAATATGATAAGCTTTGCAAAATTAGTCTAAAAGTAATTAACAAAAATAACATTTTGAAAAACAAAAATGAACGTTTAGAAAAGGAAGTTCTTGAGCTAAAAGATAAATTAAAACGATTAAAAAAGGGAAAAGAAGTAGGTAGTGAATGCGAGCTTTGTGATCAACTTCAAACGTTAGTTGACCATCTTGATTCTAAGATTGCTAGAATAAGTACTAATACTCTTGATAAAATACTTGATAGTGTTAAAACGGGTAATAATAAAAAAGGGTTTAGGTATTCAGAACACATTGCGGCCAACTAGCTTAAATTAAAGAAAACAATTCGTTAAAGCAATTGAAAAACAAAGCTATCAGAGCCACGGATCCCACAGATCCCTTGAAAAAGGAATTGTCTAGTGTAAATTTAAGTATTCGTGGGTCTGTACCAGCAAACAGTAGAAATAACGCAACCACGTCCTCTAGAACCGACTTTGTTATTATTAACAAGAAGAAACCAACCCATGTTACTGTTAGAAATGTCAAACAACCACCTCCTCTAAAACAAATCATGATTTTATGAAAAAAAAGGTCCATCATTTTCTAAACAAAAGACAAATATAAGAAAACCAAATAATGTTTATCCTAGAAGTAACCACCATCAAATGGGATGGAATCCTAATGCACAAAACGGTTTTCCATTTCAAAACTTTACACCTTGGAATGCTTTCTCACCGTTTTTGTATATGCCTCATATGAATGAAATGTATAACACCAATGGACCCATGAACAAATGGGGACCAAACTTTTGAGTTAATTGTTTTCTTAGGTGTGCCTAAAGGTTGACTTAGATCCGAACGAATGGATCAAGGATAGCGGGTGCACGAGGTATATGACCGGATTTATTTTCCACGTACGAATCCTTCAATGGAGGAAATGTGGTGTTTGGAAATAGAAAGAGCGAAATAATCGGTAAAGGTACAATCTCTTACAAATCCTTAACCATTAACGATGTATGTCACGTAGAAAACCTAAACTTCAATCTACTAAGTATAGGACAAATATGTGATAAAAAGTGCAACGTACTTTATAGTGAAACCGGTAGTAAAATATTAAAAAATGGTATTATTATAGGAAGAGGCATTAGAAAACATGGAGACTATGTCTTTAAAATCAAAAATGAACCAATAGACAAACTTTGTCTTACCTCTATGGATGATACTTCAACCCTATGGATCGAAGATTAGGTCACGCCAATATGCGACTTCTTCAATCGCTATCATCCAAAGAACTAGTAAGAAACCTACCCAAACTAAAATACGAACATCATTTTTGTGATACTTGTAACATAGGAAAACAAGTCCATGCTAGTCATAAAGCAAAAATATGGTTTCTACAACTAAGTGTCTAGAATCACTACATATTGATTTATTTGGTCCATCCGCTATTCAAAGTTACGGAGGTAACTTCTATACTTTGGTTATAGTGGATGATTACTCTAGGTATACATGGACTAAATTTTTAAAGAATAAAATTGAAACGTTCAATTACTTTGAAATATTAAGTAAGAAAATCCAAAGACAACTAGGAAGTCCTATTGTGTCAAACAAGGGTTATCCTAATGCCTCTTATCATTTAGTTACTCCTAACTATACAAGTGTAGTCTCACTAGCGATCTCAGAATGCATCACAAAACAAGTTCTAGAATCTAGTATACTACCGGTACATTCACTAAGCATTAAAGATGAATGCTTTTATTCCTAAAGATCTAGGGGCGACCTCACATTTTTTGGGTGGAATTTGAGTGGTAAACGGTTTTTGTGCTAGTCATATAATTCTTATCCATGAGACGCTTTATTAAGACTAAAGTTTAGCTTGTAAATGTCATAAAATTTCTAAATTTGGTGCTAAAATTGCCCTAAAAAATATTTCTTATGATTTATTACACTAATTACTAAGGACAAGACAAATAATCAAGTGAATGAATAGTTTCTAAGTTCCCGTTTTATTCTCCCTCCCTACACTTAAACTGAACATTGTCCCCAATATTCCTCGAAAGTATCAAAGTTATGATAAAGGACGGTAAGTAATGAAAAGAAACTAATACTCCCCTGATTAGCTTGGTAGGATATGTGTGAAGTTGCGGTTAAATCCTCTTCCAAGAAGAATGCATAAGTAATAAGCTTCATCCAATATGTGTTTCTTCTTCTTGTCCAATATAACCTGCATACTCATAAGAAAACAAACAAAACCTTCGCGTAAAATCGACAGTAAAACTATATATGACACACAACTACACTAGAAAGTAAGTAAGATATAATGTTTGTGGAATGGATGTTTGCAGTTTTTCTGGAAAAGTAAGACTTGGGAATTTCCAAAAATTATAAACTGCACAGAAAACAAAAATTGAACATTCTGTTTCTACATTGCCTAACGTCGTCAGGCTTTAATCCTGACGCCGTCAGGTTGTCCTGACAAAAACTAGTCTGCTGCATTTTTCTGGAAAAATTACATCATTAAAACCTGGAAAAGTTTATGCAAAACATCCATTATGACTCGATACAAGCATTTGACTCTAACAAACACACATATATATCAGTTTCAATTATTGTAATCTCATGTTCATGTTCTTAAAAACTTATGTGATCTTCCCTATACTTATCTCTTTGTAAAATACCTTTATATGTAATTAAGACGAGGTTAAAGACAAAAATAAAGCATTTTCACAAAGTCTAACATGAGAATAAACAACAATGAAAAAGATATATAAACACACAAATTGAAAAACAAAACAAGCAAACAATTAAGCATGGGTTGCCTCCCACAATGCGCTTTTCTTTATCTATGAGTCTTGTAGCTAGACTCGAAGTCGTGCTCCTACGTACCTATGTAAGTAAGTTTATCCTCAATAATGTCATAGGGATCAAACTTATCTTTTAATTTCCTCTTAGTACGCTTAGTCCGGTATGTCTTTTCAAACTTCTCACCATTGGGATCATAGATTGTCATCCTAATGTGCCACTCTCCATTCCCATCACTAGGTGGTTTATCCCAACTCCAATTATACTTAGCCTTCTCACTTTCAACTTTCCACCAATTCATGCAAAGATTAATGGGCAAGGTTCCTAGGAATTCGGTCATCTTCCTAAACACTAAAGTATCCTCAAATGGGTTCACTTCAATGTCCCTAGCCAATTGTTGTTCATTGAGAGTTGAGTTACTCACGAAGGTCTCTTCTAGATAGAAAGGTCGTTGAGGGCCTACAAAGTCTCTATTGGTCCAAGGTCCGTATCTCGATGGTTTCCTATCCAACATGATCTCATAAGGTATTTGCTCACCATCATTGTAGTAAGAATGCTTCTTGACATCGTAAATTGACCTAGCACTCCCTTCTCCTACCACTATATGTGACAACTCGTAATTTCAGGTCATTTTACAAACTTTGAAAATTTCACTCTTCATCTCGGGAATTTACTATTCACCGGTTACTATTCATCATTTTACTATTCATCGTTTTTGAAGTCGGTTTGAGACTTTGAAAGGTTATTTCAAAATTTTACTATTCACTCCTGGAGAAAAATCGCTATTCATGATTTACTATTCATCATTTTCGTAAACTAGGTTTACGAGTATCGAATACGCGTAACCTAGAGGGTTAAGCTGCGTATTCATGGAACATCATTGAGGACATTTCATATAGACTAGAGTTAGTCTACATATTATCAGTAACATCATCATCATATTATTTTATGCATGGGTTTGCATATTTCATTAACGTATATTTATTTATTAAATAAACGCTATCGCATAATCATTTATTTTGAATATTTGATCCGACACTTCCAGAAATTATCCTAATATATTGTTATACTCATTTTAAGACTATAAAAATTATATTATTAGTTTACCCGATGTTTTAAATTTATTTTGTATATAAATTGTTATATATAAATATTTACGACAGTTTTCGTAAATTCAACTCGATAATTATTTATTCACTCAATTCTCGCGAGAAATGTATTTTTATAATTTTTAAGACTTCGATATATTTTATTTTGTTCCGTTAAAATCTATTTCTAGCTAACGCTACACTAAATACCTATTTATACTTACAAATTACACACTATACTTAACAAATAATACATTTATACATCAAAAATACCAAACCCTCCCCATATACACCCCTTGGCCGACCCTTTCCCCCCCCCCATGACTCACCATTGTTTCATAAATATCTTGCTAACTTAAATAACACATACTCATTTACTTATGACTAGATAATGTATTTTATACAAGATATTTACACAAAACACATACTTACACATTTTGGAAGGTGAAAACAAAAGGGAAATCCTCTCACCCCTTTTAGGATGTCCGGCCCAAGACAGAAAAATAAGAGGAAATCATATTTTTTTAAGATCAAATGCTTATATTAACTCTAGATTACTTCTATTAAGGTTTTGCAATAAAACCTAGGAGTATTTAGGAAACCTAGTTACTTAAACCTCATCATATAACTAGTAACCTTTTCATGATCTTTACTAATCTTTCATAATCATTCTTGAGTTATTTTTTATCATCCTAGTACAAATCATGAAAGTATTATATGATTCATACCACTTTTAAGTGTTTTTATTACTTATTATGAGTTTTATTCATCCTATAACTAATCCCTTGAAACATATCATTGTTGATGATGTTTAGGAACCCATGACACCCTAAGAAGGTGTATGGTAGGTTTAGAATAGATTCGGTTTTGTTTTGAAGTGATTGAAACAAGTATTACGCAAGAAAAATCATTTTCGACAACTTTAGAATGTGGTCTGATCGTTTTTGCAAAATATGGGAAATTCAGCAGGTCATGAAGTATTTCGGGTTATATTTCTAGAAAATATACTTTAAAACGAAACCGTGGTCGCTTGAACGGGTTAAAACGGATTTATAACGAAGGAGATACGCTATTTTCAAGTTTAGCGGCAAAAACTATATTTTCAGAAAAATGCATGCTGTCTGGAATTATTCATAGGTCAAAAATGAGTTTTAAACATTGTCTAAATGAGTCGATTTGTCAAAAATATATTAGTATACATTAACACGAAACTAAGGATATATAAAACGTAGAAAACGGACTTATAACGACTAAGTTATACACATTTTAAATATGGATATCGTAACTATTTCTCACAAGTAATAACACTTATATATTTTCTATTAGTCAAAATGGTTGTCGCAAGTAACCATGTTTGGAGCCTTTTTTCATATCGATAGAATACTTTTGAGAAAACGATGTCTGCAAGTAAAAGTAAGTTCACCTAGCCTGTTTTCCAAAATGTTCAACCGTTTGTCAAACGGAGTTGTAGCGAATAATATTTGGTCACTCAAACTTTGCCGAAAACTAACCTTAAACAATATTTTTAGTCCGATTACCCTACTTCATCTATATTTTTCTCCTTGATCGAGACCTCTATGATCAAAAGTTAAACGCTAAGACTTTTAGATAATGTAACAAGCTTTCCAAAACCATTAAGTTTGTTTCCTAACACTCGATATTCACTATTTTACGACTAGCTTTTCGAGGCCATTTAGTCACTTTCATGAATTGTCAAATTATATCGTTTTGCGACCAAAAACTATAATTTCTTAATAAATCACTAAATGACTATCGTAGGATATCATTTCAACGTAAGTACTTATAAAGTATTTTATAACTTGACGAGACGTTATAAACTTATTTTTCGACGATAAACTTTATTTTCAAAAATGCACAAGTGGTATGGATATCATATGAGTTGCATGCATACCATTACATCATGCCTTATATTAGAATCATATCATTCATAATAGGTCGCGGTTAGAGATTGCGCCACATTTCAGTGTACTCACTTTTGCCATCACATCATTATACCAAGTGATTTTTCATAGCCCCATCTTTCAAGTTTATATTTCATTTCAAACCTACGGGGGAGAATACATTGCACATCATTTTTATTACGATACCAATTATATCAAATTCATTACATTGCTTAAGTTACCTCATTGCCAATTGAATGTCCCCATTTCATAATCATGAACCGTTAATTTCGAAGAAGTTTAGGGTGAGTGAATAGATCTATTGAGGGTGACTCCTCCATCCGGTTGGTGGTCCCAACTGGTCAAACGGATGCATTTCATTTAATATCATTATTTGAGTTGTTTGGCAAAACACTCTGCTGGGGCGAACATCATGATCAGTCTAGCTTTGGTGTCATGTGCTTATAGTAATTGTAACATTTTTATGTGACATATTTGTCATACATGGCCTATACTTGTGGTAGTCATATAAAACATTTACATAAACTCTATGAACTCACTCAACATTTGTGTTGACACTTTTAGCAATGTATTTTCATGTATCTAAGGCATATACTTCATGGCATGCATAAGGACTTATCATAGAGTCGTGACGACGCTGCCTCACATGGGTTTTATGCACTTTAAAACATCGTTTGGATTGTAACAAACTTATTTCCGCATATGTTGATTTTCATTTGGGACCTATATTTTGTAAACTCTAAATGTTTTATTATATCAAACGATGTGTTTTCCAAACGACACTTTAGGTCATTCAATATAATCAGAATCGATGCTATGGCAGTCATCCCCCAGGAATTCCATTCCGCTGCAAAACAGGTAATTTAGGGGTGTGACACTATCTTAGACATCTTACAATCAATTATGGCACTAGCGGTAGCTAAAAATCCTCTTGCAACTAACAATGGGCATGTCGAGTCCTTATTCATGTCTAGCACATGGAAATCTGCCAAAAGAGTTAATCGACCTACGTGTACTACCATGTCCTTCATTATTCCTACCGGATATGCAATGCTACCATTCGCTAAACCTAAGATCGTTTTCGTTGGTTCTATCTTACATAGGTTAAGGCTTTTATGGAGGGACAACGGAAGAAGGATGATGCTTAACCCTAGATCGGCTAAGGTGTCGAAAGCTTTGGAATTTCCAATGCTACACGGAAGAATGAATAGACCGAGATCATCTAACTTCTTTGGTAATTTTTTTTGCACAAATGCGGACCCACGTTCTCATAGTTTTATTTCTTGCTCATATTTATCTTTTAAAGCATTATAGTAAGACGCATGAGTCAAGACTTCAAAAACCGGTTTTTCTTGGTATAGCTCCTTAAACTCCTCTACTAGAGTAGGTTTGGGTTCTTGATTGATTGGTGTCTCAATAGTTGGATGGACCGTCAACTCGGGATGTTGGTATCTCATGATGGGTCATTTGGAACACGTGTTGATGGCATTGACCGAGTGGACTTGTGGGTGCGAGGGGCATGGATATGCACTATCTCTTGGTGAGCAAGAACATGGAGTCGATGAAATCGAGTTCACTTTTGGGTTCTTTATAGTGTCACTTGGGAGTGCTCCAACATCCCGGTCATTGAAGGCTTTTAAGAGGTTGTTGAGTTTTGTTGTCATCTCACTTTGTCGTTGCTTGAAATCGGCTTCAAGCTTAGACAATCGAACTTCTTGAGATGACATGAATTTGGACACCATTCTCTCAAGACTAGTGGAGGTTTCGTTGTTAGGAGGGTTGTTGTAGGAGGTATGGTTTGGTTGGGACCTATTGGGTGGACTAGATGAGGTGTTTTGGGGCGGGTTTGAGTTTTGGCTCCACCTAAGGTAGGGTGATTCCTCCATTAGGGGTTGTAGGAATTTCCTAGGTTGTTTTGCTCGGGCTTGAAAGTGTACCACTTCTCTCCCGCTCCGTCGGTACGCGTGGAGGCGTAGTTCACAAAAGCTTGTTCGGGGGAGTTTTGTGCAATCACGAGTGTCGTGGGGACCACTACATAATTCACAAGGTAATGTGATTTTGTTCACTTGGCATGGAGGATTGGGATCTTCGTAGGAACTCATTAGGAATTTGACTTGATCTTCAAGTTCGAGAATCCTATGATTGGAAGGTTGTGAATCAATGGGAGGCAAGGAGATTGCCTTAACGGTTTTGGGCAACTCACAGGGGTCGTTCCAACATTCAATTTCATAGAGGGAAAGGTCCTCTATTGTACCCCATGACTCTTCCGCGGTAAGTTCACTAAGTTTACCACCGGCCTCTTGGTCGATGGTTTGCCTAGTTGAGAGATTGACATGATCGTAAAAGATTTGGACTTGAAGCCAAAGATCGATGCCGTGATGAGGGACTTTATGGAGCAAGTCCTTGAATCGAGTCCACGCCTCGTATAGAGTTTTGCCTTGACGTTGTTGGAACATCAAGATGTCATTCCTTAGCTTGGTACTTCTCCCTGGTGGGAAAAATTTGGCGAGGAAATGAGTGGTGAGATCATCCCAACTTGAGATAGATCCGGCAGAAAGTCGCTCAAGCCAATTACTAGCTTGGTCCCGTAGAGAGAAATGGAAGAGACGCAAGCGCGTGGTCTCCCGTGTGGTAGCATCAAGGTCGATAGAGTCAACGATTTTAAGGAAATCCTTGAGATGCTGATTAGGATCTTTGGAACGAAGTCCATGGAATGCACATCCGTTTTGCACCAACCGGATGGTGTCGGATCGCAGGGCTGTAATTTGAGCTTGAATTTGGAGCTCAATGGTGTTCCTATAGCCTTGATGGCTTGGTCTAGAGTATTCACAAAGAGTACGGCCTCTTGGCAGGTCAAGTGGTGGTGGGTTGAGTAGAAGTGGTGGTGGATTGTCACCCATGGTGGAAAGTGACAAGGTTACGAACAAAAACACAAATAAGGGGGATAGACTACAAGGAAGCTAATGAAAAAGAGAAAAAATCTCACTTGATAGGAATCAAGCGAATGAACCTAAATGAGATAGAAATCTAACTAACTATTCTATTCCTCGGCAGCGGTGCCAAAAACTTGATAACAGGGTTCGGGGTCGAGAAAACCTCCTTTTCTACGAGCAAGCTTTTCAACCCTTTAGGCAGTGAACCTAATCGTTGTAGTGTAGTATGGGGTAAGCCTCGGGGATTGATTTCGTTCTCTAGGGGAATAGGAATGCTAGAAAGAGATATATGACGAGAAAGTGGGGTTGAGGATGATTCTTTTTAGTCTTTTTATGTTTTTTTTATAAAGCAAGGGTAAAATATCGGGGTATATGATTGGGGGGGGTACTTCTACCGATTTTACTACTTCTACTAATTATCTAATTATCTAATTACTACGGATAGTTTGTGCTTAATTGAGGCGTGCTCGTATGATGATTGAAAATGTGTTCACTTAGATACCATTATTCCGTAGTTATCTTTTATTGGTCGGTTGAATTGTCACTTCCTTTATCTTAACGTGTTGTATTCCCATTAGTCGTAGGGGGTGCCTATTCCCTATCTCTATGAATTGTAACTCTCCTATAGAACACACGGGATCGGCAAGTGTAATACTATCTCACGCAATAAATACAACAATAGCCTAGGTGCACTCCTATGTCTTTTACCAATTAAGACAAGAGACAACCTAACAACAACAAATAACTAGGTTTCATAGATCTAAGCAAACACACAAGTAATTTAGCTAGACATGTTAAACAAGCAAGCATACACACAATCAATTGAACATGGGGTAGACATAATGATAAATTGGATAAACAAACTTATGTTGATGTATAAAATAGGGTATGGGACCGTAGAATACTGTCCAAGTCGGACTACAACTGTGTTAAGGTTTGCTCTCCAAAATTCTACCTCCTAAAATACAGAAAAAAATGTTAATACAAATAAATTGTAAAAACGTTTATTTATATTTAGCGATCTCTTAGTGTTTTGTTGATAACAAATATAAGTTATCATAAGTAAAATTATAAGGATACATGTTATTTTTGTAAAGCATTTACATAGATAGTCATTTAATATAAATTGTTGTAATGATTCATTTATTGTAATAGATTACTAGGATGGGTAAAAACCATAACCCATGACCCATACCCATGGAGCTAACCCATGACCCATTGACTAGATGCATTGCATCTTCTAGATACATAGTATCTATTTGGATACCCATGGTCCAAAGTCTATGACCCATGACCCATGACCCATAACCCATTTAGGAGGAGCGTCCTACGGATCCCTCATTTTACACTGGACGGATCCCTCATGTAAGGGATCCGTGGGATCCGTGCAACAATAGTGATTTTTTGCCTATAAATAGTGAGTCATTTCTTCATTGTAACTCACCCCTCTTCTTACAAACTCTCTCATATATTCTATCATTCTTCTAATCTCAGATCTCTTGATCTATATGGTAGTGTTGGTTTGGTCCTCCGTGTTAAGGACTCGGTATTTAGCTTTGGACCGGAAAAAGTGTAAGCGACGTTGTGAAGGCTTCTCCGCCAAGTTGAAAGAGTTTGTTGACATAATGCTTGAACTCTCGAGTAGGTGACTCGGGGAGTGGAGTAGGGCAAGGAAGGTGTCTGTTGGGTTTTAGGTTCCTTGGATTTGATGAGACAAAATAAATAAAAGAATGAAACATCAATGGCTTAAAGAGAAAGAAACCTACAAAAAGATGGAAGGACTTGCTTGCAAAAAAAGATTTATTATTTAGTCCTTCGTAGTATTTTGTAAACCCTAATCCTCTAGTATATAAAGAGGACATGGGGTGTAGGTTTAATATATGTCTTCCATAATGTAGTCTAAAGGTGTGTGTGTGTGTGTAACCTAGACGTGTAGTTTATTGTAAACGTCTAGGTTAGTTGTTTACCTCCAAGATCTAAGGTGTCTTAGATCCTCATGTACAGTTAGGTAACACGTATTATTCTGATCAAATAATATTTGGAGGAGATTGGGTAAAAGTAAAACCTTGTGTCAATAATAATGAAGTTTGTTTAATTCCGCTGCGTATAATGTTTATAATCATTGTTATTGTTAAACCCTAGAGGCTCAAAACGATCTCAAGGAGTCAAAACAAACTCCACAATTGGTATCAAAGCAAGGGGAGCTCTTTACCTAGGGATTCGCAATGTTTTTCGATGAAGAAGATGAAAAAATTCGAAGCTGGTACAAAATTCGCAACTTCTCGCAAAGACTGTTAAAAACGCGATAACTTTTTCGTTAGACGTTGGATCGTAACGAAATTTTCGGTGGACGTTCTCTATATATTCATCTAACTTTTCACCCAAGGGATTGTCAATTGGAGCTTTCAGAAAAAAGTTATACTATGTCGAAGTCTGCTGCTGAAGGGTTTTCAGAAATTCGATTTTGTTTGGGTTTTCATGCATATTCAACTTCTTGAATTTGTTTTACTTGTTCTAATTCTTGATGGAGGTTGTTTATACATTGTGTGGTGTTTATGATTCATGGTTAGAAGCGGCTTTCCTAGTGTTTTTACGAAACCACTTCTAGTGTTTTCAAACCACTTCGAAACCATCGATAGTGTTTTCAAACCACTTCAAAACCACGGATAGTGTTTTCTAAAACCACTTCTGAAACCACGGATAGTGTTTTCTGAAACCACTTCTGCAACCACGGATAGTGTTGTCTCGAAACCACTTCTAGTGTTATCTCAATTCCACTGCTGGTGTTTCTTGCATTATTTGTTTCACTGAGAGGTTTTGGAATGAGGGAAGCTGTACATGTTTTTGGTAATGAGATTTTTGGTGACACACACATGGGATTTTGGTTCGCACACACAAGAGGATTTTGGTTATTTGTTCTTAAACGTCAAAAAGCTCGTTTTTGAATTATTTGAAGAATTGATTACGAAGAAGGTTAAATATCATTTATTTGATGTTGTAGTTGAGTTTCACAGGTTTGTGTTCTTATCATATCTCAAAGTGGGTGTTACACTTTGGAGGTAACTTGTTCGTGCTTAAAGGATGTTGACGAAGACTTGCAAAATCTAGTTTTCATAGGTCAAGGGTGGATGGATGAAGACCTAGTTAACTATCACTTAAAGGAGTTACATTGTAGTGCTCAGTGTCTCATTGAAGATGAGGATTTTGTCAAGAGATTGCGGTCTACTTATATGGTGTTAGTATAAGTTTGGAGTCACGTTGATAAACAAGACATAAGACACAAGTTTGGGTTATTTTACTTCTTCATCAAATTAGTAATATTTGGTTTTCTTCACAAGTGATCATTACATAGAGCTTACAGATTTGAAGAATCATTGATGTTCATGCACCACTCAAGGGGAAGGTTCATCTGTATATTCTCTATTTGTTGATAACAAAAAGGAGAAGAAATATTGGAGTAGCATGGCATGGATTAAGGGAAGACAAGAAGACAAGATTTGTTTCATTCAAAGAGATGTTTACATCTCAACTTCAACTACTGCCTAGGGAAGTTCAGACACGACTTTGTTTGTTTTGTCATCACTGGGAAGATTGTTGGGTTTTAGGTTCCTTGGATTTGATGAGACAAAATAAATAAAAGAATGAAACATCAAGGGCTTAAAGAGAAAGAAACCTACAAAAAGATGGAAGGACTTGCTTGCAAAAGAAGATTTATTATTTAGTCCTTCGTAGTATTTTGTAAACCCTAATCCTCTAGTATATAAAGAGGACATGGGGTGTAGGTTTAATATATGTCTTCCATAATGTAGTCTAAAGGTGTGTGTGTGTGTAACATAGACGTGTAGTTTATTGTAAACGTCTAGGTTAGTTGTTTACCTCCAAGATCTAAGGTGTCTTAGATCCCTCACAGTTAGGTAACACGAATTATTCTGATCAAATAATATTTGGAGGAGATTGGGTGAAAGTAAAACCTTGTGTCAATAATAATGAAGTTTGTTTAATTCCGCCGCGTATAATGTTTATAATCATTGTTATTGTTAAACCCTAGAGGCTCAAAACGATCTCAAGGAGTCAAAACAAACTCCACAGTGTCATTGTAGCCGAACCATTATAAATCGGTTGTGTCATTTCTATCCTTTACTTTACTTGCTTTCCTTACTTGCATTACTTATAGATCTATACTTTCTATCCATCCATACGATTTCACATAACATCAAATCTAAAGATTTTGAAACTAAGTTAAAATCGGCAAAACTATTCAACCCCCCTTCTAGTTTTCCACAATTGGCATCAATAGCTAAGTTTACAAAAGTTTTAAAGTAAATAGTATTTTAAAAACTTTTCGATCACAATGGGTTCTGAAAATTATAAAGAAGGGCAATCTATGCAACGACCTCCACAACTTGAAACTAATGGTTTTATTTATTGGAAAAATATATTCGAAATGTATGTGAAGTCAAAAGATATTGATCTTTGGTACATCATTGTTGAAGGCGACTTTGAAGCCACTACAAAAGATGATAAAATCGGAAATTTAGTAAACACACCTCATGATTAACTCACCAATGATCAAAAGAAAAAACTTTCCAAAAATAGTGAAGCTAAAATGGTTTTATACAATGCTTTACCCAAAAAGGAATTTGAAAGAATTTCTATGCTTAAAACCTCTAAAGAAATTTGAAATTCTTTAGTTGTAACTCATCAAGTAAATCAACAAGTTAAAAACAATAAAATAGATTTGTTTGTTCAACAATATGAACAATTTTCAATATCGGATGAGGATACTATAGATAATTCTTTTGCTAACTTTAATATTATAATTACATCATTACAAGCACTTGATGAGTCTTTCTCTAGTCGTAATCATGTTAGGAGATATCTAAGGGCACTTCCATCCAAGTGGAGATCAAAGGTGACTGACGTAATAGAATCAAAAGACTTGTCAATCCTCACCCTCGACGAACTCATAGGAAATCTAAAGGTCTATGAGCTTATCATCGCTAAAGATTCCGAAGCCTCAAAAGAGAAGAAAGAGAAGCACAAATTTCTTGCCTTAAAAGAAGGTCTCAAGCGATGAAGAAAACTCTTCTTCGGATAGTGACGGAATATGCTATAGCGGTAAGGGATTTCAAGAGGTTCTTTAGAAGAAAGGGAAGATATGTCAAGGAACCATATGACGACAAGAAGGGGTTCCGGAAAGGCAAAGACGACAAGAAAGCAAGGGATGAACGAGCATGTTTTAAATGTGGGGACCCTAATCACTTCATTAGTGAGTGTCCCAAACACGATGAACAAAAATCATTCGTGAGTGGTTCGTGGGGAATGAGCGAGGAGGACGACGAAGAAATTTGTCTCATGGCAAATGACTCAAACGAGGTATGTCCCGAATCTCTCTATTATAGTAACTCATCATTAGATGATGATTCATTGCATCGTGAATATGATAAACTTTGCAAAATTAGTCTAAAGTTAATTAACAAAAATAAGATTTTGAAAAACAAAAATGAACGTTTAGAAAAGGAAGTCACTGAATTAAAAATCAAATTAAAACGTTTAGAAAAAGAGAAGATAGCAAGTGGGGAATGTGAGCTTTGTGTTCAACTTCAAACACTAGTTGATAATCTTGATTCCAAGATTGCTAGAATGAATACTAATACTCTAAATACAATACTAGATAGTGTTAAAACAGGAAACAATCAAAAGAGTTTAGGATTTCAAGAACATAATGCATCAACTAGCAAAAATAAAGAAACACAATTCGTCAAAGCGATTGAAAAACAAACTACTGTAGTCACGGATCCCTTGAAAAGGGAACCGTCTAGCGTAAAACCAGGGATCCGTGGGTCTGCTGATGCAAACAGTAGAAATAGTGTAGCTACTTCATCTAGAACCAACTTTGTTATCATTAATAAGAAGAAACCAACCCACGTTACTGTTAGACAACCACCACCACTAAAACAAAATCAAAGGTTTATAAGAAACAAAGGTCCATCGTTTTCAAAACCAAACACATTTATAAGGAGACCTAATAATGTTTATCCGAGAAGTAACCACCATCAAATGGGATGGAATCCTAATGTACAAAACAATTTTCCATTTCAAAACTTTACACAATGGAATGCATTCTCACCTTTTCCATATATGTCTAATATGAATGAAATGTATAACACTAATGGACCCATGAACAAATGGGGACCAAACTTTTGAGTTAATTGTTTTCTTAGGTGTAGCGTCGACCTAGATCCGATGAATGGATCAGGATAGTGGGTAATGCAGGCACATGACCGGTAACAGAGACTTGTTTTCCACATACGAATCCTTCAATGGAGGGAATGTGGTATTTGGTAATAGCAAGAGCAAAATCATCAGTAAAGGTACAATTTCTCACAAATCTTTAACAATTAACGATTTGTGTCACGTAGAAAACCTAAAATTCAACCTTCTAAGTATAGGACAAATATGTGATAAAAAGTATAACATACTTTTTAGTGAACCGGTACTAAAATATTGAAAAAAGGAATTACCATAGGAAGAGGCAATAGAAAACATGGAGTCTATGTCATTAAAATCGGTAATGAACCTAAAGACAAACTTTGTCTTACTTCTATGGATGATACTTCGAACTTATGGCATCAAAGATTGGGTCACGCCAATATGCGACTTCTTCAATCGCTATCATCTAAAGAACTAGTAAGATATCTACCAAAATTAAAATACGAACATCACTTTTGTGATGCTTGCAATGTAGGTAAGCAAGTCCATGCTAGTCACAAGGCTAAAAATATGGTCTCTACTACTAAGTGTCTAGAACTACTTCACATTGTTTTATTTGGTCCATCCGCTATTCAAAGTGGTAACTACTATACTTTAGTTATAGTGGATGATTACTCTAGGTACACATGGACTAAATTCTTAAAGAATAAAACTGAAACGTTCGATTACTTTGAAATATTAAGTAAGAAAATCCAAAGACAATTAGGAAGTCCTATAGTGTCTATTAGAACGGATCATGGTAGGAATTTGATAATGAAGTGTAATTTGGAGCTTTTTGTGACGCTAATGGTATTACTCACAATTTCTCGGCTCCTCGTACTCCACAATCGAATGGGGTAGTTGAAAGGAAAAATAGAACCCTACAAGAAATGAGTCGCACCATGATAAATGAGCAATGTATTCCTCAAAAAATTTGGTGCAATGCCGTTGATACATCAACGTACATACTTAATCGAGTTTTAATTAGACCATTCTTAGGTAAAACTCCATACGAGTTACTTCGAGGCAAAAAGCCTATGTTAGAACATTTTAGAGTCTTTTGTAGCAAATGTTTTCTACTTAACACTAAAGATTACCTAACTAAGTTTGATCCTAAATCAACCGAAGGTATCTTCTTAAGTTACTCTCCTAATAGTAAAACTTATGTTATATTAAATAAGGAAACAATGAAGGTTGAAGAGTCCTTAAACATAAGATTTGATGAAAGTCCACCTAGACCTACCCAACCTCTTGTCGATGACGAGATTATCGAAAGTGAATCCATAGAAATCAAGGAAAATATAAACAAAGAAGATGAACCATTAAACAATGAAATCATCAATATTAAAGAGTCTAAAGATCACCCCATAGATAAGGTCATAGGAAAATTAAATGAAAGAACCTTAAGATCTCAAGTCCAAAACCAAAGTAGTCTATTTTGTTTTGTCTCAACCATAAAACCTAAAAATACACAAGAAGCCATTAAAGATGAAAGTTAGGTAATGGCTATGCAAGAAGAGTTAAATCAATTTGTTTCTAATGATGTTTGGACACTTGTCCCTCCACCTAATAACCAAACCATAATAGGAACTAAATGGGTATATAAAAACAAGTTAGATGCAAATGATGTAGTGTCTTGAAACAAAGCTAGACTCGTTGCCCAAGGGTATAATCAACAAGAAGGCTTAGACTTTGATGAGACCTATGCCCCCGTGGCTAGATTAGAGTCTATACGAATACTTCCTGCTTATGCGTGTGCTAATGATCTTAAGCTTTTTCAAATGGATGTTAAAAGTTCTTTTCTAAATGGCTTTATTAATGAAGAAGTTTATGTAGCTCAACCTCCTGATTTATCGATTTCGAAAAACCTAAACATGTGTATAAATTAAAGAAAGATCTTTACGGTCTTAAACAAGCCCCAAAAGCTTGGTATGACTGACTCAAATCATTTTTAATCAAAAACAACTACACCATGGGGTTAGTTAATAATACACTTTTCACTAAGAAAAAGGAATCACATATAATTATTGTTCAAATATATCGGACGATATTATATTCGGATCGACTTGTCAAGACATATGTGATGATTTCTCAAAAATCATGCATGACGAGTTTGAGATGAGTATGATGGGAGAACTAAGTTTCTTTCTTGGTCTACAAATTAAACAACTAGAAGATGGTATCTTCTTTAATCAATCCAAATAGATAAAATAAATGTTAAAGAAATTTGGTTTAGAAGAGTCAAAACCCATAAGAACACCAATGTCATCCGACACTAAACTAACAAAAGATGAAGACGGTGGATCCGTTGATAAAACAAAATACCGTGGCATGATTGGTAGTCTTCTCTATCTTACGGCTAGTCGGCTGGATATCATATTTAGTGTTTGTCTATGTGCTAGGTTTCAAGAAAACCCTAAAACATCACATCTAGAAGCGGTCAAAATAATATTTAGATACATTAAGGGTACGACTCAATTGGGATCATGGTATCCTAAGGGTACGGGGGTAGAAACTATTGTATATGCGGATTTTGACCATGCAGATGATTATGTTGACCGCAAGAGTACAGGTGGCGTATGTACTTTTATGGGATGTTGTTTAACATCTTGGTTTTCGAAGAAGCAAACGGCATTGGCCATATCAACAACTGAAGCCGAATATGTCTTTGCCGACAAAGCATGCCAACAAGCACTATGGATGAAACAAGCGTTAGTTGACTACGACATTCATCTAAGCTTACATAGCCGCTTACAAACAAAGGTGCTATTGACTTAAGCAAGAATCCGGTGCTACACTCTCGCACCAAGCATATAGAGATCCGTCATCACTTCTTAAGAGACAATGTTCAAAAGAGGAACATTTCTATTGAGAAAGTAGCATCCGAAGATAACATACCCGACGTCCTCACCAAACCGTTGAAGCGGGAACAATTCAACTTGCTTCGTCTTGGTATTGGTCTCATGGAACAATCATCGTAATTTCCCTCTCAACTCTACAAGGTATGTAAACATTACCCTTCTTAGTTTCTGAGTCTAGGATCTCTATTTCACACACAACTCACAAACAATACGGGAATTTTCAAAACCCAAGGTAAATTTTATTTTACAACATGTAATTTCATATCTATTTTTCTTAACTAAAAGATAAACTTTTTCTTTAAACAAGAAACTTCTTTTGAAATGCTTTCTAAAAGATACTTCTTCTCGTATCATTTTCCTAAAAGCTATTTCTCTCTGCCTAGGACAAACCTTTTTCATTATTATTACAAAGTAAAAACCTGTTTTCATTGCATCTCATGTCTTTTGAATGCTAAAGGAGACACATAACTAATATGTGTTTTCGGGTACATTCATTTAAGCAACAATGAATTTAGGAGTACTCGGGTTATCTCACATAATAGCATGTTTTTTTTTCACTTCTAGTTTATTTTCTTTTTCTTTTTAGGAGTCGAGATAACCGCAACTCCAAATGGTTTGCATTTAGGCACACACTAGGCACAAATATTTCCGAAAGGAAAAATTTGAGTTGCCTGAGTCACCAATACCACGGATCCCAAAGATTAACGCTGACGGTTCCTCAGGGAAGGATCCGTGGAACCATAGGACAAGTTTTAATTTCTCTTCTATTTTTTTCACTTTGGCTAAAAACCTTCATATTTTCATCATTTTACCTTTTTCACTAATGAGTATGTTACTTAATGCTTGTGTTCTCATGATCACATATCTTAAATTCATATCCAATCATTTTATTTTAGTCCACATTTTGGTTCAAGCATTCATTACAATGCACTAGTTTCTCTATAAATAAAGTTCCCAAAGTGCTTGCATATCCATCACTCTCAACAAAAAATCATCATCATGTTATCCAAAAGATCTTTCAACATTGATGAATCACCTAGTGCAAACAATCCTCTTCAAGAAATCCAAAACTTTATCCTACCACCTTCCGTAGTAACACCACCCAAATCTAGGAAGACCACACGGATTAGCATCCGGCCTTGTTGTTTAGCCAAACCATTTTCAAGAAGTTCATCACCAACTACTCATTCACCACCAAATGGCTCAATAGTAGCACCTCCATCATCTCCAACAAGTACATCACCACCATCACCTATCAAGTCTCCACCTAAGATCACTCTATCGGAACTCCTTAAGACTCCGAAAACACTCCAACAAACTATGTCTAGTCCACCACCCACATCATTTCAACAAACTTCCAACCCAAAAGAACTAGTCTTTTTAACACCACCTACATCTCCAAACACAATTTACAAAGATCTTGCAACATCAACACCTTTAGCTCCCATTGTCTTACAAGAACATCTAGGTTCTTTTCCACCACCACTTCCAAACATTTCGGATTTTGATCCATATTTTTCACACTTTCCACCACAAATTCTGCTTTCCACCAATCAAACTTACCCGGAAACCAGCCACACACAATAACCATATCATCTACATTGTGAACATTGTCAATCCACTAGGGAACTTGCAATGGAAATTAGGGACGAGATGCAATTCATACTTAACCACATCCTTGATCGTATCAACATCATCAATCACCAAAACTTCCACAATTAACCTTATGCAAGCATGGAAGGAATGATATTACTTTTTTATTTTTTTTGAGTCATTTTCAAAAACAAACCTTGTTCTTAGTTTATACATGTTTGTATGTGAAACGCCCATATTTTTTTTTCTTTTAATATAAAAATCCGTAAACTGTACACATTGATAAAACTAGCGGAAGCGTATTTTCTACATCATACGGGCTTATTCCAAACATCCCGTTAAAATACTAAACTTTACAAAAATATATAACGATGACTCTTTAAACTTGATAAAGAAGTTTGTTCTTGATTTAGGGGCATTCCAAACTGATAACAAATGATGGAAATGAGAAGCTCGTTACCTAACCCGCGAGCTACACCATTTTAACCCATTACGCCCCATTTAGCATGTACATGGTCTCATCTTGCATACCTACAAAAATATAAATGAGAACGGTAAGTCTATAAGACTTAGTGAGATAACGAACTATATTAAATCATAAATGAATAAGCATGATGTCAATAAGTATATATATAGTACTATTCTGACTACATGAATCATAATATTAACTAACTGCATAAGCACGACAATCGAATGATTAAATACATGATACACCATGTTACTAATCGAGTACATAAGCATATTGAGTATAGTCGATGCATATAAGCACATACTTAGTGCATAACTGACTGAGTATATAAGCACATAGTGAGTGCGTAAAGCACATACCACAGAGCCATAGCACATATACTCGACTAGTGCATACATATCACTAAGTACTTATAGTACTACAATCGACTGGATACATAACCGACGAGCCATATAAGCATGTTAATCATCCCATAGGATATCTCGAGTTCCGATTTTGGAACATTCACTATTCTAAGGCTCGACTCTCCACTAAGGAGGTCTAAGTTCCAACTTTGTCTGGAACGCATGTGTGATCACATAACTGACTATATACTGATAGTACTAAATACATTGAGTAATGCATAAAGTACCATTCCGACTAATTTAGTGCATAAAGCACTTGACGCGCCTTAAAACCTGCATAAGCGTATACCTAATAGAATTTGACATGCATATGTATAAACCCATCACAATGCATAAAGCATTTTTGACACATTACTAAACACATATAAAATTCATATATAATTTAAGGTTAAGCTAAATACTTAGGCTTAACTACAACATGATAC
This sequence comes from Chrysanthemum makinoi, assembly GCA_910596185.1. NCBI lineage: Eukaryota > Viridiplantae > Streptophyta > Magnoliopsida > Asterales > Asteraceae > Chrysanthemum > Chrysanthemum makinoi. Next base: position 218,958,142 of record OU343220.1, read on the forward strand.
TAAGCTGCTTGAGCTGAACTAAGCAAAATATAGAAACTAAACAATAATATAGTTATAAGGTCAAACTAAGATATGATACTAAAATTGAATTAATTACTAAAATTGTACTATAACATAAACCAAGGCTGAGTTATAACTTGATCCTACAAAAACTATTATAATATAAAGCTGAACTATAATGTAAAGCAGAACTACTATAAACATAATGCTGAGACCAACTATAACATATAACTGAGTTTGCGCTATAAATAATACTGAGGTTGACCACGACATATTACTTAGTAATAACAATCGCCTACTTAATAATCGAATATTGCTAAAGCGTCGTCATGACTATGAATATGACCAAACAGGTCAACATGATAATGAATATGACCAAACATGTCAACATGATAGTTAATATGACCAAACGGGCCAACATGATACTTAATATGACAAACCTGGTCAATATGATACTTAATATGACCAAACAGGTCAACATGATAGTTAGTACGACCAAACGGGTCAACTTGATGCTTAATATGACCAAACGGGTCAACTTGGGTCAACTTGATGCTTAATATGACCAACGGGTCAACTTGATACTTGATATGACCAAACGGGTCAACTAGGGTCAACTTGATGCTTAATATGATCAATGGTTCAACTTGATACGTAATATGACCAAACATATCAACAGGATACTTAATATGACTCAACGGGTCAACTACATACTTTATATGACCAAAGAGGTCAACATGGTACTTAATATGACCCAACGGGTCACTTGATACTTAATATGACCACACGGGTCAACATGATACTAATATGACCAACGGGTCAACATGATACTGAATATGACCACACGGGTCAACATGATACTAATATGACCCATCAGGTTAACTTGATACTTTATATGACCAAAGTGGTCAACATGATACTTTATATGACCTAACGGGTCAAACTGATACATAACTCACATCATACTAGAGATATAGCAAGGTATTATATACTAAACACGCTTAATCTACAAAACATGTTAACTGAAAATCATACTCACCTGGGCCTTATAATGCAAGATGAATGATTCTGAACATGCCTCGAACACCTATATCATGATAGATGTACACGTATAATGTTAACACATAACAACTAGGCATGAATATAACATGATGATGCAAATATTAGTGCAACTAAGCACACATAAACTAACTATAATGCATAAAATCATAAACTAGTTATGGCATATATCTCGCCAAACATGCACTACTATGCTCGCGAACTCGAGCTAAGCTAACCAAGTATTATCACTTGGTTCTATACTTTCATAACATGAATTATAACCATATGGGCTGAGAACATAAGTTATCATAGCATATAATCACCCAGGACTTGCAAAAACATCTTATTATGTCATAATTATCAAAACACTTAAGAAAATGTTTGCTGATTTTCTGTAGCAGCCTGCAAATGCCTCATTTTAACTGACTTAACTACTGAAACAGGTCATGAGGCTATTTTTCCATGAAAGTAAACTATTTTCCCTTTCCGAAAAGGTATGGAACGCTCCAAACGGAGCTACGGTCTATCCGGTATGAATTTTTGAAGTTCGGTTTGCTGCACATTTCAGGATCAGCCCTTGCTGTACCAAATCACGTTTTAGGCCAACTTAACTACTAAATGAGCAAAAACTTTATGAATAACAGCTGAAGTAGACACCATAGGCTTTCCAGAAAGTCTGTCCATGATTCAATCCGAGCTTCTATCAATTTTATACGATTTTTCAAACATGACTAATCATTGCTGAAAATTTCAGCAACTTGTTTAACATCATATATCACATAAAGGGGTGTTTGGTTCAACTCAATAATCAACATAAACACCTCCTAAACATCATAAATTGATCACTAACATAATCCCATCATAAACCCTAATAATCATATGCATAATCCATAAACATAAATCATGATTCATCACATAATCATGTAAAACACTTATTAAACATAACCTCATAACTCATAATCATAAATTAACACATGATTCACTAATTACCTTGAATTGGGGAAGAACACATAAAACCTTGATGACCCTTAATCCTTGATAAGCTCTCTTTAATCCTTGATTAGGATTTGTTTAAATTTAATGGAATTTACCATGAACTTGGAATTCTTCATGGTGAAGTAATCATCTCCCTGCTTCTTTCTCTTGTTGTTTCCTGATATGAGAGATGAGGAGGGAGCATATATTTTTTTGTATAAACCGACTTTTAGTTACAGGATTAATCTGGAACTCTTTTTTTTATATATAGTTTGGATATTTGTCACATTTAGCCCTCGTAGTAAAATCGTGTTACAAACTGAATCCGAACTATATATCTCATATTAATTGCTAAGTCCCGACTACTTATATTATTAATTCCGCCAATAGTGGGACTTTTCTATTTATTCCTCTAATTTACTTGGCGTGACCAGTAGGATTTTAGATAAATCCCGCTATTAGTTTCTATAAATATCGGGATGTTACAACTCTCCCCTGCTTGGACTGTTCGTGTCCTCACGAACTAGTTGTTGTAACTAAAATTATCCTCTAAATTACTCTGGGTCACATGTAAGTACTCCCCCACTTGGGCTGATATCATGAATAAAACTGATAATCCACTAATAAGGATCAAACTAGAATTCATTTCCTCTATATATGTATTAAATTTATCAACATGTTTGTATTAGTTACCTGTTATCCATGTTGAAATCCTTTCACCTGATCATATGAACTCAGAGATTTTCTTGATTATCCTCTGAAAATAACTCGATAGATCCATAATCATCGGTATTCTTGATGCTCATCTCGATTATTTTCTGAAAATATCTCAAAATTTCATAAGCTGGCGTTAAAAGAAAGGGTTTATTTACCTGAATTCGCATAATTTTCGCTAAAATGTCACATCCTGAAATTCTGTTTCACAACTCTGATAAGGATTATTTCTTATTGAATGACCCGTATCCATTCTGAAACGTTTTCATATTAATTCTTTTACCCCTTTTTCTTTAAACTGCTTAAACCCAGGAATACTGAAACCCATTTTCATATCTATTCTGTCATATTCTGTAGCATTTCTAAATCATAATCTTTTTTCTGAGTGGTGAATCTAAACATGCTGGAGTATGTAAATTATACTCCTTATAATGACTATGTCTGAAATGCTATTGTACATGAGCTAATGCAATATTCATGATGCATTTAACACATAACCGTTTAGCGAGCTCCCTGAGGTACCTTATGATCTCGATAAGTTCATGTCATATCATGTGAATATTATCACGTTGATCAGGCGTAATAATAGTCACACCATATAATCATGAACTCATCGCTATCATAATCTATCCCAAGTCACTGAACTAAAACGTATCATCTACTACACATAAGCTGATGTAAATGCTAACTGTATAGTACTATACTGATAATGCATACAAATTCTATATGCTTACTATATCGTGAGTATCTGATTCACGATCTGCAACTTTACCTTATATCTGAAAATGCATTATGAATTACACTACGATATATGTAAATTCATATAATCTTATATATGTTGCTAATCACATAAATGGGTATGCATCGCTAAACACGCACTGATTATCTAATAAACATGAACTTTATACTAAATAACATGACTGAATAGCTGATAAACGTATAAACGTGCGATGTAATTTAACTATAAAAGCAATTACCGAGCAAAGGTTCAAGTCTAAGCATCCCCTACTAATGGTGGATACTTAAATCTCTCAAACCATCGCTCTGATACCAACTTGAAACGCCCAGATTTTTTTTCTTTTAATATAAAAATCCGTAAACTGTACACATTGATAAAACTAGCGGAAGCGTATTTTCTACATCATACGGGCTTATTCCAAACATCCCGTTAAAATACTAAACTTTACAAAAATATATAACGATGACTCTTTAAACTTGATAAAGAAGTTTGTTCTTGATTTAGGGGCATTCCAAACTGATAACAAATGATGGAAATGAGAAGCTCGTTACCTAACCCGAGAGCTACACCATTTTAACCCATTTAGCATGTACATGGTCTCATCTTGCATACCTACAAAATATAAACTGAGAACGGTAAGTCTATAAGACTTAGTGAGATAACGGAACTCGTATTAAATCATAAACTGAACGTAGCATGATGTGAATAAGTATATATATAGTACTATTCTGACTACATGAATCATAATATTAACTAATCAGATAGCACTACATGACCGATTAAATACATGATACACCATGTTACTAATCGAGTACATAAGCATATTGAGTGCATAATATCAGATAACTAAGCACATACTTAGTGCATAACTGACTGAGTACATAAGCACATAGTGAGTGAGTAAAGCACATACTCACAGAGCGCATACACATACACGATGAAAGTGCATATAACATACTCGATAAGTACTTATAGTACTACCGACTCGATACATAACCGACGAGCCATAAGCATTAATCATCCATATAAGATGTCTGAGTTCCGATTTTGGAACATTCACTATTCTAAGGCTCGATTCTCCACTAAGGAGGTCTAAGTTCCAACTTTGTCTGGAACGCATGTGTGATCACATAACTGACTATATACTGATAGTACTAAATACATTGAGTAATGCATAAAGTACCATTCTGACTAATTTAGTGCATAAAGCACTTGACGCGCCTTAAAACCTGCATAAGCGTATACCTAATAGAATTTGACATGCATATGTATAAACGCATCACATGCCAGAAGTGCATAAAGCATTTTGCACACATTACTAAACACATATAAAATTCATATATAATTTAAGGTTAAGCTAAATACTTAGGCTTAACTACAACATGATACTAAGCTAAGTTGGAGCTGAAACTAAGCAAAATATAGAAACTAAACAATAATATAGTTATAAGGTCAAACTAAGATATGATACTAAAATTGAATTAATTACTAAAATTGTACTATAACATAAACCAAGGCTGAGTTATAACTTGATCCTACAGCTGAACTATAATATAAAGCTGAACTATAATGTAAAGCAGAACTACTATAAACATAATGCTCAGACCAACTATAACATATAACTGAGTTTGCGCTATAAATAATACTGAGGTTGACCACGACATATTACTTAGTAAAAACAATCGGGTCTACTTAATACTAAATATTGCTAAACAGGTCGTCATGACTATGAATATGACCAAACAGGTCAACATGATAATGAATATGACCAAACATGTCAACATGATAGTTAATATGACCAAACGGGCCAACATGATACTTAATATGACAAAACTGGTCAATATGATACTTAATATGACCAAACAGGTCAACATGATAGTTAGTACGACCAAACGGGTCAACTTGATGCTTAATATGACCAAACGGGTCAACTTGGGTCAACTTGATGCTTAATATGACCAACGGGTCAACTTGATACTTGATATGACCAAACGGGTCAACTGGGGTCAACTTGATGCTTAATATGACCAATGGTTCAACTTGATAATAATATGACCAAACATATCAACAGGATACTTAATATGACTCAACGGGTCAACTACATACTTTATATGACCAAAGAGGTCAACATGGTACTTAATATGACCCAACGGGTCACTTGATACTTAATATGACCACACGGGTCAACATGATACTAATATGACCAACGGGTCAACATGATACTGAATATGACCACACGGGTCAACATGATACTAATATGACCCATCAGGTTAACTTGATACTTTATATGACCAAAGTGGTCAACATGATACTTTATATGACCCAACGGGTCAAACTGATACATAACTCACATCATACTAGAGATATAGCAAGGTATTATATACTAAACACGCTTAATCTACAAAACATGTTAACTGAAAATCCGTTACTCACCTGGGCCTTATAATGCAAGATGAATGATTCTGAACATGCCTCGAACACCTATATCATGATAGATGTACACGTATAATGTTAACACATAACAACTAGGCATGAATATAACATGATGATGCAAATATAAGTGCAACTAAGCACACATAAACTAACTATAATGCATAAAATCATAAACTAGTTATGGCATATATCTCGCCAAACATGCACTACTATGCTCGCGAACTCGAGCTAAGCTAACCAAGTATTATCACTTGGTTCTATACTTTCATAACATGAATTATAACCATATGGGCTGAGAACATAAGTTATCATAGCATATAATCACCCAGGACTTGCAAAAACATCTTATTATGTCATAATTATCAAAACACTTAAGAAAATGTTTGCTGATTTTCTGTAGCAGCCTGCAAATGCCTCATTTTAACTGACTTAACTACTGAAACAGGTCATGAGGCTATTTTTCCATGAAAGTAAACTATTTTCCCTTTCCGAAAAGGTATGGAACGCTCCAAACGGAGCTACGGTCTATCCGGTATGAATTTTTGAAGTTCGGTTTGCTGCACATTTCAGGATCAGCCCTTGCTGTACCAAATCACGTTTTAGGCCAACTTAACTACTAAATGAGCAAAAACTTTATGAATAATAGCTGAAGTAGACACCATAGGCTTTCCAGAAAGTCTGGCCATGATTCAATCCGAGCTTCTATCAATTTTATACAATTTTTCAAACATGACTAATCATTGCTGAAAATTTCAGCAACTTGTTTAACATCATATATCACATAAAGGGGTGTTTGGTTCAACTCAATAATCAACATAAACACCTCCTAAACATCATAAATTGATCACTAACATAATCCCATCATAAACCCTAATAATCATATGCATAACCCATAAACATAAATCATGATTCATCACATAATCATGTAAAACACTTATTAAACATAACCTCATAACTCATAATCATAAATTAACACATGATTCACTAATTACCTTGAATTGGGGAAGAACACATAAAACCTTGATGACCCTTAATCCTTGATAAGCTCTCTTTAATCCTTGATTAGGATTTGTTTAAATTTAATGGAATTTACCATGAACTTGGAATTCTTCATGGTGAAGTAATCATCTCCCTGCTTCTTTCTCTTGTTGTTTCCTGATATGAGAGATGAGGAGGGAGCATATATTTTTTTGTATAAACCGACTTTTAGTTACAGGATTAATCTGGAACTCTTTTTTTTATATATAGTTTGGATATTTGTCACATTTAGCCCTCGTAGTAAAATCGTGTTACAAACTGAATCCGAACTATATATCTCATATTAATTGCTAAGTCCCGACTACTTATATTATTAATTCCGCCAATAGTGGGACTTTTCTATTTATTCCTCTAATTTACTTGGCGTGACCAGTAGGATTTTAGATAAATCCCGCTATTATTTTCTATAAATATCGGGATGTTACAGTATGTGGCCTATATACCACTACACTTTGTCATTTTATTACAAAGCTTTGTTTACATACCTTGGTTCTCCATCTTGTTTCTTGTCAATCACAAGATTATATTGCATGTTACTACTAAATTTTTTTTATAGGTTTTACATTTTGTCACTTGACGCCCATTTCTAGGGGGAGCTACCGTCAAGGGGGAGTTAGTGATGCGTGGATTATATTATTTCTCCACACTTTATTTCTTCGTTAGGTTGGCTTTTTGTTTCGACAAAAAGGGGGAAAAGAAGTAAAACTCATGCTTTCAAAACATACATCTAATCTTAAGTTTATTCATCATAACATTATATTTTGTCATCAACAAAAAGGGGGAGATTGTTAATACAAATAAATCGTAAAAACGTTTATTTATATGTAGCTATCTCTTAGTGTTTTGTTGATAACAAATATAAAGTTATCATAAGTAAAATTATAAGGATACATGTTATTTTTGTAAAGCAGTTACATATATAGTAATTTAATATAAATTGTTGTAATGATTCATTTATTGTAATAGTTTATTAGGATGGGTAAAAACCATAACCCATGACCCATACCCATAGAGCATATCCATAACCCATCGAGCTAACCCATGACCCATTGACTAGATGCATTGCATCTTCTAGATACATTGTATCTATTTGGATACCCATGGTCCAAAGTCCATGACCCATGACCCATAACCCATTTAGGAGGAGCGTCCTACGGATCCCTCAGTTTACACTGGACGGATCCCTCATGTAAAGGATCCGTGGGATCTGTGCAACAGTACTAATTTTTTGCCTATAAATAGTGAGCCATTTCTTTATTGTAACTCACCCCTCTTCTTACAAACTCTCTCATATATTCTTTCATTCTTCTAATCTCAGATCTCTTGATCTATATAGTAGTTCTTCTTTCTTTTGTTGTGATTCTCATATAGGTTCTTCTCTAAGGCGAGATCACGAGATACTACAAGTCATCCAAGCAAGGGGTCCTTGATTGATTTGTTCCTCCAGAAGATTTCTGTAGAATGATCTTGTATTTCATATTTGACATAGTTGTTGTGTTATAGTTGTGTTGGTTTGGTCCTCCATGTTAAGGACTCGGTATTTAGCTTTATACCGAAAAAAGTGTAAGCGACATTGTGAAGGCTTCGCGGCCAAGTTGAAGGAGTTTGTTAACATAGTGCTTGAACTCTCGAGTAGGTGACTCAGGGAGTGTGAAAGCTTCCTCAATAAGATTTCTGTAGAATGATCTTGTATTTCATATTTGACATAGTTGTTGTGTTATAGTTGTGTTGGTTTGGTCCTCCATGTTAAGGACTCGGTATTTAGCTTTATACCCAAAAAGTGTGTTACGCTGAAGGCTTCGCTGCCAAGTTGAAGGAGTTTGTTGACATAGTGCTTGAACTCTCGAGTAGGTGACTCAGGGAGTGTATTAGGGCAAGGAAGGTGTCCTTGTAGCCGAACTACTATAAATCGGTTGTGTCATTTATATCCTTTACTTTACTTTCTTTCTTTACTTGCATTACTTATAGATCTATACTTTCTATCCATCCATACGACTTCACATAACATCGAATCTAAAGATTTTGAAACTAAGTTAAAATCGGCAAAACTATTCAACCCCCCCCCCCCTTCTAGTTTTCCACACAATCGAATTCTATATATAGATTTACAATGGTGACGGAGTCACCTTTTGCTAGTGACGCCGTCAGGTCGCCGTCACTAAGGTTTCATTTGGGCCAAGTCATCGTTGGGACGGCATCACTTGAGAAATGTGACGCCATCAATCTTCATGCAGGACGTCGTCTGACTTGATCTTGGGTGTCCGTGTGAAAAGTGTGAGTGACGCTTCTAGAAATAAGGCATGATGCCATCAATCTTTAGGACCGAAATTCCACGAGCCGTCGTAAGTAACTTTTTGATCAAGTCTTCATAGAGGGACGGCTTCGCCCTTTGGATGGGACGCCGTCAGGTGTAGTGAACAATCTTGGATTGTCTTCGATCTTGACTTTGCCATTTTCTTCATGTTTTTGCTCCTTTTCGTCCAAATATGCTTCATTCCAGCATTTTGCTTCCAAAAACCTAAAAAAGTGAAAAGGAACGATTTTAAGCAAGAATGATATAAAATGTGTTGATTTAGGGCTTAAATGACCCCCTAAAAGCGTATGTTTTAAATCTTTGTTAGGAATTGGAAATTCCATAGTGAAGTGTCGGTCACCCCAAATATAATTTAGCATAAGTTAGCTCGTAGACATATCGTTATTTATCAGTTTATTAGTTAGTTATTAGTTTAGTTTAGTGTAGTGTAACACCATGGAGGAAGGACGTGCTTTACCCATCAGATACCATCCATGGCCGATAGGAGGTCGTATTTCTTGTAACTATAAATACCCCTTCCATCCATGGAAGGGGTGGTGCTTCTCATTCAATCTAACATTTCCTTTGTGTAAGTCTCTAGCAAGAAAACATCCAACTCTCTACTTTCTCTCTCTAATGGCTAACATGTATTTTGATCATCCAAGACCACCCGAATCATCAACACAATAATATATCGATCCTACAATTGGCATCAGAGACAGGTTTATTGTGTTGTGTTGATCCGTTGTGGTTTTTGATACATGTGTAAAAACTGTTTTTGGTACTTTTGATTGGTCGGAAAAGATGTTTTTGGGTTAACTGTTTTGTCTTGCAACTTATGTTTCATTGGTCAAAACATATTAATATTGTCATGTGGTTTTGTTAACAACTGTTCTTGTGTCAATATTGTTCGAAACAGTGTTTCAACATTTTTACATGACTTTTGTTACCGCTTTATCCGTGAATTACTATGTGGTCACTTGGTCAAATCTGAATAATCAAACATGGTCAAAACGGGTCAAATATGCATGTCTTTGTGATGCTTTTTCGGTTTTACAAACCGTCAGATCTATGAGGTCTTAATGGTTAACCGGTCATCTTCATATGGTCAAACCGGGCAAACAAGCATATTTTAATGTATTTTTCTCGGTTTGTATGAAGATTGACGGAAAATGTAGCCTAAAAACTCACAAAATCCTAGCGACTTGTTTGTCAACACTTTTCTTCTTAGCGACTTATCAAAGTCTCATGTCTAGTTTCAATGTATGTCTAGCGACTTGATACAAAATAACCTAGCGACTTGTTATTTAACAAGTCGTAGCGAGTTGGCTTAGCGACTTGGCTTAGCGAGTTGGCTCAAGACCATTGTCACTAGCGACTTGACTCTAAACTTTGGCTAGCGACTCAAGACAGAAAGGATGAAGGAGAAGTAAGACCTTGAACACATATACCACTAGACCACGACATCAAAAACATAAACCATAACATCAAGATTCAAGACTCAAACACTATATTAAACCATTACAAGACTCATCACAAATCGTCCTTTTTGGAATTCAAAACTGTTGGTAACGCAAGATCTCATTTCTCATCAAGGGTTTGAAATATTTCTCAAGACCTTTATTAGATCCAAACAACCCTTATAATGATTTCATCATCGATCTTGACTCACTCATATTCAAATCGAAAACATAAAGATCTCAAGATATTTCGTGTCCCAAACTAATACATCAAGACCATAATGGGTAGATAAACACGAGGTACTTTCATCACAGATCCATATAAAATTCATTTCAAGAAGTAGCAAAGATCTCGGTGTTGTTTAAACCCTCACATACATCTCTGTATCATATCATTTAGGTGTTTAAACAAATCGTCATTGATCTTTTGTTCAAAGCATATACTTCGACGTAATATTAGACTCACAAAGAAAGATCAAAACTTTATCAGCTTAATCTTTCTTTCGGTCTCATTTTTATTTGAAGCTTTAAAATCATGTGCTCTTTCAAATTTACAAGAATAGAGGAATAACATGTAT
>OU343220.1:218969512-219000756 GCA_910596185.1 Chrysanthemum makinoi
GATCGGACACAAAATATTCAATAAATCCAAAGGCTAATAATTACGCGAATGATAAATATAACAAATCATATAAAATATTGTAATTAAAATTTGGTTTATTCAAAAGTCACGATGACTTGGGAAAATTTTATAAGTGGACACGTCATGCCAAAATTTATATATATATATATATATATATTGTAACACCCCAACCCGACAAGGGTAAAGATATCACAATACGGTTTCATATCAGAACTTTAAATACTATACAAAAGCGGAAGCCTTACAAAAATACTCAAAAGAAAACATAAATAACTAAACTTCAAAATAAATCTAAGATCTCTATAATCGAATCTTGCTCTCGCCTCTACTCTCAACCCAGATCAGCTATCCCATAAGCTCATCTTGAATGCTTAAAACCTTCCGCAGGAAAAGAAAATGCGGCTGAGCTTACAAAGCTCGATGAACAGATATAACGAAACAAGAGCTAAACAATACAAAATATACAAATAGCGAAATCAAAATAAAAATAATAATGAGAAAATCTTTTTAGGATTCCTGCGGAACTCAAACATACAGAAATCCAAACAACCACATAACAAGTTAAACATCTCATAGCACATTAATGACACAAACACAAACACATCAGAACAACCAAACACTTAGCATATCTAGAATAAACAGATTACCTACAAACCAAACGAAAAGTCTAAGATTAATAAATACTTTCTAGAAAATAAACATGGCATTCAACAAATTAATTAACCTTCACTTAACACACTTATATCAATATTGCAAAGGCGAATGAAATAGCAATCAAAACATAGCGGTCTCACGAACAAATAGAAACATAGTAGACAACTATAATTAAATAGACCAAACAAAACATAGCATAACCATTAGCAATTATCAAAACAACTATCATAAGCTAAACCAGTTCTCAGATCAAATCCCAATATCATCAGAGTTAAAACATGGCAGGTCACATAGGCAAATAAAACATTAACGTATAATCAAAGTTCACAAAATTAACTGAACAAATTATACATACTAAATTTATAGAATACTCACTTTCACATTAGCACATTCATCCCACGTGATCAACAATTCACATAACGATAAACCAACATGACATCGATAACAAAGATGCAATCGCATATTAAAACATATTAATCATAACCTAGCATAGTAGACGGTAGTTACATAAACATACAAAAGCATACACATAGATAATAACATATAATAAACCCCATAATTATTAACACTTGAACATACCAAATCATAATCAGAATACTTAACATAGAAATAACAAATAAAGATTTAGTTAACTACCACGAGCCCAAAACATATCATATCAAAAACATCATAACTATATAGAAACAATCTCAAAGTAATTGAGTAGCTAACTCCAGAGTTTTATGAAGATGCGTATTGCACCGACATCATTCATCTAAACAAATCATATCGGACAACGATCGATCTAGGATGCATCCATACGCCTCACAAACATACATTGATAATATAATATAACTTGAGCTCATAACAAATAATAGATAAGGGACGCGTGGCGAACTTCACTCTCGCCTAGAGTCATGTCAATGGTGCATCATTGACACGGACATGGAACCCCCATGACTAGGTATTATTTGGCTCGGTGTCAAACTAACTTAGGTCAAACCAATTTCAATTATGACACAAGTCTTAATCAAACACAAGGTTCAACAAATACATATCAATAACTCATATCATAAGGTTCATACTCAAATATACTAAGATTCAACAATTTTGCATATCAAAGTCTTCCTATCATAAAGTTCAAATCAGGTATCGCATGATTCAATAAATCATAAGTTCAGATAAGCAACGGTTCACACAATCAGGAAAGGGTTCATAGCAATGGCATCGGAAATCCTAATAAGTAAAAGCAAAAGCTAACTTGAAAAGAAACCGTTATAAGTAACCTTTACTGAAAAGGTCAGAATATCTGTACCTTAAAGCAAATGAGAGAAAAGCAAACGAATAAGTGAATCACGAAGATGTAACGTCGCGTCTCCTTCAACGAATCTACACGGATTATAATTTATTTAATACTTATTAGCATCATTAATGTTATAACAGATTAATCTCATTAATATTCTTAGAGTTGTCGAATATTCTCATTTTAGTGATAGTCGAATTCCAATATTTTAGAGTATTAATCATTAATTATCCAAACTTAGGATTTGAAAATGACAATTAGTAAACTGAAGGACTTAATATAATAATTATCTTATTTGAGGACTTATATGATCATCATTCAAAGTATAAGGTTTATAAATGTCAAGAACGGTTTTTAGGACTCTCTTTCAAAATAGTTTACACAAGCCTTGATAACTTACATGAAATAACGAATTTGCACATTTAGCTTTTAACCATAATCAACTTCCTATTTAGGTTCTAGGGTTTCCCATACTCTTTAATATTACTAAATACGCATTAAATTCACATGTTACTTCTTTCAATGATTTCCACTTTGACCTAGAACGTATATGATAAACAAACCGAAGATATCTCAAAACTCATGCATGCCTCTACAAAATCAACTCACACTTGTCGAACCCATAATTACTCAGAATTACATATTACACCTTTGATATCTTTAATTTCACGATCTAACCTTATATTATCAGATTTTACATTTTAGCCCAAAGGTTTTTAGAATTTACAAAACATACCCTTTTTAATTTAATAACAATTCAAATGGCCCTCTAAGTATCCAAAATTACACGTTTAACCCCACACTTATTTTATCGTTTAGTACATGTATTTTATATTTACATGAAAAATAACCCTTAAGTTTCGTAATTTACAAAACCAACCCAAAACTTTTATTAAGAACCGAAATATGCATAATTCAAGTACAAACCCTAAACCTAGGTTTAACCCATCATTAGCTCATCATTATTACTTCATTAATTACCCTTAATGATGACAAGCAAACCCTAGTTTATGTAAACCCTAATCGTCCCTTTTATATTTCTTTCCTTTTTTATGCGTTATCGAACAAGAAAACCCAAGACAATTTGCACAAGCTTCGAATTCACAATCATGTATTTTATTCAGGTCTTATAACATATAAGGGCTTCCAGAAAAATCAAGTCATGGTCCTAAAAATTATTATAAGCTCGTTCGCTATTTTATACACTTTTAGGGTTTTTAATCCAAAACAATTTCGTGCGAATTGTTAATTATGCATGAATAATTTTTACAGATTCTATATGATTTTTAGGACTGAAAATAATATTAGAAACATACCCTTGATGAGATTGGGACGTTAGAACAAAAGAAACCAAAAAAGTCTTCTACTCGGCGAAACCCTAATTGACCAAGAAACTAACCACGATCAAACCAGCACCTTAGGACCTCAAACCAGATTTTTAACACCTTCTTCACCTTCAAACTCGTCCAAGAAAAATAGCTTTAAGCCTTGGAAACTGAATGTCGAATTATGTAGGGTTTTCTTAGGTCGGTTTAGGTATAATCGGTTATTAGGGATAGAATGAACCGTATAATATGTATTTATATGATTTTATAATTTTCTTGTGGGCTTAATATTGTAATGGACTTATAATAAATAAAATCTAAATTTTATAAATTTGTATTGGGCTTTTATTAATTTAATTCTTTTATAAAACTAAATAAATACATTCGGTTATTATAAAAACACAAAACTGATTTTATAAAATTATAAACTATAAAAATTAACTTTACAAGGTCATTAAAATTTATTTGGATCATATGTGACATTTCTTAATAAATTTCTCAATTTACATAGCTTATTTGGTATTCTTTAAATTAATTATTCATACTTTTTGATCATAGGGGTATTTTGGTCTTTTGTGAATTTTAGAAATTCAGGTTTTACAATTTCTTCCCTCTAAAATAAAATTTATTCCTCGAAATTGAACAAGATGGAAGCAAAGACGGCAACAAATGTGGATTTTAGAACTTCAAGAAATATATGACGAATGCTAATCATATACTTATAAAGTATTAGCAGTAAAAGATGAGATAAGGAAAATTCAAAACACACTCTAACTTATACAGGTATCTAATGATGAAAACTATCATATACATAGATGGAACGAATCCTAGCGGTCTTACTAATCGCAGGAAAATGCGTGGAGACATACAAATCTAAGGCAGACCTAACAATCTATAGGTTTACACGGATCATAACGATTTCGGATCCAATGGTACAAAACTTATATGTAACAGATATCGATGAAAATCTCACAATTAGGTACAGAGTCTCAACCCAATATGAAAAGTATCAAATATTCTTATATGAAAAGTACCAAATAACGGATACAAGGCAAATTCTATTCACATATCAACCACAGGCATTTCCCGCAGGCGTCGTATACCTTCAATAAGTTCAAATTATATGATCTCGGTATTATTACGTTGATCAGGTGTCATAATACTTGCATCACATAACAAGTTCTTATTGTCACTATATTCGGTCTCGGGTCATGACAAAACACATAACTAATATCATAGCAAAACACACCACATAGAGATAATATACAGATAACGAGTAACCTACTATAACAGTCCAGGTCCACATGAGTATACCATCATAATGGTCATACATAATCAAGCGGTAATAAAACAACATCATTAAGAAAATAATTAGCAGACGAAACTTATGAGGACTAATGGAAACTCAACGAATTTATCAGAAATAAAACAACGAACAGGAATTATACTTTCAAAATTTGTTTCATTTCCATTAATCAAACCAAATTTGCAAAATCGTCATAAGATGAGCTCCCAAAATAAAACTTAATAATCCAAGATTTAATCATCTAATGAAACAAAAGAACCTATCCCAAAATCCAATGTCAGAAATTTCTCATAGCAAGGGCAACTAATCAGGAGCGCCAATTCCTATCCTCGTGTCGGATTAAACCTACTAGAAGCCGTAGATTCTAGATCCGAGTCCACCTCGTATTCTTCCTCATCTTCTTCTTCCTCCTCTTCTTCCGCACTTATCCATCCGTTCTTATTTCTTCGCTGCGGTAATAGCGGCTAGCAAAATCGTTCTCCGATTCCTCTCCTCCTCTTCGGACACGGTCCACGAAGCATACAAATCACGACTCCTAGTCCAACCCACTCCTCCATCTTCAACGAACTTTGGACACCTATCATGATACTTAGTGGTGAAACCTTGGTTGTCAACAACCTTAGTTTCGTACTCCTCTACTACTTTTCCGTCCACGTCCTTCAAGGTCAGCTTCTCCTCGATCGTGCACGGCCACATATAGGCCGGAACTCGTATCCTCTTGTTGGTCCGCTTCACTCTACCAAACCTCTTGCAGCCTTTAGCAATAACAACGGCCTACCTTGTCTCCTCCTTAGGTTGTCTAGCAGGTCCTTGATTGCTCCTATCGGATGCACTAGAGTGACGAAGGATCACCATCTAAAAGAACAATCAACTATTAGCAAAGTCTAAGTGCGATAGGGGACGCAAGGAAAGTATGCGAAGGAAATCCTAAATCTACCCAATCCTCACAGGTCATAGCCTAAGCTCTAAGGGTCCTAAAACCTAGGCTCACGATACCATAAATTGTAACACCCACCCGACAAGGGTAAAGATATCACAATACGGTTTCATATCAGAACTCTAAATAATATACAATAGCGAAAGCCTTACAAAAATACTCAAGAGAAAACATAAATAACTAAACTTCAAAATAAATCTAAGATCTCTATAATCGAATCTTGCTCTCGTCTCTACTCTCAACCCAGATCAGCTATCCCATAAGCTCATCTTGAATGCTTAAAATACCGCCATGAGGAAAAGAAAATGCGGTGAGCTTACAAAGCTTCAGTGAGCAGATATAACAAAACAAAAGCTAAACAAAACAAAATATACAAATGACGAAATCAAAATAAAATAATAATGAGGATTCTTTTAGGATTAGCGGAACTCAAACATACAGAAATCCAAACAACCACATAACAATTTAAACATCTCATAGCACATTAATGACACAAACACAAACACATCAGAACAACCAAACACTTAGCATATCTAGAATAAATAGATTACATATAAACCAAACGAAAAGTCTAAGACTAACAGAAACACTTTCTAGAAAATAAACATGGCATTCAACAAATTAATTAACCTTCACTTAACATACTTAATTCAATATTGCAGCAGCGGAAATAGCAGTCCAAATCATGGCAATCTCACAAACAAATAGCAACATAGTATACAAACTATAATTAAACAGACCAACAAAACATAGCATAACCATTAGCAATTATCAAAACAACTATCATAAGCTAAACCAGTTCTCAGATCAAATCCCAATATCATTGAGTTAAAACATGGCAGGTCACATAGGCAAATAAAACACAAACATAAAATCAAAGCTCACAAAATTAACTGAACAAATTACACCTACTAAACTTATAGAATACTCACTTTCACACCAACACATCCATCCCATAGTTCAACGAATTCACATAACGAGAAACTAACATGACATCAGATAACAGCATGCAAATCCCATTTAAACATATTAATCATAACCTAGCATTGTAAACGGTAATCACATAAACATACAAAAGCATACACATATGTAAGAACATATAATAAACCCAACACATAATCATAAACATTTGAACATACCGAATCATAATCAAAATACTTAACATAGTAATAACAATAAAAGATTTAGTTAACTACCACGAGCCCAAAAACATATCATAACAAAAACATCATAACTGTATAGAAACAATCTCAAAATAATCCGGAGTAGCTAGCTCCCAGAGTTTTATGAAGATGCGTATTGCACACGACATCATTCACCTAACAAATCATATCGGATACAGTCGGATCTAGGATGCATCCATACGCCCCACAAACATATATTGATAATATAATATAAACTAGAGCTCATAACAAATAATAGATAAGGGACGTGGCGAACTTTACTCTCTGCCTAGAGTCATGTCAGAGGTGCATCACGGACATGGAACCCCCATGACTAGGTATTATTTGGCTCGGGTGTCAAACTAACTTAGGTCAAACCGAATTTCAATTATGACACAAGCCTTAATCAAACACATGGTTCAGCAAATAACATATCAATAACTCATATCATAAGGTTCATATTCAAATATAATAAGGTTCAACAATTACACATATCAAAGTCTTCCTAACGTAAAGTTCAAATCATGTATCGCATGATTCAATAAAACATAAGTTTAGATAAGCAACAGTCACACAATCAGAAAAGGGTTCATAGCAATGGCATCGGAAACCCTAATAAGTAAAACGGGAAAACTAATGAAAAGAACATCTTAAGGAACCTTTACTAAGAAGGTCAGAATATCTGTACCTTAAAGCAAATGAGAGGAAAACAAACGAATGTAGGAATACGAAGATGTAACGTCGCGTCTCCTTCAACGAATCTACACGGATTATGATTTATTTAATACTTATTAGCATCATTAATGTTATAACGGATTTATCGCATTAATACTTTTAGAGTTGTCAGAATATTCTCATTTTAGTGACAGAAGGAATTTCAACATTTTAAAGTATAAATCATTTATTAGCCAAACTTAGGATTTGGAAATGGCAATTAGTAAACTTAAAGGCTTAATACAATAATTATCTTATTTGAGGACTTATATGATCATTTTTCAAAGTATAGGGTTTACAAATGTCAAGAACGGTTTTTAGGACTCTCTTTCAAAATAGTTTACACAAGCCTTGATAACTTACATGAAATGACGAATTTGCACATTTAGCTTTTAACCCTAATCAACTTCCTATTTTGGTACTAGGGTTTCCCATACTCTTTAATATTACTTATCGCATTAAATTCATATGTTACTTCTTTCAATGATTTCCACTTTGACCTAGAACGTAAATGATAACAAACCGAAGTTATCTCAAAACTCATGCATGTTTCTACAAAAATCAACTCACACTTGTCGAACCCATAATTACTCAGAATTACAAATTACACCTTTGACATCTTTAATTTCACGATCTAACCTTATATTATCAGATTTTACCATTTTAGCCCAAACGTTTTAGAATTTACAAAACGTACCCTTTTCAATTTAATAACAATTCCAATGGCCCTCTAAGTATCCAAAATTACACGTTTAACCCCCATACTTATTTTATACGTTTAGTACGTGTATTTTACTGTTTACAGAAATAACCCTTAAGTTTCATAATTTACAAAACCAACCCAAAACTTTTATTTAGAACCGAAATATGCATAATTCAAGTACAAACCCTAAACCTAGGTTTAACCCATCATTAGCTCATCATTATTACTTCATTAATTACCCTTAATGATAACAAGCAAACCCTAGTTTATGTAAACCCTAATCGTCCCTTTATATTTCTTTCCTTTTTCATACGCTATAGAACAATAAAACCCAAGACAATTTACACAAGCTTCGAATTCACAATCATGTATTTTATTCAGGTCGTATAACATGTAAGAGCTTCTAGAAAAATCAAATCATGGTCCTAAAAATTATTATAAGCTCGTTCGCTATTTTATACACTTTTAGGGTTTTAATTCAAAACAATTTCGTGAGACTTGTTAATTATGCATGACTAATTTTTGCAGGTTCTATATGACTTGTAGGACTGAAAATAATATTAGAAACATACCCTTGATGAGATTTGGACGTTAGAACAAAAGAACCCAAAAACTCCTACTCGGCGAAACCCTAATTGACCAAGAAACTAACCACGATCAAACCAGCACCTTAGGACCTCGAACCAGATTTTTAAAACCTTCTTCACCTTCAAACTCGTCCAAGAAAAATAGCTTTAAGCCTTGGAAACTGAATGTCGAATTATGTAGGGTTTTCTTACGTCGGTTTAGGTATAATCGGTTATTAGGGATAGAATGAACCGTATAATATGTATTTATATGATTTTCTAATTTTATTGTGGGCTTAATATTGTAATGGACTTATAATAAATGGAATCTAAATTTTATAACTTTGTATTGGGCTTTTATTAATTTAATTCTTTTATAAAACTAAATAAATACATTCGGTTATTATAAAAAACACAAAACTGATTTTATAAAATTATAAACTATAAAAATAATCTTTACAAGGTCATTAAAATTTATTTGGATCATATGTGACATTTCTTAATAATTTTCTGAATTTACATAGCTTATTTGGTATTCTTTTAATTAATTATTCATACTTTTTGATCATAGGGGTATTTTGGTCTTTTTGTGAATTTTAGAAATTCAGGTTTTACAATTTCTTCCCCTCTAAAATAAAATTTCGTCCTCGAAATTGAACAAGATGGGATAGCACGGCGACAAATGTGGATTTTAGAACTTCAAGAAATATATGACGAATGCTAATCATATACTTATAAAGTATTAGCAGTAAAAGATGAGATAAGGAAAATTCAAAACACACTCTAACTTATACAGGTATCTAATGATGAAAACTATCATATGCATCGATGGAACGAATCCTAGCGGTCTTACTAATCGCAGAGAATGCGTGGAGACATACAAATCTAAGGCGAACCTAACAATCTATAGGTTTACACGGATCATAACGATTTCGGATCTCAATGGTACAAAACTTATATGTAACAGATATCGATGAAAATCTCACAATTAGGTACGTAGTCTCAACCCAATATGAAAAGTATCAAATATTCTTATATGAAAAGTACCAAATAACGGATACAAGGCAAATTCTATTCACATATCAACCACGGGCATTTTCAGACGTCGTATACCTTCAATAAGTTTCGATTATATGATCTCGGTATTATTACGTTGATCAGGCGTCATAATACTTGCATCACATAACAAGTTCTTATTGTCACTATATTCGGTCTCGGGTCATGACAAAAACACATAACTAATATCATAGCAAAACACACCATATAGAGATAACATACAGATAACGAGCAACCTACTATAACGGCCCGGTCCACATGAGTATACCATCATAATGGTCATACATAATCAAGCGGTAATAAAACAACATCATTAAGAAAATAATTAGCAGACGAAACTTATGAGGACTAATGGAAACTCAACGAACAGGAATTATACTTTCAAAATTTGTTTCATTTCCATTAATCAAACCAAATTTGCAAAATCGTCATAAGATGAGCTCCCAAAATAAAACTTAATAATCCAAGATTTAATCATCTAATGAAACAAAAGAACCTATCCCAAAATCCAATGTCAGAAATTTCTCATAGCAAGGGCAACTAATCAGGAGCGCCAATTCCTATCCTCGTGTCGGATTAAACCTACTAGAAGCCGTAGATTCTAGATCCGAGTCCACCTCGTATTCTTCCTCATCTTCTTCTTCCTCCTCTTCTTCCTCACTTATCCATCCGTTCTTATTTCTTTGGGCTAGCGGTAATAAGCGGCTAGCAAAATCGTTTCTCCGATTCCTCTCCTCCTCTTCCGGCACCACGGTCCACAAAGCATACAAATCACGACTCCTAGTCCAACCCACTCCTCCATCTTCAACGAACTTTGGACACCTATCATGATACTTAGTGGTGAAACCTTGGTTGTCAACAACCTTAGTTTCGTACTCCTCTACTACTTTTCCGTCCACGTCCTTCAAGGTCAGCTTCTCCTCGATGCGTGCCGGCCACATATAGGCGGAACTTCGTATCCTCTTGTTGGTCCGCTTCACTCTACCAAACCTCTTGCAGCCTTTAGCAATAACAACGGCCTACCTCGTCTCCTCCTTAGGTTGTCTAGCAGGTCCTTGATTGCTCCTATCAGGTGAACTAGAGCGACGAAGGATCACCATCTAAAAGAACAATCAACTATTAGCAAAGTCTAAGTGCGATAGGGGCGCAAGGAAAGTATCTGAAGGAAATCCTAAATCTACCCAATCCTCACAGGTCATAGCCTAAGCTCTAAGGGTCCTAAAACCTAGGCTCACGATACCATAAATTGTAACACCCCAGGCGACAAGGGTAAAGATAGCACAATACGGTTTCATATCAGAACTCTAAATAATATACAATAGCGAAAGCCTTACAAAAATACTCAAGAGAAAATATAAATAACTAAACTTCAAAATAAATCTAAGATCTCTATAATCGAATCTTGCTCTCGTCTCTCTCAACCCAGGATCGGCTATCCCATAAGCTCATCTTGAATGCTTAAAATACTGCGAGGAAAAGAAAATGCGGTGAGCTTACAAAGCTCGGTGAGCAGATATAACAAAACAAAAGCTAAACAAAACAAAATATACAAATGACGAAATCAAAATAAAATAATAATGAGGATTCTTTTAGGATTCTAGCGGAACTCAAACATCACAAATCCAAACAACCACATAAAAAGTTAAACATCTCATAGCACATTAATGACACAAACACAAACACATCAGAACAACCAAACACTTAGCATATCTAGAATAAATAGATTACATATAAACCAAACGAAAAGTCTAAGACTAACAGAAACACTTTCTAGAAAATAAACATGGCATTCAACAAATTAATTAACCTTCACTTAACATACTTAGATCAATATTGCAGCAGCGGAAATAGCAGTCCAAAACATGGCAGTCTCACAAACAAATAGAAACATAGTATACAAACTATAATTAAACAGACCAACAAAACATAGCATAACCATTAGCAATTATCAAAAACAACTATCATAAGCTAAACCGGTTCTCGGATCAAATCCCAATATCAGCGAGTTAAAACACAGTCGCGTCACATAGGCAAATAAAACACAAACATAAAATCAAAGCTCACAAAATTAACTGAACAAATTACACCTACTAAACTTATAGAATACTCACTTTCACACTAACACATTCATCCCACAGTTCAACGAATTCACATAACGAGAAACTAACATGACATCAGATAACAGCATGCAAATCCCATTTAAACATATTAATCATAACCTAGCATTGTAGACGGTAATCACATAAACATACAAAAGCATACACATATATAAGAACATATAATAAACCCAGCACATAATCATAAGCATTTGAACATACCAAATCATAATCAGAATACCTAACATAGAAATAACAATAAAAGATTTAGTTAACTACCACGAGCCCAAAACATATCATATCAAAACATCATAACTATATAGAAACAATCTCAAAATAATCCGGAGTAGCTAGCTCCCAGAGTTTTATGAAGATGCGTATTACCGACATCATTCACCTAACAAATCATATCGGATACCGGATCGGATCTAGGATGCATCCATACGCCCCACAAACATATATTGATAATATAATATAAACTAGAGCTCATAACAAATAATAGATAAGGGACGTGGCAGAACTTCACTCTACTGCCCTAGAGTCATGTCAGAGGTGCATCACTGACACGGACATGGAACCCCCATGACTAGGTATTATTTGGCTCGGGTGTCAAACTAACTTAGGTCAAACCGAATTTCAATTATGACACAAGCCTTAATCAAACACATGGTTCAGCAAATAACATATCAATAACTCATATCATAAGGTTCATATTCAAATATAATAAGGTTCAACAATTACGCATATCAAAGTCTTCCTAACGTAAAGTTCAAATCATGTATCGCATGATTCAATAAAACATAAGTTTAGATAAGCAACAGGTCACACAATCAGAAAAGGGTTCATAGCAATGGCATCGGAAACCCTAATAAGTAAAACGGGAAAACTAATGAAAAGAACATCTTAAGGAACCTTTACTAAGAAGGTCAGAATATCTGTACCTTAAAGCAAATGAGAGGAAAGCAAACGAATGTAGGAATACGAAGATGTAACGTCGCGTCTCCTTCAACGAATCTACACGGATTATGATTTATTTAATACTTATTAGCATCATTAATGTTATAACGGATTTATCGCATTAATACTTTTAGAGTTGTCAGAATATTCTCATTTTAGTGACAGAAGGAATTTCAACATTTTAAAGTATAAATCATTTATTAGCCAAACTTAGGATTTGGAAATGGCAATTAGTAAACTTAAAGGCTTAATACAATAATTATCTTATTTGAGGACTTATATGATCATTTTTCAAAGTATAGGGTTTACAAATGTCAAGAACGGTTTTTAGGACTCTCTTTCAAAATAGTTTACACAAGCCTTGATAACTTACATGAAATGCCAATTTGCACATTTAGCTTTTAACCCTAATCAACTTCCTATTTTGGTACTAGGGTTTCCCATACTCTTTAATATTACTAAATACGCATTAAATTCACATGTTACTTCTTTCAATGATTACCACTTTGACCTAGAACGTAAATGATAACAAACCGAAGTTATCTCAAAACTCATACATGTCTCTACAAAAATCAACTCACACTTGTCGAACCCATAATTACTCAGAATTACAAATTACACCTTTGACATCTTTAATTTCACGATCTAACCTTATATTATCAGATTTTACCATTTTAGCCCAAACGTTTTAGAATTTACAAAACGTACCCTTTTCAATTTAATAACAATTCCAATGGCCCTCTAAGTATCCAAAATTACACGTTTAACCCCCATACTTATTTTATACGTTTAGTACATGTATTTTACTATTTACAAAAATAACCCTTAAGTTTCATAATTTACAAAACCAACCCAAAACTTTTATTTAGAACCGAAATATGCATAATTCAAGTACAAACCCTAAACCTAGGTTTAACCAATCATTAGCTCATCATTATTACTTCATTAATTACCCTTAATGATAACAAGCAAACCCTAGTTTATGTAAACCCTAATCGTCCCTTTATATTTCTTTCCTTTTTCATACGCTATCGAACAATAAAACCCAAGACAATTCACACAAGCTTTGAATTCACAATCATGTATTTTATTCAGGTCGTATAACATGTAAGAGCTTCTAGAAAAATCAAATCATGGTCCTAAAAATTATTATAAGCTCGTTCGCTATTTTATACACTTTTAGGGTTTTTAATCCAAAACAATTTATGCGACTTGTTAATTATGCATGACTAATTTTTACAGGTTCTATATGACTTGTAGGACTGAAAATAATATTAGAAACATACCCTTGATGAGATTTGGACGTTAGAACAAAAGAACCCAAAAACTCCTACTCGTGAAACCCTAATTGACCAAGAAACTAACCACGATCAAACCAGCACCTTAGGACCTCGAACCAGATTTTTAACACCTTCTTCACCTTCAAACTCGTCCAAGAAAAATAGCTTTAAGCCTTGGAAACTGAATGTCGAATTATGTACGGTTTTCTTACGTCGGTTTAGGTATAATCGGTTATTAGGGATAGAATGAACCGTATAATATGTATTTATATGATTTTCTAATTTTCTTGTGGGCTTAATATTGTAATGGACTTATAATAAATGGAATCTAAATTTTATAACTTTGTATTGGGCTTTTATTAATTTAATTCTTTTATAAAACTAAATAAATACATTCGGTTATTATAAAAAACACAAAACTGATTTTATAAAATTATAAACTATAAAAATAATCTTTACAAGGTCATTAAAATTTATTTGGATCGTATGTGACATTTCTTAATAATTTTCTGAATTTACATAGCTTATTTGGTATTCTTTTAATTAATTATTCATACTTTTTGATCATAGGGGTATTTTGGTCTTTTTGTGAATTTTAGAAATTCAGGTTTTCTGATTTAACAAGATTGCATCTACCATCAAATACAAGAATGTCCCTACCGATCTTTGTCAAGCTTCTTCTGTCCCATTTTCCCTTGAGGGACAAGCCGGATTTGGCTTGAAAAACAACCCCCTCAATTGATCGAAACATGGGAAGACCTGGTGAAGAAATTTGTGAACGAGTTCTATCCACATTCTAAAACCACGAGTATTAAAAACGAAATCATCAAGTTCACACAAAAGTTTGATGAATCCTTCAGTGAATCGTGGGATCGTTTTAAGGAGTTGCTCCGCAAATGTCCTCACCATGGTTTCTCCGAGTTGATGCAACTCGATACTTTCTATAATGGAGTGAGTCAATCGGATCAAGATTCTCTCAATTCCTCCGCTGGAGGAAATTTCTTGAGCAAAACTGTAAAAGAAGCTTTAGCGATCATTGAAAACAAGTCTAAAGTCCACACTGCACGAAGCAAACCGGTTGTTTCCCAAGTCGGTTGGTCCTTCGCTTCATCGCTCGTGAGTCAATCTAGCACCGATGCTAAGATTGACAAACTCACGGAAGCAATTCAAGCTTTGGTTCTCTCCAACCAAAAGAAAGTTTCTTTTCCACAAACTTCACCTCCTGCGAAGTCAAGAAAGTGGAAGTATGTGTTACTTGCGGTGGCCCCCATGCCTATTACAATTGTATGGCCACCGATGGTAACCTTTTGAAGCAAACGCCGTGGCGGGGTTTCCAATTCAGGAGGCAACCAATACCGTGCTCCTATGGACCCGAACCACCGTCCTAACCACTACCCGGACCACCCGTTTCAACCAAAACCAAAACGGTAATCAAAATAGAACGAACCAAGGTTTTCAAAACCAAGGTAATTTTAGTCAAAATAACGGTTTTCAAAATCAAAGTCAAAATTTCCAAAACCAAGGAAATTTTAATAGAAACCAAGGTCAAGGAAATTTCAACCCAGGGTATTTTCATGGCAATAATCAAGGAAATTTCCAAAATCAAGGCCCTAATCCAAACAATAGAGGCCGGAATTTTCCTACACAAACTCAAGCCATTGTTCCAACTGGACCATCATCTGATGAGTTGTTGACGCAATTCATGAAATCCCAAGAGGAAATGAATAGGTTGTTGGTAAGCCGATTTCGACATTAAGAAGTCTTTAAATGATCGACCCTCGGGCTCGGGTACTTTACCTAGCAACACGATCGCTAATCCGAGGGGCGATGCAAAGGCGATCACAACCAGAAGTGGTGCTTCATATGATGGACCCGCTATTCCTACTACCTCTTCTTCTCTCCCGAAGGTAGTGGAAAGTGAACCTGAGGCAACAAAGGACAAGGAACTTCCTACTAATAACGGAGATACCAACGATGTCCATCCTCAAGTTGTCCCGAAACCCAAATCCAAACCTGGGGTTGTTTTTGAACCTCCAGTTGAAAACCCCAAATCCAAAACTTCTATTCCTTACCCATCACGTTTAAATGAGCAAAAGCTCCGCGAAAAAGCCAGTCATCAAATGGAAAAAAAATTTCAAATTTTCCAAGAACTACATTTTGACATAAGCTTTGCGGATGCTATCATGCTGATGCCCAAGTTTGCATCAACTCTCAAACACATGTTAAGCAACAAGGAAAAACTGTTTGAAATGGCTAAAACTCCTCTGAATGAGAACCGCCTCAGCTTACGTTAAAGAAGCTTCCCGAGAAGCTTGGAGATCCGAGAAAATTTCTTCTACCTTGTGTTTTTCCAGGAATGATTGAATGCTTTGCCCTCGCCGATCTTGGTGCAAGCATCAATCGATGCCTTATTCATATGGAAGAAACTTTCTTCCGAACTTATTCCTACCGCATGACTCTTGAGCTTGCAGATCGTTCTATATCACGCCCTCTTGGCATCGCCGAGGATGTATTCGTGAAAGTAGGAAAGTTCCATTTTCCACCTGACTTTGTGGTTGTTGACTTCGATGCCGATCATCGGGTTCCCCTCATTGTTGGACGAGGATTCCTGAGAACGGGCCGTGCTCTCATTGATGTATTTGAGCAAGAAATCACATTACGTGTGGGTAATGAAGCTGTCACCTTTAACCTTGATCAAACTTCGAGGTACTCCGCAAACTATGATGCTGAATCGGTTAATTGAATCGATGTAATTGATATTGTTTCAGAGGAGTACTCTCAAGAGTTTCTTGGTTATTTTCATAATTCTGTGAGTGGGGATCCCACCACATCTTCTCAACCAATTATTGCCGATTCTTCCCGCTCTCTTACTCCGTTTGAGGGAGGTGACTTCTTTTTGGAAGAGATCGATGAGTTTCTTGGTAATGATGAATCGATTCCGCCGGGAATTGATGATGGTGTTTATGATTCGGAGGGAGATATCCTTTATCTTGAGCGTTTGTTAAATGAAGATCCATTACCGTCACTCCCTCCGAAAGAGATCACGATTGAAGAAACCAAATCCGCACAAACATCTCTGAAGAATTTCCGAGGTTGAACTTAAAGACCTACCTCCTCATCTCGAGTATGCATTCTTGGAGGGTGATGATAAATTAGCCGTCATAATTGCTAAGGACTTAACTGAGGAGGAGAAGACTGCTCTCATAAAGGTTTTGAAGTTGCACAAGCAAGCAATTGCTTGGAGACTCTCCAACATCAAGGGTATTAACCCTGAATTTTGTACACACAAGATTTTATTGGAGGATGATTTCAAACCAGCAGTCCAACATCAGAGAAGGGTGAATCCTAAGATTCATGAGGTTATCAAACAGGAGGTTCTCAAACTTCTTGATGCCGGTTTAATTTACCCGATCTCTGATAGTCCTTGGGTCATTCCCGTCCACTGTGTTCCAAAAAAGGGTGGCATAACTGTTGTCACAAATGAAGAAAATGAGTTAATTCCAACTCGATTGGTTACGGGATGGCGTGTGTGTATTGACTATCGTAAGTTAAACGAAGTCACCCGTAAAGACCATTTTCCTCTACCCTTCATGGATCAGATGCTTGAGAGATTAGCAGGGAACGAATACTATTGTTTCCTAGATGGTTTCTCGGGGTATTTTCAGATCCCCATTGATCCACAGGATCAAGAAAAGACCACATTCACCTGCCCATACGGAACTTTTGCCTACTGACGTATGCCTTTTGGCCTATGTAACGCTCCCGCACGCTTCCAACGATGTATGACGGCAATTTTCCACGACATGATCGGGGAAACAATGGAGGTGTTTATGGATGACTTCTCGGTCATTGGGGACTCATTTCAAAAATGTCTCTCCCATTTAGAAAAAATGCTCAAACGGTGTGAAGACACCAATCTTTGTCTAAATTGGGAGAAAAGCCATTTTATGGTCAAAGAAGGAATTGTCCTAGGCCATAAGATTTCAAAAAACGGGATTGAGGTTGACAAAGCGAAAGTGGATGTCATTGCCAAATTGCCTCATCCTACTACCATCAAAGGTATTAGGAGTTTTTTAGGTCATGCCGGTTTTTATCGCAGATTCATACAAGATTTTTCTAAAATCGCTCGGCCTATGACTTATCTCCTTGAGAAGGATGCTCCTTTTATCTTCTCACCTGAGTGCATCGAAGCTTTTGAAACATTAAATAAAAAGCTTACGGAAGCACCCATTCTAGTTGCCCCCGACTGGGATTTACCCTTTGAACTCATGTGCGATGCAAGTGATTTTGCTATCTGTGCAGTCCTGGGGCAACGTATAACCAAGCATTTTCAGCCTATCCACTACGCGAGTAAGACTATGACCGAAGCTCAAACCCATTACACCACTACAGAAAAAGAATTATTAGTTGTGGTGTATGCGTTTGAGAAGTTTCGACCATACCTAATCTTGACCAAATGCGTGGTGTATACGGATCACTCGGCTCTCAAATATCTCTTTGCAAAACAAGATGCAAAGCCGAGATTGCTCCGTTGGGTTCTCCTCCCACAAGAATTTGATATCATTATACGTGATAAAAAAGGAGCTGAGAACCTGGCTGATCATCTGTCCCGTCTAGAAAACCCTCACCAGAATGTGTTCGAGAAAAAGGAAATAAACGAAACATTTCCTCTCGAAACACTCAATGTGGTTTCTTTTCGTGGAGACTCTTCTACCCCATGGTTTGTTGACTTTGCAAATTACCATGCGGGTAACTTTGTGGTGAAAGGGATGTCGTCCCAACAGAAAAACAAATTCTTTAAAGATGTAAAACATTACTTCGGGGACGACCCCTACTTATTCAAAATTTGCGCGGATCAAGTCATCAGGCGATGTGTGTATGGTCGGGAAGCCAATGACATTCTCAAGGCTTGCCATTCTAGACCTCCGGGGACATCATAGTCCCAACTACACTGCCAAGAAGGTGTTTGATTCCGAATTTTATTGGCCCACGATTTACAAGGATGCCCACGAATTTGTCAAAACCTGTGACGCTTGTCAACGTCACGGAAGTATCTCACAAAGAAATGAAATGCCGCAAAACGCCATTCAAGTGTGTGAGATTTTTGACATCTGGGGCATTGACTTTATAGGGCCATTTCCTTCATCTCGAGGAAATAAATACATACTCGTGGCCGTTGACTATTTGTCAAAATGGGTTAAAGCGAAAGCTTTGCCTACCAACGATGCCCGAGTTGTTGTGAAATTTTTAAAATCTCTTTTTGCTAGGTTTGGAACTCCACGAGCTATAATCAGTGATCGTGGTAAGCATTTCTGCAATGACCAGTTTGATAGAGTCATGCAAAAGTATGGTGTAACTCACTGTCTCTCTCGCTGCGTACCACCCCAAACAAGTGGGCAAGTGGAAGTTTCCAACCGAGGAATTAAAAGAATTCGGAGAGGACAGAGGCTTAAAACCGTGCCTCTTGATCGGATAAGCTAGATGACGCACTCTGGGCCTTCCGTACAGCTTATAAAACACCCATCGGGTGTACTCCATACAAGCTAGTGTACGGAAAGGCGTGTCATCTGCCGATTGAGCTTGGGCACAAAGCATACTGGGCCTTGAAACATGCCAACCGATATTCAGATGCTGGTGATCACCGGAAAGTTCAAATGAATTAATTAAATGAACTCCGTGATCAAGCATACGAGAACTCTTTGATCTACAAAGAAAAGACAAAGAAGATTCATGACTCCAAAATCAAGAACCGCGTTTTCAACGTCGGTGATCGAGTCCTTCTTTTCAATTCGAGATTGAAGATTTTCTCAGGAAAACTAAAATCCCGCTGGTCTGGACCATTCACCATAACTAAAGTATTTCCTTATGGAACTATTGAGTTATCTCAACCCGATGGTCCAAATTTTAAAGTGAATGGTCATCGATTGAAGCACTATTTTGGAGAGGACATTCCTCATGTGGTTGTCCCGGATCTACAAACTTTCCCCATGAACCAATGAATGCGGGGTTGAGTCAAGCTAGCGACTCGGGAATCAAAAACAGTAGCACACTATATGGGTTTTCACCCGTATTTCTGACTTCTTTCTATTTTCTACCACCCTAGTGTGGGGGAGTTTCCCATTTGTTGTATATAAGTTTTCCAAAAAAAAAAAAAAAAAATTAATAATGGCCGTAGTATTTCCCTTTTACGTTCTATGTTTCGGCATAACCGCCGGTACTTTGAATATTGAGGGCAATATTCATTTCTAGTGTGGGGGGGAATTCTCACGAATTTTATCATGTAATTATACCACCCAATTCCCCATTTTTGGCCAAATTTTTTTTTGGAGTAAGTGTTTTGCACTTACTCACTTACTGATTATCATCCGCCATGTCTAAATAAACAAAAGGATTGGCTAATCCAGGAGCAAACGGCTCTTGGTAAAGATATCTCAAATCCGTTGACGGCTTGCAATTTGCCCAAAATTGTATGGTGTTCACCTCACCATATCTTTAATTAGTGAAGAGTTGGCTAGCCCGCAAGTTTATGGCTTGTGTTAAAGGCAGTTGGAAAACCATAATTGGTAATCGACTCACCAAAGATATTTTATCTAAGAGTTGGCTAGTCCGAAGCAAACGGCTACGGTAAAGACAAATCAAATCCGTTGGAAGCTGGCGATTTGCTCAAAATCATTTGGTTATCATTGTACCAAGGTTCTTACTTGAACTAAAACAATTGGCTACTCCGGAAGTAATGGCTTTTGGTAAAGAGATTCAAATCCATTAAGTTTTTCTCAAAAGATTGCTAGGGACTAGCAATAGTTTAGTGTGGGGATTGATGAGTGTGTAAATACTCATCATTTTTGTCAAATCTGAACTGCAAAACATTTAAAAACACTAAGAAATGCATCAAAATACTGAAAATATCCCAAATTTGTATTTTATATGTTTCAGATGCAAAATGTTTAAAAACAGATGAAAAACGAGCTAAGTTTGCATAATTGGCGTTTCAGGTCCCTCAACTTTCACATTTTGACAAAATCAGTCCCTGAGCATTTGTTTTGGAATAAAAGTCAACCCAATTCCTTTCAAAATCAAATTTATCAAAAATGATCCTTGGGTAAAAACTTTGCAAAATTACAGATTTGGTCCTTGGTTTTTGTGGAATTGCAACTTTAGTCCTTGATATTAATACCAATCCCCTTGAACCCTTGCTTGGACCATGACCCCTGCCAATATACCCTTGAACCCCTTGGACCTTGAACCCCCTGTCTATTATTACACCCCGGTCAAAAATAGTCAACCCCACCCCTTTTCCCTCCAATCCAGCTTTCTTCACCAACTGTCTGCAACTCTACCATCACCCCTCACCTCCAGCTCATCTTCACCTCTCCATGTCCCCTCCACCTCCACAACAAACCAAATGCATTAAATGCCTCTCCTTCCTTGCACTCAATCAACCCGGATGCTCCAAAACTCATCAACGGCTAATATGAGCTCTAATAATCCAATGGTTCTGAAAGAAGGTGGGAAATGATCAGAAGACATGTGGGAAGCAATCTTGTTATATAAATAGAAGGAAGAGAAGCTAGAGAAAGGGGTAGTTAATTTTTATAATTTCTTGTAAAATCGTTTTTATTATCAATGTCTTAGTTTAAGTCTTAAAGTGTAATTTTCAGTTTCTATGTACTGAATTTAAGTTACTTAATCGTTTGTAATCCAGTTCAAGTTCTCATTAAAAGTTTATCCAAGTTTCTTGTTTTTAAGTTTTCTTTTATTTATGCGCTTTTAAATAATCTAAATCCAGGGTTCAAAAAGTCTTTTTTATAGCATAAGTGAGCTTATTAAAGCTGTGCATAGCTTGTAGTAAGCTCACCACTCAGTTTCAATCAAAGTTGGCATTTGGTCAACAAAATTCAAACTGATGAATGGAAGCTTCAATTGGGTAGGATTGCTGATGTGGTTTGGATTTGCTATTGGTTTAAGTTTATTGGGAGTGCTTATGCAAGTTATAGTTGCTGGACTTGAGTAAGAGCTATCTAAACTTTGTTTTCACTATTTTGAGCTTATATCTGCTTTAGTAGTTTTCTTGTAGAACTTGTTGTGTTGGTTTGCTTTAATCACTGCTTTCAGTTGTAAGTTTGTTAGCATTAGTAAGATTAAGCATTGGTTTACTCTGATTTAAGTAGATTATAGGTTTAAGTTTATATAACAGTTGGAAACTGTTAGCCTCGCTAAAGTGAAGTCATTACGGGAATTGCATTAGTTTTCTCTTTTACTCATTCACAAGGACTAGTTTAGTCATTTATGCTAAGTTAGTCTTGTAGAAGTATAAATACCCCTCCTAGTCCCAACTAGGAGGGTAGGAAGTTCATTGTAAAATAAGAAGTGTGTGTGGTTTCTTCTTCTTCTCTCTAGAAACACACACATCTTCCCTTTACATCAATCTAAACAATACCATGTCTTATTCATTCTTTGAGCTTCCCCGACCCCCCGAACCACATAAATCACTTGTTCATCGGTCCTAACAATTGGTATCAGAGACAGGTTAGCAATAAGCGGATTCCGGCACTTACAAGTTTGAATTTCGAGGGTGTTAACAGCATAGCGTGAAAACACATCTCTAATTCTCACAAGGGCCGTTCCTGAACTGGAGTCCCACAAGTGAGATAACGCGATATACCGAAGTACATCTACAGTTCAGATGAGTCGCTGAGGTACACCGAAGCATCACCCCACGATCGTAGACCGTTTGAGACACACTAAAGCGTAATCCACGGGAGTTACCGAAGTGACCTGCCGTCGGGTCGCTTGATGTTGACCCTAGCAGGAGTTTCCATTCAATCACTGAAGATCACAAATGTGAAACTTCTCATAAATGTTCTGGCAAATTGCTAAGATCTGCGTAGGAATCTATAATATATCACTTGTGTCCTTAATGATGAACAACAAGCGATGTCATGTCATGTGTTCCTATGAGATCTTTTGATGAATCTCGTGGCTCTAGACTCAATAGTGCATTTTGGTTTTCCTGAGCGGAGACTAGGGAGAGGGTCTCCTTCTTCGATATCAACAATCTCTAAGAGAAAGTCGATAGATTATGTAGGGTTCCCAGTGAGAATGAAACAAATCCTTTTAAGAGGAATTGAGTGGCTAGAAGGTTAGGTGCAGTGCGTCACTTGGTCCATGACGTCTTTGTCTTCAATACCAGTGTCATCTAGTGACAACCAGTAGCATATGTATTGAACCGGTTTCTGCCCTAAGGTTGAATATGGAGGGCTATTTCTTTTCACCCTTTCTTCACATTTCTTTTTAATTCTTCAACCCCTTCTTTCTCCTTTCTCACATTACTCCTTTTTTCAATCATTCCTAAGGACTTCTAATACTAACTATGGGTATTGTCCTTGGGTAGATCCCTCCGCCTCTGGCGGATCATAGGACGAATTTCCTATCCTTAGTCACCTTATAACTCCATGACTGTCCTATTGTTGCCATAAAACCATTTTCTTGAAAATCTCTCGAGTGTTTTTATAGAAAAACATGTTTGGAACACTTCGAGAGTTTTATATTTTCAGAAACACTCCCCTTCACATGTGCTTATAAGTTTTGACAGAAATCTGCACATAGAGGGTAGAGTTCGCACTTTTGAATTGATCGACTTTAAATGAACTAGACCGATTCGAGACACGTTTACATCACTAGAGAATTAGCTTGAAATTATTACCCGTCCTGGTCAAGTCCAAAGAAAGTTTCTCGAAATGGTACATTTATTGACTTTGCATTCTCGTCAATTCATTGGTTTCAACTGAGTCGAGCTCTTTTGAGATTCAAACAACGAACATTAAACTTTTGATCACATTTTAATCACATTTCTCCCCCTCAAAAATAGCATATCTATGATGTTTTTGAAACAAAATGATTAAAAGATATGTTTTTCGAAAAACATTTGGAGAGAAACTGATTTAGCATGAATTTTGGAACAATTTTTTGTTTTATACTCCCCCTTAACGAAAGCATATTTTTCATACAGAAAATTTTAGAATCAATTAAGGGTTTAGAGGGAGTTATCTTGGTACCAAATTTGAGAGATTTTGAAAAATAATTTTGAAAAAAATTTCGAATCAATGGTACTCAAGATGATGAAGATATTGAAAATCTTTTGAAGATATTGAAGAAGAATTATCTTCATTTGTTTTAGGATAAGTGCTCGATATTTACGAAAATCGATTTTGCGTAGCACTTTCCTTTCTTTAAAGATCGGGTTGCAAGCTGAAATACTTACAAGCCATTATGTTTTAAGGAATAGTGCTTGAAAAAAATATTTAAAACCTTTGATTTTGATAAGCACTTTCCTTTCTTTGAAGCCGGGTCTGAACCGATGTGTCCGAAGCCATTAATTTGAAGTCCGGGTTTCGTCTGAAGTATAAAAGCCATTATTTTGAAGTCCGGGTTTCGTACTGAAGTATACGAAAGCCATTATGTTTTTAAGAAATTTTAAGAAACGACATGTTTTGGAAAACATTTAAAGAACTCTCGCTCAAGCATCTGTACATGCCCGTATCATTGTTGAATGACATATAGAATATTGATTATACAAGAGACATGTCGTGAGAAGAATATTTTTGTATTTTTGATTTTATATTGTTTTTGTATTTTTGAAAGTTTTATATTTTTATATTTTGCTTTTGTTGGTTTTATAAAAGAAATGGAAAATAAAAAATAGAAGATAGAGAGAATGAGAAGAAGATTTTACAGAATTGGAACCCTCTGATGATCTGGGTTCAGAGATATTTGAATCACCTGCAACCAAAGAAGAAGAGTTTTCACAAATAACAATGTTAGAAGTACATGTTTCCTCACGGCGAGGGTGATCACTATCAACGGTTGTAGTGGATTCGACTTCCTTAACATGATGAGTTTCACTATTATCGTGTTGGTGCAAGTATCAAAAATCTTTCCTGTGGGAATCCATCTAAGACCTATTGTTCTGAAAACTTTTCCCGTGGGTTTCCACCTAAGGTAAGATCTAGGAGTTGTTTTCTTATCGATGCAGTGGAAGACTCATTTTAGAAAAACTACGTCATGAAGAGATCCACCTATTAGGTTTCCTTTTGATGTTCATCTTGTCAACGGGTTTGTTTCGGTTTGGAGTCTTAGTGGATTGTGCCTTGGCACGAGAATTATCTTTCTTGAGATATTGTAAGGCACATGCATCATGATTAGCTGAAAAGATACATTTTTTACATGTAGTACAGAAAAATTCAATATTCTTGTTTAAAACAGCAGCTTTAACTTTGTCACTACAGTCTTTTGGAAGTTGATTCTTGTTCGAAAAAGACTTTGTCACTAGTCTTTTAGCGTTTTTTGTGAATGGGGGCGGAGTAAAACACATATGTTTTTTAGGGTTAATATTAATGAGGCGAGATATTAGGGTATTCACACGTCTTTTATATCAACCGGACATAAAGTGCTGTAATGGAATATATTATTTATCTTGGGCTAGAGTAGCTTAACTATAGGCCGGGTACTCATAATGAGGTTGAATCCGTATATTGAGCTGCAGTTTCATTCCACTAATTTAATTTGGGCTTACACTTCTTATTGGATAGGCTGCATACTACAATAATGGGTGCTCAGTTTATAGTAGAAGATAATGTTATCCGAATTTTTGGTTTCCTAAATTTTGGATACATTTTTTATGTGGCAAAATAGTGGTATTTTGGTTCACGAATTTTCACGAGGTTACTATTCCACGGCAAAGTTTTTCAATGATATCAAATGTGACCACGAAGATGATCCTTTATTATTTATTTGGGTTTGACGTGAAGTTTGACGGATGAATTTACTTATTTCATCTTCTTTCTTTCTTCCCTTCCGCGAAGATGACTTGTCTGGGCAAATATGTTGAGTGTGATGAAGACTTGCTATCTAGTTACTTTTGTGATTCTTTCTCTCTTAACCCACAAAGTAGCTATCACTTCGGTGTCTCACGTAGTTGAGGATACGTCAAGAGGTTTTGTACATTGGGTACACCGTTCTTTTTCACAAGGATAGTACAAGCTTAAGTAACTATTCCGGGAGATTTTACTTCGTCCTCAAGTTCGTCATATTGGGTTATCCTCACATGTGGTTACTACAGACAGCCGTTGAATTTTGATACAGGGGGTTGAAATGAGTTAGACAACTTTAAATGGTATTGTTCATCGACATCTTCTCACGGGCTGATTTGATTTATGATAGAATGTTTCCAGTTAATGCTTCATGTACACAAGTGTATGCTGCTTCCGATAAATCGTAACCTTCAGGGGAGAGAAATGTGTACATTATGGGCTGATTTGATATATGCAAGATAACTGGAATGCATTTGGTGAGATGAAGATGTTGATATCTTATTCCCCCGAATGGACAATCTTGAAGAAGGTCGAGTCGACAGTCTTTTCTACATTTTCCACTGCGTGTTAGAAGACTAAAGACGGTTCTAATTTAATTATCAAAAGACTTCTTCGAATTCAGGAAATTCATCAGAAAGGTTGTCAGTTTGGGGAGAGCACTAATTAGGGGAGAGCAAAAAGGTCAGATTTAATCCCTAATTAGATTTGCTCATATTGTTCTTCTGCAAGTAAAGAGATGGCAGCTGAGAAGATTCATGAAGTTTAATGACTGTGAAGACACTCTTGGAGCTGCTGCGCTTATGTTTTGTATTTGATTTTGCTTGTAGGGAACATTGTAAGCAACTCCCGTATGACATCACTTGGGAGAGATTGTTAGCCTCGCTAAAGTGAAGTCATTACGGGAATTGCATTAGTTTTCTCTTTACTCATTCACAAGGACTAGTTTAGTCATTTATGCTAAGTTAGTCTTGTAGAAGTATAAATACCCCTCCTAGTCCCAACTAGGAGGGTAGGAAGTTCATTGTAAAATAAGAAGTGTGTGTGGTTTCTTCTTCTTCTCTCTAGAAACACACACATCTTCCCTTTACATCAATCTAAACAATACCATGTCTTATTCATTCTTTGAGCTTCCCCGACCCCCCGAACCACATAAATCACTTGTTCATCGGTCCTAACAGAAACTAGTGTTTGGAACAAGTAAGCTAGCTGAGTTATAGGCTTATTCAGAAGCATAGTTCAGTGGTGTAAGTCCATTCTAGGTAAACTAGACTCAATTCAATCATTTACTTGCATCTGTTTTCATCCAAAGTCAAAATCCCTCTAAATCTGTTTTCATTTTCACATCTGTTGGAAATTTGAAGATCAAAAGCTTGATCTGTGTTTAGATAATGTTAGAATAACTTGATTTAACTTTGTTTTAGCTTAATACATCAATCTCAGTTCATTAAATTGGTTTCAAATCTCATATTAGTCAAACTCTCAAAACTGTCAAAAAGTCAAGTTGGAAAATCTGTTTTTCACCCAACTTGGTTGATTTTTCATGGCTTCAATTCTGGATCAATTTTGTTGAAAATCTGGGACAATTGACTTCAGTTGGTCAAGCTTAAATCTGATTTTTGTGTAATTTTTCCAATTTTCTATAAGCTCCTAATCAGCTTGACAAATGGGTCAAAAGTGCCCTGTGCACACACTCAGTGTTAACGAGTGTGCACAGTTTGTGCGAACTCTCAACAAGCTCATAAGACCTTGTATTGGGCTCAAATTTGGTTTATAAGCTCCTTGCCAGGTCTACTTGAGATTGTGGTATCTGGTTTTGGGTTCCAACTAGGGTAGATAGCTTATTTTTGATTTTGTATTCATAAGCTTGTAGCTGGTAATCTAGAGGTGTAGACTAGTTGATATAGGTTCTTTTCACTGAATTATAGCTTAATCTAGCTTCTGTGTTCATTTTGTGCTTTCTAGTGCTTATTTGCTTATTTTTAGTGCTTATTCTCAATCAGTTTGCACTACAGCTTCATATTCTCACACATAAGCCCTAGTTTTTATATTTTTCATAGATTTAGAATATTATTTTAGACTTTTCCTGAATTTTTCAGATTTTTCCATTACTGTTTACTATTTTTCTTATTTTAAATCAGTTTTTAAGACTTTTTAAATAGCTTTTAATCCAAATAAATCAGAAAATCTTCAAAAAAATAAGTTTTCAATTTTCCTAGATTAAGATAAATATAAAAAGCCAAAAAATATTTTTCCATAATTTTCCTAGTTTAAATAGTAATTTTTAGCAATTTAATTAGTTTTAAATAGTTTTTAAATCATAGAAATTAGAATATAAATCAGAAAAATACAAATTCAATTTTCAAAAGTTTTTTTAGTTATTTTAGATTTTTGAAAAATAGTTTCACAATTTTCCTCTTTAATTTCATAATTTTTAGTATTTTAATTTAGTTTTAAAGTTTAAAATTAGTTTTTAATTCAAATTTATAAAAGAAAAATCAAGAAAATCCAATTTTAAAAATAGTGATAGCGTTTATTTAATATAATTTAGCTTTTTAATTTTCTTTCTCAGATTTTTCCTTTGTCATATAGTGTTATCATACCCCCTTTCCTGTTCAATATCACCCGATCACTACACGTTTAGCTATTCAATCGCACAGCTCGTTGGGACTTAACGACCTGGGGAAACACTAAACTCTCCTGGACTTAATTGCTTTGGTTCCAGACTGTTTGACTTTTATTACGGTTGACCATTCACAAGTGGTTGACTTGTGTAATAAACTTGACCGTTTGGGACCGAACCATGTACCTATTCGAGAAGCTCTTGATAGACATGAACTTTGTCGGGTTTGACAACCTTTCGAGGTTGTCCACATCTTCAAGGTAGTTATTAGAGCTAGTTGTCACCTAAAAGCTGACAATGCATCTCTTTAACTATGCAACGTAATCGTGTCTCGCAAGGAGTTGTCTATCTTGAGTCAATCAATTCAAAAAGTGTGCGCTCTTCTCTCACCATGCAAATTTCTGTCAAAACACTTAAGCATGTGTGGAGGGGGAGTATTTATGCAAAATCTTAAAACTCTCACAGTGGTACAAAATGTGTTTACTTATAAACACTTTGAGAGATTTTCAAGAAATTGGTTTTATGGCAATGGAGTTATAAGGTGACTAAGGTTAGGAATAACCGTCCTATGATCCGCCATAGCCGGAGGGATCTACGCAAGGATACCACCAATAGTTAGAATTAGAAGTCCTTAGGAATGATCATAAAAAGGAGAAAATGAGAATCGGAGAAAGAAGGAGTTGAAGAATTAAAAAGAAAAGCAAAGAAAAGGGTGAAAATAAATAGCCCTCCAGATTATTCAACTTAGGGCAGACACCGGGTTCAATTCATATGCTACTGGTTGTCACTAGTTGACACCGGTATTGAAGATTAAAATTCGTCATGGACCCAGTGACGCATGCACTAAACCTTCTTAGCCACTCAAGTTTCTCTCAACAGAAGCTTGTTTCATTCTCACAGGGAACCCTACAAAAACTATCGGCTTTCTCTTAGAGATAGTTGGTATTGAAGAAGGAGACCCTCTCCCTAGTCTCCGCTCAGGAAAACCAAATCGTACTATTGAGTCTAGAGCCACGAGATTCATCAAAAGATCTCTTAGGTACACTTGACATTTCATCACTTGTCGTTCAACAATAAGGACGCAAATGATACTTTATCGTGTCCTTCACAGATCTTAGCAATCTGTCGAGAACATTTATGAAAGGTTCACTCATGTGATCCTCAGTGATTGAATGGAAACTCCTGCCAGGGTCAACATCAAACAGCCCTGATAGCAGGTCACTTCGGTAACTCCCCGTGGATTACGCTTAGTGTGTCTCAAACGGTCTACAGTCGTGAGGTGATGCTTCGGTGTACCTCAGCGACTCATCTGAACTATAGGTGTACTTCGGTACATCGCGTTATCTCACTTGTGGGACTCCAGTTCAGGAACAGCCTTTGTAAGAATTAGAGTTGTGTTTTCACACTATGCTGTTAACACTCTCGAAGTTCAAACTTGTAAGTGTTGGAATCTGCTTATCACTAACCATTCAAAAAAACAATTTCTCTACACTGGGGAGATTGTTCGAATCAAGACATTACATCTCAAAAGAAAGAAGAATGTCAGAAGACGTCAAAGCTACTATTACATCAGCACCTACAACGTTCATCACTATTTCATTCATCACCAACACTTAGGGGGAGATTGTTGGAATCACTCCTAAACCTTAATTCAAGTGTTAGTGATTCATATGTAATAGTTAGCTTAATATGGCCTTTATGTTTGTTATTAAGCTAAGGCTTATGTAGAAGGCCCATAAGCCTTGGCCCAAGCCCATAAGAAGGGAAGGAGTCTAGTTGTGTTGCCCTAGCTCCTTACCCTATAAATTCTCTTTTATAACCCTCACTTGAGGGTTGGTTGTTCAATTCACTCTTTCACTCCTACGCATAACTCTTCTTTATTTCATACATGTGTGTGTGTGTGTGTTGTTCAACCGATCTCTTCTCTTCTATTTCTTCTATTCATGCTTGTGTTATGAATATGGTGACCTAACACAATTTGTGGGTTTATATTACCCAATCAAGCTCAAAACATGTTCCCTTTACCTTATCTAATCACCAATTGCAAAAACCCTTTGAAACCCTAAAAGTACTAATCTTAATTCTTGAATTTGAAGGTGTTAATGAAGTCCAAATGGAGTGTATGATATATGGTTGGAAAGAGGAGAAAGAGATCTATCTTTTTGTGGTGGAGGTGGTGGTAGACGCGTCGGCGTACGGCGGTGGTGGCCGGAACAGTGGCCGGCGGCCACTAGGGTGTTATTAGGGTTAGGGTTTATTTCTTGTAGAGAGAGAAAGGTAGAGAGATAAAGTGGGGTGTGTGTTTTCTAGAGAGAAACAAATGAGGTGAAATGAGGCTTGAGTGGGGATTATGTACTAGGAGCTAGGGACCTCAAAATAAATAATTTAGGAGGGGGGGGGCGCCGGCCAAGCTTAAAAGGGGAGGGTTCGGTTGAAACTTTTCGTATCTATCTCGTTTACCCATTCACGAGCTCACATATCGTCCCCCGAGTGTCCCACTACATTTATTTAACTTTCCAACATCGTTACTTACGTTTTTCCATGAGTTTTGACTATTTATTTGTCAATTTTTGAGTTACGGTCTAAAAGTTACAATAACTCTTGTTTTAGGCTTTTCTAGTGCCGAATCGAGTAGTGCCTACCAAATAGAGTTAAAACGCATACGATAACTCATTTAATAATGAAATAAACCGT